>CM053784.1:637446841-638115841 GCA_028749045.1 Cupressus sempervirens | reverse complement strand
CGTTCATAATCCACATTTTGTATGTGATTGGGAAGTTATATAAAGCCAACGAAGATTTCATGTTGATCTTTGTTGAAGATTGAAATATGCTTAGCAAGGTGCATCAAAGGAAAGTGTTATAATGAACTTGGTGGCTTGTGAAGATGAGAGACATGCCAACCTACTTTCTAGAAGAATCATGATGAAGGTCTTTGCCCGGAATCGCATAAGGACTAATTATGGAAGTATTTATGCCAAATGTACAAGACTTAGATTCGCGAGATAATGAATTTAATACTAAAGTTCAAATTTAGGATAGTTGAAAATGGGGCTAACAGTCCTAAGAACTCTTTAGTTTATTCATACGTTGTAAACAAGGTAAGTGACCAATTTCATTGATATATTTAAGCAGTTGCATGTTCAAATTTATAATCTTGTGCTTATATTGATGTACACTACATTTTTATTGCTAATTTACAAATACACATTAGAGATAAGATTCTACTTTCTAAATTATCTTCTTTTACTTTATGTGTAGTGCTTCATATTAATTAGTTTCAAGTGAGTTAATTTGAGAGTACTACTCCAATGCTTTCAATTGATAAGAGTGATGCTGCATCCAAATTTTTTAACAAGTTTGAAAAACCAAATAACTTAATCAAAATCAATAATTCATCCAATAATGTTGATGAACAAGTAACAACAACATCTAAGGTTGTGACTTCATTGTCATCTATTTTTAGACTCGCTTGTAATTTTACTTAGCTTTTTGAATCTTTGGATTATATGATGTTGAAGTTGGTTAATGCTACAGTGCCAACTCTTCACCCTATTTTACCAACTTACACATTAAAACCATTAGCCAAACACTTTGATCACAAAGATTTCTATCAATAGCATCAACAATCTAGTCATGGCACTAATACATGCTTCTGTTAGAAATCTATTATTCAAGACCATATTGATTCTATTGTTATATCTATTGAGGGTGTCAATGATCAAGGAAATGAATTCGTACCATCTTCCAACCAAAAGTGGCAAATCTATACTAACCCTTTACCATCTCACTAGACCAATACCATTGAGTCTACTCAACCTTTTCTTTCTTCCACTAATTGTGCTGGCTATGATCATAATTTTGATGAAGTAAATAATGTTGTGAACCTCATTGATCAAGTCACACCTAAATCTAAACTCGAATCTAAGTTTTACATTACCTTTGACCCTACTAAGAGAATTAAAGCACTTAATGATCCTCTTTCTATTGTTGCAAATGTTAATGGCCTTCATTCATGTGGTGTCCTTTTGACCCTAACTATATGGTGAATGTTATAAATGAAGAGTATCTTTTTATAGATAATTGCAATGTAAATTTTGTGATAAATTGATATTATGATGCAAACTTACATCGATTTTCTCAATCCTTCCCCCACACAACCAAATGTCGATCAAATGAATGCACATTGCCATTAGGAAAGCATGGCTTAATCATTGAAAACCTCCAAACTTGTAATCGATTTACATCATTTCATGTTAAAGTTCATGGAAAAACTTTAGATATTACCTTCATCGTGGTTCTAACTTCTAATCAATTGGAAAGCAATTTGATCAAGTACTAGGCAATTGGGTTAATTTCAGCAAGGAACATTGATTCATTTGATTCTAAACTCATACATAAAACAAGTAAATAGGTCTCATAAATTTACACTAGAATTTAACTAACCACTCAAGAAGGTAAGTAATCATCTTGAGGGAATTGTAAACACAAATCTCAATCAAATTATATGCTATAAAAGCCTACAACCAATAGATTTAGGTTGAGGTATAGGTCTAATAACATAGGTCCTGTAGAGCAGGTAACAAGTAGGGGAATTAGATTATAATTGATCAAATTATTAGTTGGGAAAGTCAAATTAGAAATCCAATAATTGAGTAGGCAAGCTCATAGAATTACAATATGTTGGCAAGTAGCGACCACTAAGCAAGTTGTAAGTTAAAATTATTTTATGTCTCGTTCTTTATCACAAGTAAAGATTTTTGTCCACTTAATATAAATTATGAAATTTCTTGATAATAGGAATGAAACAAAAAAATAATAATTTAATTTTGGAGAAATAATTATTGAAGATCCTAGTGCAAACAAGCTATTGAGGAACCACAAGTTGTATATCTTGAAACATATGTTACCAAGAATCCATCCCAAGTTGACCCCTTTTATTTGACATTATTGATAAACAACAAGCTTATGAAGAACTATATGGTTGATTCAGGTGCTACAATAAATATCATGCTAGTTGATATTATGAGGGAGATTGGACTTAATGCTGATACAATCTATGGGAAATGTTACGTAGTGGGTAAAAAATCAGTTCCTATGATAAGAATTATGAAGAATTTGGAATTCAAATTTCAAACATGTTTGTATGCATCATATAGTACTAATATGAAAATAGTGGAGGTGACTTCTAACTATGGGATTTCCCTATCAAGAAAATAGTGAAACTTGGTAGGAGAACATATCCAATTGGATTTCTCTTACACAAAAATCCCTATAAATAGAAGTGAGGTTAGAATTAGTGGAGAACTTCATAAATCTTATATTATTGAAGACATTGATGCTAACCATAAGATAATTTTTTTCCATTAAAACATGGAAATTTTTACAGATAAGTATTAAACCAAACCCACTCTAAAGAATTGATGCAGGAGCATCCTGGGTTGATGTGTTATCCTTCTCAATTGTGTTCTTTTTACTAGTTGTTTTTGAGTTACATTCATTATAGAGTTACAACAATTGCCAAGTGTTAGTAATTTTGTAGTTTAAGCCGAGTTGAGGTTATCTTGTGTCATGTTAACACTTGGGTTCATGTGTTATCTCATCTCACTCTGTAGTGTGTGCCGAGCTATTCTTCATGTGCCGAGTTTTCCTGTTGATGTCAAACGTTAGTATTTTGGATGTGTTTTCTGTGCTTTTGGTGCGAGCCGACTCGCAAGATTTATTTTGATCATGACATTTATGATAAGATCTTTTCTTGGGATGTGTCTAGACTATTGTTGGGTCAGCCTTTCCATTATGTAATGTTCTAGAATGTTTTATAAGCCATTTTGGCAAGTATAAATAGAGTGTTTAGGCTTAGAGTTAGGTAGATTATGGGTAGATCGATTGGGAGTAGAATTGGAAAGTGCAAATTTGAAGTTGGATCTTAGATCTTGAATGTATATTGTATCTAGTCGTAACCTAGAAGGCCTTATGACTAGCCATGTATGCTGATTCATTGATTAATCTATAAAAGTATATTATTCTCTCTCTTGATGGTGTTGTTCTATTTGTGTGTTTACTTCTATTGTGTTTACAAGGTTGGTTTGGGTTCCTGGGTGTGCCTTTATCCTAGTTATTCTTTTCCCTTCTTGTGTTAGGTGGTATTAGAACATAGTTGTTCTTAAGTGTGCAAGTAGATCACTGAAGTGTGAGGCAGTTTGTGCTAGGACTTTGGATCATGTAGAACCCTGATTCAGATTTGGTTGTAGGGTTGCAAATCTATGGATTTGACCTATAAATTGTAGAGGGTTATGATCTTGCAAGAACCTAATTTGTAAAGATGGTTTGTGGCAGAGGAAATGCCGATAATGCCATGTTAGATGCCTTGATACAAATTACAGCCAAATTAGATGCCGTGGAGACAACCTAGAGGAAAGGAGTGCATCTTGAGGATGTGAGTGATGATGAAGTAGTAGCACCAAACCCTAATCCAAAACCAAAAGAAGATCAAGATGAGGAAAGATTGCTAAGAGTATTGTCTAGGGCACATTCGAAGCCTACTATAGAAGTTGTTCTTTATGATGAAAAGTTAGACACCAATATTGTGTTGGATTGGATCTCTAATATGAAGAAGTTCTTTGAGTATGAAAACACTCCTAATAATAGGAAGGTGAAGATTGCAGTTACTAGGCTGAAAGGTCATGCTTCACTATGGTGGGAGCATTTGTAAACTGATAGATAAAGGAGAGGAAAGGAAAATATCAGAACTTGGGTGAAGATGGTGAACATGGTAAAGAAAAAATTCCTTCCTGCTAATTACCAAGTTAGCCTGTTGAGAAAGATGCCAAATTTGAGACAAAAATACATGACTATGAAAGAGTATACTGAGGAATTCTATAGATTAGATATCAGATCTGGACATGTGGATGATGATGTTGAGAAAATTGCAAGGTACATAAATGGATTGAGATCTGGAATTCAAGATGAAATAAGTTTTATCAAATTGGAAAGTGTAGAAGAAGCATATCAATATGTCTTGAAAGCTAAGGAGATCTTGACAAAGAAGCATGAACAAAGACAAAGAGGTACAGGTGGTAGATTCCAGAGAGGCAGAGGTAGATCTTATGGTGGAGGTGGTAGATCTAATAGTTTTGTGCATGATAAAGGAAAATTTGAATGGAAAAATGATGACAAAGACAAGATCGAGTGGAAAGGTGGTAGTTCTTACCGAGGAGGTACTGATTCTTACTGAGGAAGAGGTAATTCATATTTTAGAGGTAGTTTTCATGGTAATTGTTTTACATGTCGTAAAGAAGGGCATAGATTATTTGAATGTAGATATTCTAAAAGTGGGCAGAATAATAGAAATATTGTGATTCATGGAGACATTAGGAGTTCACCAAGTGGACCTGAGGTTGGAGAAAATTTGATGGTGAGAAGAACCTTATGTAATAAGGGAAATGATGAGGAACCTGTCCTTAGAAGAAGTCTTTTCAAGACCAGATGTAAGATGGCTGTAAAATGTTGCAAGATGATCATTGATAGTGGAAGTTCTACAAATTCGGCATCAGAAGAGCTGGTTACAAAGTTACAATTGTAGAGGCTGAAGCATCCTAAACCCTATCATGTTTCATGGATTAGAGATGATCATAAGATATTGGTAAGTGAGCAATGCATTGTGAAGTTCAAGATTGGACATTACTTTGATGAAGTGTTGTGTGATATTATGCCTATGGATTGTTGTCATATTTTGTTGGGTAGACCATGGCAATATGATAGATATGCTATACATGATGGAAGATTGAATCAATATACTCTTTGGGTGAATGAGAAGAAATAAATATTGTTGCCTTTGATTGAAAGTCCAGATGAGGTTAATTGTACTGCAATAAAAGTTTACATGGTTAATGGGAAACAATTTGAAAAAGAAGTAAAGAAGTATCAAGTTTGTTTTTCTATAGTTCCTAGAGGACCAAGTGTTTGTAGTAATGGCCTAGTGATAACAGAAGTTGGTAATGATTGAGTGACAACAGATAGTGGTAGTCAGGTACTAGAAGAAATTATAGAATTGCTGAATGAGTATAAACATATTGTTGTTGAGAATATTCCTGATGGTTTACCACTAGTGAGAAGCATAAGTCATTGTATGTATTTGATTCCTGGAGCTAGTTTTCCAAACAAATAACCATATAGATTGACGCATATAGAGAATGAAGAACTTAACAGACAAGTGCATGAATTGCTGCAGAAGGGTCTAATTAGAGAAAGTTTGAGTCCATGTGTTGAACCTGCTATATTAGTACCTAAGAAGAATGGAGAATGAAGAATGTGTATTGATTCTAGAGCTATTAACAAGATCATAGTGAAATATAGGTTTCCTTTGTTGAGGATGGATGACATAATAGATTGTTTGAGTGTAGCAAAGTATTTTACTAAGATTGATTTGAAGATTGGCTATCATCAAATCAAAATCAGAGAAGGTGATGAATGGAAGACTGCTTTTAGTATAAAAGATGGTTTATATGAATGGTTGGTTATGCCTTTTGGTTTGACTAATGCACCTAGTACTTTCATGAGGTTGATGAATGAAGTTCTGAAAAGATTCTTGGGTAACTCTGTGATTGTTTATTTGGATGATATTTTGATATTCAACAAGACTAAGGAAAAACATCTTGAGCATGTTAGACAAGTATTTCAATGATTGAAAGAGGAGAAGTTGATGATTAATTTGAAAAAGTGTTCTTTTATGTAAGAAGAGATTGTGTATTTGGGATTTTTTATTTCAACTAATGGTTTGAGAATGGATCTTGAGAAGGCTAAAGCAATTTTGGAATGGTCTACACCTGAGAATGTGGGTGAGCTGAGACAATTTCATGGTTTGTCTAGTTTTTATAGAAAGTTCATACATAATTTTGGAGCTGTTTGTAATGTTATGACTGAGACAATGAGAGGAGATAAAAAGGAATTCAAGTGGACACATGGAGCTGATAAGAGTTTTGAGACTTTGAAACAAAAGGTTGCTAAGTTTCCCATATTGGCTTTGCTTGATTTCAATAAGGTATTTCAAGTTGAATGTGATGCAAGTGGTAGTGCCATAGGAGCTGTATTAACTCAAGAAGGTAAGCCTGTTGCTTTCTTTAGTGAGAAGTTGAATGATGCTAAAAGGAAGTATTCTGTGTATGATCAAGAGTTTTATGCTATTATTCAAGCTTTGAAGAAGTGAATACATTATTTGATTCCTAAGGAGATTGTGTTGTATACTAATCATAAAGCTTTACACTACTTGGGAAGTCAACATAAATTGATCCAAAGAAATATGAAGTGGGTTGAGTATTTGCAAAGTTTTACATTTGTGATTAAACATAAGAGTGGAGTTACTAATAGAGTTGTTGATGCGTTGAGTAGAAGACGTTCTTTGTTGACTAAAATGAAGGTTGAAGTTCTTGGTTTTGATGAAATGAAAGAGTTGTATGATGCTGATCCTAATTTTTGTAAGGCATGGAGAGAGTGCAAAGCACCAAATTTGATAGATCACATTAGTAAGTATGATGAATATTTCATTCAAGAAGGTATGTTGTTCAAAAGTGTTCAGTTGTGTATCCCTAGAAGTTCTATGAGGTTGAATCTGATTAAGGAAAAACATAGTGGTGGATTGGCTGGACATTTTGACATTGATAAGACATTGAGTTTGCTGAAGAAGTATTATTGGACATAAATGTATAAGGATGTTCAAAAATTTGTGAAGAGTTATGGATTTTGTCAAGTTGCAAAAGGAGTAAGTCAAAATACTAGATTTTATACACCTATTTTTATTCCTAAGAAACCTTGGAATGACATTAGTATGGATTTTGTTCTTGGATTACCTAAAACAACAAAGAGGTATGATTCTATATTTGTTGTTGTGGATAGATTTTCTAAAATGACTCATTTTATACCATGTAAGAAGACATCAGATGCTGAGCATGTTGTAAAATTTTCTTCAAAGAGGTTGTTAGATTGCATGGATTATTGAGAAGTATTATTTCTGATAGAGACAATAAGTTTGTTGGTTATTTTTGGAGAACTTTGTGGAAGAAGATGGGTATTAAGTTGAAGTTTAGTTCTACATTCCATCCATAGACTGATGGGCAGATAAAGATTGTGAATAGAAGCTTGGGTAATTTGTTGAGATGCTTAGTTGGAGATGAAACACATAATTGGGAATGGTATTGGCACATGTTGAGTTTGCATGTAATAATTCTATGAATAGGAGTATAGGGGAGACATCTTTTTAGATTGATATTGGAATGAATTTTAGAGGAGTATCAGATTTAAGGGATGTTGCTAGTGAAGAGAAGAGAAGTGCTGCAGGAGAAGAATTTGTTGATTTCATGGAGTCTTTGCATAAGGAAGTGAAGCTGAAATTGGAATAAAGTAATCAAAAGTACAAGGAGAATGCTGATAAGTCTTGAAGACATCATATTTTTGAAATTGGTGATGAGGTGATGGTTCATTTGAAGAAAGGAAGATTTCTGGTTGGATCATACCAATAAGATGAAGATGAAGAAGTTTGGACCTTATAAGATCTTGAAGAAGTTTGATAGTGGAGATGCTTATGAAGTTGAGTTGCCTGATGACATGGATACATCTCCTGTTTTCAATGTTGCTGATCTATATAAGTACCATGAGCCAGATGATGAAGTTGCTATAATTGATGATTATCCTAAGAAGCATATTGAAGAGGTTGAACATATATTGGATTAGAGAGTTGGTAAAAGCACAACGTGAAAAAATTACTATGAATATTTGGTGAAGTTAAAGAATAGACCAGTTGAAGATACTACATGGAATTCTCAATCTAATTTGGATTTAGCTCAGGTTGTGAAACTTGCATGATTTAAGAGAATCATTTCTTTCTACCCTGGTTGTCTAATCTGAGAACATCCTGGGTTGACGTTTTATCCTATTCAATTGTGTTCTTTCTATTAGTTGTTGCTGAGTTACACTCATTTCCAAGTTGCAGGAATTATCGAGTGCTAGTAATTTTGTAGTTTAAGCCGAGTTGAGGTTATCACATGTCACGTTAACGCTTAGGTTCGCGTATTATCCCATCCCACTCTATAGTGTGTGCTAAGTTCCATAGTGTGTGCCGAGCTATTCTTCATGTGTCGAGTGATCCTTCATGTGCCAAGTTTTCCTGTTGATGCTGAGCGTCAATATTTGGACATGTTTTTTGCATTTTTGGTTTGAGCTGACTTGCTGGATTTATTTTGATCGCAACATTTATGATAAGATATTTTCTTGTAATGTGTCTAAACTGTTGCTAGGTTGGCCTTTCCATTATGTAATGTTCTAGAATGTTCTATAAGCCATTTTGAAAATCATAAATAGAGTGTTTAGGCTTAAAGTTAGGTAGATTATGGGTCGATCAATTGGGAGTAGAACTAGAAAGTGCAAATTTGAAGTTGGATCTTAGATCTTGAATGTATATTGTATCTAGCCATAACCTAGAAGGCCTTATAGATGGGCATGTATGCTGATCATTTGATGAATCAATAAAAGTATCTTGTTTTCTCTCTCAGCAGTGTTGTTCTCTTTGTGTGTTTGCTTCCATTGTGTTTACTCTGCAAGGTTGGTTTTGATTCCTAGGTGTGCCTTTATCCTAGTTATTCTTTGCCCTCCTTGCATCACCTGCATTCATGTGCATGATGCCCTCATTTCTTTTAGTTAAAATAATTCCGAGTAAACTTGGGTTTAGGATATTGCATACAATTACTTCTTCTGCAAATGTTTTCTATGTGTCCTACTTTGCGATAATGATGACATGTAGGTTTTCCTTTTGATTTTGCAATCCTTTTCTCTACACTCTTTGATGACTCTCCTTCCTCATTAGATGAAGAGTGTTTGATATGTCCTAGAATAGAAGTCTCACTAGTTGTCCTTGGTGATTTTATCAGTTCTTCAAGGTATCTGATAGCTTCACTAGGTTTATTCATTCTTTCTAGAAGTTCTATCTCAGATTTTAACTCATTCCTTAGTTTGTCACTTAGTGATTTCAGATCTATGATCTCCATGTCCTTTCTACTTAGCTCCTAATTTGTAAGTAACAATTGATTCATCATGTCTAGCTAATTGTTTGTAAGATTTGGCACATCGGATTACCTTTCTTCAAGTATGGTATCCATTTGTCTTTGTCTTCTTCAACCATGATTTTGTCTTCTTCAACTTTCTTCTTTTGTTCAACCACTTCAGATAATCTTACTGATTGGATTTCATGCTCTCTTTTTAATCCTCTAACTTCTTCATTCAAAATGTAGTTGTTTTCCAATAGGTCTTCTATGGATACATCACTTTCATTTGAATTCCCACTATTTAGAAATCCTTTGGTATCTACTTCCTTATATAGTGTATCATTCTGCTGAATGGCCATGTCTTTCCTTTTCTTTAAGTATTTCCTTAACTCTTCATTTTCTACTTCAAGTTGCTGCAGTATGATATATATTTCAATCATCTGATTATCAATGATCTTTCCCAATTTGTAAGCCTCCATCTCCAATAAATGATCTCTCAAGATTTTAGACTTCTTTTAAGAGATTTAAGCTTTGATACCAATTGTTGGAATTTTTATTGGGAAAAAAATTGAGAGGGTGGGGGGTAGGCGTGGGGGGTGTATCGGGATCTTTAAAACTTTTATCTCCTTAAACAAAATAACAAATTAAATGAATTTACTCCTAATCCATTTCATAAATTAGATCTCATATAATTTAATCATGAATTGTAAAACTAAAATGAAATCTATCGAAGCATAACATCCATCAACATGCAATTATAAACTCATAACACAAAAATTTTGGCAACCCAAAAAACCTCCAAGGTGAAGGTAAAACTAGGGTGGGGATGACACCCACAAATCTTTACTTCTGAAACAAAAAAGTTTTCCGTCTAGGGATACAATTTGATCACTTATTATGATCTACCCTATCAGGGGTCTGCTTGATTAAAAGAAATACATACTGTTAATTCTACCTTGATTAAATGATCTAAACTTACAATGAAGTTAAGAGATTTTCCCTGATACATTGGTTAGAATGTATTAGTACTTGATCCTTCAGTTTTTTCTCACATTTTTAATTATAAATCTTCTCTCTTCTATGTATAAATTTGATCTCCTTATCTGATATGCTATGTTCTGCTCTTCACTACTAGGTTTCTTTGTCTAATCTCCTTATCAAACTTACCATTCCTTTCTCTTTCCTTATCTTGTTCACTTCTTCACATGTCCATCTCACTCCTATATTGATTTAGGGTTATATCCCTTCTTAAATAGACAATTGTGGAAAGTTCTAGATTACAATCAACGATCCATAATGCATATTTTTTCCATTTAAAACTTTTGATTTTCTAATTGGTTAATCTTCCTTTCTTGGGATTAGTGCCTTTTGAAAAAATATGTAATTTTCTCCTTGTCTATCTCTACAATCCTTAGATGTTGCATAGAAGTTACACAAAATGATTTACATAAGTATTGGTGCCATTATGAATACATATGTCAACTAGTTTACTCAACAATTGGATGTTCTGACGCTCGATCACAACCGATAGTCATGTTGTCTCTCAATTTCTATAGACTCAACATAAACTAAATTTCTTGACAAAATTTAATTGTACATTGATTAGTCTTCATAATATTTTATTCAGCATATATAGTAGCTCGGTCTCTATTGGAGTGCTCAACAACCTTTGACTTGTTTGACATGTAATAAAACATAAAGAAGTCTAAGTTCTCTACCTTCTCTAGATGATTGATCAATGCTACCTAAAAAATGACTAAGTGTTGAACACTTATAGGAAACAAGGCTTAGAGATCAACACATTTTTCTCTATATCTTGGTTGGACAATGGATTACTTGAACTGGGTTGGGAAAATATCTTAGGATGGATTTAGGGGGTACAAGGAAATAAAATAATAGAAATAAAAGAACCTACAAGTTTAGAAACTTAATCTACCTATCATCTAATTTTGCGCTATTATTATCAACAATACATGCTTGAATGGTGGGATAACTTAGATACATGCTCGTTAATCAATATAACATACACAAGTGCTATAACTAAAATGGTAACAAAGTAAACAAAATCATTAAGTTTTTATCTAAGCCAGGGAAGATAATATCAACAAAATAGACAAATCACACTATTTTTGAAAATAAATGAATTACTGAACAAGAAATCCAAGGCTCTTCCATTCAAAACATAGCTTATAAATACCAACATGCACTAGGTGAAATGACATATATTCCAAAAATGATAATCCTACTTACATTCACAAAAAATGGTGTTACAATAATATGAACAATAATAACATCAACTTTACCAACCCTACAACAATCATCATTCTTCTTAATTTTAGATGACTATTAGAAATAGAGAATACTGAGAGGGGGAGGAGGGGTGAATAATTGTTCTACAAAATTTAGCCCAAAACTTGATATTATTAATTTCTTTATAACTTGCATATGAAAGCAAACTAATTATTCTGAATAGTAAACATAATCATGTAATAATATTTCATAACACCATATTTTGTTAACTAGGGAAACCCTAGCCAATGGAAAACCATGGTGGGGATGGTACCCACAAAATGATCCACTAATCAAAAGTATTCGGTTAAAGATATTGACCATGTTAAGAGTCTATTATATGTGTATAGTGTCTCAATTCTTGTTAGAGGACTTAGGACTTGTTAGAAGCCTCAACCTTGTTGGGAGTTGTTATCATGTATAACTACAAAATGTATGCAAGAAGAGCCCATTGACCTAACATGCAATATATAATGTATTTCCTTGATACAAAAAGATGATACAAAAACCTCTTTACTTGCTGCTACTATCTTCAATATCTGATATATATTTAAATTCTCTTCACAAAACTCACATACCTATGACATACATCAAAATTCACATCTCATAGTTCACATATTACACATATTACTTTTCACAATTGCACTCTCTTAAATTCACATATTAAAATCTTCTTATATACCTTTACAATTATGATATTCCTATCTAGCCAGCTTTCAACCTTTTATACACTTTACAAAATACATACTTAACTCTTGCCCACTTAGGGTTAACATCTAGGATGTTGTCTAGTTGGTTAACAATTTTTCTTCCTTGATATTTTGTTTTATACCTTGACTCTTAGACTGTCTAATGGCTTATGGAAAACAAAGAAGTTAGCAACATAATGGGTCAGTGTAGTAATCTATCAAAGGCTCCTTAATTGAAAGGTACAACTCCCTTATGAATGCAAGATATGCAATGAATTTGTCTTTTGGGTTTTGGAGGTATGATCTTAACCAGAGAGTAGAAGAGGCAAAAATCAAGTTGCTCAACACTTTAAATAACCTAGGTAAATGAAGGGGGGGCTAATTGATAATATGAGATCTATTCAGACTTACAATGCAATGAATGGAAAATAACATAACTAGCTAGAAGAAAAGGAAGAAAGGAAGAGATGGTGAAATAAGTAATTCCCATATTACAAAATTAACTGATGTTTTGACAATACCCAGATTGTCTATCCCTCAACTACTCCACACACTAGTTTTTAGCCTCCTTATGAAACTAACTACAATAAACACATGAACTACAACATACAACAGAGCAAACAAAAACCATGCTTATGCTAAAGAGAGTAAGACATACAATCTATTGAATGAAAGAAACAAAACCAAGTTCATTCACATTCATTCAAATTTCAATATTAACATATTCATTCCATATACTCTAATTTAAACTAAATGAACAAAAAAACTTAAAATGGACTTAGAGTCACATAGTAGTCCCAACTATAGGGGTTTTTCCAAAGTAAAATTTGCCAATCTTATTAACTTCATAAAAGGTTTCATTTATAGGCCTTCTCAAAATGGTTGACTACATGAATGATTGCTTCACAAAGCATCTCTGAACAGAAATATTGAAAATAGGATAGTCTTGAGTCATTGTCCATTATAGAGACTAAAAAAATGCCAAGAATGGCTTAAATCAGGAAAGAGAAGAAGGAGAATGGCAAAAGTCTGGAAAAGAAACAAAATCATCATGCCTTTTTAGAAGTAATTAATTTGGCTCGGTAAGCTTTCATGGCTTTAGTTACTTTTTCTAGTTCTTTGACATCTAGAATGATGATATTGTCAGCTTAGACCATCTAGTAGTCATACATCTCTGTCAGTTCATCTATTCTAGCTACTCTTGACTAGAATTTCTCTATTTCTCTCCTTATGATTGCATCTACTACTGAGAGTTCCTAGATCTTGGACACTTGGAAGTTGATTGGTTCAATGAATTCATTGACAAATGCCAAGAAGTTTGATTTCATTCTCTCAATGTCCATAAGCCTCCCATTAGTGGACACAAAGCACTCTGCATGAAAGTTCTTCAAATATTGAAATTTTTTTAATGAAAATTTTCACCAGTTCATGGACATCCTTGAGCTCATTTGAAGATATCATTGAGCTTTCTATGATAAACTTCAATGATTTCTTCCAGGGCAATAGTGACTCCTTGCCAGTCTTCAAAATCCCATGAGCAATTGCCACATTTGTCTTCATGTCTATTACTTCTTGTAGAAGGACCAATTGCTCTGTCACCTTGTTTGCTACCTTCTATATGGTTTTTTGATGGTTTGAAGCCACTTCCCTAAGCTTGTGATCATCCAATATTAGGCTTCCCAAGTTTGCAATTAGTGGGGGACCTTGATCCTTCATTTGATCTACCCATGCTCGGCCAACCTGCCCAAATTTCCTTTCTTGTTGCATCTTTAGGTGCAATTTCTTGTTCTCCTATGCATTTAGGTCAAATTGAATCAGAGAAGTGCTCCTAAGTGCAAACCTTATGTTTTCCACTAACTCTTTGTTTGAGGCCTTCAATATCTCCTTCTTTGCTCTAAGCTCTTCTAGCTTGTCCTCGATTTTCTCATTGGTGGACTTCAACATGTTCACCATGGAGTCATGAATTGAAATGCAAAGATCCATTGTCTTAATTTGGAAGTCATCCTCTGAGAGCTCATGAAATTTACCTTCTTTCTGTGGATCAAAAATCTTAGCTAGCATATGGCTAGTTGTTGAATCTATAGCCAGTGTAGTGATTTTCTTTTGCTTCTTTGTCTTCTTTGATGGATGAAAGGAGGTGATTTGTGTGATAAATTCCTTTGATGGGGCTACATCATCATATCTCGTCTTCTTCCTATCAATGGTCTCTTCAATCCATGACTCTATAGAGAGAACATTGATAGCATATTGCAATATCATGGGGTCAAATAGCTTCCTTAGGATTAATGTAGTTGGCTTTCTCTGAGAAGCAATAGGGAAGGCAGCTACCTTAGTTACCAAAAGGTCTAAAGTATCCCCTTGTTGAGATGCATCTTGGTCTTGGCCATCCATAGTGTTAGTGTTACCATCCAAATTGATGACCTGAACAGGGGAAGATGGCTTGACCACTAATTTTTCTTGTTCTTTCCCCTTATCCTTGTCATCCTCCTTCTCCCCTGTCTTCTTGATGTTCGAAAGAGGGCCAAATCCACAGGTAGGATTGAGTGGCACATTATTTTCTAGAGGCTGAACTCCACCTTGGGTAATGGTTTGTAATGATCCTACAAATGTTGATGTAGTGGCTAAAGTGGTTGTTGCTATTGTTGATTGAGCTACTCCAGCTAATTCTTCACCCATGGAACCAGTGCTCCTAATCATTTTCTTCCTTGCTTGAGTCCATTCCACCCATTTGTGTATTCTCTTAATTATACCGTACATAAGAACTTCCATGTAGTCAATGAATGGATTCATAGGAGGGGTAGAAAAAATTGGTGTGCCTTTGAACTTTTCATAAGATGTGGGTACATGTAGGCTCCATCATCTGCAAGGTTAGAAACATCAATAAAATCATTATATAATTAATTTCATCAATGGTTAGCTATGGCCAAAATCTCTCCCAATTTTGGTACTCATTGAGACACCCAGACCAGAAGTCTTCAATATCTAAGACATGCCTATAAGCATATCCCAACTTTAGACGATCTCTTACAAAGTTAACTGGATGATATTGAGGCATGAGCACATCATAGTCTACCAACTTAATCTTTCTCTCAAATCTCTTTACCAAATTTTGAGCATCTGATCTAGAGGCACATGAATATGGGCCAACCACTATAGGGAAGGGGATCTTGACTATCTTCTTTATATTGGATCATAGGGTATTCACTTCTAGGATTTTTTGACATAGTTTAACTAGGGCCACCTTGTCTTTTGGATATCTGGGTAACCTCTTAGGAAATCCATCATAAGCTCCCATTCACAAATAGGAGAAACTAAGAAACTGGATGAATGAGCATCCAAACTAGGTTATGGCCAAAATTGTCTCTAGTGCAAATCTTCTTTCATGGCATCCTTGCAATTCTCAACATAGCCTCATTATGAAGGCATCATTAACAACTATGTACTCCTTATAGCTTCTTTTCTACTACAGATGTAGGTGAAATTCATAGACTTTGGTGTGCTCATCATAATTTGGGATACTAGGGAGACAAGGCTATAAGTGATGAGTTGCCAATGCATTTATTAGATAAGAGGACATGCAGAATTACTTGAATCCTCTAGCCAAATTCAAGTAAGATGTGAGCTCATCATAGATTATTTGTGTCTAGTCGATTTGCATATCCTCAACAAATATTTCTTGTACTAGGAAGAAATGGTACTAGATGAACTCCAAAATCTCCTCTTTTCCTTTCAGTCTAAGGAGTGCGAGAATATCCACAATGTCTCATTTTAGATTTGTGCCAAAAAGGGTCTTTGGCATTTTACTCTTCTTTGAGTGAGTAGTCTAGAGCCATGTCCTTTGAATGTCTTCCTGTCTGAGGTCTTCTTCTCATTTAACATGGATGCAAAAGACCCAAAATCAACATCACAATACTACTACTTCATAGGGATGCCAAATGCGGACTGCATCTGTCATGCCAAATTTTTTTCCTACCAAAAACATACTTAAATTTAATAAATAAGCGATAAGATTTAGATTTAATGTTTTAGATTTGTAATAGATATTTTGATAACATGATTTTGAATATTAGTTAATAGTCTCTAAACTAAATCATCTACAAATTTTACTTCCTTAAATATGTGTATGAGTTATGTCCAAAAAATTTACTACTCATATTACCATAATTTGTTTTGAAACAAAAATGGTTCAAGTACTATTTTTAAATCATAATTTGCAGATCACCTCTATAAGTCAATGAATCTTTTTTAAACTAAAAAATAAATCAAAATAAACATCATATTTAACCAATATCTAAGTATTCATTTTAGAGTTATCTCATTGCAATTCTTATTTAGGTCTACAACTTTCATATTCTTTTTTTTAAACACATCATAAAAGAAAAATCACAAGCTTTCTCTCATACACAATCTAGATCAGATAGTCAAGATATGAAATCAATAATTTTCATCTATTTATTTCTTTATACAAAGTTATAACAATATTTACTAAATCCTTTCACACAATTGCCCATTTCCACCCTACCATAATGGCATCATGAGGCCTCTTGTGCCCTAGCCATACCCCTGAGAAAGATAACTCATTTCAACCAATAGATCATGGATGCAATCCTAAGAGTCCTCTCTCTAAAAAATTATGGAATAATTCCTCTAGCAATATTTCATCTCAATAAATGTGAACTACTTTAAATGCATATAAGTTACTTATCTTTTCAAGAGCTCTCTCTTTAGATAGATCTTCATCTTCAACCAAGAGCCATTCCTCCTCTTCCTCCATCCCCTTCTTTCTCTCCATCTTTCTGCCATTCTCCTTTCCATCCCCCAAAAAATGAATCCCCCCTTCCATGTCTTCCTACCTTCTTCTTAAAACCCTAACTATTACTCTCTATCCCTATTATTTTAATAATGGCACAAGGCTCCATGTCCTCCATTGTGTCCCAATCAAATGTCACATCTCTTAAGAAGGGGAGAAGGCATGGATTGTGTCTCCCACTTTTCATTTTCGTCACTCTTGGGAAGTGGTACATTTGAGGTGTCATAATGAAAACTTTAACCATGATTTCACCTTCAATTAACCCCCAACCCTAGGTAGTATAAGTGGGTTAGGTTATTTTAACCCAAAATGCACTTTAGGTTCTATTTTAACCCCTCTAATGTCCAACTTTAGTTTACATCCGATTTTACAATAACTTTGAATTGAGGCAAACTTTGATTGTTGTACAAGAGTAGGCATAGATTCTTTGAAGATCTTCATAATAATCCATTGCACAATTCAATTTAAACACTAGCAACCCAAACATATATATAAATATATGACTGTAACCATTAATACATATCCCTAATTAAACCATAGATCAATAAATTATATCGATATCATATTCTAACATCATTTTCCTATGAATCATTTGCATATGAAAATCATTTACAAACACATATCATTCATTTTACTATAATCCCTTCTTTAAGTACAATCTTTTTCAAGAATAGTAGCCACATTAATAATTCATACATGTGTATCATAACACCTTACACCTTACACATACATTAATCAAATTCTTACAATTGAGTCTAAGTCTATAATGAGGTGGGGTATTACAACATCAGTGCCTTGTTGATTGATATGAGAATAGACTGGTTGGGAAACAAAATCTTCTTTATTTTTGGGTTGTATCTTTTGATGCATTCCCTTATGAGCTTAGGTGGATGCACTACCATAGGAAAACCAACTGCTTCAACTAGTCTGTTCTCTTTCAGTTTTTGAGTGATTAGGTGAATGGGTTGAGAATTAAGTCTTCAATGAAGATCAAAAAAATCATAGAATTTGAAAGATGTGTCTGTAAGCTCTTTTAACTCACTCTACAAGCCAATTAACTTATCATAACCAATAGCTTCGATTTTCATTCTCTATGATTGCATAAGATGCAGTTCTCGACAAATAGCCATTTAAATATACTTGGAGAAACCAATTGCATGCAATTATGATGAAATAGCTTTAGGAATTAGAATGTTGGCACCACATAGAAAAAATTAAGTTTGACCAACAATTATAATGGTAGAATTTGCATTTAATTCCATGAGTAACAACTGTTTAAAATTTCCATTCATTTGCATCTAAAATATTAAATTCCTAAAAGATCTATAACTTTATTTAAAGTAAAGTGAAAGATTAAGAATCCGTAAACAACACAAATGCTTTAGCTTTATGGGAAGTGCCTTGCTTTATTTCAAAATATAGAATGCAAATATACTTGATGTTAACAAATGTAGGAGAGAGAGAAAAACTTAACTTTTTCACAAACCCATTTTCCTTCTATCTTGAATCATAGCATAGGGAGCAATCCTTTTTCTAGCTTGTGCACCTCATTCTTTCACTTTTTGCCTAAAGATTTTAACACTACATATCCTTCATAATGGGTTCACATCTCCATCACTATTTTCTTTGGAAATATCTTTTGAGCATATTCAAAGGATATTTGTATTCTAGAGTAACTTGACTTTCTATTTTCAAAGCCTCCAGAGAAGTGGCCTTTCTAATTGCCTTTAGGTAGAAAACTCCTTTCTCAGCAAGATCTCTTGGATTGAAGTACAACAAAAAACACTTTATTCCCTTACTTTAATTTGATGGCTTTGAAACTAAATCTCGAGCATTCCTTATTGATTGTGAGTCCATAAATGGTTCATTCAACCTTGTTCTCACACTTTTGATTATTGGGATAAAAATTTGGCTCCAGTTTATATAACATCAAAAGCAGAACAAAATAACTTCATTTCCATAAGTATGCAAGAGAAAACCCATATACCTATGTTCCTTCATAGTAATTGATCTTATCTCCACAAATTTGAATGAGATTCATTCTGGTTTTGATCCACAACTTAGTAGGCCTTTTTGACATGACATAATCATACTCTCAGCTTATTAATCACTGCCACGACTTCATGCTTCAAATACACACTTGATAGAGTTCTCTTAAGGGAAAAAACAACTCAAAATATTGGAAACCATGAGATATGGAATGCTAGGGAAAGATAGTAGAGAATGAAATGTAGAAGACATACTTCTCATCGGGAGGATGCTAGATCACAACCCAACCATGCCTAGATCACCTAGATCTCGTGTGCACTAGGAAAATAAGAAACCCACTTAGAAAGATTAGGTAAAGGTAATGCAAAGGGAGACCCTAAAAACAAATAAAGTAGAGCACTCAGGGAATATGAGAAGAAAATGACCTAACAAATACTTAGACACATCTTGGACACACATTCACTTTCATACCAATGACTTCAAGCTTTAAAGGGAAATATTAAAACTTGGAGCTGGCTCTAATTGGGGACTAAGGCATTGCAAATTTTTGAGAAGGGACCCAAAATATCTAGTTTTGCACAATGAGAATGAAAAATTACAGTGGGCAACTAAACTAAGAATGCAATAGAAAAGAAAACTAACCTAGGAAAGTAGGAAACCAAAGCAAGAAAAGAAACAACAACCTACCTAGACCAACACTAACTGTAGGGGTTACTTTCTTTCAATTATGAATTTGATACAACTTTAGGTTCTATCCATTGTAAGAAAATGACAGAATCTCTTCAGAAGGATATGCCAGAATAAAAGAATTGTTCTGGTTTGCTTGCATAATATTGAAATGGCCCTTCCATAAGGAGTCAAAATTGTGATGCATGCCTTTAGGCTCATGCATTCTATCTCATAATAGGACCAAGTCACCCCCCATGAACTTCCTTGGGTTGGCCTTCTTATTGAAGAATGTCTTCATGCACTTCTTATGTTCTGTGATATGATTAACCATCTTTTCACGTTTTTCTTCCTTCTTAGCTAGGTACATAATACACTTGTCCAATCCATCTTGGAATACTTGATCCTTGATCACTTTCTATAGTCTACAAATGGATAAATCTAGTGGGAGAAGAATACTAGCTTCAATTCCATAAACTAGCTCAAATGGGGAAATCCTAATTGCCTTCTTAGGTGTAACTCTATTTTTCCAAAGCACATTATACAATTTCTTGTACCAATTCTTCTAGTTCTTAGAAACCAAATTCTTCATGATATTGATAAAGTTCTTATTGCTTGATTCTACTTAACCATTTTCCTAAGGGAAGTAATCTGATGAATGACTTAGGTGTATACTATTGTCATAGAAGAACTCTATAATTTTTTCACAATAAAAATAAGAGGTGTTATCCATGAAAGATTCATTGGCACTCCAAACCTTATCAAGATGTTCTTATTGATAAACTTGTAGACGACCTCAGAAGTAGTTTTCTTAGTTGGCTTGGCCTCCACCCATTTGGTGAAGTAATCCATAGTAGTGATGACATAAAAATGACCAACATAAGAGGGTGGATTGATTGGTCCAATGAAATCAATTCCCCACTACTGAAAGGGGCCTCTAATTACAATTGGATTTAGGGGAAGAGTAGCTAATTGAGGCTTGCTGGAGAACATCCTACACTTTTTTGCACTCAAACACTCACTTATAAGAATCCTTGAACATGCCAGGCTAGTAATAACATTGCCTCAAAATGTTGTATTCTATAACTGTTGATGAAAAATGACCACTTTAGGCCTCATTACAGAAACTATGAAGCAACCTTTCTTGTTGAGGTTTATCCACACATCTCAATAAGGTTCCATCTATCACTCTCTTGTACAATTGATCATAATATATGACATACTTAGCTGATTTAATTATGAGGTCTCTTTTCTTCTTGTATATCAATCCATCAGGGTAGTCTCCATAAGTTAGAAAATAAGCAATGTTTGAGAACTAGGGATCTTGAAGACTGGCCATTAAAGCCCTTGAATATTCATCTTCTTAGTTCAAGTCTTGATTTTATGTTATCATCTTGCGTAAGCCATTCATGTGCACCAATTTTGTTCACTTCAAGTTAATGTCATACTCTTGAACCTTTTCTATCTATGCATCTCTAGTGTTGCAATCTATCTCTTGTTGGGTCAATATGCTTTTGATAGCCAGATCGGGTACAAACATAATAGAATGAGAGTGCAACACATAGAATCTAATTTTTTGAGTGCTCTTACCACTGCATAGGCATTCTTTTCCATTTGAGAGTATCTCAACTCATGCCCCTTAAGGGGGGTACTCATGAAAGAAATTGGTGCTTGGATACATTCCTTGTTCTCTTTCATGAGTATGGTGGATAGTGTATGAGCTGAGGCATAGAAATACATTATGAAATCCTTGGTGTAATCTGGATGGATCAATAGGGGTGCTTTAGCTATGGCATCTTTAATTTTATTGAAAGTCTTTCTCCTAGAATCATACCATTTGAAACTTTGACTCCATTTCATCATATCAATAATGCACTTGGTGATTTCAAAAAAATCAAGGACAAAACATCTTAGAAAGTTCATCTATCCAAAGAATGATTTGACCCCAGATTTGCTTCTCAACAAATTTAGCTGCTAGATGGCTCTAACATGCTTTAGATCAATCCCGATGCCTTCCTAGGAGACTATGTGACCCAGTAGTTTTCCTTTTGTAACACATAAGACTGATTTATTTGAATTGAGTGAAACTCTATGCTCCCTTCATCTTTTCAACACTTTCTCCAAGTCCGTTAGATGACTTTTTCTTTTCTCGGAGAAGATAGTTAGATCATCCAAGTAGATGATCTTATCCTTTAGATCAACAAAGGAGGATTTCATAGCCCTTTGAAAGGTGGCACCAACATTAATGAGCACAAAGGGCATTTTATTATATGAAAACATTCTCCAAGGAGTGGTGAATGAATTTTTGAACCAATCTTCCAAATTTACCTTGATTTGGTTGAAACCCAAAAATCCATCTAGCATGGACATCATTTCAGAGCCGACCACTATTTGCAAAAAATAATCAATGTTGGGAAAGGTGTGGTTGTCCTTTAGAGATGTGTGTTTCAAGTCCCTAAAATCCACACAAATTATAATCTCCTCGCTCTTTTTTTGGATTGGGATAATGTTAGCTATCCATGTTGAATGATGTATGGGGTAGATAATTCTTGCTTCCAACATCTTGCGATCTTCCCTAAAGATGACATTTGAGACCATAGAGTTGTAGTTACACTGCTTTTTCCTAAAAGGAGTGGCTTCAAGCTTGAGGGGAATTTTGTGCTTGAAATCACCATTCCTAAAGGTCTTTAGGTCCTCATATCCCAAAGAAAATACATCTTGGTATTTTGTCAACAAACCTTTTCCTTTTTCCCTTTCTTCCTTTGAGAAACTACTACCAATATTAATCATCTTGGGTTTATATTTTGTGCCAATATTCATGCCAATATTCATCCCTTCATATTCTTTGGAAATTCCATTGTTTCTTCTCCTCTCCCTTCTAATAAATGCATCATGCCTATCAATTAGTTTCTCAAGGGAAATAAGACATTTCTTATTACCTTTGAGTTGTTCAACTCCAAGATCCAAATCTTTCTTGCTATCAGGGGAGAAATCTTTGCATGCATTTTCACTCCCTTCAAAGTATTGATTACTAAAAGGTTTAGATGCTTCCAAAAAAAGCTAGATCTAATTATCATCATTGAATACTTGCCATGTATCATGTTGTCAAGAATGTTTGCCCTAAACAAGAATTTGACCTTGTACTGATTATTTGTGAAATCTGGATGGGAAAGTAGTAGTGAGGATGACATAGCTAAAAATTCCTCCCTTGCATTTTGCTCCATTGGAACAACTTGAATTGAGAAGGCATCTAGGTGCTCAATCTCATCCTAGACCCTATTTCTATAATTCATGAGGCTTGCATTCTTTATAGTGTAGTGAGATCAGACTTTCTTCACTTTAAGCTCTGCTTCTCCTTGAGCTCTTAAGACTTTCACTCCTCTCTGCTTTGTAGCAGTGATACCTAATACAAAGGCTTCATAATCTACCATATTGTTGGTGTTGATTGTAGCTTGTATAGTTGAGTCACATCTCCATTTGGGGATACAAGCACTATACCACCTTTGGACCTGACAATAGCACAACTCCCATCAAACTCGAGGCTCCAAATATCCAAGTCACTAGAAGGCTCTAGCTTGTCCTCAAAACAATTGAAGTCAAATAACATCATGTGATTTACAAAATCCATCTCTTGATGTATCTATGCCTTAGGGTCATTAGATTTTAAGACTGTAAACTTAGCCTTCTCCTCAGATTCCAACTTGATCCTTTTTTTACCCATGGTAATTATGGCATGAGACCAATCCATCTTGATCTCCCCTCCCATATCTTTTCAGAATCTTCCACTCAAAAGCATACCATAGCTGGCAAGAAAATCTGCTACTAGGATGGTTAGCCCCATTCTCTTTGCAAGATGAACAACCAAAGTTACTTGTGCATCTTTCACTTGATCTATTAGAGGGCATGCTTTTCACCCATGGAACAATAGTGTCCAAAGGTTTTGGTAAGGGTCAATCCAAGGGCATGAGCAATTGAAGAGGGCATGACATTATCAAAGGCTCTAGAATCAATAATGTAGTTACTAAGCTTATGGTCATTTATGTAGAATGGGTTTGGCTTCTAACCAGGGGAGGTAGCTAAAACTGATGCTTCTTCCTTTTTGAAAAGCATAGGAAAAACATATTCTTCATAAGCTAGTGGGCTACTATCCAACTGAGGCTGGTCATTACTAATGGTAGAGTTGACATTAGGTTGAGTTCTAGCATTAACATTACTTTTACAATAATCTTCTAGCCTTTGCAATTCAACAGGATGAGTCTTGAGATAATCAAGGGGAGGTACCTAGATATGAATATCCTTACAATATTGTATTATGTTAAATGAGGGTTGAGGCTTACCATTTGGATCGAACCTTGACTACTCCTTTCTCCAGGATGAGGAAGTGGATGCTCCAACTGTAGCTAGTGAAGGGCTAGTGATTGTGTTCTATGAAGGAACAAAATTCACTAGATTCTTCTCTCTTTGACTTCTCATAACTATGGTCATCTAATTTCCATCTAAGGTGATGAAGTAGTCACCTCTAACCTCTGAATCTAATTCATACTCCAAAAAGAATGTTCCATAGTCACCATGGGGAGCATAATAGTCTTCACTTTCAGGATACTCGATGGTTAGATCATTAGAAGTAGTGAGCTTCTTATATCTATTCATTTTTGGGCAGGGATCACCATCATGATCAGCTCATAGATGAAAAATGTGTTAATCTTAGATTGGTTTTAACAAATGAGTGTCTATATACTTTAGTCATTTATAAGTTATGTACTTAGTTCATGTCGAACAAGTAATGCATACCAAGCATAACATGTCAAATAGTGCATGTTGAGTCACTAAGTGTCGAGAAACAATATGTGCCAAGCTATTTAGAAACTAAGTTGTTTAGAGGCTGAGTTACAACATTGAAGTTGCAGTTGATGCCAAACATCAAAGATTTCAAATGCCGAGTTATAGACTTTTGACATAGTTTGTAATGGAACAAACTTCTATGTAAACCATTTTGGAGCCAACTTAAGGATTGTTTGTGATCTTAGATGATAAGAATGAATCTTTAATGTGAATCCCTATTCAGTACATGCATCCAATTAGAAAAATGGAAGAATTAAGTGGCTAGATGGATGAATTACAATTGCTGATTCATACCCAAACCTAAGTCACCTAGGTCTTTTTAAGGAGGACAAACCCGAAGGAGAAAATAGAGAAGGTTTGCATATGCAAATAGAGTTTTTATGGTGACTAAGGAGTTGTCAATTGGAATACATTACAAAATCAATTAAAGGAGAATAGAGGAAAGGAATTAAAAGACAAAAGAGATACATTTGATTAGAGAGGATCAAGAACACATCAGTAAAGTGGTGATCTATCATAAAGCAACAAAGTGATAACTAAAGGATCATTGCTAAGACATTTTCATAGGTGAATTAGTTAAATCTCTTAACAGAGTATTCTTAACAAGGTGCTTACTTCATTGTATGTTGAAGTCCTTTTACTAGATGCCCTTAACAAGGTTTAGAAATCCTTTAACATAGTGAGCCCTAATAGTCTTTGTAAGCCTTTAACAAGGTATAAATTTCATAGAGTAGATCATGTCTCATGATCAAAACATTGTAACCTTCATTGGATACACTTTGTTACTATAGTAGTGACGATTTGTGGGTGTCATCCCCACCCTAGTTTTACCTTCTCCTTGGAACGTTTTTGGGTAACCAAATATCTTGTGTCATACCTGTGTTGAATGTTTTACTTTCATGTTATGGTTGTATATGCTTGATTTGGTATTTCAGTTAACTTATTGAATTATGAAATGGATGTGAGGTGAATGATTTTATGGTTAAAAGTTTTAAGTATTGATTCACCCCCCCTCCATAGTTTACTTTCCCTATTGTATTTCCAACAATTGGTATGAGAGAGAGAGTTCTCTAGAAGTAAAGCATTGTAGCTTTGAGGAAAGATCTTGGAAATGGAAGTCTACAAGTTGAAAAATACTATTGAGAACCAAAAGATTGAAATACAACTTTCCCTACATTAGTTGAATGAAGTAAGAGATGAGTTAAAGCGATCATTGAAAAGAAGGAAATAGTTATTGTAGAGAATGACACACATTACCAAGAGATTAACACTACTGAATTGTTTTTAGATGGAACACAAGTGAATTTGATGCAATAGTTGAAGATCTAATGGAAAAGAATGGAACCCTAACTGAAGAGGTTAGAAATCTCAAGATAGAACAAGAAGTCATGATTGAAGATGAAAAAAGGATACTAGTCAACATATTAGAGGAGAAAACATCAAAGGTAGATAGGATTACTAACATGCAATTAGAAACATTGAATCAAATGATGATTGCAAATCATGAACTAAATGCAAAGGATATTGAGATCTCAACACTGAATTTGTAGAATGAACAACTAAGAAATGATCTAAAAAGAGAAAAAGAGATTGCTAAAAGCTTCAATAGACCTAATGAAGCTATCAAGTACTTTGAGAAATTGATGAGATCTCCTAGATTTGATAGTGATACTATTGGATTAGGTTACACCAATATTGAAGAAGGAGAATCATCCAAAAGTGGTGAAGAAAGAAGTAAAAAAGGTAAGAACTCTAAACTACTTGTCATAAATATAGTGAGATAGGTCAACTGCTAATGTTTGTAGGAGCAAGATTGCAAATCAGAATCCTAAGTAAAAGTTCATGGGTCACTACCACAAATGCAACAAATAAGGATATGAGGCACATGAATGCTGAACCAAGACCATAAGCACGCAAATATTCAAAGGATATTGCTATAATTGTCAAAAGTATGAACACAGAGCATAAGAGTATAGATCCAATCCTAAATGGTCATCAAACAAGAAGAAAAAGGTAAAGCACAATGATAACTCTTATAATTTGGATTATAATATTAGGTATAGTTGTTACTACTATCAAGAGTATGGACATGTTGCTGAAAATTTCATTAGAACATATTTCAGAAGTGATTATAAAAGATGGTTGAATCAAACTACATGTTTTAGCTATTTGAAGACTGGTCATATAAGTAAGTATTGTCCAACAAGGTCAAAGACACCTTGCAGTGAATTCAACAAAGGAAAAGGAAAGGAAAATGTTGAGAATTTCAAATTAAAGATGAGATGAACAAGACATGGAAGAGAAAGGAAGATTGCAACACATCAAGCTTAGATGAGGTCATTGCACCCAATGGGTCAGGTGATCACACCACTTCCAATTAAAAAATCAAGAGGTATGTTGGGACTATTATTTAAAAAGGTACACTATACATAAATTCCAATGATTTAGTTTTGAAAAGATTATATATGCATGAAGTAAGATGCAAAGTGTTGATTATTACCTAGAAGAAATCTTTAAGTTGTGTTACTGCCGAGCATGAAGAGCTTCAGTTTAGCTGCTGAGTGAAATGTTAGTTGATGTCAAGCTATCATCAGTGATAGTGTTGGCCGAGGTCATAGTAGTTGCCAAGCATAAAGGAAACTTCATAGAAATTGAGTGAGTTGAAATCTCTATTGAACCCAAGCTTACAACTATGTAGGCATGAAGCATTAAATGTAAGGTTTGAAGGTTTATATGATCAATTTCTACTCATTTGACATAATTAAAATTTGAAGGATTGCTCAAAGAACTGAAGGAAAATTGAAGAGATCATTTCAAGTGTTTGTAAACATGATTTAACAGTTGCTTGACATCATCTCAACAAGATTTACAAAGGTATTTATCACATGCCAAGCTGTGTAGTTTGAATTTTTGCAAACCCTAAGTTTTCATAATGACATCTAGTTCTTTAGAAACTAAGGTTAAAGAGGGGAAGGAATTTTTGAATGTATAATTGATAAGCAAAGAGATCAGACAACCAAACTTTAGAGCCATTCCTAATATTACTTACAAGCAATATCCATCTGGTGCATTATTGATGATACCACCTCGAGTTTTAATGATTTAGGATGTAAGATGTTGCTACACATGCAAGGTGGGTAGCATAGGTGACATGGATATTAGGGAAACCTATGGGAAATTATGTGAAAATGAAGCATTAAAAGATGAATTCAAAATAGTAGAGTCAAAAGGGTTAACTCATGCCCTAGATTTCCCCAACATTTTCCAAAATAAATGGATAAAGATAATTCTAAGAAGAATTCATGATAATTCTATATGGTTGGATAATGGACTGGTGAAAATCACAAAGAATATTGTCCACAAAGTGATACAGTATCCAACCCTAGACCGACCTAAAATTATGAGGAGTGAAGCTAAGGAAGTTATTAAGAAGAATATAGGGGCTGTTTGGAACAAATGAGGGATGACAGTGTACACTATCTCATATCTCCTAATCACTTTTGCAGTGAGGATTATAGCACACAAACTTGATCAATCTAGCAGGCTCAACAGTGTACCATGTATTGTTGTTGACATGGGCTATAAAATAGTTAAGAAGGATCATACCTATGACCTTCCCAAGTTGCTGTTGCAATAATTGAAAGAAATTTTGGGAGTAGTAAGGAAGACCAAGAGTGCACAATGTAAATTTGGTTCAATTCTTATATGTATAGAATACATTCCCTACTTTTAGTATAGTTGCATGGAAAACAAACAAATCTATTGCAATGCAAATAGGTGGATTTATTGAGCAACTTGGAGACAATTTTGAGTCGATAATGACCAAATACTTTGAAGACTTCAAACAATCAATGAAGAAAAGACTAAGGATACCAGTTTCACTACTTGAGAAACATTTCAATTATGTTTTCTTTCTAGATGACACTGATTCTACATATGTTGAGGTTGTAGTTCCAAGGGTAAGGTGGCTAAAGCCACTAGGTTATGAAATCAATGTGGATGAAGCTTCTATAGTAATTACAACATTACTTGCAAAAGATGTAGATACCAAGGCTACTTTCCTTTGGAAATTATGATGTGGCTAAATCTAAGACAAAATGGATTTGAAGATAGCTTCAATAATAAGAAACAAGAATAAAATTGTCAAGAAAATCAAAGAGAAATTTGGTGAAGGAGCAAAAGAAAATGAAGAAGAAGACGATGATGATGAAGAAGTAGAAGAAGATGTTCATGCTCAAATACCATTGACCATTAATCAAGATCAAGGTGAAGAAAAAGGAGATGAGGTAGAAATTGAAGAAGGTGCCGAGGGAGAAGAAGCTATTGAAGCACCCAAGAAAAAGAAAAGGAAAGCTAAAGCTCCAACAATTAGTAAATCAAGGAAGGTTATAAAATCTATGCTTGCAGTTCAAGCAACTCAAACTAGCACAAGAGCTACTACCAAGAAGGCTTAAGAAGCAATAAAGCCAAAAGAGAAGAGGGCTAGATTAGCTAGCAAAGAAGAAGAGTCTAAGAAGAAACTGAGGAGAAATTATATTGCTTCAGTTGAATCTGATGAAGAGAGGACTGAATCTAATGATAACAGCTAATTCAAAGTTGTAAATCAAAGTTCTTCCTTGGACTTAGACGATATGAATGAAAACATAAGGAATAATGCTGATTTATTTGGTCTCACACATATTGAGTTTGATAAACTTGGGAAAATTAAGATGAACCAAGAAGAGGAGTTGATATATTTCTTGATGACAACACTCAAATAGATTCCAATTGAGATTGCTAACTCACTACTAAAAAATCTATATGCCAGAGTTGAGCAAAAGTGGTAATATAGTCTCAATATAGAAAGACAAATTACGAGACTATACTTGCCCAAGTGATGCTAGAATTGGATAGGGTAATAATGACAAAGGAAATGAAGAAAAATGTAGGGAAATTTGCACCTAAATATAGAGCATTCAACATACTGCAAAACAACATTGAGGATGTTGTACAGAAGATTGCTCAGATTTGGAAATCATCATATGGTTTGACAACACCCAAGGCAATAGAGTAGACACCTATTGAGGTAGGTGAGGACAAATATGAACACCAAAAACTAACTAAGGTTACTACAATTGTGACTAAGACAATTGCACAAGAGGAAGGCACTAAGACACATAAATATACACATGCTACAACTGAGGATGAGCAAAAGATAGAACATAATGTACAAGATACATTAGTGTCAAGTTATAGTCCTCAACATGAGTTGAATACAGATACTGATACTATAAAGATTAAGGATGTTTCTGATACTATCACTCAAAACATTAACCCCCTTATAGAGGAATTGTTGAAGAAGATACTAGCAGAATCCACTACCCAGGCAAAACTTTGTGAACATCTTATACTTGTGAGTGCTGATGAGATTGAAAAGGAAGACAAGGCATCTGCAAAGGAGGAAATTTAGTCTCAAGAAACATCTACAACTCCTCCTTAATCCATCTTACTACAACCTATATTACCTCTTCTATTGTGTTAAAGGAAAGAGCCATCCATGATTCATATCAGAAGATTGGTACACACTCTGTCAGTACCAAATTTTTTTACAAATGCACAAGATACAACACAAGTTCCAAAAGTTTAGGCAGATACTCTTGCACCTAAAGCACAAGATCAAGATGCATCCAAGAAAGTAGAGACAACAAAGGATAAGATTGAATAGATAGATTTGATTGCAAAACTTGAGGAGCAACTAGTAATATAAACACTGGCAACTTTGCCAAGAACTGCTACTCCTCCTAGTCAAGCTCTTCGTAGGCCTAGTATAGAAGCCATACCCCCCATCATCAAGGTCAATTCCAAGCACATCCAAGGCAGATAAAGTTACGTCAACTAGAGATATGAACTTGGATAAAGTCATTGAGTTGCCCAAGTTTTTTTTTGCAACTATCACTATTGAATAGATGAGCATACTATAGGACACAATTGCAAAGAAGAAAAACCAAGAACTACTTAGACATGAGCACAAATAGAAGCAAGCCTTGTTAGATATCAAGGAATTTTTTCTTGATGAATTTAGTCTGTCAGCACCAAAAGCAACCAAATTGATCATAGAGTAATTAACCAACATAGTTGAGATGGTAAATGATGCAAACCTAGATTCAAATTTGAAGTTACTTGAATGTTCTGAGAATAGTTTTAGAATAAGGTCAATGAAAAGATATCAAGTGCTATTTCACTATCATAGGTTGAGCTAGCAACCAAAATTGATCATGTAAAGAAGGAACTAGAGAAATTTTTCTCTTTGTACACCAAATTGTGCAATCCCACACTCTTTACATAGGAAGTTAGGAGCCACATAGCAAATTTGGAGAGTCATATGTAGTCAACTGGCATAACTTTGCCAAGGTCTCTTGCCCAGAGTGAGAGATATTTTAAGAATATCCTAAACTCCTAGAGTCAGTTAGCAGTATTTCATGCAGATGAATAAAACATTAAGGAAAAACTGACTAGCATCTAGTCTGTGTTGAATCCACATATGGAGATATTGCATGAGGAACTAGCCTTTACTAGAACACTCATGAAGAAGGATCCACATCTTTCTACTCATGAATGCTTAGTACACCTTGCTACTGAGTTGGCCATCCAAATCAAGTCATTGGAGGAAACTTGTGATAATTGGGATGCTATTTTGAAAATTATGCTTGAGATCCATAAAATATTTTTGGATAAACACACTTTAAGTGTATAACCCTTTGACATAAGTGTCAAAAAGTGGGAGAAATAAGAAAGGGTGAGACATACACGATAATGGATAAAATAATTTTTTTGTGGAAGTCAATGACAAATATAGAGTATACAATTCAACTTATGCACATCTACTTAGTAGGAGGAATGCTTTTGGTTTAGATATAAAACAAAAAAATTAACTTAGGGGGAGTTATTGATTTTTTTGGTATGATGGATAAGTCATGTTTTGCAAAATTTTGAAATTTTGAAATAAGCTGAACAGAGATATTGGGTATCTGAGTTATGTTCATAAGTGAAGATCATTCATGCATGAGCAAGTGTTTTTTTCACTCATGTCAAAGGGGGAGATTGTTAATCTCAGACTGGTTTTGAAAAATGAGTGTCCATACACTATAGTCATTTATAAGTTAGGTACTTAGTTCATGCCAAACAAGTAATGCATGTTGAGCATAACATGTCAAACAGTGCATGCCAAGTCACTTAAGTACTGAGCAACAGTATGTGCTGATTGATCCAAGTGTCGAGTCACTCAAGTGCCAAGAAACAATATGTGCCAAGTTATTTAGATGCTGAGTGATCAATGTATGCCAACTCATTCAAAGGCTGATTTATAACATTGAAGTTGTAGTTGATGCTGAGCATCAGGGACTTTAGATGGTGAGTTATACAATTTTCACATAGTTGTTTGTAATGGCACAAACTTCTATGTAAATTATTTTGGAGTTGACTTAAGGATTTTTTTGTGATCTTCGATGATAAAAATAAATATTTAACATGAATCCCTATGTAGTACATGCATCTAATCAGAAAAAGGGAAGAGTTAAGCGACTAGATGGATGAATTACAATGATTTATTCATACCTAACCCTAAGTCAACTAGGTATCCTTAAGGAGGACAAATTATAATTTTTTTATGTATGTGGAAGGAGAAAATAGAGAAGGTTTGACATGTGCAAACAAAGTTTTCATGCTGACTAAGGAGTTGTGAAATGGAATACATTGCATAATCAGTTAGAGGAGAAGAGAGAAAAGGAATTAAAAGACAACAAAGATACATCTAATAAGAGAGGATCAAGTACACATCGGTAAAGAGATGATCTGTCATCAAGCACTAGAGTGCTAACTGAAGGCTCATTGCTGAGACATTCTAATAGGTGAATTAGTTAAATCTCTTAACAAAATAGTCTTAACAAGCTATTGTAAATCCTTTAACAAGGTTCTTAGTTCATTGTAAGTTGATGTCCTTTTACTAGATACACTTCTAATAGGGTGTAGAAATCCTTTAATAAGGTGAGACCTAACAGTCTCTGTAAGCCTTTAACAAGGTAGACCTTTCACAGGGTAGATAATGTCTCATGATCAAAACATTGTAACCTTCATTGGATACACTTTATTACTGTAGTAGTAAATATTTGTGGGTGTCATCCCCACCCTAGTTCTACCTTCTCCTTGGAGGGTTTCAGGGTAACCAAATATCTTGTGTCATGCATGTGTTGAATGTTTTACTTTCATGCTATGGTTGTATATGTTGATTTGGTATTTCAGTTAACTTATTGAATTATGAGATGGATGTGAGGTTAATGATTTTATGGTTAAAATATTTAAGTGCGCTCAGAGTTTACTTTCCCTATTGTATTTCCAAAAAAATGCACATATTTTTCTTCTTGGGGGTGCCTCAATAGCAAGCTTTTGCTGAGCAAATGACAATTGCAATGGTATGCCTTCACATTTCCTTCAAGGAATGTCTTGATATGGTTGCTAGAGAAAAGGGCTGGAATTTCCTTATATCTTCCTGAAAATAATTTCATTAGAGACTTTTTGAAGCATTGCTTCAGCATTGTTAGTTACACCAGGGACAAAGCTTGTAGATGCTCCACTCTGTATCTCTCTTTTCCATTTCCTGGCTGCTATGTGATCATCTTGTAGCTTGATTGCTAGGGTTTGAGAAGCCAACATATTAGTGAACATGTCTGATTTGAAAACTTATGTCAGGGGGCATGGAGCCAATGAAGAACATCTTTTGGTTATCAACAATAGGTTTTCTTGCAAAAGGAATTATATTGACCAACTTATTGAATTTAGCAATGAAGTCCCTGATAGGAACACTGGGTTGCTTCTTTATCTGGGTAAGTTGAGTCAAGAGAGTATTCTCATCCTCTATACTCTTATAGCATGCTTAAAATTGGTTTTTTTGTGTCATCCCAGGTTGTGATACATCCTTCTATAAGGTGCTTAAACTAGTTAGCTATATTGTCAACCAAGGTCTCCATAAACATCCTCGTTGCTACATCTTCATGTTGAGGAAAAATGACATTACATGTGGTGAAGAATGCCGCGATGTGCTCATCATCAGAGACCTTCCCATCACCATTGAATTTTGGGAAATTATTTCTAGAAGCTCTAGGAAAGTCATTATTGGTAGCAAGTCACACAAGGACAATAACATTACCCCAGGGAACATCCATTGAGGCCAGGAGGATTATTGGTACAATCTAAAAAGATTGAGGTTAATGACTTTGTGAAGAGTGAAGGCATTGCACAATGATGAGATTTGAGTGCAAAAAATAGGAGGTGAAGATGAATGGCTACGTATCTAAGTGATAGGGTGAGGAGGTGGAAGAAGAGCACCATAGATATCTTGATATATTGGATCCTAAGAGCCTGTTCTCTCTTTTCCTATAGGATCTTCCAATATAGGATACTCAACTTTCTGCAATTCTTCAAACATGGGGTCAACTTACCCTTTACCATGAGCGTTGTAGGTATATATAAAATCTAGGGTGAACTATATCAGCTCACAATGGGCACGCTTCTCTTAATCTTCTTTCCCATAAAAATCCCTCCCAATATTCAACATTGGCTTCCTCTCTTTCAAGGAAAATGCTTACTTTTATATGCTAGTTAGGGGACTTTCAGATTTTCTAGGCGAGGGTATTCAACTAATTTATTATGTTTTCTTGTTCGTCCTAGAAATTGAGGTTACGTTGCACTATTGGGATTTGTCCCTCATGAGGTAACACCATTTCTCTTTGAGAGTTTTTATACATGACTCAATTATCTGAGTACCACAGAGATGATCTCTAAGTTTCTTAGTAAAGCCACATACAAACTTAGGAGAACTTAGGATGTATGAGTATATTCCCCAATAGAGTCGCCAAAAATTGTTGGTTAATAGTTTGTCTTCCTTGATATTTTGGTTTATACTTTGACTCTTAGACTACCCAATGGCTTATGGAAAATAAAGAAGTTAGCAATAGAATGGGGTATTGTAGTAATCTATCAAAGAACCTTGAATTGAAAGGTACAACTTCCATATGCATACAATATATGCAATGAATTTATCTTTTAGGTTTTGGGGGTATGATCTTAACCAGAGAGAAAAAGAGGAAAAAATCAAGTTGTTCAACAATTTAAACAACCTAGGAAAATGAAGGGGGGACTACCTCACAATATGTGATCTATTTAGACTTACAATGCAATGAATGAAAAAATACATAACCAACTACAACAACAAGAAAAAAGGAAGAGATGATGAAATAAGTAATTCTTGTATTACATAATTAGATGATGTTTTGATACCTTGATTGTCTATCCCTCGACTACTCCACACATCAATTTCGGGCCTTCTTATGCAACTAACTACTCTAAACACATGAACTACATCATACATCAGAGAGAACAAAAGACATGCTTAGTCTGAAGAGAGTAAGACATACAATCTATTGAATGAAAGAAACAAAGCCAAGTTCATTCAAATTCATTCAAATTTTAACGTTAACACATTCATTCCATATACTCTAAACTAAAAAAAAAAAAAAAAAACTTAAAATGGAATCAAAGTCACACACAGTAGTCCTAGCTATAGGGGTTTGCCCAAAGTAAATTTTGCCAATCTTATTAACTTCATAAAAGGTTTCATTTATAGGCCTTCTCAAAATGGATAGTTACATGACTGATTTCTTTGGAGAGAACTTCTAAACATAAACAATACAAATAGGAAAAGCTTGAATAATTTTCCATTATAGAGACTAACAAAATGCCAAGAATTGATAAAATTAGGAAAGAGAAGAAGGAGAATGATAGATTTCTAGAAAAACATCAGAATCATCATGTCTTTTTAGGAGTAATTAATTTGGCTCTCTAAGCTTTCATGGCTTCAGTTCCTTTGTCTAGCTCTTTGACATATGGAATGATTATATTGTTGGCTTGAACCATCTAGTAGTCATGCATCTCTATCAGCTCATCTACTCTGGCTACTCTAGACTAGATTTTCTCCATTTCCCTCCTTTTTATTGCATTTGCTGCTGAGAGTTCCTAGATCTTGGATGCTTCGAAGTTGATCGGGTCAATGAATTCATTGACAAATGCCAAGAACTTTGATTTCATTCTCTCAATGTCCATAAGCTTCCCATTAGTGGACACAAAAGACTTTGCGTGAAAGATCTTCAAATATTGAAAAAAAATTTCAATGAACTTTTGCACGAAGTCGTGCACATCCTTAAGCTCATTTGAAGATATCATGGAGCTTTCTTCCAGGGCAATAGTGACTCCTTGCCAGTCTTTAGAATCCTATGAGAAATGGCTACATTTGACTTCATGTCTATTAATTCATGTAGAAGGACTAATTTCTTTGTCAACTTGTTTGCTACCTTTTGTATGGTTTTCTAATGGTTTGTAGTTGTTTCCCTGAGCTTGTGAGCATTCAATAATAGGCTTCCCAATTTTTCAACCAGTGGGGGACCTTGAGCCTTCATCTGATCTACCCATGCTCGACCTACCTTCTTGAATTGCCTTTCTTGTTGCAACTTTAAGAGTACATTTTTATTCTCCTCTTCATTTGGGTCAAACTGACTTGAAGAAGTGATCTTGATTGCAAACCTTATGTATTCCACTAACTCTTTGTTTGAGGCCTTCAATATCTCCTTCTCTACTCTAAGCTCTTCTAGCTTGTGCTTGATTTTCTCATTGGTGGACTTCCACATGTTCACCATGGAGTTGTGAACTAGAATGCCAAGATCCACTATCTTGATCTAGAAGTTGTCCTTTGAGAGCTCATGAAATTTACCTTTTTTTTGTGGCTCAACTATCTCAACTAGAATATGGCCAGTTGGTGAATTTGTAGCCAGAACAACAATTGTCTTCTATTTCTTTGTCTTCTTTGATCTATGAGAGGAGGTGACTTGTGTGATAAAGTGCTTTGATGGGGCTTCATCCTTGTATCTCCTCTTCTTCATATTAGCAGCCTCTTCAAGCCATGACTTTGTAGAGAGCACATTGATAGTAGATCGCAATGTTGTGGGGTCAAATAGCTTCATTGAGATTAATGGAGTTGGTTTTCTCTAAGAAGCAACAGGGAAGGAAACTACTTTAGTTATCAAAAGGGATAAAGTATCTCCTTTTTGAGATGCATCTTGGTGTTGGCCATCAATAGGGTTTGTGTTGTCATCCAAATTGATGACTTGAATAGGGGAAGATGGTGGGGCCACTAATTTTTCTTGTTCTTTCCCCTTATCCTTTTCATCCTCCTTCTCCCTAGTCTTTCCAATATTTAGAAGAGGGCCAACTTTGGAGGCAAGAGTGAGTGGAACATTCTTTTCTAAAGGCTAATCTCGACCTTGGGCAATGGACTGTAATGGCCCTTTAGATGTTGATGTAGCAAGTGGCTATAGTGATTGTTGACCGAGTAGCTCTAGTTGATACTCCACCTATAGAACCAATGGTCCTATTCCTTTTCTTTCTTTCTTTGGCCCACTCCATCCATCTTTCTATTCTCTTGATTATCACCTTCATAATAACCTCCATAGAGTCAATAACTGCATATGCATACGGGTAGAATAAATTGGGGTACCTTTGATCTTTTTGTAAGATGTAGGGTGCATGTAGGCTCCATCATCTGCAAGGTCAAATCCATCAACATAATTATTATATAATTTAATTTCACCAATGGTTAGTGATGACCATCATCTCTCCCAAGTTTGGTACTCATTGTGACACCTGGACTAGAAGTTTTCAATATCCAAGACATGCCTGTAGGCATATCCAAATTTCAAATGTTCCCTTACAAACTTAATTGAATCATATTGAGGCCTGAGCACCTCATAGTCTAACAACTTAATCTTTCTCTCAAATTTCTTTATTGAATTGTGAGCATTTGATTTGGAGGCAAATGAATACGAGCCAACTACTATAGGAAATGGAATTTGGGCTATCTTCTTTACATTGGAGCATCAAGTATTCACTTCTAGGATTTGTTGACATAGTTTGACTAGGACTACCTTGTATTTTGAATATGGGTAATCTCATAAGAAATCCATCATAAGATCCTATTCAAAAATAGGAGAAACTTAGAAATTGGATGAATGAGCATTGGAATTGGCTTATGGCCAAAATTTCTTGTGGTGAGAATCTCCTTTTAGGGCACCCTTGTAATTCTTGACATAGCCTCATTGTGAAGGCATCATTGATAGCTACATAGTCCTCATAGCTTCTTTGTAGTTGTTGATGTGGGAAAAATTCATAGACTTTGGTGCACTCATCATAATTTGGGATGCTAGTTAGGTTAGGCCGCAAGTGATGAGTTGCCAATGCATAGATTAGATAAAAGGACATGTAGAATTTCTTGAACCCTTTGGAAAAATTCAACTTGGAGGTGAGCTCATCATATATTATCTATGCCTAGTCGATCTACATATCCTCGACACATGTTTCTTGTACTAGGAAGAAATGGTGCTCGATGAACTCTAAAATCTCCTTTTTTCCTTTCAATTTATGGAGGAGTACAAGAATATCCACTATCTCTCATTTTAGATTTGTGGTAAAAAGGGTCTTTGGCATTTTTCTCTTCTTTGAGTGAGTAGCCTGGAACCACATTCTCTACATGTCTTCCCATCTAAGAGTCTTCTTCTCATTGAACATGGATGTGGAAGACCCAAAATCAACATCACAATACTGCTCCTTCATAGGGATGCGAAATGCAAACTGTATCAGTGCATTGTTAAGTGATATGAGAATAGACTAGTTAGGAAACAAAATCTACTTTGTTTTTGGGTTGTATCTTTTGATGCATTCCCTTATGATCTTAGGTGTATGCACAACGATAGAAAAACAAACTACTTTAACCAATCCACTCTCTCATAGTTTTTGAGTGATTGGGTGAATGTGTTGAGAATTAAGTCTTCTATGAAGATCACCCGAATTGTAGAATTTGAAAGATGTGTTTGTAAGCTCTTTTAACTCACTATATAGGCTAATTAACTTATTGTAACCAATAACTCTAATTTCCATTCGATATGATTGCACAAGATGTAGTTCTCAATAAATAGCCATTTAAATATACTTGAAGAAACTAATTGTACCCAGTTCTGGTGAAATATCTTAAATTCTCGAAAGCTCTATTACCTTACTTAAAGTAAAGTGATAGAATAAGAATAACTATACAACATGAATGCTTTAGCTTTATGAGAACTACCTTACTTTGCTTCAAAATCTAAAATGTAGATATACTTGATGATGTTAACATATACAGGAGAGAGAAACCCTTAGCTTTTCTAAAAAACCATTTTCCTTCTATTCGGGATCGTAGCACGGGGAGTATTCCTTTTGCTAGCTTGCGTATCTCATTCTTTCATTTTTTGTCTAAAGCTTTTAACACTACATCTCCTTCATAATAGGTTCACATCTCTATTACTAGCTTCATCAAAAGTATCTTTTGAGCATCATTGAAGGATAATCATATTCTAGAGTAGCTTGACTTTCTATTTTCAAAGCCTCTAGAGAAGTGGCCTTTCTCATTGCCGTGAGGTGGAAAACTCCTTTCTTAGCAACATTTCCTACACTAAAGCCCAAAAATCAACACTTTATTCGTTTACTTTAATCTGATGGCTTTGAAACTAGATCTCTTTGAAACTAGATCTTGAACATGCCTTATTTGATTACGAGCCCATAAATGGTTCATTCAACCTCGTGCTCGCACTTTTGATAATTAGGACATAGATTTGGCTCTAGTTTATACAACATAAGCAGAACAAAACAAATTCACTTCCATGAGTATGCAACATGAAACCCATATATCCGTGTTCCTTTGTAGTACTTGATTTTATCTCCATAAATTCAAATTAGATTCATTCTGGCTTTGATTCATACTCTTAGCTTGTTAATCATTGTCATGGCTTGAGGCTTTAGATACACACTTCATAGAGTTGGCTCAAGGGGAAAAAAACTCGAAATCTTATAAACTATGGGATATATAATGTTAGGGAAAGATAAAAGAGAATGAAATGTGGAAGACTTACTTCTCATTCGGAGGATGTCAGAACACAACCCAACCATGTTAGATCACCTAGACCCCATATGTACTAGGAAAATAGGAAACCCACTTAGAAATATTAGGTAAAGGTAATACAAAGGGAGTCTTGGAAGCAAATAAAGTGTAGCACTTAGGAAAGATGAGAAGTGACCTAATAGATACTTACACACATCTTGGACACACACTCACTTTCATACCAATGCCTTCAAGCTTTAAAGGGTAAGACTAAAAATTGGCAACACATCCCTAATTAGTTAAGTAATTATTTTGGTAGACAAAATAATTCCTTTACCCTTAATATCCAATTTCCTCTTATGCTCTATTATGCCTATACTCTTCTATAACTAGTAATTAACTCATAACTTGTTCCATACTATTTGTACTGACTGAGACACTCGCATACATCATCATCATGATGTTAGGTAGCTATACCTAACTCTTCACATGTCCAATGTGCCTTAGTAAACCTCACTAACCAAAACTCTAACTATTCTATTAGATAAATTATATGATACTTAGACAAATTTCTAAATATAATTGTCATAATTACATCTTGATGATCTACCCTCTTCACTTAGCTGATATGGTGACATAAATGACAACATCAAATGATTACCTTTTCCAAATGATCAAAAATCTCCCCCTTTGGCATTGACGGAAACATGTGGTAAAATTGGCTAAGTCCCAAAAACTTATAACTTCAAAACTTTACAAACTTGGCCTTATCAAAATTTTCAAAATTCAAAACTTGTGGATTATAATATTTTAACCATATTTTCTTACATCTGCTACATATGTTATGTAAATTCCCCTTTGATTATAGTTCAAGCTATTACATTATCCCCCCAATTTTATATCCTTTATACATGTACAAAGTTATTTACCTTTCTCTCCCTTTTAAACATATACAACTTGTATACAATTTTTTTACTTTTCTCTCCCCCTTTGACATCAATGAAAAGGTGTCAAAAGTTATATACAAGTCAAAATTGTATTACATCTACTGTATGCTACAGTTGAGATTCTGGATAAACAATCTACAAAGATTTTCTTCAAGCTCTCAAATTTCTTTTGCTAGGTAACCCTTACTACCTTTGATATGCTCAATAATGTGCATAGGCCATTGGATGCCACCTCTACTACATTCAAATATGTGTAGAATTTTTTTTCATAGGATGTCTTAGCTGCAAGACACTCTTCAAGCTTTTTCTACACATTACTGATCTTTAGTGTTAGATGTTCTCTTAACAAAGATAATTTCTTAATATCTCTCTCTTTCTTTAGCTCAATGATTCTTATCTGATCATGTACTTGTATAATTTATACCTCTAAATATTCTATAATTGTATCTGACTGTTGCACTATGGATGCTAGAACTTGCAATTCATTTAGTTTAGCACTAAAATCATTATTTATATCCTTAATATTATTGTATGACATGGTACACTATCCATACAACTTTCTTCCTTCCTTTGCACATTGTCTTAGCTCCTTCATGCAAGCATTATGTGATTGCAGATCATTCCTCACATTAGTGCGAACAGTATCAAACAATTGTGCATCATGTTTTATTTACACTTGATTGGTTGCAACTTTTTCCAACTGAATAAACTCATTATCAAATGAACTTATCAGTTTTGTTTCCCTTTTTTGAGGATTAGTATCTGTTATTGTAACAGATACAACTTCTTGTAGTTTGTTAGATTCCTCACTTAAGGTCTTTTCCAAACTCTTGACTTTCTTGTTCCTTTCAAGCAACTTTGTTAATGATGAGATTAATCCTTTTTGATCATCATCATCTATTAGGCTCTCTAATGTGGTTACAAGGGGAATTTTCCCTCTCTTTTTCTTCTTCTTCTTCCTCTTCTTCTTCTTCTTCTTTCTTCTTTTTTTCCTCTTCCTTCCTCTTTTTCTCTACCTCTTCCTTCTTATTTTTCTCCTCTGCCTCCTTCCTCCTTTTATCATATTTATCTTTCTTCCTCTCTTCTTCATTCTTCTTATTCTCTACTTATTTTTTTCTCTATTCCTCATTTTCTTTCTTCTCCCTTTCTTTTTTCTTTTCTTCCTTTCTTGTTCCTTTTCCTTTTCTTTCTTTATTATTATTATTTGTTCCCTTTTTCCTCTTCTTATTCTTCAAAAATTTCATAGTTGACCAAATTGTCAACATTTACATCAAGATCCTTAAAAGGATCTTCTTTAGTATTTATAGTAACATTTGTGCTAGCTATCTACATAGTGTCAGTTCCTATTGTTACTTGTGGTGGCTCTACTATGGCTATTGTAGTCTTGTGGCTGGTATGTGTGTAACTCTTCATCATTTTCAAAATAGCTTCATGTGTTTGTTCTTTCACCTCCTCATAATTTGCACCCATAATAATTATAGCCCTAATCTTATTCCTTAAAAAGAATTCAAGACTTTGTAACAAATTCTTTAGGTTCTCTTCACTTTATACAACACATAACTTCTTGATCATGTTTTCTCTTATCTTTTTGTCCTCCTCTTGCACTCTCCTCTTTCTATTTATTAACCTCTGATATAGATCATTAGGAATCTATTACTTAATGTCCTCAAACTTCTTCTTATTCAAAATCATGTACCTTTTAGTGGCATTTTCAGCTATAACTTATCCAAGTTTCTATAGAAATTATAAAGCTTGTTCAACTGAGAAAAGTTACCTTCCTTGGTAATTGCACCATTTAGTTTCTCAATTTTAGGCTTCCATGGTTGCCCACCCTTTCTCACCGACTTTGGTTTTGTTTGCTTAGCTAGTTCTGAGTCTTTTTCCTTCTTAGGTGATTCCACCTATCCTTGCATCTTTGTTCCTTAAGAAGTTGTTAAGGTCTTCTACCTTTTACCAGGGCCTCTTGTAATCTTTTTATCTCTTTTTTGCTTCGACCCTTTAGCTTACTCTTGTTTGACTTCAATTAATCTAGCTAATTTTCTCTTTGTTTCCATGGTATTCACTTCTTCTTCTTCTTCTTGTTCAACACTGGATTCAATCAATTGAATACTTAGTGTTTTGGCTAGTTGTTCATGTGATACAACTGTAAAAGGAATAGCAAATGTTGCTACCAAGGATTTTTCTATGATTATCCCTTCTAATGGCCCTGCTACTGCAAGTGGTTGTGCATACATATTTCCTTATTTTCCACTTTGTTTCATTCTAGAAATGGTTTGTTTCACTACTACAATCTCATTATGTGTCATCTTAGCTTCCTCCATTATCTTTCTCATCATTTCTTCAACCTTTTTATTTGAGTATTTCTCAAGATGAGCTTGAGATGTTTCTTACATAATCTCTTCATAGGTTCCAAACCTATTAAATTATTCATCCCTAGATGATTTTAGAATTATATCTACATAGCCTTCAATCTGTTCCTCAATGATCTCATAACCAAGAGGTTCAACATAATTCATTCTTGGCTCAACTGGTTCTATGAAGGTAAAATATTTATCAACCATGAAACATACATCAATATCATCCTTAAACTTCCTTACAATAAAAGGTGGGACTGTGTACCTTTGTTTCATTTTAGCTTCAAAGGTTTTCATAATCAGATATGTACTATTGTCAATCCTATCCATTGGATTCCTAGTATACAAATCACTAATCTTCCCAATAGTACCTTTGTGATTATTCAACAAATTAGTAACTGACAAGAATGTGAATCTCTTAATTAAGTGGACAAACATGTAAACAATCAATGACTTAAATCTAAACTGACTATTCTTCACTTTCTTTATCTTCTCCAAGTTCTCTACTAACTACGCTCTCATGATTTCACAGATGTTTACCATGTCATCATCTCTAGAACTAGCAAAAATCTTGGATGCTATGATTCTACTTATGAATCTTATATTATGTTTCTTTATCTTGCTAATGACTATGTCTCTTCTATTGTACTCAAATTTTGTGTTCTCCAATACAGGCTTTGTTAGATTCTTTTAATTCATATGAATAGATCCTTCATTGCACAATAGTCACCTCATGAATTAGGTTAAATGATATGTCAACTACATTATCTCCTAACTAGAATTGTCCATCATGAATTCTACTCAATATAATCTTCATCCAATCTTGATCATCAAACTCATGAGAAAACAAAAACTTTATCATCTTGTTCTTCTCTAAGTGCTCATAACTAGTTTTGAATCTAATATCTTGATTATAAATGTGTTCAAACTATTTTGATATCCTTTTTTCACCAATTGTCTCAAACTTTCTTCTAACTCCCAATATCTTCTAGGTATAAAACTCCATCTAGAGTGGTGAAAAAGGCCGTGGTAAGGTTTTCTTGTAAGGATAGAATTGGGTTTATCTTCAATTTTGGTTTTTCCTCACCCTAAACATTTTGTATCAAACTCCTATTAAAGATTACCACAAAATTTGCTTCAAATTCATATATGAACTTCATGAAATTTGATAAAAACCTCAGTTGCATAGAATGTAGCATTTTCAGATGAACTCACTTCAATGTTACTTATATTGCTTTAGATTCTCACTCAATTCACTCCTTAACTTGTCACACACTCAAATGATGCTCAAAATCTTGATTTTGACCCTTTAATCTTTTCATTTACCAATTGCATTAATTGCACAAGAACACAATCCATGAAAAACTATATTTTCTTTACTAGTAACTTATTTTGATTCATATAATCTCATGCGATCTCCAAATCATCTATGAAATTAACCAGAACTTCAACACATCTCATTCTACCTCATATTGACTTCACAACTATTAACTCACTCTCTATCATTTCTTTCATCTTTATGATACCTAGTCTTTTAACATAAAAGTTCTTAATTCAAATAGGATGAATCACATACAATTTCTAATTTCAATCTTTCATTAGATGCATCAAATGGTTGTTCTTCTAATACTACATGTGAACTAGATGGATCTTTTTCTTTGAAAAATAATTCTTTGAATTCTTTGACATGCTCTTTGATTTCTTCTTTCTTGCCATCACTATTGCTATCACTTCTTCTAACACTTCTATTCGTATTTCTTCTCAAGTTTGTATTCCTCATGTTTTTTATGTCCATTATGAAAATTCTTTCTATATGAACAAAGTTATTACACAACTTACATACTGGTGCACTGTTTCTATAACTAGGTCTAGGTTGGTCAATAGGTGTTTTGCAATTTCTAGCTATGTGTCCAAAGTTGTTGTATTTGTAACACACAATATTGTTCCTTGCTCCATTAGTTCCTTTATTGGATCTCCTTCTTTCTCCTACAGGGTTACTAGCTCTAAACATTCTACTATTACTACTATTATTATCAAATTTAGGTTTCTTACAATTAACTACTTTGTTACCAAAGCCATGACAATTATAACAATAAAAAGCAGCAACATGTTTAAGTGGCTTACTCATGCATTCCCTTATCATATGATTAGTTTTATTACACACAAAGTATCTACCTTTAAATTCATACCTTTCTTCTTTGGGTGGTTCAGTTTTCTCAAGTTACTTGGGTTCATCAATTTTTTTAGGTTGGTCAACTTGTTCAATATCCTTAGGTGAATTATCTGATTGATTTGACTCAACTTTATTTAGTTCTTCTTTTTCTTTTGTACATTGATGAATTTTAGAATTAGGATCCTTTTTAGTTTCAAATTTCTTGGCTGATTTTTCTCCAATAAAATATCTAAGACCAGTCTTATCATATGAAGGCCTCTAAAATTATAATTTCTCATCAATTTTCTCATTACTGGAATATACATTTTCTAATTTTTTCTTGGTTTGGGTTAACTCTCCTTTCAGAATAGTTTTGTTTTAGAGTAATTTTTTTTTTTTTTTACTACTTAAATCATATTGATTTAATTAGCTAAGTTATTACTCTTTAGTGCTTAAGCTTTCTCTTAGGTGCATTAATAATTAATTCTTTTATTAATTATTAATGTGCAACCTAGCTTTTTTAGGCTTTAGGGTTTTGTTCACCTTTATAGGTAGAACCTTGTAATTCTTTTTTCAATTAACTTGGATCAAATTTTTCCTCTCACTTTTTGAGTAATTTTTGAGTTCTGCCTTTTTCTTTCTTTTTTGCCTCTCTCCTGTAACAAGTTATTTGTATGTAGGCATTCGTGGTGTTTTGTGGATTTGTATCTCTCAAATCCTACAAGGTATCAGAGCATCCCTATTCCTACTTGGTTTGGAGATCTTGAAGTTGAGATTCAAAGATGAAAAATCCAACTTTTTGTGGTTGTTTTTCTTCAATCTAGAGGAGGCACTTTTTTTTGGTGCACTTTGAGCAAAAAGGATACCACCATTGCGCTCAAAAGGCCTGGTCCTATCAAAATCTATATAAAATTTATCTTTTTTGGCTACAATGATCCCTAGGATAAATTTTCTCTCTTCCTTGGGCTATACAACACAAAAATAAAAAAATAAAAAAACTTGCTTTTTGGTTACTAGCAATGTGCAACCAATGTGCCACTAGATTGTTTCCACCGCACCGCCAATGCACTGCCACCATCACAGTGCCACTCAACCACCACCTCCACTTGCTAGCACTACTCAGTCATTAACAAGTGACATCAACAATCCAACTATTGACAACATCTTGTCGATGGGCTTTCAAATTTTTTGGGACCAAAATTTTTTTCTAGCAAAAAGTCATTTGACGATCATATGACTGTTAAATTTTTTCCAATCTTTGTATTTTTCTAGACAGCTTATTGTTTGGAGGTGTAGTTGGTTTTTCAATTGTATCTTTTTCATATAGTGTCCATTTTCAAATAACAAAATATCATCAGAAAGCTATTTTTTAGCCAGAGATGATGATACTAATTCCATTTTATGATTCAACCATTTGAGCTCCTATTTTTGGTGTTGAACTAGAGGCTTTAGTTTCCTACTTCTCTGCATCTGGCGTCTAGGTTTTCTTCTAGTTTATCTTATGCTTTCCTTAGTTGTTTCCTTGGTATATGAGAAATAGTATAATTTTTTTTTTTTGGGGGGGGGGGGGTGAAAATTCTCTGTCTGTCATTTATTTCAAAGAAATCCTTCTACTTCTGTCTACTTTCTCTCAATGGAAGACTCTTCTATCACCTTCTTTACACCTCACAACTATCACACTTGGAAAGGATAGATGACTAGATTGCTTATGACAAAGGGGTTATGGTGATGCCTCAATGTGGCTTCACTAGTTCTATAGAGGCCTTATGAGGTTCTTATGTAGAGAAATAAGATGGATGAGGCAATGGGCCTCATTGTACTAAATATTTTAGATGGGTTGCTATTTCAATTGGATGGGTTAACCACACCTAGGGCTATGTGGGACAAGTTTTCCACCTTGTTTGGCACAATGAATCAGTTTAGATTTCTATAGATAGATGCAAAGTTCACCTCCTTGGTACCTAAATCATTCACCAAAATTGAGGACTAATTGATGAAGTTCAAGTTTCTTTGATCTATTTTATAGGTTGCCGGAAAGACAAAGTCAGATGATGAGTGTATCTTTCTGATACTCTCAAAGCTTCGAGGTCCGTATTAGATTTTCACTTCTACCTTCTCCTCCACTATGGATGCACTAGGTGCACAACATGTTATGCCCTCTTTTGAGACATTTTGTGATAGGTTGAATCATGAGAAATCCAAGCTCACTCAAATGTATTCACTTATAGGTTCATAGTCATAGGCTTTGCTTGCCAATACATCTCAAAGTACACAGAAGTAGAAGCTGAAGCAGATATTAGATTCCTTTTCTCAACACTCTACTAGCCCATCATCTTCTTCTAAGAAGGAGAAATAGAAGACTGAGATTCCTACATGTTCCTATTGTTGGAAGGGACCTCATGATGAGTCACATTGTTTTTAGAAGATATTTGATGACTATGAGAAATAGATTGCAGATTTGCAAGCTCTTCTTTAGAAGAGCACTATTTCCTCTCCATCCTCTTCTACCTCACAGGTGTCTACTTTTTAGTCTTCTTCCATATCTTTGACATCTAGATAGGATTTTGGATAAGGTCATGCATTACAATCATCCATTACATCCCCTTGCTAGGTCCCTTGGATACTAGATTTAGATGCTTCTCATCATATGGAATCTTCTTAAGGGGTCTTTTCTACTGTTGAGGCTTCTCCCATTCCTCATATTCTCATGGGGAATAAAACTACCCTAATAGTCTATGTGAAAGGTTTAGTAGGAATTTAGGATGACACATTCAATGATGTATTGTATGTTCCATCTCTATCTATAAACCTCCCAATTTATTAGATTACACATAGTGGATTAGGGAAGATAGTTGAGTTCACTACAAGATTCAACCTTCATTCTGGATAGTATAAAAGGAGACCTTATTGCTAAAGGGACATTTGATCATACCACCCATCTCTACACCTTCTCACACTTTGGTCCACCATCTCCATTGTCGGAGCATAGCTCTTCTCTTTTGCGAGAGCATCATGTGGTGCAGTCAGGACATTTGAACATTTGTATTGTTCCTAATATCATTGTTTTGACTACCACATCACATCCTATTGAGGTCTTTTTTGTTTGACTAGATTCTTCTTTAGCTCTGCCTGACCCTCTAGCTCCAGTCATGGAGCTACCAAGTGCACTTGTTGAGGATTCTATGAAGGACATTTGTCTCCTCTTTCATAATAGTGTCATCACACCTATCACCTCACCTACATTAGGGATTCCATTTCAAGATCCTCATGTTTTCTCCTTTGAGCATCAATTAGGCTTTCTAGTTTTACCTCTTATTCAAGGGTTTCCTTATTCTATGCCTTTGTTTCTTTCACATCAGAGTTCTGTTGGTTCGATCATTTCTACAAGGGCTCCATCATTCTTGGGGGCTTTGGTGTCTTTTCTCTTTCTCAAGGGGGGGCTGGTTGTACTTATGGTTTTGAGAGAGTCTCTTGAGCCATTTTTTTTTCTCTATCTCTTTTTGGAGAGGATTTTTTCCCACTGGGTTTTCTCCTTTGTCTCCAGTTTATAGAGATTTCTTTGTATTGGGTACTTGATTAGGCCTTGTTGCCAAGACCCATTTCCTTCTTTCATAGCTATGTTAGGTTAGCTTAACCCCTACACTTAGTTTAAGGTGGGGTGTTAGAGTTATATTTTTGTTTTCTTAATACTTAAATCATATTGATTTAATTAGTTAAGTTATTACTCTTTAGTGGTTAAGGTTTCTCTTAGGTCCATTAATAATTAATTTTTAAATTAATTTTTAATGTGCAACCTAGTTTTTTTAGGCTTTAGGGTTTCGTTCACCTTTATAGGTTGAACCTTGTAATTCTTTTTCAATTAACTTGGATCATATTTTTGCTCTTAGTTTTTGAGTAATTTATGAGTTTTTCCTTTTTTTTCTTTTCTGCCTCTCTCCTGTAACAGGTTATTTGCATGTAAGCATTCTTGGTGTTCTGTAGATTTGTATCTCTCAAATCATACATTTTGTACTTCTCAATTTTTGCATGTTTCAACTTCATGGATTCAATTCCAGATATAAATTTTGTAAGATGGGATCTTAGATCTTAATTTTCAGATTTCATAGCTAACTCAATTTTTCTCTCATCTTTATCTAAACTTAACTTCATTTCACTGATCTTCATTTCATGTTTCAGGATCTCATTTTCTTTTTTCAATTTTGAAAATTCATTATTATCCTTAATTTGATCTTAAGGCTCCTTTCTCAATTTGAGATGATCGATCTTTTCTTTTAGCTTACCAATGTAGTCTTTTGCATTTTCATATCTTTCTCTCAAGCTATCTCTTTCTTCTATGAGAATGTCAATTTTCTCAAGAGCTTCTTCTAGGCTCTTCTGTAACTATTCCATATCCTTAGGGATCTTACTCAAGTTGTTATGATTCTTTTGAGTAACTATTCTTTGATACTAATTATTAGAAATAGGGAATACTGAGGGGGAGGGGGGTGGTGAATTAGTATTCTACAAACTTTAGCTTAAAATTGGATATTATTAATTGCCTTATAACTTGCATATGAAAGAAAATTAATTATGCTAAATAGTAAACACAAGCATGCAATAAGAGAACTCATAACACCATGTTTTTTTAACTAGGGAAACCAGGGCCAAGGGAAAAGTTGTCGGGATCCCACCCACAAAATGATCCTCTAATCAAAAGTATTTGGTTAAAGATATTGACCATGTTAAGAGTCTATTACATGTGTATAGTGTCTCAGTCCTTGTTAGAGGACTTAGGCTTTGTTAGAAGCCTCAACACTATTATGAGTTGCTATGTACAAATACAAAATGTGTGCAATAAGATCCCACTACCCTAACACACAATATACAATGTAATTCCTTGATACAAAAAGATGGATACAAAAACCTCTTTACTTGTTGTTGATATCTTCAATTTCTGATACAACTTTGATTGCTCTTCAAAAAACTTGCATACCTCTAATCATACATAAGAATTCACATCTCATAGTTTGTATATTACACATATCACTTTTCACAATTGCACACTCTTAACTTTGCATATTACAATATTCTTATATACCTTTACATTTATAATATTCTTGTCTAGTTGGATTTCAACATTTTATAGAATTTACAAAATACATACTTAACTCTTTCCCACTTAGGGTTAACATTTAGGATGTCATCCCTAATTAGTTAAGTAATTATTTTAGTAAATAAAATAATTCCTTAACCCTTAATATTTATTTTTTATGCTCTATTCTACTTGTAACTAGTAATTAAATCATAACTTGTTCCATACCGTTCGTAGTGACTAGAGCATTCACATACATCATCATCATGATGTTAGGTAGTCGTACATAACTATGCACATGTCCTTTATGCCTCAATAAACCTCATTGACCAAAAATCTTTTTGATGTAGAGAATCAGACAAAGAAACCAATGAAAGGGATACATGCTGATCCTTCAAAATCCTTTTAAGTAATTTCTATTCTTAGAGACATCTCATGAGGCAAAAAAAACTCTTTACTATACTAGTTTACAATACTTCACCATTTACATGGTCTGACTTCTATTAAAGAGTATATTATTCATATATTTCTTATGGTTTTATGCCAAAAAAATTGGATGAATTGTTGTAAATTATCCCTTCTAAAACATATCCAAATTTGAGATAAATCCAATAAACATATTACACATTATGGTCTCTATACCTAGACCCATTTTTACTGTCATAAACCTGTAACAAAACTTGTAACCTTGCCTAGGGCATCCAATATATTTCACAATAAAAAAACCAAATGATCCCAAAATAAATTAATAATAATAATTATTGAGTCTAATTTCCAAATAGATAAGCCATTGAATCTTCCAATCCATAAATCATTGCATGCATGCAAATCTATGCCTGTAACTCCATTGAAGATATTAAAAAACCATTTTTTACTAATAAATGTATAACTTGCACAAATCCAAATGAAAATGACTCAAATGAAATGAAAATAAAACTAGATTCATATATATTTCCAATGAATCCATTTAGAGTTTCTAACTATCCTATATGTGTTAGTACCACACAATTCAACATGACTGCTTTTGGGAAATCCCAAATCTACAAACAAGAAATTTTACCAAAATGCTCATAACTTGTTCATTTTTTCACATAATCACTCCAAAAAGAAGAAGGAAGTTTATTCACCCTAATAAAAAAATGTACAAATTATACATGGTTTCCAGTCTCTACATGGTTGTACAAGACTTGGAACCAACACAAAAATTGAAAAAACTATCAAAATAACAACTTATAATCACTTCAAATTTGTTTTAAATATAAATATTTCCTTCCATTATGATTTCCTTCAACCATAAATAGGTTTTTATAGGCTCATTTGTGGTTTACAACTTTCCAACCAACTTTTTGTTGGAAATATTCAAGACTATGCTAAGTTATTGAGAGGGGAGGGGTGAATCAGTAACTTCTGAAACTTTAACAATTTCAATTCTTAATCCAATAAATCAATTAGCATTAATTCATCACATCTAATCTAATTGCATGCATGAGAAATTGAAAACATGAAACCATCCATAACACTTGAATGCAAGGATTTGGTGACCCAGAAACCTTCCAAATAGAAAGTAAAACTGGGGTGGGGATGATACCCACAAACTTTAGTGCTGTAGCATAAAGTTGGCCTATTAAGGCTTACATTGATCATTTTTTATGATCTTCCCTAGTAGGAGCAAATAGGACTACTAGATCCACCTTGTGAGAGGATTTACAAACACACAATGAAGTATGCACTAAATAAAGATATTTATAAAAGACTATTAGGTCTACCTTATTAAAGGATTTTGACTAGTTCAACTGTTAGGATGAAACAATAGATCTCTGATTTGCAACTGAGTTTGTTGATACAAATTCCTTAGTGTACTGATCACCTTTCTGTGATAGATTTTTCTTTGTTGCTCCTTGTACTGATATGGCCTTTATAATTCTTTATCTGCTGCTATCATAACTTGAACTTTTCTCATCCACATTACATTACATATGCTCACACATTCACATTCTTGCACTTTCCTTCTCTTTCTTACATTGGATATGATAGAATACGTTACATATATATACCAATCCAATTTATAAAATTACAAATTTGGCCATGACACAAGTTAACACAAATATTACAAAATCAGCCCACATGAAGATACTCAGGTTCTAAAGACTAACTTGGTGAGGCTGTGATACTCGACATTCATTGTCACTACTTGGCATCATCATGCTCCTGGTAGATGTAGAAGCTTAGTCCATACTGATCACTTTCAAGTAGTCTTGAACTTGGTCTACACTGGTGACTCAGTAGATATTGTGCAACTTGGCAAACACTGAATCACTTGGTTACCATAAAGTAGCTTGGTTAACACTGGCTTTTCATCACATGAACTATGAACTTGGTAGACACTGCAATGCTTGATAACCGTTGGCTTCACATCACATGAACTGTGAACTCAATAGACACTACAATGCTTGGTAACCACTGATAAACTTGGTATACAGTGAAATGCATCATTTGAACTGCCAAACTTCACACTAATTGAATATGCTAGGTAACCACTGAGATTAGTCCAAAAGACTCGGTAGCAATTGTAGAACTCGATGGCTACTAAATTACATGGCAAGCACTGTAAACTATTCAATGAGTTCAGTAGCTATACAAAATTTGAATAAGTGTGTGTCACTAATAACAAACTTGACTGATATGTCAACAATCTCCCCCTTTGGCATTAGTGATGGAAACACTTATTAGCCCAAAACTAAATACCTTGTATTCATCACCATGTGACACTAGCTTGGTCTATTTTTGAGATTTTTCAAAATTGATCTTTGTAAGGTATATACAGAGTAGTTCTTCACCATAGCATATTTCTCCTCCATACTGTGTGTTCGACTATGTACATGTAACTTTTCTCTTATACCATAACATATCTCCCCTTGTAACTTTTCTCCCATATCTCATCTCCCCCTTTTTGACAGTAATGCCAAAAATTTATTCCAACATATTTACATGGAGACACCAAAATGAGATAAGAATTCAGAGTGTACCTTGAGGGTAACTGCCAAGGTTTTATCCCAACTTTCTTGTAGTACTTTGCATGTATGAATGACAATTTGCACTTCTACTAATACTTCAATCATGTGATCCACAACAACGATGTTGTTATCATGGATCAAAGTCTTCGAATATACAATGTGTTTCTGCATAGCATCCATGACTAGAAGGATCATATTTTGTATATCAACCAATGTTGAACGAATCCTTGCTTCTTCTCTGAACAATTCAACTTGCATGTCTGACGAAAATTTGATCTTCTTGAAATGTGCAGAACTTGAACTGGGGTCAAGTTGCAAAACAACTTGTCCTTTACTTCCTTTGTATACTCAGTGATATCACATTGGTTTGCAAAAAGTGATGACACATTTGAATAGGACACCTCAAGATTGACCAAAATTGTTGAAAGCTCAACATGATAAATGGCTATTTGCTGAGCAATGTGCTCCAACACTTTATTATTGAATTTCTTTTCAGCCTTTTCAACTAGCTCATTTTGACCTTCGGTGTCCTCATTAAACTTTTGGATTGCCTCTTCAAGCTGAAACAAAATAGGTTGAGAAGAATCGACCTCAATTCCTATTACCTCAGAAAAAATATTCTTGGCATCATCTATAATCTTATACTCTTTATCTCTCTCCTCTATCAATCTTTTCTTTTTGGCCTTTTTCTAGAGGAGTTCACCAAATATGTGCATTTGGTCTATAGAAAGATTGTAGATATCCCATTTGGGAATTACTATTTCCTCATCCAAATTTATATCTTCCTCTATCTCCTTTCCTTTCAATAATTTTGTACTCGGTTGAACCTTAGATTCAACTGTCCTTGCACTTATTGCTTTTGTACCTAGAATGGAAACAATAATGGACATACTTGGACTTGCAGTAAAAAATGATATAGTGCTGACTGATGAAATACTTATAGAAATGCTTGAAGAATCCAAAATTGATGAAGTAAAAATTGTAGAATCCAAAACTAAAGTAGACAAAACTAGAGAGCTTACCATGGATGCACTCAAAACTGTAGAAGTCAAAATTGGAGGAGTGAAGACTGCAAAACTCAACTTAGTAGATGAAGAAGGAGTTTGCAACTCAGTTGATGAAGTGGAAGTCACTTTTGTCAATGATATGCTGAGTTGAGTTGGGGCAAAGAGTGATTGGACATTTGATGTATGAGTTGTAGTCACAACCAAACTTGTTGAAGCTTTCTCCATACTTGATGTAGTCAGTGGTTTACTCAAGGAGTGAGGAAGTGAGGCAATGACTATAGTAGTTATCTTGATTGGGTTAGTCTCCTCATTATCTTGCTTATCTTCCTTAGTAGCTTCTTCACCTTGATCCTTTTCATCTTCCTCATTATCAAAATGAGTCACTTCTTCAAAATTTTCCTCCTCATCTTTCTCCTTATCTTCTTCTTCATCAACATCCTTTACTTCAATTGGAAATTCACTTGGTTTATGAAGATGATAAATATTTTTCCAAGTGTTCATAGCATTTTTAACAACATGCTCTATGTCTTTAATCAAAAGTAAACAAGTATTAAACCTTAGAGTTAGTTTTTCTTCATTTTTCTTTAAAGACTCTTTCACCTCATTATTTGATATGCTCGATGGTAATTACATCAAGGTTTGTGCATATATGTCTTTGACTTTTTGCATGGAAAAATTCCATCTTGGGTTGATCTTCTCTAGCAATTCACTAGAGATTTGAGAGGCAATATGGTCTAGTGAGTACTTCCATTTACCCATTTTTCTCAGCACCAATTTTTCAACTGTTTTCTACTTTTCCTCTGTCTTGATCTCATATTTCAAAGATCTAAAATTTGTTATTCCAACTCCTTCTTTCATTTGCTTCAATTTTTCTTGGAAGGTGGGTGGAGGTTTGCTAAGGACAATGTCACTTCCTTTCTTCTGTGACTTCCTTGTGAAGACTATAGTTGATGATTTTGTTTTGTTCAAAGGTTCATCTTTCTTAGATTCTTCTTTATCCTCTACTTGTTCCTCATCCTCACGTTTTCCCTTGGTTAACAAGAAAGGTGCACTAGATTTTAGTTTGGCTATCCTCCTCTTCCCTTTGTTAACTGCATGTGGGAGCTTTATCTCTAGCTCAATTTTGGCCTTAGCTTCTTCATAGGTACAAAATTAAGGGGCCTTGGGATCAACAAGTTCATTTACAAGGGCTTCAATGATATCCTTGGTCTCATCAATGTTCACCTCATAGCCAAGAGGTTTGACCCACGCAACTCTAGGCTTAACTACCTAAATATATACCTTATCATAGTCCACCATGAAGCACACATAATCCATGTAGTCTTCAACTAACTTTTTAGGTATCCTAAACCTATTTTTCATTTTCTCTTTGAACACATTGAAGTAGTTGTCCATGATGCTTCCATAGTTCTCACCCATTTTTGCAATATATTCATTTATTTGGTAAAGTACGTGCACATGTTTTCTCCAGACTATAGTTCCTTTGGAAGGGAAGAACTTCTAGACATAAAAGAATAGATAGGTTAATAGAGAACCAAATTTGTACAGATTGTTCTTTGAAGTTCTAATACTTTCCATATTCTTGTTGAATTGCCTCAACAATAACTCAACAAGGTCATAAGATAGGTTGTTCTTTACCACTTTATATGCCAAATCCACAAATTCGCATGATACATTGTTAAGATGGCTTGAACTATATATCTTATGAGTAGTAATAACATGAATTCCAAACTTCAACTCTACATCAGTAACACTACTTATTTTTATACCTTTGCCATCCCACTCGACTAGGGTTTTCTTCTCCAACTTTTCTTGTCTTAGGGTTTTAGTTGTTTTTTCTTTGACAAGCATGGGGAGGCCAGTGATTCGATGAATCATTTTCGTGGTTATCAGAATTGGCTGCTTTAACCATAGTTGTCTATTATGCACCTAACTAAGGATATAGCTAATCCATTTAATTTAAAACTTTCAGGGCATATGGGGAATGTATGTAAATCCTTTTTCTTCCAAATGTTGATGCTCAAGTTTTGGGGTTCCATCAATACATAACTGACCTAGGGCATCATCCATCTCTAGAGTACTAATTTCTTGAATAGAATATTTAAAATGAGTACAAATGTCATTAACAAGAAGTACCTTGGGAGGGATTTGGGATTGAGCTCCACTTGGGTCTAGGGTTTCAGAAACTATGAGCGTGAGCTTGAAATCCGATGCTTTCCATTCAACACTTTGAACCAACATGTTAGAACCTTTCTTGACCTTGCTACTACTGGATGCCATTTTTTGGTCGATAGCTTGAGAGAACTTTGCAAAGACTTTGCAGGAAATTCTCTCAAGTTTCTTGATTGCACAGAAAATAGCTCTTCACAATAGCACTTGAAAATTCACAGTGAGAAATGAATTCAATTCCATGCCTTTTGTTAAATTTTTTCCATTAATGCTCAGTATGAATTTAGATAAGTTGATATTATGCTTGATACACTATCATCCACTATTCTATATTGATCACTTGGTGAAGTCTTCTTGACTTGATAACCATAAGTGCCTTTGTTACACTCGACCTTGGTAGGTAGAGTCTATGACTTGACCTCACTCGGTAGAGAAGGTAACTCAATAATAACTGATACCGATCTTTCTCAGTGATTGCTTTGTATCTTGTATATGGATTTGGATCTTTACCATCTTTCAACTGGAACTGATTCAAATGTCTTCTTGGATAGCCTAGTTCTAGTTCTTCCTTGAGAACTTAAATAGGAATGGTAGAGTCACCCAATTCTTGAGTGACTTGACCATTATTGCTTAGACTAGTATCCTTGGTAGACTTAGAATCTATTGCTGTCTCATCCTCTTTTGAATGTTATCAACCTTTGCCTTCTTATCATCTTCAATTTTACCAATATTCATACAATTCTTGGCAAGATGACCAAGCCCTATACAAATGAAACATCTTTTAGTGGTGTCTCTTTTCCTCATATGATGCTTAACACAATTCATACCAATGTGTCCAAATTCTCCACAAGAATGACATCTACACCAGGTATTGTAATCCCAACCAAAATATTGCTTTCACAATTTGTTCTATAGGATTCAATGTCTTTCTTTTGCATTCTGATGCCTTGTGTCCACGTTTCTTATGTTTTCCTTCTAATTTTGGTTTCCCTTTGCATACATTAGCCTTATGACCATTTTGATTGCAATTATGGAATTTTCCATTGAATTTTTCTTTTCCATTACTCCAACATTTTTTTGATGTATGACCCATCTTACCACAATGATTGCAAGCAGGTCTTTGATTATTTTGGGCACCTTGTTTGCAGGATTCACCTTCTTCTTTGTATCCAATTCTTGCTTTTCCTTTTTACCTATAAAGGTTTTGCTCATTCAGTTGATCCATGTCTTCTTGAGATTTCATCATTCTTTGATTGATTTGCTTCTCAGTGTTTAGGTCATTTCTCAATCTTTCACTGATTTGTTTTTTAGATCTCAACTCATTTTTTATTCTTTCATTGATTTGTCTTTCAAAATTTAGATCATTCCTTATTCTTTCATTTTCAAATCTTAGGCTCATGATTTCCTTATTTGCATTGGAGAGCTGATCAATAAGGTTTGCTTGCTAAAGGGATTGGTTTTGGATTTTATTGTTCCTTGCATCCATCTCTTCTTTTATCTTGTTTCTCTATTCCAAGACTTCACATAACCTTACTGACTGAATTTCTTGTTCTCTTTTTAGCTTTCTTACTTCTTGCAAGGAACCATTCTTTTCTAGAGTTCTTTGATTTCATCATTTGCTTCATTTAAGCTACTTGAAAGGTGAAAGTCTTCAATTCTTTCTTCAATGTAGAGATGATCATTCATTTGATTTGCAAGTTCCTTTCTTCTTTTTAGGGATCGAAAAAGTTTCTCCTTAGCTTTCTTGAGTTGGGTAATGGCCATTTCTAGATCCAACTTTTTATTGTCAATAGCTTTGTCAAGTCTGAATATCTCCATATCCTTGATCTTTGCTCAAGCTGTTAAAATTTCTCCTAAGAACAAAAAAGCTCGGATACCAATTTTTGAAAATATTCAAGACTATGCTAAGTTACGAAGAGCGGAGGGGTGAATCAATAACTTCTAAAACTTTAACAATTTCAATTTTTAATCCAATAAATCAATTAGCACTTAATTCATCACATCTAATCTAATTGTATGCATGAGAAACTAAAAACATGAAACCATCCATAACACTTGAACACAAAGATTTGGTGACCCAAAATCCGTCCAAATAGAAAGTAAAACTAGGGTGGGGATGATACCTAAAAACTTTAGTACTACAACATAAAGTTGGCTTGTTAAGGCTTACATTGATCACTTCTGATGATCTACCCTGTTAGGAGCAAATAAGACTGCTAGGTTCACCTTGTGAGAGGATTTACAAACACACAATGAAGTATGCACTCAGTAAAGAGATTTATAAAAGACTGTTAGGTCTACCTTGTTAAGGATTTTGATTGGTTCACATGTTAGGATGAAATAGTAGATCTTTGATTTGCAACTGAGTTTGTTGATAGAGATTCCTTAGTGTACTAATCACCTTTCTATGATAGATTTGTCTTTGCTACTCCTTGTACTAATATGGCCTTTATAATTCTTTATCTATTGCTATCATAACTTGAAATTTTTGCATCCACATTACATTACATATGCTCACACATTCGCATTCTTCCACTTTTGTTCTCTTTCTTACATTGGATATGATACAATACATTATATATACCAATCCAATTTACAAAATTACAAAGTTAGCCATGACACAAGTTAACACAAATATTACAAAGTCAGCCCACATGAAGATACTTGAGTTTTGAAGACTGACTTAGTGAGGTTTTGATACTCGACATCCACTGTCACTACTTGGCATCATCATGCTCTTGGTAAATGTAGAAGCTCAGTCCATACTAATCACTTTCAAGTAGTCTTCAACTTGGTTTGCACTGGTGACTCGGTAGATATTGTGCAACTCAAAAAATACTGAATCACTTGGTTAACATTGGCTTTGCATCAAATGAACTGCGAACTCGGTAGACACTACAATGCTTGGTAACCATTGATAAACTTGATATACACTAAAATATATAGTTTGAACTGTTGGACTTCACACTGACTGAATCTTCTCGGTAACCACTGAGATTAGTCCAAAAGACTCGGAGCAACTGTAGAACTCGGTGGCTACTAAATTAAATGGAAAACACTATAAACTATTAAATGAACTCAGTAGCCATGTAGAATCTAAATAAGCATGTGTCGCTAATAAAAAACTTGAATGATATGTCAACACTTTTACATTCTCTTAACCCTTTTTGCACTTTTTGCAATATTACAACTTATAGTTTTGCAATTTATTGACAACTTTACATTTATTGCATTTAGGAAATACCATTGATTTTGTTACATGAAATATCACATAAAAAATATGAAATTACATTAAATAATTAAAATATTTCTAAGTATTATCTCAATTATCTTTTATGACTTGGTGCTCTTGCAGCATAGTCCAAAATTTCCATGTCCCTTTGAAATGCTCTTGTGAGAATTTGTAAACAAATATTTTGCCTTTTTATCTTCATCACTTGATTTATGCCTACATTTATTTCTATTTATCATTTAACCATGACTCCTATTCATGGATTTTATGTTGGTCACCTTCAATAGTGCTTCAACCATTGCACAGTCCACTCGTCCATGCTGCATCTATCTTTCACCTGGGAGTTCTATAGTTTGTAAAACATAATAGACCAATCTTTGGCCCTAGATAATTTATTATGACCCTCTTGGTAGAAATTCTTGTCCACCCACTACAGCTGAGTGAACTGGCACCAATATGCAACCAAAATTTCATAAAAAGAATTTGAAATAAACCCAACATTGGGTTAGGTTCTAGTTTGAATCCTCACACTCTCCAGAGCTTCTAGCTCTGATACCACTTTGATGTAAAGAATCATATAAAGAAAAAAATGAAAGGGATACATTTTGATCCATTCAAAATCCATTAAGTAATTTCTATTTTGAGAGACATCTCATGAGGCAAACAAAAATCTTTCCAACACTAGTTTACGATACTTCACCATTCACATCATTTGACTTCTATTAAAGAGTATATTATTCATAACTTTTATTTTTTATAGTTTCATGAAAAACTATTTGGAGGAGTTGTTCCAAATTATCCCTTATAAAACATATCCAAATCTGAAATTAATCCAATAAATATATTACACATTATGGTCTCTGTACCCAGACCCATTTTTACTATCATAAACTAGTAACAAAACTTGTAATGCTGCCTAGAGCATCCAATATATTCCACAATAAAAAAAAATGATCCCAAAAAAATTTAATAATAATAATTATTGAGTCTAATTTCAAATAGATAAGCCATTGAATCTTCAAATCCATAAATCATTGCATGCATGCAAATCTATGCCTGCAACTCCATTAAAGATATTAAAAAACCCATTTTCACTACGAAACATATAAATCTAAATGAAAATCACTCAAAAAAAAAGGAAATAAAACTAGACCCATATATATTTCCAATGAATCCATTTAGAGTTCATAACTATCCCATATGTGTTAGTACCAAGTGATTCAACATGACTGTTGTTAGGGAATCCCAAATCTGCAAACAAGCACTTTTACCAAAATGCTCATAACTTGTTCATTTCTTCACATACTCACTCAAAACCAAAACTAAAAGGAAGGGAATTCATCCTAATATCAAAATGTATAGGCTATACATGGTTTCTAGTTTGTACATGGCCATAAAAGGCTTAGAACCAACACAAAAACTAAAAAACCAATCAAAACAACTTAGAATCACTCCAAATTTGTTTCAAATGTAAATATTTCTTTCCATTATGATTTGGTTCGACCATAAATAATTTTCTATAGGCTCATTGGTGGTTTACAACTTCCCAACAAACTTTTAACATTTTCTTAACCCTTTTTGCACTTTTTGCAATATTATGACTTATAGTTTTGCATTTCCTTGGCAACTTTACATTTTTTTTTAAAGAATTACCATTGATTCCGTTACATGAAATATCACATAAAAATATATGGAATTACATTAAATAATTAAAATATTTCTATGGATAATGTCCAATATCTTTTGTGACTAGGTGGTCTTGTACCACTTCGTTTATGTAAGATAAATTGTATGACACTTAGACAACTTTCTAAGTATAACTATCATAACTGCATCTTCATGATCTACACTCTTCACTTTGCTTATATGTTTTCATAAATGCCAACATCAAATGATTACCTTAACCAAATTTTCAACAATGGCTATCTACAATTTGGGTGAGAAACCAACTTTTTGCCCTAACTCACCTACCACTTTTATTGACAAAATCTACTACTATCTTCACATGAAAAAGCTACACAAAAAAGGAAGTTAAAATCTGAAAAGCCATGATAAGGGGATGAAAACAAGTAAGGAATAGAAGGGAGGAGATTTCCCAAGGAAAATCTGATCTTTAAATACTGATCTCTACATGTTTTTTCTATCAAATCTTTGCTAGTCATCTCATTGAGGTGCCCACTTATTCATAAGAGCACTTCACTTTTTCTAAGAATCATAATTACATCGGGTACATAGGGAAATGCATAGTAAAAAAAAGGATTTCTTTTATCCATCATCATTAACTACCATCCATATTATTAATTATTTTTTCATCCAACAATGACGATGCATGACCAGGTTCAGAAGGAATCCCAACACCTCCACCTGCATGTCACAAGGACTTAAGTCTCAAGAATCCCATGTGCAGAATGCTAAATGATGATTAAGACATAATACAAGATCACCTAACAAAGCCATAGGGAAGGAGGAATCCTAGACCCAAAATTGTATTTTTTAGGGTTGTGGTGCCTTTGAAAGTGATTTAAGCTCCTATTGAGCAGGTACTGAATTAAAACAAAAAGGACCCCTCAAAGCTGAAAATATTGTTTGTAGGGTGGTCCTTGTTGTGCATCCCACCATGTCACAGTACAAGGTGCATCATACATAGAAGAGGAGGTCTCATAGATCTAGGAAGATAAATATCTGAAACTTAGTGTTGCAAAATGCCAATCACAAAAGCATCCATCCTTTTGCTAACTCATTGCTTCTAAGGCTTTCATTTCTTGGACTCCTCAAGTTAAGTATTGCTATTGATCCTTCCATGGTTTGGATCTCATATTTGGATGGCCTAGAACCCTTGGGCAATTGTCTTCCCATATTTTCTTGAAGATGCCTATTTTACAAGGAAACAACCATCTTCTGGAATTTACATCATTTCTTGTCCTACCATGATACCCGAACAATTTTTTTGATCCTCCAAACCCAATTCCCATTATCTATTGGAAATATATTAAGGAAGGTAAGATGATGAGAGGGTGGGGGGGTGATATAGGATCTATAAAACTTTTACCACTTCAAACATAATTCACATCCACACTTAATTCACCATACACATCTTTTCCTTAACCTTGAACTTTAACATGAAAAATCAACATAAAATATTAGATCTCACATATAATAACATGAATAAAATATGTAAGAAATAAATCAACACATGACACAATGATTTGGTGATGCAAAAACCCTCCAAGGTGAAGGTAAAACTATGGTAGGGATGACACCAACAAAATCTTCATGACTACAACAATAAAGTGTGCCTGTTAGGGCTACAACGTTTGATCAATGCTATTGATCTACCCTTTGAGAGGTTTTCCTTGTTAAGAGCTTACAAGACTTATTCAAGATACCTTGATTAAAGGATTTTAACTATACATTTAAGTGAAACTCTATTATGAGATTTACATAGGCCTGTTAGGACCACTCTGTTAAGAGATTTAGCTTAAAACATCTATTAAAATGTATCAATACCCAATCCTTTAGTTTGCACAAGAATTATGATAACAAATCGCCTCTATACAGTATGACATCACCTCTCTGTGTTAGATCTTCAATAGTTTCTCTTTACACTACTCAATCACCTTACTACTCCTTAACACTTAAATTCACCTTTAGCTTCGCATCCAAACTTCTAACTTGCAACACCAAGAATTAGGTCCAAAATCCTCCTTAAATAATCATTTGATGAAGCTTCTAGATCTTGATCAATGATCTAGATTCATCCTTTTTCCACTAAGTCTAATTTTATGATTAGTTCATCTCCTTCATAGGATTAATGATCCTTAACTACATACATAATTGACTACTTGATTAGCTCCTCAATATTAAGAAAACACTTCCAACTTAGCCAAAATGGTTTACATCAAGATTTTTTCCATTCCAAATATTTATACAAAACTATGTTATTCAAAACATATACCTTTTTGATTCTTGGTGCATACTAGTTCTTCATGATGTCACTCGACTTCAACTACACTCAACTTTCACTAAAATATTCAACTTCTATATGAATGGGCTTATATGTTTCCTCAAAAGCCACTATATACCTGGTGACACTTGATATGCTTAGTAACAACCAATTATATATACATCTTTACATATCTTGGCTTGTATAGAGTGGCTCGGTCACACTTTTGATTGGCCAACTCTGCCTTATAAATAACTAACTTTTTTCCACTAAATGAAAATACTAAATTTCCTTTAGGGTCAACATTAGCACCTTAAAAGAATGAAAACTACCTCTCACTAGTTATAGGGGACAAAATCCTTGAATCCTGAGAACCTGCAATTTTAGAACTTATAAGTGCAAAATAGATAGTTTCAAATTTAGCAAAATATTAGTTGTTTATTCTTCACTAGAAACTAATAGTTCATCACCTAGAAAAAAATTCCAATGACATGGCTCATAATGCCAAGTTGTCCTTACACAATTGACAATACCACTATTCGACTTTCACTCGACACATGGGATCAATACATGTTGAGTACTTTTAGATGTAAAATCTATTTAAATTCCAAATTTTAACCAACTTGTTGTTAATGATGCAAGACACTCAACCCAAGGAGGGATATTGAATACTGGTAGATGATCAAAGGCCAAGAACTACCACTTCAGTCACCCAAAAACTCAATAAGATTGCCAAAACGATGCCAATGAGCCACCACTAACTCTACTAGGACTAAGGTCACCCATGTGCATGTAACAATGACAACACATCCCACACTTTTTGAAAAATCTTTTAGAGATAAATTACCAACCAAACATTGGTGAAAGCAAGCCTACAACTTCTTGTCAAGAAAAACAAACCAAATTTACTCATGAGACACTCCTCACATGAAACTAGGACAAAAGAGGATGCCACAGGGAACCCAGATGGAAAAACCACTCCTTTGATAAGAAAAACACCCAAGAAAACCAGAAAGAAGTGAAACTATGCCACTAAGTTGAACAAACAAAAAAAGAAAAAAAGAGAACCAAACTCACCTTCCTCATGATGGAACAAACTTTGCACTATTAGTTTGAATGATAAATTAGTGGCCAAAACATAGACTACCAAGTCCATTCCATCAAAAGAATGTTAGCCTCTTGTATACATGAAGAGGGTGGAGTAGAAAAAGATTTTCCCTACAATAAATAATTAAAAGAAAAAATACACACCCAACCAAAGAAAAATCTGTGCGAGCACCAAAATAATGTCCAAAAGTTACGGAGAAAAAAAAATGACCCAAAAGGAAAAAGTAAAGGATAGGCCACAACAAAAATAGAGAAAACACACACTCCAAATAGAAAAAAGAAGCAAAAGGAAAAACACTAACTTGGAACACTAGAATGTAGAGATGGCACAGTGCTAGGATCTACTCTTATCAAAACATGAAATAGAAATAGCCTAACCCAAAAAAAGTTTTGCAGATCTTAATGATCATTTATAGGTGGGGTGACAGCCTGAATGATAATTAATCCCTTCAATTGTCTCAAATAAACCATCAATTAGGGTAATTAAATGGATGCATTAATTGTACTTGTCCTTAATATTTTTTTCCACTTGTCCAACTCAAGATCGTAGAAAACTTATCTTTCTACCAAAGACATATAGGAACAAGCTCTTGTTCAATCTAGAAGTTTCTTTTTGAAAGATGGCATGTCCTACAATGGGGTTGGGGATCCTTTCTTCCTTCTCCCACACAAGAGGGTCCAACATCCTATATAGGGATGGAGGAACCCAAATGCCAAAATTTGAAATAAACAACAGGGCTTTCCCAAAAAATGGTAGGGTTAAAAAAGGGAAGACGACACCCAACTTTTTTCTCACAAAAATTAAGGATAGGTATGCAAGGCATAAGAAATGGAAACTCGACTGGATAAATGTCTTACAATTGAGAACTCTAGAACTTAGCTTTTAAAATCACTAGTTCCTTATTATTGTGAAGAAAATCCCTTTAAACATGAACTCTAGATTTGAACATCCTAGCTCACCATAACCAATGAAATTTATAGATGTTTAGCCATGAAGTGTGTGCTTTGAAATGAGCTATATCATTTAAGTCCTAAAGAAAATAGAGAAACCAAGATTTCTCAAGATTTCATATTTTTATTTTATTAGATATCATGCATTATTTAGGAATCAAGGATCTCCTTCTATCATCATTCTTTATTGTGTTTCCAAGGCATGGGAGGAAATAATTCTTTCACTTAATAGAAAATTTATTTTGTTCATGCAGAGGTACTTCTTTCTCCATGCCATACTTATCTATTTTTTCATTCCAAAAGGAAAAAGTCATCCATTTCCTTATATTTCACTTAGCATTTAATTCCATCAAATTTGAGCAAGACCAATCTACTCATCTTGTTCTTATCTTGATTCTCCTCTTTCCTTTTTTTTTTTTTTCTTTCCAACTTATTTGGTCATTTAAATTATCTTGAGACATAAGAAAAGTTATTTGAATTCAATAAAGGTTGGTCATTTCTTGAGTTCATACTTGTAGTTTTTAACTTACAACAATAGTGCAAGAGAGGATTCAAAAGATTGGTAAAGGAGTACTTGAATACCATGAGAAAAATTCCATTAAGTTACACAATTTCATGCAAATCATACCTGCCTACTTTGAGGAACAAGAAAAAAAGCCCATAGAAAGGAAAAAAGGCCCAAAGACCAAAACCAAAATGAGAAACAAGGACCCAACCCAACTATTTACAAGGGCATCAAAGAAAAAATGCAAAGAAAAAATAATGAATTTATAAGATGAACTTGGAGGTGCAACAAAGCAATATTTACAAGAGAGTATACATATAATACAATGAAAGGGGAACAAACAATCTTATTACATCTCCTTACTCAAAGTAATGTGTGAAAAACTATCTATTGATGGGCAATGATACATGTTCTCTAGTTAGCAACTTGAGACAATAGGTATTAGCCCTAGAGATCTTTACAATCTGGTAAGGTCAAAGCTAGAGCCATTGGAACTTAGTGCATTTTCTTTTCTTGTCATGAGACTTGTCCCAAATGAGAACTAGGTCTTAAATTTGAAAGGCCTTATATTGGGCTCCCTTGTCAAACCATCATTTGACCATTGTTTGGTGTTTCATGAAGTTCTCAAGGGTTTCCTCCCTTTTTTCTTCAAGACAAACAAGATTGAGGAGACAAACCTCCATGATATTGTCCCTTTCATCAAACTCTTGAATCAATTAAAGGATTGAAATCTATAGGTTCATGGGGAACACTAGATTCTTTGCATGTAATAGATAGGATGAGTAAGTTCCCATGATTTTCTTAGTTCAAATGCAATTTTTCCCAAAGGGAAAACTTGAGCTTGTTGTGCCAATCCTGAGGATTTATCTCTAATAGGTGTTTGGTAACCTCTGGGATGTTCTAGTTGGTTGATTCTGCCACTCTTTTACCTAGTGGATCATAGTTACTCAAATATTTCAAGGTAAAATTTTTGTTGTAATCCCACTCTAGGAGCTAGGTGGAGGTAAACATTGTGCCATTGTCACATACAAGGGTGAAGGGCATCCTAAATGCAGTGGATATGTTCTTCTTAACAAATTGAATTACTATATTTTCCTATTATTCTTACAAGGAATGGATTCATACCATCAATTGCAATAATCTATCACTATCAACATGCATTAGTGTTTTGTGGATGAATTGGGGTTTATCTCGGTGATGAAATAAAATTCCCACTAAGAGAATGATCTAGTTTCAAAAACTAGCTAGAGGGGAAATGCAGGATTACACTCTCTAGAAGAAAAAGCTTGGCAAGTGTGGTATTTTCTCACATGGTTGTGGATATCATGGAATAAACAAGGCCAATAATACCTGCCCTAGATAATTTGATAGGTTGTAGGGTCAAAGAGCTTTGTCTAGTCCTAAAGTGTCTATTTAATTCTTTAATTATTTGTTTTCCTATTCCTGATCAAGGCATTTGAGATATATGGATTCAAAATTTTTACAAAATAGGGTTCCACCCTTGATCATAAGTTATTCTCTCTTCAATCAAAGAGTAAAACATTTGTGGCCTATGAGTCCTTCTAGGCATTTATTATGCAACAAGAGATATACCACAATCATGTACCACATATCTTGGGTTAGAATTCCCACAATATAGGTTTTGCATTCTAATTATGGATTGGTTGAGGCCATATGTTTTGATAATACTTTCTCATAGAATAACTTCATAGGTTGCACTTATAAGCCATATTCTTGGAGGATGACCATCCACTTCCCACATCTCTCACTATGTTCACTCTGCATAAGTAGTGATTTGATTTCTTGGTTTGACATGGTCACATGTACTTTTCTTTGAAGAATGTAATGTAGAAAATTCTTTACTATTTGAACAAGGGAAAATACTTTCTTTTTAAGTGTGGATTACCACACTTCAACATTCTTGAAGGGGGAGCTCATTAATGCAATGCATTTCTCCTCTACTTTATCCTTTTGAGTTAATATGGAAATGAAAAAGTGTGTATACATGAGGAATACAAAATAAAAAAGAGGTCATAATTGGGGCTACCCAAGATTGGAGCTTCTATTATAGCCTATTTTATCTTTATAAAAGCCTTCTTTTCATTCACACCCAACTTTATTTTATTGTCCTTCTTCATCATGTCATTCATGGGTTTCACCACCTTAGCAAACCTTGTAATGAAATATCAGAACAAAGTTTATCTTTTCAAAGAAAGATCTCATTGCTTTCTTTCTATCAAGAATATCTAAATTCAATAGAGACTCTACTCTCGTAAGGTCAATTGTAGTACCCTTTTGAAAGATGATATGTCCTAATAGTTTTCCTTCAGTGACCCCAAATATGCATTTCTTCAAGTTTAGCAAGATAACGAATCAAAAAATCTCTCACAAATCTTGGAAATATCGGCGGGGTGCTCATGTATGTCCCTAGATTTTTAAAAAAATCATCCATGTAGATGATTATGCATTTATTGAACTATCTCTCAAAGGATTTTTCCATTTCTCTTTGGAATGTGGCCTCGACATTGATTAATCTAAAAGGCAATCACCTATAGAAAAACATTCCCCACTTGGTGGTAAAGACTATCATGAACAAATCTTCATACTTAACCATGATCTAGTTGTAGCTCAAATATCTATCTAGGAAGAATATCATTTGTGCTTAATTTACAATCTGTAAGACCTCATCTAGAGAAGGCAACATATGGTTGTCTTTTATTGATGCCCTATTTAGGTTCCAAAAATGTATGCGTTACCTAATTTATCCAATCTTCTTCTAGACTAGGATCAAATTAGATACCGATGTGGTATGTTGGATGGGAAGATTATTCTTCTAAATAGTAGCTTCTAAACCTCTTAATAAAGAAAGGGATCGATTAGGGGGTTCACTGGCCTTTGTTTTTGCTTGAATTGCTTGACTCATAGTTTGATGGGTATAGTGTTGTTAGCATTATGATTATTTTTGTCATTAGTGACAACACTTACTCAATTCTACATGCTTACTGAGCATCTAGTGGTTACCTTGTAAGCTTAGCAATTATAGAGTTTACACCAAGCATTCCTGAAGCTATGGAGTAAATATAGACAATGTGAAGACCAATAGTGTCTACCAAGTTTCTCAATATCTACCATGCTTCACAGTGTCTACCAAGTAGTAAGTTTGTGTCATGAAAATTTAGAGCAAACTGAGTGTTGAAAGAAGCAGTGTTTACTGAGTGAAGCAAGGTAAACTCAGTGTGTAGTATCTACTGAGTGACACTACATCTACCGAGTCACCAGTGGTTACTGAGTTCATAACTACATCGAGTGATTAGTATGGAATGAGCCTTCACTATCGAGTGCATGATGATGTCAAGTAATGCAGTGGATGTCATGTATTAGAAGGTCACCGAGTTAGTTCAGTGAACTCAAGTTATTTATTGTTGGGCCGACTTGGTAATATATTTGTTCACTTGTATTTTGGCCAACCTTGCAATTTTGTAAATTTGAAAGGTATATATGTAAGATGCATTGTAAGATATCAATAATCAAGAAACAACAAGTAATGTGAAGTAATTTTGAAGAGTATCTATGAAGGATTTTCAATAGTAGTTCGAGGAATACAACCAAGTCAATACAGAGGCATAAATGTTATATTCATCACATAAGGTGATCAGTGCATAAAGGATTTTATCATTAATCTGTTGTAAGTAGATCCACTATTTCATATTAATAGGTGAATCATTTTTCTAAATCCTCTAACAAGGTAGACTTAACAGTCTTTGTATAAATCTCCTAACTGAGTGCATACTTCATTGTATGTTTGTAAATCCTCTAACAAGGTGGACCTAGCAGTCCTTTGTGCTCCTAATAGGAAAGATCACCAGAAGTGGTCAATGTAAGCCTTAACAGGCCAACTTTATGCTGTAGTATTGAAGTTTTGTGGGTATCATCCCCACCCTAGTTTTACTTTCTATTTGGAAGGTTTCTGGGTCACCAAAATATTGTGTTCTCTTATGCAATGAATGTTTTATGTTTCAGAACTAATTAATGCAGTAGCATAGATGTATGTGTGGTAAATATAAAGGAAAGTTTTTAAAGTTACTGATTCACCCCTCCCCTCTCAGTAACTTGTCATATCTTGAATATTTCCAACAATTGATATTAGAGCTTTGTCGTTCTTAGGATTAAAGTTTGGCAGCTTGAGCAAAGATCTAAAAGAGAAATGGAGATATTTAGACTTGATAAGGCAATTGAAAATGAAAAGCTAGATCTAGAAATGGCCATAGCTCAACTCAAAGAAGCAAAGGAGCATTTTTCCTAATCCATAAAAATAAGGAAGGAACTTGCAAGACAAATGAATGATCCAATCAATATTGCAGATACACTAGGATCACAGAAAGGTTATCTTTCACCGATTGCATCAGACTCCACTGAGGAAAGTGGTTAAAGACCTTACTGAGCAAGGTTAGGAGTAAAAGGAATTTGGTTTGTCTACCAAGTTGATACTCTTGCCAAGTTAGGTCAATGGATGACAGTCTATGATGCACTACGATGGTATGGTACCTAGCATTAATGGCAATTTTTTCATCAAAATGGGCAAAATTCAAATTCAATTTTCATTGTATCCTCAGAGCAAAGAGATTTCTAGGTGCATTCAAGAAATTTCAAGCGATTTTGAGTGAATTTGCAGTTAGGAAATTTGTTTAGAGATTTCCATCACTTATCGAGCAGCAATGGCATCCAAAAGCACCAGCACTAGAAAGGCAAAAAAAGGATCAGAAATGTTGGTCAAGGGTGTAGAATGGAAAGCACCAAATTTCTAGTTAGTTCCTGCAATGGCAAAGGCACTCGACCCTAATGGCATGCAATCACAAATCCCACCAAAGGTACTTCTAATTAATGATATCTACACTCATTTTAAATGTTCAATTCAAGAGATAGGAACCCTAGAAATGGATAGTGCTTTAGAAGAAATGCGTATTGATGGCTCACTAAAACCTGAGCACAAGCATTTGGAAAGAAAAGGGTTGACACACATATCCTACCTACCAAGAAGCTTTCAGATAAAATGGATCAGGTATATTCTTAGTCATGTTGAAAATGGTCAACTATGGTTGGAACAACCTGTATTGATCACCAAAAAGATGATTCACAAGATTACTAGCCTTCCCATTTTGAGAAAAGCTAAATCTACCAAAACCCTAGGTTGGGATGAACTCCAAAAGAAAACCCTAGCTGAGTGGGATGGTAGGGGCTTGAAAATTAGCACCATTACCAATGGAGAGCTGAGATTCAAAATTCATGTAATTGCTTACAAGATTTATAGTTCTAGTCATTTGAACAACATGCCATGTGAGGCAGTAGACTTGGCATTCAAAGTTGTGAAGAAAAAATTAGAATTTGACCTGTCAGAACTGCTACTAAAGCAACTAAACAAGAATATGGATAGCATCAAGTCTTCAAAGAAAAATACCTTCAAATTTGGTTCTTTGTTAAGATGTCTCTTCTTTTATGTGCAAAAATTATTTCCATCTAAAGGATCTCTCTTATGGAGAAAAGATGTTCCCATTTTGTATCAGATAAATGAGTTTATAGCAGAAATGGGTGTAAACTTTGACAGTATAATGGATAATTATTTTGAAGACTTCAAAGAAAGGATGAAAAATAGATTCAGGATTCCTCCTAAACTTTTTGAGGACTATAAAGATGATGTATGTTTCATGGTAGACTACGATAGAGTATACATTCAGGCAGTTAGGCCCTAAGTTGCATGGGTGAAACCTCTCCCTTATGAGGTAAATATTGATGAAACCAAGAACATCATTGAAGCACTGGTAAATGAACCTATAGATCCCAAGTAAGAAATTTTTGGTACTTATGATGAGGCAAAAGCCAAGATTAAATTAGAAATTAAGCTACCTCAAGCAATCAACAAAGGTAAAAGAAAGATTGCTAAGATGAAAATTGTCACTAATCCCTTAATGCTTACCGAGGGAAAAGGAGAGGATGAAGAAGAAGTAGAAGAAGAGAAAGAATAAAAAAAAGAGGTAGAGCCAACAAAGAAGAAAGGAAAGGTTACCATTACTAAACCTCCAAAGGCCTGCACAGCTGTTTTCACTAGGAGACGCAAAGGAAAAAAATAAAGGTGAAGTAGTATTCAACAAGCCCCAACTTACCTTCCAAGAAAGGTTGAAATAGATGGAAGAAGGAGCTAGCATCACAAATTTCAAAGCTTTAAAGTTTGAAACCAGAACTGATGCAGATTGAGGAGCTAGAACTCAACAAAATGGGCAAATGGAAGTATTCCCCAGACCTGATTGCTCCTCAAATCTCAAAAGAATTATTAGTAAGACTAAAACTGAGATGGGAATTAGCCACTCAGATAGCAAAAGACATCTATGAAGAATCCTTGAAGAATCTATTACCAAATCTCACTGAGGCAGAAGTAAAGGCAGCCATGAAGAACAATGAAAGTAAAATGATGATTAGATTTCACACATGTTTGATTGTAATTAAGGACATTGAGCATGTTGTAAGAGATTCAACAAACATGTGGAAGAATATCTATCATCTGCATAAGCCTAGTGATGATCTAGTTGAGATCAAGGATGATGATGATGATAGTGATAATGAAGAAGATGACAATACTCCATGTGCTACTATTGATACTAAAGATTGTTAGGTACTAAGGGTTGATGATGAAGAGAAAGGGGAAGAAGCTGAAGAGGTAGACAAGGAGGAAGCTAATGAAGAAGAAGAACCAATGAGAATGCAGCAAAAGTCATTGCTTCCCTTCCTCACTCTCCACCTAAGTCGACAATGTCACTAGGGTTGGAGACAACTTCAGCAGGATTGATTGCATCTACATCAAAAATATCATTTGCTCCTGCTACACCACAGCTCCAAGCATCTTCTATGGAAGTATCGATTACTTCATCTACCAAGCTACAACTCTCTTCATCAACACTTGAGCAATCAATCACAACATCATCAACTATGCCAACCTCTTCTGCTTTGTTTACAGTAAGTGTGTGGGCCCATTCTACAATTTTGTTTACAATAGCTCTAACTTCACCAATCTTTATTAGTACTTCAATTATAAATATTCCAGCCTGTACATTACCCATTGGTACATTATTTTTGGGAAAGACATCAATTTTGGATACAATTGGTACTTCTCTTAGTGTTCCTCTAGTTGGACCAATTCAAGCCTTTTCTGCTAGTCCATCTATATCAACTATTGTTTCTATTTCTAAATCCAAGGAAGTAAGCACTGAAGTAAAACCAAAGAATCCTCTAAAATTTTTTCTTACTGGTAAGGTAATTGATTAAGATTTAGACTTGGATAAAGAAATTATTATTCCCAAGATAGATTTGGACACTGCCTCAGCCAACAAAATGAGAATGGTCAGTCAGCTTTTAGAGAAAAAGGCAAGGCAGAAGCAGCTAAGAGAAGAGAGGGATAGAGAATACACAATAATAGAGAATGCCAAAAATATAATTACTGAAGCTATTGATCTTGATTGTTGATCCATCTCAACACATTTTGTTACAATTAGAAGAGGCTATAAATAAGTTCAATGAGGACACCTCTGGGCAAGACAAGCTCATTGAAAAGGCAAAGAAGAAATTTGACAATAAGGTGCTTGAGCACATTGCAATAAAGCAGGTAGAATTAACCATAATTTTGAGCAACTTTGAGCAATCTTTTACAAATGTAACATTACTTTTTGGAAATCTCTGTGATGTTACCGAGTACACCAAGGATATTAAAGCAAAATTAAATAAGATAGATGTGGAAATATGAAGGTTAGTGCTCAAAAGTTGCAGCTTGACCATAGTTCAAGCTCTTCACATCACATGAAGGTGAAATTTTTGTTAGAAAGGCAGGCAAAGTTACTTAGAGAAGAAGTTAGGATCAGATCTACACTGATTGACATCCAGAATATGATCCTTCCAGTCATGGACCAAATGGAAAAACATATTGCCTATTCCAAAACATTGATTCATGATAACAATTTTTCTATAGCAGATCATATGATTGAACTTTCTGCAAAAGTTCAAGTGGCTTTCTCCACCTACAAAATTTTGCAAGATAATTGGGATAAGACATTGTCTCTTATTCTCAAGGTAGACTCTGAATTTCTCTCACATTTTAGTGTCTCTATTTGAATTTATTGTATATATTCTTTGGCATTATTATCAAAAAGGGGCAGTATGAGATGAATAAGAAAAGAGAGCAAGGGGAGTAAGAGAGACATTGTGGAGAAATAAAAATAAAGTGACATATGTATAGATAAAAGCTATGCATGCCATATGTATGGGGGAGATATGTAAGATATGTATATAGTAGATTTACAAAGATTTGGTTCATAAGTGTTTTTTTCACTAATGCCAAAGGGGAAGCTTGTTGGCATTATGATTATTTTTGTCATTAGTGACAACACTTACTCAATTCTGAATGCTTACTGAGCATCCAGTGGTTACCTTGTAAGCTTAGCAATTATATAGTTTACATCGAGCATTCCTGAAGCTACCAAGTAAATATAGACAATCTGAAGACCAAAAGTGTCTACTGAGTTTCTCAGTATCTACCATGCTTCATAGTGTCTACCAAGAAGTAATTTTGTGTCATGAAAATTCAGAGAAAACTGAGCGTTGAAAGAAGCAGTTTTTATCGAGTGAAGCAAGGTAAGCTCAGTGTGCAGTATCTATTGAGTGACACTACATCTATCGAGTCACTAGCGGTTACTGAGTTCAGAACTGCATCGAGTGATTAGTATGGACCAAGCCTTCACTTCTACAGAGTGCATGATGATGCCGAGTAATGCAATGGACATCATGTATCAGAAGGTCATCAAGTTAGTTCAGTGAACTCGAGTTATTTACTGTTGGGTCAACTTTGTAATATATTTGTTCACTTGTATTTTGGCCGACCTTGCAATTTTGTAAATTTGAAAGGTATTTATGTAAGATGTATTGTAAGATATCAATAATCAAGGAACAACAAGTAATGTGAAGTAATTTTGAAGAGTATCTATGAAAAATAAATCCACATAGCCTGAAGAACACCTATATGCAAGAACTTGTCACAAAGAAGAAGAGAAAAAGAAGAGGGAAGGATTTGCCTCTCACAATATGAAAATTATATTATCAAACTAAAATAATGAGAGATATTTACAAATGATAAATCCTTAAAGAAGGAGATCAAAAAATGTAAAATGGAAATCCTAAGAGGTAAATGACATTTAATAATTACTATTTAATTATTAAATGGAAGTGCAAGTTCATAAAGGGAAATCTTAAGAAGGGAATAAAGGTAATTTAATAAATAAAATTAAATTAACCCTTTACTCTAACACTCCCCTTAAGATGAACAACAATGCAACTACAAACAATACATGAAAAAATAAGGAAACTACAATACTGAAAGAAACCTTAGGTCCCAACAACAAGGTGTGAGACCATGTGGGAAAAACTCTACTCCAAAAAGAGATAGAAAGAAAAAAGAACAAATTTTATGGCTCAAGAGACTCTCTCAAAACCATAAGTATAATGAAAGCCCCATGTTAGAGGTTTGAGACTTCATAGCCCCTCTAGAATGGTAGACCTCTTGTGTCAATGCATAGACCAATGTGGCTCCAATATGAAAGAAACAAAGGTAGTGGACCTAGACCTATCAAGTGAGACATGTATGTTTGCACTAAATAAAGATGTTTGTTTGTGGCACAAAATATTATGTCATGTAAACTTTGACAATTTGGTCAATATCTATAAGATGAAGAAAGTAAGAGGGTTTCCTAACCTAAAGAATCTTGCCAATGCTATGTATAAACAATGCCCATTAGGAATGATGACAAATTCTAGTTTCAAGAGCGAGACATATACTTCCAGTGACATTTTGGAATTGGTTCATACTGACCTTTGTGGACCCATTGGTGTTAAAATTTACTATAGAGATTAGTATTTCATTCTATTTGTAGATGACTATTCTAGAATGATGATTGCAATGTTTCTTAAACTTAAATATGATGCTTTTAAGTTATTCAAGTGGTATTTAGCCAAATTTGAAAAAGAAATAGGGAAGAGTCTGAAGTGTTTGAGATTTGACAGAGGTGGTGAACTCATCTCACATGAGTTTAATACATTATACAATGATAGAGGAATCAAAAGACAAACTTTAGCCCCAAGGACCCTTCCTTAGAATGTGATAGCTAAAAGGAGAAACAAATATTTAATGGAATAGGCAAGAACACTATGATGGAGAAGAATGTATCAGGAAAAACATTGGAGAGAAGAAGTTAGTACTGTTGTCTATATCCTGAATAAAGTTTAAGTTAGGAAAGATACAAATGCTACACCTTTTGAACTATGTATGATTATGCTCCCAATGTTAAATATTTCAAAATCTTTGGTAGTAGATGCTATATATTGAAAAATACTAGGAATCAAAATTTGATGCGCAAAGTTATGAAGTCATATTCCTAGCTTATTCCACTAAAAGAAAATCTTATAAGTGTTTAAATTCTAACACTAACAAAGTTGTGGAAAGTGAAAATGTAAGAGTTGATGAGTTAGCAGAAAGAGATGATATTTCATGTAATGAAGAACCTAAATACTATAGTGCATTCATTTATGAGGTTGATGATGCTCCCAACACTCAAAGTAAAGAGATAAGTCAAGATGCAAGTTCCCATCTGTTGGCATTATGATACATTTTTGTCATTAGTTACAACACTTATTGGATTCTGAATGCTTACCGAGCTCTCACCGGAAGCCAAGCTTTACCTAGCAGTCAGTGTTTACCGAGTGATCAAAGTGAACAAAGAAGTCAGTGTTTACCGAGTGATCAAGGTGAACAAAGCAGCCAGTGTTTACAGAGTGTTCGAGGTAAAGAAAGGAATCAGTTTTGACCGAGTGAAGATGTACTAAGATGTAACCGAGAACTTCGTGATAACCGAGCTCAGACGGTTATCAAGGAAATTAATTTTTTTACCGAGCTTAGACGGATATCAAGGAAACTAACTATCACCGAGTCACAAGGTTCTATCAAGTGTTTCCTTTGATCACCGAGCTACAGTTCAGATAGAAGTATTCACCAAGTGACATCTCTTCTACCGAGTCTCCAGTGGTTACCGAGTTCAGAACTACTCGAAGTGTTTAGTATGAACCGTGCCTTCACTTCTACCGAGTGCATGACGATGCCGAGTAACGCAGTGGACGCCGAGTATCAGAAGGACACCGAGTCAGTTCACTGAACCCAAGTTTTTACCTTGGGCCGACGTTGTATAAAGATTTGCACTTGTTGTTTTGGCCGACCTTGCATGTATTGTTTATTTGGATGGTATATATATGTAATGTATTGTATCATTCAGATGTAAGGAAGCAAGAAATGAGATGAAAAGCAATTGCTATGGCAATATAAATTGTAATTAATGAAACTGTGAAAGTGTGAAAGAAATACATGCGTGCGAGAGTATGTGTGCTGAGTTGTGAAGATATTCAGCAAGGTCGAATTTTGGAGTAGAAAATTTTTATCTATCACATCAAGGTGAATCAGAGCATAGCGGATCTTATCAGCAATCAGTTGTAATCAGATCCACTGTTTCATTCTAACAGGTGAATCAGATTTTGTAAATCCTTTAACAAGGTAGACTTAACAGTCTTTTGTAAATCTCCTAATAGAGTGCATACTTTATTGTATGTTTGGAAATCCTCTAACAAGGTGGATCTAGCAATCCTTTGTGCTCCTAACAGGGCAGATCACTAGAAGTGGTCATTGTAAGCCTTAACCGACCAACTTCATACTGCAGTAACGAAGCTTGTGGGTTTCATCCCCACCCCAGTTTTACTTTCTATTTGGAAGGTTTCTGGGTCACCAAATCTGTGTGTTCAATTATTGCAAATGATTTTGTTTCATGCTTACAGTAGGTTACTTGGATGAATGTTGAATATATCAGTATACAGTTTTATTGTTTGAAATTTTAGAAGTTACTGATTCACCCCTCCCCTCTCAGTAACTTGTCATATCTTGAATATTTCCAACACCATCAAACTGGAAATGATGGAACACAAATGAAAATTACCAAGCATCAAAGAGTGGGTGCCGAGTAACAGATTGAAGATGTCAAGTCACAGACAAGCATTTCTGACCATCAGATAGTGAATGTTGAGCATTCAAAACTTGAACTAGATCCTAAAAAAGGAAAAAGGAATGAGCCTGAGATTATTTTGCTAGATGAACTTGAAGAAGAACCAAGAAAAAAACTACCTGTGTTAGAAAATATGTGTGAAGACATCATAAGCTTGATCAAATCATTGGTGGTGCTGAATCAAGTGTAATGATGAGAAGAAGACTCAAAGGTGACACATGCTTATTATGCAAATTTGATCCCAAGATAATAAAGGATTCCTTAGATAATGAAGATTGGATACAAGAAATGAATGAAGAAATTGATCAAATTGAGAAGAACAATACTTGGACCCTAGTGCCAAAACGTAAAGACATAAATGTCATTGGGACAAAGTGGGTTTTTAGAAATAAGCTCAAGAAAAATGGTGAAGTAACAAGAAACAAAGAATGACTGGTATGCAAGGGTTATGCACAAGAGGAAGGGATTGACTATGGAGAAACTTTTTCTCTTGTGGCCAAACTCGAAGGAGTTAGAACTTTGGTTTCATGCTTAGCTTACACGAATTTCAAGGTATATCAAATGGATGTCAAATCTACATTTTAAAATGGTATACTAGAGGAAGAAGCATACATTGAACAACTTAAAGGATTTGTAGATCCAAACAAAAGGAAAATGGTATGCACACTAAACAAAGCTCTTTATCAATTGAAGCAAGCCCCAAGAGCATGGTATGAAAGGCTGCATAACTACTTAGTGAAAATTGGTTTTGAAAGGACAAATGATAAGAACTTATATTTGAAGAATGGTAAGAACAATTAAGTACTATTACACAAAGATATTTGTTGATGATATTATATTTGGAGGAATAGAAGCATTATGTAAATCATTTTTTGTTGAAAAGAAAAATGAATTTGAGATGTTCATGTTTGGTGAAATCAAATTCTTTGTTGGATTACTAGTATGCCAAATGAAATTTGGTATTTGATTTCACAATATAAATACATCAAGGAAACACTAAAGACTTTTGGTATGGAATATTCAAGGCCATTGAGTACACCTATGTCTACATGGCGTAAGCTATCTAAGACTGATGATTCTATTGATGTGAACCAAATCCTATATAGATCCATGATAGGAAAACTTCAATATGTTGTTCACAATAGGCCAAATATTGCTTTGCCAGTTGGGATAGTTGCTGCATTTTTTAGAGAATCCTAAAGAGAATTGCATGATGGCTATAAAAAGTATATTGAGATATCTGAAAGGTACAAAAGACTATGGATTACATTACAAGAGAAGTGATAGATTTGAACTAAAGGTTTTCATTGACTTAGATTGGTCAAGAAATATTGATGACAGAAAAAGCACTAGTGGAGGTACATTCTTTCTAGGAAAGAGATTGGTGTCATGGAAAAGCAAGAAGAATAATTGTATTTCCCATTCTACAATTAAAGCCAAGTATGTGGGAGCTATAGTGAATTATTTAAAAATAATGTGGTTTAAGTAATTATTGAAAGGAATGAAAGAATATATTACATAACTAGTAGTTATCTATTGTGATAACACAAGTGCTATCAAAATTTCAAAGAATCCAGTGATACACACTAAGATAAAGAAAATTGCTATTAAGTATCACTAATTGAGAGAATTAGTTCAAGACAACGAAGTAAAACTAGAATATGTGAATACAAATGAAAAGATTTCTAACATATCCACAAAGACACTACCCAAAGATGTTCATGAATATATCAGAGGTAAACTAGGGGTGATTCCCCTAATTAAATCTAATTAAGAAGGCAAGGTGCATTGTATCACATGTGCTAATCAAAACATTCTACACCATGGTGTAGTAAAACTCTATTTTGGGACATACCTAAGGTAGAATACTTTAGTACAAGATAAACAAATTAGTTATAGATAGATGACAAGTATCAACCAAACATGAAAAATCTACATAATTTAGATGTATGGAGAGTGTGAAGCTAAGACAACTACATGTCTTTGGAATTATTGTCAAAGAGGGAGAGATTACTGAAAAGAGAAAGAGAGATATTGTTTACTGAGAAACAAAGATCAAAGGGAGAGATTACTAAAAGGAGAAAGAGAGAGATTGTTTATTGAGGAACAAAGATCTAAATATTAAGGGAGAGATTATTGAAAAGAAAGGAAGATAAAACCTCAGAGGCAGAAAATCATGAAAGTGAAGCAAACTAATAGAGGGAGTTTGCATGGATGAGAATCAGAATGAAACTAAAGATATTGGTCACTCATCCAAGTGAAATCCTTTGGATTCTATGGTAACTTAGCTACTACTAGTAATCCAATATTTTTGATGATATTTGAGATGTTGCCATCAATTCCAAAGAGGGAGATTGTTGGAAACTTACAATTGGAACAATTATTTTTTTGTCATTGATGCCAAATCTTTGGATGAGACATATTGCTACCCAATCTAAATGTCATATGTATTTGATTGGTGAAGAGGATTTGAGAAGTTACTCATAAATATAGCACCTAGAGAAAAGGTTGAAGTTATGAAAAGGAAGTTACAATGGAAATTTGATTAGATAGACTTTGATTAAGAAAAGTAATTGTTTATGTCAAGAAAGCTAAGCTAAGCTGAGAAAAAGAGTAAAATACTAAGAAGTTCTGAGTAATGCTAGTGTTAACCGAGCTACAATTAGTGCCAAGAAAATATAGTGTTAACCAAGAATTAGCATTGACTGAGAAAGTTAGTTGATGCCAAGCCAAAAATCTTTACAACAATTAAGTATTTTAGTGTTGACTGAGTATCAAAATTTTAGATATTGTCGACTGACAACAAAAGAAAAAATTCAAAAAAATTATTAGATCAAGTTGACTTAGTTGATTTCTTAGGAGATGTAAAACATGTTGAAGATAAGATTGATGAGTTGGATCATTAAATTCAAGGAAGTGATTAGGTAAAGAACTAACATACATATTTTAGATAAGTTTCTAGAGGATGATCAAGAAGATGGATAGATACATTATGTAAACCCTAAGATCTATGGTAGATGTAGAAAATGGTAAAGCATGAATTGCCTATATGAAGAGATATAGAATCAATAATTTGGTGCCATGTCCAACCATGTCTAGTCAAGCCTAGCCAAGCCCAACCAATGTGTATGAAAGAGTTGTATATAGAGAAAGGTTGATTGGGAACACACAACAGTGTAAATGCAAAGCTAAACGAGAAATCTTGTAGATATCATGATGTTATTGATAAGTGAATCATAACATAAGGCTTAATTGTTGATGAGAAGAGTGGAATGATTGCTTGAAGGGTGACCCAGAAGATCAAGATCAAAGATGACAATGGAAGGCTTATCAGTGAACCAACATAAGGGTTGAACAAAGATCTAAACCTACAAAAGCGAGTTGTAATCACATAGATCAAACCTATTTTTTTCTTTCTTATCATTGCAAATAGTTTGCATTGAAATCCTTTTTACAAAGATTGACCTAATAGTCACTTAAGACTTAATAGTCCATGTAAATCTTTTAATTCGGTGGCATTATAAATGGAATGATCAAAGTGTTGACAATTGGCTAATGAACATATGAAATTATTGTCATTTATAGAAACACATTATGTACATGTTGTATAAAACCTTGGAAATAAAGATACTTAGCTTTTGGTACTCAGAAAAATTGTGTAAAAGTATAAAATTGGTTTACAATAGTGTGTTGTTTTGTATGTAACTTATTATTTACATCATATTATGATAAGCTAAGTTAGATGGAGATAGTATACATGTTGATGATGACATGTATAACCTCAAACATCAGTACAAACTATATCGAAAAGAGATATTCAAATTTTACCAGAGAAACATATCAATGAAATTAAAGGTAAAGGAATTATTTTGTTTACAAAATAATTACTTGATCAATTAGGGCCAAAATCATAGATGTTTACTCTAAGTTGGAAAATTATATTATGGTCTTAGCCGACCTAGCAACAATTTGTGAAAAGGCATGGTATTTATGCAAAGGACATCTTGCAAATTCATGTGTGAAAGTGTGCATTTTGTATTGTGATGCAAACCTTTTATGAAGTGATAATTGCAAAGTTTTGAGAACCATATTTTGTGATCCGAGATTGAGATGAGGCCAGAGACTAGTCAAGAAAGAAGTTACAACACCTATATACCAAAAGTATAATTACATGTTTGGATAGTCAGCTTTTCTTGTAATTGGAAGTACATGTTTGGGTAGTGAGCTCTTCTTGCATCTATTGTACTACAACTCCTAATAGGGTTGGAATCTCCTAACATAGATTCAAAGTCTCCTAAGAGGGACTCTCTATATTGAATCTTCTCATTGACTTCTAACAAGGTCCATCCTTTAACAAGGAACATGTATATCAATATACTATCTAGTGGGTATCATCCCCACTAGGGTTTTCACTTGGCCAGGGTTTCCCTAGTTAACAAAATATGGTGATATGAGTTATCTTTGTGCATGGTTACTGTTACTATTGCACTACTTATTTACTTTCTTATGTTTGGTTCAAAGTAATAAATAATATCCAGTTGGTGATTAAAGTTTGTAGATTACTAATTCACCCCCCCTCTTAGTAATTCCTATTTCTAACACAAAGTCCTCTTATAAGGCCACTCCTGATAGGGTGATTAAATCATCTAACTAGGTCACATTTAACAGTGTGTATTGTAACCTTTAATAGGTTGGATTCTAATAGAGCTCTCTTCAGAAGAGTGAAAAAGAGTGACATAGTGATGGTGTTTTTTGCCAAATTGGCTTTCCACATAAAATCCTAGTGTCAAACTATGATGAATGTTTTCATTATGCAATGCAAGTTAAGTTTATGATAGTTTTATAGTAGAGATTGAGCATCAAAAATATAAGTAGAATAATGAAAGTGTTTAATGATTAATTATTCAAGTGGTACATATAGACGTTGAGTAACTGATACACCTCCGTCTCAGTTATTCTAAGAATTTATTATAGTTATAAGTGTAAAAAAATTGGACACATTGCGAGGAATTGCAAATCACCAGTCAATTAAAATGGATCTAACCAGAGGAGTACACTTGTATGTCAGTTATGCAATAAAATTGGTCACATTGCAATATTTTTGTAGAATGGATATGTAGAACATCAATAGGAACCAAAATTTTAGAAAGAACATCAAAAATGACAAAAGAAATGACAATAGCAATAATAATCAAAAGGAAGCACTCAAAGAGCATGTTGAAAAATTCAAGGAAGTATTTGTGAAGGCAAATGATCCATCAAGTTGTAGTTTTAGAAGAACAATATTTCAATGCACCTAATGAGAGATTGAAGTCAACCATTGTGTGTGATTCGTCTTATTTGAATTAGACACTTTTTTATTAAAGAAAAAGCACTGGAAGGTGAGATCAAAAGTTAGAGTCAAGGTTGCAAAGTTGGGAACACGATTAGAAGTTAGTAAGAAAGCTCTGGTTAAGAATGCAAGTCATTTGGAGATCATATGAGACTATACAAATGAAAACAAGTTTACTGGTTAAACAAACAACTTTGATGAATTGGGTAATTTCATAATCAATGCAAAGTTTAGTTTGAAAATATTTAAAGGATGGAAACAAGATTGTGAGTACCATTCAATCAAGCACAAAATCTATAAATCCCTACTTACATGATTACTAGGTATTTTATGAAGTTTTCAAAGTTTTTGAATTAGTTAAAGATGGAAAATCCCACTGTATGTGATGTAAGTGAGAGGCCAAGGTACAAATTCAAGAAGCACCATTTGTATCTTTAATAGATGATCCTTTAGGAATATTTTCACAAGTTTTGGAGAATGTATTGCATGTGGAAGATATTAGATTTTATATACACTACAAATTTGATATCATTGGTGATAGTGACATTCATAAGGACCTAGACCTTGTTTGCAATAGAGACCTATCCTTGAAACATAGTTTATGCACTTAAAGGACTTGAACATTGTGAATTATATTTTCTATATTGATTTTGATAACCATGAATGGAGCATAAATATTTTAAGCAAAATACATGAAGTGATGTTATGGGTAGGAGACATACCTATCATGATTAATGATAATATGGTCCACAAGGTCACTGGTCTATGCAATGAAGATTGTAATCTAGTGAATGAGAAGAATGTGAAGAAATTGGTGGAGACCAATATGAAAACCAAAATTGGTGGAAAGAATATGAGGGTTGACCATATAGATGAAACATATGTAAGAGTAACCAGTAAGATTATTGGATATAAGCTGAACCATAGTTCAAGAGTAAATTTTGTACCTTCTATATTTATCCATGCAACATACTCGATGAGAGAAAAGAGACAAAAGGTGAACATGTGTGACATATTGAAGCAACAACTTTTGGACAACATCAAGAAACCAAAGAAAAAAAAGAATGCGGTGTTTAGATTTGAAGCCCTATAGACACATTTATTCTTTCGGGTAATCAAATAATTCCCTAGTATGCTAGATACAGAATGGGACAACAATAGTGTACCATGAACTTGGTGATACATTACTAAAAAAAATTAGAAGAAAAGGTAACAACTGATATAAAAAAGATGATGAAGATATTTCAATCAGAAATGAAGCAAAGATTCAAAATTCCACTTCATTGGTTGAGAAATACAAAAACTGATATATGTTTTATGATTAAAATAGATGTTAGTTGTATCGAGACAATAGAACCAAGAGTCAAATGCATAGAGCCCATGGGTTATGAAAAGAGAGAAGACATAATTGAAGGGTACATGAAGATCATACTTGAATTAGAGAAGGACATGGACTATCCCAGATGGGGAACCTATGATGAGAAAGTTAATGAAGTGGAGAACAAGCTCTAAAAAAAAGACATTAAGAGTAAAGAGGAAGAGAGGAAGAAAGAAGAGGAAGAAAGGAAGAAATGAGAAGAAGAAAAAGAAGTAGAGAAAAAGATGGAGGAAGAATAAGAGGATAAAAGAAAGATAGAAGAAGAGAAGAGAAGAGAAGAAGAAGAGAAAAGGAGAAAATAAAAGGAAGAAGAGGAGAAAATGAAGCATAGTTGGAAGGTTGTGATGCAAGAAACCACATTTCAACGATAGCTCAAATATGTACCTATAGAGGTTGACAAGGTAGTATTTGAGCATGAGGCAAATGTACTAGTTGCCACACCCATGATAGGAAAACAACCCTTGATTCCTAAGCTACCTAGAAAATCTAATGATGATGATGACTAGAAAGTTTTCATATCTTCTTTGAAAAAATTAGTGGAGAAGAACAAGACAGTAAAGACATTGGAGAGAACCTTGATAGAAGTTTTGTATATAATGCAAAATGCACTGACTTCAAAGGTAACAAAAACTAATTTTTAGAATAAGGCAAAGGATATGGTGAAAATATTTGATGAGGAATTCACCACAATATCAAATATTGCATTGGTACAGGGACAAAGAAAGCATGATGCACAACTGTTTGACACAATTTTTAGAAATGTGCAAAATGATTTGCAAACATTGGATGTTTGTGTAAAGGAATTGAGAAGTTACTTGGAAGAAGGGAAGAAGTTATATAGATAATGTATTATGTCCTATAACTATTTGAAAGATATTACTATTAAAATATTAGCATGAATGAGTGAGATTCAAACACTCAGTAATCGATTGCAACAACCTAATATAAAAATTGAAGCTATTGAGGATGAGTTATTGAGAGTTTATGATGTCATCAAGATCAATGAACTAGAAAAAGATAGGGTAATGAAAATATTCTTGATAATTAGAGAACATCTATCCCCAAAGATTAGTATGCTATAGAGGCAATTGGAAGAATGTCTTGCTGCTAAGACATCTTATGAGGAATTTTCATATGCTGACTTGAACACAGTTAGAGTGGCATCCTATGCACTATGTGCACTTTTGAGCACTGCAGAGGAATTGACGGACACATATAAGATATAACTTGAGAGGTTATTTGTAGATTGCAAATCTAGAATATCAAGTTAAGATACAAGATGTAACTCAAGTTTTGACTTGTATTGACACCTTTGTCATTGATGTCAAAGGGGGAGAGAATTATGGAAAATTATATAGAAATATGTATGTTTTTAAGACATGTAGAAAGAAAGGGGGATCTTATCTATTGTAATAGAAGTTATAAGGAGAGATGGTTATAAATTTAATGATCCATAAATTTTGTAATGTAATTTTGAATTTTGAAATTTTGCAAAGGCCAAATTTTTTAAAGAAGTTTTTGGTCAACATTTTGGGACTTAGCCAATTTTCCCCTATGTTGCCATCAATGCCAAAGGGGGAGATTTTTGGCAGTATGTCTAAGTAAGATAAGTTGGAGTTTTCTTTTATGGTAACATGTATCTCAAAAATGGAAGGCATATCATATAGATGAATCTTCCCTATAAATAGAGAAAACAATCTGTCTAAGACATTTTTACTATTAGCATAGGAATAGTTTCATTGTGTATAGATAATAGAATGACATCCGAAAAATGCAGGGTCAAGGATAGGTATAAGGGAGTGTCAGGATGATGTATGCAAGTGTGTGAGTCTATATAGATTGTACATAATTAGTTATGTTATATTTATCAGTAAAGGTAGTAAACATAACAGAATAGAGCATGACAAAAAATAGTATTTACGAGTTGATAATTTTTTATGGGAAAATAATAATTGATTAACTAATTAGGGATGACATCATATATGTTAACCTTGAGTTATCATGAGGTAATTTTGTATTTAGTCAAACGCGTGAAATCGTTAAGGTTGATTGTACAAATTTTTGTAAATGGAAAGGTATAAGTAACAAATCATAACTTGCAAAGTTTTGGGTGCTAATGCAAACTATGTATGCGATATGAAAACATATTTTAAGGACATGTGATGAAAATTTTGATTTAAGATCAGAGAAATGCAAAGTACATCAGTCAACAATAAAAAAGGTTATTGTCTCTATTCTCTTTGTATACATGCACTACATTGTATTATTGCATGCTTTGGAAGTGGTATCTTCTTGCATACATTTTGTAATACCAACTCCTAATAGGGTTGAAGAAAATCCTAACAAGGTTGAGGCTTTTAACAGGGCCTAGTCCTGTAACAAGGATCAAGACACTATATGTATTTCATAGACTACTAATAGGGTCAATATCCTTAACATGCTTCTTTTGTTTAGTCCAGATCATTTTGTGGGTATCATCCCCACTGGGGTTTTCCCTTGGCCAAGGTTTCCCTAGTTAACAAAATATGGTGTTATGAGTTCTCTTTGTGTATGGATTTATTTACTATTCAACATTATTGATTCACTTTCATATGCATGTTACAACGTAATTAACAATATTTAGTTGTGGGAAAAATTTTGTAGAATACTAATTCACCCCCCTCTCAATATTATCTATTTCTAATAGTATGAAATATGAATATTAGATAGATAGTTCCATAAATTTACCTTTCTCTAGGAATATATGTAATAAATGATAGGTATGTAATAAGGAAAGTGGGTCTTATTGGCTAGATTTTTTCATATTTAAATTTATTTTATATTATATTTACGAATACATAGAGAAAGTGAGGATAAGGATTTTTGTAAGTTGAGATCCTTTGTCATGAATTTGATCCATGGTATCACAATATAAATGTGACCAAATAAAAATAAAGACTATGGATTGAATTGTTCATCATTATTCATGTCTCAATGAATTTATATAATTGACATTTTGTAGAGAGGTTAGCTCCATGATTGTCCATGCATAAAGTACTATAGTGGTGACTTTGTTGAATCTCTAATCAATAAGGAATTTTGTGATTCTTGTTGATCTATGTCTAGGAGATGAGTAGAAATCGAAGGAGTGGATAAGATTGTAAAGACATAACATCACATCTATTGATGATATATTCAACTAATTTTCTATTGGAACACTTATCAAGAATATTGAGGTAAAGAGGTTCTTGTACATGCCTATGTGTAATATAAATTTTGACTTAGTAGACACAACTTTAGGTGGTTCATAACCAAGTCCTCAACATTTTGGATTATCTATTGGTTGCAAGGTATTAAGTTTCCTTGCTCATGTACACCAAGATAATTTCCTTGATAGTTCATGTTTTTTACATTTTTCATGAAACTTAAGATATCATTTAGTTTTTAACTTAGACTTATTTTCTTCATATTTTTCTCTATAATCTATGATATAACATCACTTTCAATTATTTATTTATCAAAATTTCTCTAATGGTGCAAGGGAGGAGGTATTCTTATTTTTGGAGCTTTAAATTTTGGACCTATATTTTTATGTTGACTAAATGGCTTAGGGGATAGTGAGAGTTGACTAATGTGAAAGTCATGATCACTATCTCCTATGTTTTTAGACTTCATATTTGGAAACCTATGAGAACTAGATGAAATTGATGAATATTTTAATGTGAAATGATCAATTTATTTGGAAGAATATTCTTGATTATTGGTAGGGAATTGATGTCACAATCTACTTTCTACTATCTTATAATATGAAAATGGTTTAGTAATGATCACAATATTTTGTAGGTTTCTTCTTTGTGCTAGAATCATTTTATCTTTAGTATTCCATCCTTGACCCTTTTCACCCTTAAAGAGGACACATGATTGTCTACTATGTGCTTCTATTAGAGTTCAATATAAAATTAAATTATTCTCATGTTTTTAGGTGTCATCAAGGTTTGAACATGTATCAATTATGAAACAAAAGTCTATAATTAAGTTCCGTTTTTATTAAAACATCTGGTTATTTATTAATTGACTCTATTTTTCTATCAATAACTTTATAATAGTTATAGGAATTTGTTGAAGTTAGCTAAATAGATTTACATCTAGAAGTTTTTTTTTCATGTATTACATAGAATAAGTGTTTTATTGTTCTAATTTATAATTTGATATTAGATAACTCAATAAAAAACAACTATTACAACCACACTCCAAAGAAATTGTTTTATTCTTACAAGGAATTTTATGATTTGGAATATGAATGAGAGAGAGTTTTTTATTGTTTTAATTTTTTTAGGGTAGTGGAATGAGCTAATTACATGTGATTTTGAATGAGAAGTAGAAAGCATAGACACCTAAATTTGTAATCAAATTTAGTAATCTTCTAAAGCATATTTCAATTAAGTATTAGGTATTTAATCATTTTAGTACTCTCCCCTAATTAATTAATAGACAACCATTAGTCTAATTTATTAATAAAATCTCCCTTCTTCTATTAAATAAAATAAATGTAAAACCCATTTGATTTATTCTCCAAAACACCTCTCCATTTAACTAATATAATTAATTAAATCCCTCCACCCACAAACTCATCCTCTAAACCAACAGTTACCCAAACTCAACTCATGCACCAATAATTCATCTTTTAATTAAATAATTCATTTATTTAGTTAAATCTTGTGCACCAATAATTTCTATTTTAATTAAATAATTCATTTATTTGATTAAATCTCATGCACCAATAATTCCTCTTTTATTTATTTAATTAATCTCACCCACCAACCTTTTCTCTAGAGAATCCATCCACCTCCCACATAATCTAGTCAACCTAGTCACCTCACCCACCTTAAGTGAAACACATGACCTCCTGTTCTATATCTAAAATCCTTCTCTAGATCACTTGCATAAATTAAGGCAAAATTTATTATTCCTAACAAAGCCCAAGTCTACTCTCATGCCACATCTCCCTTATCCACCTCTAAACACAGAAGTCCATCTCCTTCACCTATCTTAATCAACTCAAGCCTATCTCATACCTCACTTAGTTAACTATCCATCAGGGATTCTTATCTCCTCCTCACCCAATTGCTTATAAATTAAGCCCTTTTCTTCTCACAAATAATCCACCTTTTGAGTAAACTTATTATATTATTTTGAGAGCTAATTACTATTAAAACACTAATTGATCCTATTCATATTTCTATACATCCATACCCAATTCATCCATTGTTGAAGCATTGAGTATGCTATTGAGAACACATCTACACATCATGACCATATCAACATATCAAGGAGGCTACATAGAGGTATATGGCTTGAATTATGTGTATTTTGCTTCCTTTGGGTTAATCTCATTAGTTGCTTTAATATTAGTTTGTGAATATTTACTTAATTTTTTGTATTCTTAGCACACTATTTTTGATCACATACATTTTGGCATGCCATGTGGGACCCACTTCAATGGGTCATTCCTCAATCTTTTGTTGGTTTGTTAATTGTTACTAGATTTATCTACTAAGATTTATAGTTAATTATTGTTGTAGAGCTTATTTTTCAACATTTTTAGGTAAGACACATAGGAAGAGCTTAGATGATGCTAAAAAATTGATCAATTTTTTCATATCGTATGGAAAAACTTTTAAATTTTATCATTCCTACGATCGCTATAATGATAGTACAACCCTATAGGAACATAAACCCATACTTGAAGGAATAAAGATTTAAAATTCAAATTAATTTATCATGTGCTAATTTTGTGTCTTTTGATCTCTAATAAACTTTGTCACTCCCACCTTCTTGAGAACATGGGTTTTACCTATGGGAATGTGAACTTGCTAAATAGGAATGAGCCTTGTGTTAGAAACTACAGTTGGAATAATTTTTATGCTATTATTGATGTCAAACCTTATTGGTAAGATATTTTTCTATTTGATTTTGGTGCCACATCTAGATGATTGATGAAGAGGATTTGAGAAGTTGGTCATAATAAAAATACCTAGAGGAAAGGTTGAGTTATGAGAAGCAATTCCAATGGGAACTTGATTAGTTAGAATTTGAAAAGATAAAGTGATTGTTTATTCATGCTACAAGTGAAGAAGACAGTTGTGCTGAAGCCTTGAAGAAATGATCAAATATTGAACAAATGCATAGGCTTGACTAAAAAATAGAGAAGAAGATTAAGGAATTTGTAATGTATGTCTAGTGGTGCTCATTTCAACCGAGTCATAGTATGTGTTGAGAAGAAGTAGTGTTGATTGAGAATCAATATTGATTGAGTGACAATATATGTACCAAAAATAATGTTGGTAGAAACCAAGTAATCTAGTGATGATTGAGTGTCAGAACATAGTGTTGGCTAAGTGACAACATTTTGATAGTTTATGAGGAAATCATGGTTTCCAAAAAACACAGTTAATTTCTTGGAATATGTAAAGCATGTTGAAGATAAGGATGGATGCCCTGGAATATTTAAATCAAGGGAAATCATGTTTGTACATTTCTATGAAGGGATTCAAGGAGAAGATTGGAGAAGTCTCTAGAAGAGAAAATAAGAGATGAAATGTTGGAAGGATTCAATAAATCTAACCTAAACCTAAGATTTATGGTGGTGTTTAAGTGATACAAGATCAAAATTGCCTATTTAGGGAGGTATAAGGGATAACCTAAAAAGGGGTTGGAGAAATTGTTAGTAATATTGATTGGAAAAATTAAGTAGAAGGTTGAGAAGAGGTGAAGAGTGACTGCTTGAAGGGTTCCCAAGCAAATAAGAGACTAAGATGACAATGAAGGCCGGTTAGTAGATCAACATTTGAGCCAAACTATGATCTATATTTTCAAAGTGAGTTATTTTTTCTGTATCAAAACCTATTGTTACTTTCTAACCATTATATCAATATTGAAATCCTTTAATCAAGGTTGACTTAACAATCATATATAAATCCTTTAATCAAGGTGAAATTCTAATGGAATGTTTTAAAGTCCTCCAACAAGGCCACTCTTAGCAGGGTGATTAAATCCTTTAATGAGGTCACATTTAATAGTTTATTTTGTAACCTTTAACAGGGTTGGCTCCTAATAGATCTCACTTCTAAAGAATGAAAGATTGGTAACATGTTATTGGTGGTTTTTCCCAAATTGGGTTTCTATGTTAAATCCCAGTGTCAAACTTGTGTGAATGTTATTTGTGATAATTTATTAGTAATGTTTACACTCTACAAGTCTATTATATTTAGGATAGAGGACTGATAGTTTATGTTACTGATAATCTTCTATAGAGACTAAGGTAACGGATGTTAAGATCTGAAGTAGTTTAAGTGTTTTTTAATTCAATTGGCACATTTGGACCTTGGACAACTGATTCACCCTCTCTCTCAATTATTCTAAACAATCTAAATCCTTGGCAGGAATGATCTATTGTAAATGTTAAAAAGTAAAGTCCACAAAGATAACTAGGAGGGGGGAATCAATTATCTAATCAATATAAATTTTATCAACTTTATTAAACTTTAAACATGTGAAAAATATAATCAAAAACCATAAGAACATACATATACACAATAACACTAGATATGTTAACTAAGAAATCCTTGTTCAAAGAGAAAATCCCAGTGGGGATGGTACCTATAAAATGACGTACTAATATAAATATTCCTTATAAGAGGATGGAATTTTTTAGGAGCCAATGAAATACATTCAATACATATTAGTCCTTGTTAGGAGATTTCAACCCTATTAGGATTGTAGAATGTAGATGGACCCATTGTCCAAACAACTTTAGGGCCAAGACCACCGAACTCACTATCCAACTAGCCTTTGCATTATTCCTTTCAAAATAATAGAAATGAAACTAAACTCTACAACTTAAACTCTTTTTCTATCCTCTTTTCGTGCTAATACCATACCAAATACTTTCATAGGTCTCAATACTATATCTTCAAATTCACACCATGTTGATCCCTTTGATTGCTTACTTGCATTTAGAAAATTCATATATCACTTGCACAATTCATACTTACACACATTACACTCCTCATCACATTGAAATTAGTTTATATCATGTCCTCAAAATAATTCTTTGAGTCAGCCTTGAGGCTTTCACTATTTTTTATTATAGGACCCCATTAAAATATTACAATTCATTACATCTTTTCATATTTATAGAATACTATTAGCTCACAATAGTATAGATTTTCAGATGTGTGACCTCAAAATTTGCACACTTGTTGACATCATCATCAAACTATCTACTATCACTTTCTAACTTTACTTATCACAATTCTATCCCTATTAAGAGATACAATCCAAAAACCATAAACTAGTTCTCAGGTACTCCGACTACACACTATCTTGTGTAAATCATAAATAACGTTCACATGTCTTTTACTTTCTACATACATACTTGTCTACATCATCAAGACATACTGTAGAATATATCCTCAACTATGCTTGACCTCACCATCAATACACAATCCATACAACCTCATTCTTTGTCTACTACTCTGCTAGTATTTATAAAAACAATACAATATCCACATCAATGCCAAACATAGTCATGAATGCAACATACCAATCTTCCCAACTATTCTAGCAATGCTTAGGATACCCCCCAAAGGAATATCATTAGCATTCATGTTAACAATATCCTTCTTTGAAATTGATGGTAACATAGATGAAAAACATCTAAATTCCAAGAATATGAAATCCAACTCTGTCGTTGTTCTCTTATCTTTTCACATCCTCTTAAAAAATCAATTCTAAAACTCACAGGAACACATTTTTATCTATGATTCCTTATTCTTACATGGATTGCACCAATTTTTCACACTTCTCCCTTGTTGATATAAAAATATCATCATATTCCATTAGTACATCTTTCACCATCACACACTCTCCCTTATTCATAAGAGATGTTTTTCATGCAATATCTCCCCCATTGAAATCAATGAAAAATGCATCCTTATGTCAATAAAATGATCAAAGTTTTTGAATACCTTTAGTGTCCAAACACACTATTTCATACTAGCTACCAAGAGTCCTTGATTACTCTTCTCAATCATAGATACTCCCCCATATAGGAATCATTAAAATTTAGTCTAGATAAACAATAGTGCTCTATACCACTAGACTGATGCAATCTTAGCATCATTTACTCAGAAGTAAGCAGATGCATAACCCCAAGAATACCTCACAAATACTCAAATGTATCCTTAGGAAAAGGCTTCTTAAAAATATCTACAATATTCTCTTTTGTATTAACATACTCTAATATAAGTTCTTTCTTTGCAACCTCTTCTCTTAGAACATGATATTTAATCGATATATACCTAGTCTTAGAATGTAACACAAGATTTTTAGACATACTCACTGTACTTGTGTTATCACAATGTATGATAATAGGTTATGTAAAATCTATCCCAATATCCTTTAGAGTCTATTTCATCCACATGATCTAATTACAATTATTTTCTATGGCTATATATACTCTTCTCTTGTTGTACTCTGTGAAATGCAATCTTGTATCTTGCTCAACCAAGAAACCAATTTTCCTCCAGGGAAAAATGCTCCACCAATTGTACTTTTTTCTATCATCCAAAATGCCTTGGCAATACACATCAATATAATCACATAGAGTAAATTCATTTGATCTATCATACCATAAGCCAAAATTAGATGTACCCTTAATATATCTAAATATTCTTTTTACTACTACATAGTGCCATTCCTTAGGGTCTGCTTAAAATATTGCTACTATACCAACTAAATTTTCCATATTTGGTCTTGTGTGATTTAGATATTATAAAACTCTCATCATGGATCTATACTTCTTTTGCTCAATTGCATGTGTCTCATCTTTGATAGATAACTTGTGACCAGTTACCATAGGTGTACTAATTAGCTTACAACTTTTGAAGCCAAATCTTGTCAACAAGTCTTTCAAATACTTAGTTTGTGATAGAAAATACCATCACTATCTTGTGCAATCTATAAACCTAAGAAATATTTCATCTCACCAATCATACTCGTTTGAGATTCATTCTTCATTTCATCAACAAATATGTCACTTTCTTCATCATTATCTCCAAATATTATATCATCGGCAAACATCACAATAATCAACAAGTCATTTTCAAATTCCTTCAAATATACGTTACTATCTATTGTACCTTTAGCAAATCCCAAATTTTCCATATACTTTTCCAACCTCGCATACCAAGTTCTAGGTGCTTGCTTTAGTCCATACAATGTTTTCTTCAACTTACATACCATGTCTCCTTTTGTTGTCATCAAGTCATACTATAGAACATATCCTCAATTGCACTTGACCTTATTATCAATACATAGTCCATACACCTCTTTCTCTTTCTACTACTTTGCAAGTCTTTATAAAAACAATACTATGTTGACATCAATGACAAACATAGTCATGAATGCAACATGTCAATCTCCCCAATTATCCTAGAAATTCCTAGGATACTCCCCAAAAGGAATACCATCATCATTTAATATAATAGTAAATTCATCTATAGGTCCTTATTTTCATCCATTCTTTTTCTTTTACCAATTTTTGGCATGATTCCCAAAGTTTTGGGAATACAAACCTGCGACAATGGAAATTCATTTTCTACTCATGGGATCACTTATGTATAATTTATGACACATTTTTTTCACTATGTAGGGTGTTGTTGCTATCATTTTGATTTTTTTTGACTAAAATAGAACTCACACTTTATTTGGTAGCTTTAAAATTAACAATGTATTCTCTCATCTCATGCCAATCTTGAATGATAAAATGAATTGAACAAGACAATAAGCACTTTAATTTGAGTTTTTAAAAAAGAGTCAATTTTTTTTTTTTTTTTTTTTTTATAAAAGAGGGGTAAACGCTTTGACCTGGAGCTATGAACCAGTGAGGCCACAAACAGGGGACCTCATCCCCATGAGATTTGAACCTTGATGGCAAGGACATCAACACAACAACTTAACCATCACAACATGCCACTATTGGCTAAAGGGTTTGTGGTAAGCCTAGTGTGACTCGAACCGGAGTTGATGCGTAGCACCGAGATCATTAGCCTAACACTATGCCTCACGACTCGCCTTCACACCAACTCGGCTACTCACTCACCCTTCAAAGGGTTTGTGGTAAACCTAGTGTGACTCAAACCGGAGTTGATGCGTAGCACCGGGATCATTAGCCTAACACTATGCCTCACGACTCGCCTTCACACCAACTCGGCTACTCACTCACCCTTAAAGAGTCAAAATTATTGAATGAATAAGGGTTAAAGAATATTTCAAACATAACAACTAGATTTTGGCTTAAAATAAATACACAAATTTCAAATAGCTAAGGTTAAAATGCTTTCATTCCCTTCTCTTTCAAGTTTTGAAGATTTGAGTTATTAATGACCAAATAATTTTCTAAGTTGACAAATGATTTATTAAGTTGACCATGCACATTTATCAAAGCTAGAAGAATGAATATTGTATCTTAAACAGATGTCTCTTTTGTTCTAGATAGAAAAGTTAAAATTGCAATGGGATGGTCTTTTCTAGAAAATTATTTGTCAAAAATAGAACTAAGAACTATGCATGTTCAACAAATGTTTTGACAAGGTCAAATCATAATGGAAGCATTTCAGAAAAACATTATCCCTAAGATCAAATTATCTTTTTAGAATATGACTAAAAAGGTAGCTACTAAATTGGTTTGTAATTAGATCTGTGGAGTCCTCCCAAATAGTTGTTATGTGCATTACCCACTTAAGTGTCTATTTTGACCATATTGAAATCATAGAAAAAATTTCCTACCTTAGACTACCATAAAAAATGCATAGTCCAAACTTGCATGGATATAAAGCGAGAATTTTTTTTAGCACCTTGTTTCTATACCTACTAGGGGAGTTACTAGTGTGAGGTTGTTCTTCAATGGGGTGATGCTTCTTAATGGATAGGTCTCTCTAGAAGTACTCCTAGGGATGTTGTAGACAATCTTGCTAACAATATTTCAGTACACATGTTGCTTAATTAATAGGATTCTAAGATGCAAGAAAAAAAATTAGCCCATAGAATTGTTGTGGTATAAACACTCCTAGAAACACATCAAACACTCATTATTTCTCAAATGCCATGCTTCCAACTTTAACAAATGCTCCCTTGGCTAACCATCAAGCCTTTTCCTGCTTGACTCTTTCCCTTTTTTCCTTCTTCTCTTCTCACATAGAAAAACTACCCTTGTGGCTACTTATATAGTAGCAAGTCCCACAAAACCATCAAGTGGTATTACATAAACCATATGCTAAAACCATGTGCTACCTAACCCATTGACCCCACATTTAATATTGGAATTTTAATTATTTCCCCAATACTAAATAATTACATGAAATATTATCATAGTGTTACAATAAAAACTCATCAAGTATATCTCATGAGAATCTTTACATGTTGCACATCCATCTAGGTGCAACATTACATAATAAAATAAAATAATACAAAATAACAATATTATGCAATGTGTGCAACACCCATTATCTCAACAATCTCCCATTTTTTGTATACATTGTATAGGGTCAATCTATAGCCACATAAATGAACAAATAAAGTGTCCCTCCTAGCACATCCACCATCATGGATCAAAGTACACAAAGTGCTCCATACTGGTACCCACAACAAAATCAAAGTATCCAACATCTCAAACATGAATGATCTCATCTCCTATTATGCCACTACCATTGAACATACATAGAAGCCATCCAAAGAGAAATCCACCCAGCTTGTCACATTAAAAGATCATAAAATCCTATACCAATTGAAATACCAAGCACAAAAACTTGATCCAAAGGTAATCACATGTATCCATAGTTTTCAAATTACCCATAGCTGAAATAGCACTCAGAAAAAGTGCCAAAGCCATCCAACTATCCATATCTTCGAAGGTATACCAAGTGAATCTCACATCATCAACATATCCAATCTATAACCTGCAACCACAAGCCTCAAGAGAAATACCTGCCACATATATACCAAAAAGCTCCCACTGCAAAAAAATATCAAATCTATAACCAATCCACTCGTAACATCTCAAAGAAACAAATCCATGTAGCCTCACCATGTCATCTCTCACATGACATACATGAGAACAAACTAGTGATCACAATCTCTAACCAATCTCAAATTCAATGTAAGTAAAATTGAACATCTAGGAAGATAACCAAGACCAAAGAGCAACCCTATAAATGATAACTTGTATCATGTCCTTCTACACATACCTATACATGTAAACTATGCAAGTATGATCTCCTCCATAAAAACCCAACAAGAAGCCTCAACAACACCCAAACCATAACATATAACTAATCTTGGATGTAAGCCTCTCACAAGAAGATCAAACTCATAAACCATTTATAATCCAACGAATATGCCCAATATAAAACCATCTCCCAAACTCAACCAACATAATAACATATTCACAAGAAGATAACCAATGCTAAACCATCTCTCAAATGAACCCTCTCGACTAACTCATGTATCATAGCTCAAGATCCATATCCATGAAAGACAAGCATAATCATAATGCACTTGAGAAAAACAATGGGCTATACCTCTCAAATAGAAAACCACTAAGAGTAGACCAAGAGTGGGGAATGAGAATTATCATCAAGATATCCAAAACTCATCTAAGAACAATCTCCTCTCAATTCCATATCAGGTGAATGCCCCTTAGAATTCTTGGTGAGACTAAACAATTGTCTCAACAAATACTTCTTTAATTCAAGAGAAATCAACATCACCACTATCTCTAAGTATCCATGAGAACCTGTAACCAATCAATCCATGCCAACTCCAAATGAAGCATAACAATATCATGAATAGTCTAGCTTATGATCAATGTACTCAATACCAATAAACTAAACCAAGATCAATCTCAAAGTTCCAACCTGGCCTTAGAAACATAAACATGACAACATTATCTAACCATCCCAATCAAAGAGATAACATGCTCCATATGAACATACCAAAACATGTCAAAAAATCTAAATGCATATCAAGAGTATACCATGACATAATAATGAAACCATCCTCACACCAAGGATAACATGTAAAATGAAAGCATAAATCACACCTTTATCAAGAACCCCATGTTTCCTCAAGATGAAACCCTCTCCACACACCATAAAGATAACCAAGAACCCCATGAGTCCTCAAGATCAAACCATCTTCACACATCATGAAGATAACAAGTGCACCATGCAAATGTCAAAGATGTTTCTACAATAATAGGATCTAAGACAAACCTCCAACATCTACAAACAATCAATAAATATATCAATACCAAAAACTCCCACTCAACTATGGTACCAAGTCACCCATGGCATCATAAAATCCATCTTCTACATGGAGATCCTTTAGGTCTACACGTACACAACCAAAGTGTTAGTACTAGATGAAACCAAGATCTCAAACCAAACCAAGAACTAATCCTACACTACCACCTCATCACTATCACAAGCTCCCACTAAACCATGTATCCAAGCTATCCATGACACATGATGAAAAACCCATCCTCTAACCATGAGAATCAACCAAGGCATCAAACCATCAAAGAACTCAAAGTGTACATCACGAGCTCCTCAAAAGAAACCAAATAACCATGATCCTCATCCAACAAGATATACCACCATAACCAATCAGGAATCTAAACCAATGAACATCAAGGATGTACCTGTATATCCAATCATGTCATGTCAAATGCCATGGCACCATGATCACATCCATGAACCAAGCATATGATTCTCAATATGTCCAACTTGTCAGAATGAAATAGTCAACCATAATCCTCCACCATGACTATACTTGGTATCGACATCTCATCCCTTCTACATGAAGAAAAAATAGAAAATCATGTGTCTTAGGGAATAGAAAATCCGAATCCAAGCCACCAATCTAAATATGCATCAATAATGAAAGATCAATGGTAAAAGACAACCCATAACCAAGCTATATGGAACCTATAAGTATAGACTGCTTACAACACTACACAACTTGTAGACCCAACAAGTCATCATGCATATCCAAATCAACCATTGATACCAATATCATCACGAGACTAATCTAAAATATGAATTGAGTATACAATGAAATCAAATCTTAAATCTTAAAGCATACAATGTCATAAACTCTCTAAGACCCCTTCCCTAGGATCCTATTATAAATCTTAATAACATGAATATGATTGGATCTAAGAAGAGTAGGGAGATGCACTGCCATGTTTCTAACTCTTGTGTATAGGATGCGAATTCTATATGATTACCATACACCTTAGGATAGAATGATGGTAAGTAGGTTTGAGGATTTAAGTATGCCATGATTGAAATTTTCCATATCAATGATGAACCTAAGATCTTATTAAGATTGGTGTATATTTTAATTATTGTTGTGCTAAGAATCCTATTTGGAATTTCATTTGTTGATAAGCTAAGACCCTATGGAATAAAGGTTTAAGACATCATGACTTAGGAATTATATCAATGGGTTCATGATATTTTATGACCTATGTGGGTAATTGATTTAGGTGGTTATCACATAAAGATGAATTAACACCAACTCTTATGAGTACTATTAATAATTATAAATGAAAATTATTATCAAAACTAGTTAAGGGTCTACAAAATACAAATCAATATGATGTAATGTAATGAGTTAATTATTGTGCAATTAGTATTAGATGGATATGTTGATATTCATGAGGACAGATTTTATGGCCCAATAAAATGTAATGGATTTTTTCTATGACTAATTTTGAAATTATGTGACTATGTAAACATCCTAATTACCTGACATAATTGATACACCTTATAATGTATTATCTCATAATGATAATGAGCTACTATCAGTAATCAAACTATATTTAATTGAATCAAAGGATGCTAGTTGTGATGTATACATTTTGGGATTTTGATCTAAGAAATGTATTTAGAACTAATTTTTATGTTGGCTGATTTAACATTGTACATTCAAAATTTCATCACTTAGATTGGAAGTAGATTATGACTTGGTTCAGAATGTTACTTGGATCATTTGATTAAATAGTAATATTGATATGTAGATTCTGATATTTTAATGTTTTAGATGCTTTATATGAAAATGATTAGAAAGTAAAAGTTTATTAGAAATTAACATTTGATTAGGACAATTGAGTATGTTAATGTGATTATTCAATATGGAATTTGTCATGCACCTATATACATGCATTTTATTTGATTTTCCATTGGGCTACTGATCTTTGAGTTTAGTGTGTAGGCAATTGAACCATGGAATTTTATTGGGGAAACAAGGTCCAAACTTATGTGGACATAGTTTAGCCAAGGCAAATATTTGGAAGATTCAAAAGCCTCGTTGTGATGTGTTTATTTCATAAATGTAAGCTTGCATGTGTGTGATTAATTTAGTTTCATAAATATATTAGGGACATGTCATGGTGACATGTAATGTGTCTTAAATGTGTCACTTGACACTTGTAATTGTTTATGTGTTGATGACATGTCAACTAGGATTTTGGTCATGGAAACACTTAACCTTAAACTAAATGCCTTTAAAAGATTTAAGCAAATCCACTCGGAGAAAGAATAGGATGGGTTACCATCAAGGGGAATTTTGAATTCAAACTTGACAAGGATGGTGCAAGGTCAATAGGTGGTCCCTAAGTATTTTGTTTTGTGAAAATAAGCTACCCATATGCTAGCATAACATGTTAGGGACCTAAATTTGACCATTTTAGTTTCGAATCCTAACTTGACAAGGATGGTGCAGGGTCAATAGGTGGTCCCAAAGTATTTTTTTTTGTGAAAATAAGCTACCCATATGCTAGCATAACATGTTAGGGACCTAAATTTGACCATTTTAGTGCTTAGCTCTAGCCTAGGGGGCCATTTAACCAATTCATTCTTCCACAAATTTGAAAATTGAGTTGTCCCATGAGTTGATCCCCATCTTTTCATTTAATGAATAGTAGAAAATTGGTAGGGAAAAAGTTCTAATAGATAGTGGGGGAGTCTTTTTAGGGGAATGATGACAAACTAGTGGGGTGTTAACCCACTCTCTAAGTTTAGAGAAAACTAGGGGTTTGAGGGAGAAAAGACTATGGAGAAGGTAGCTTTGCATCAACTTTCATTTTCCCTTTATCTTGGACCAAGGTTTTTGGCCATGCCATAACTCTCATTGCACTTGCTCAATGATGTTGTTCTTGTTCATATTTTGTTAAAATTCATGTCATGTGGTTGTGTTGAGATTGTTGGTATGTGCCATTTTCCTTGTTTTTATGTATGAATGTTAATGAGTGTGAAGGATTCACTCACCCTTAGGAGGGAAGAGATGCCTTGGGTGAAGGGGTTAATTGGGCTCCACATTGAAGATGAGAGATTTTCCTCTTGGAGAGGGTTTTGTTGTTCATGGAGTATGGGTTCCATTGAAGCCATATGCCTTGTTGTTGTTATGGGAGGTATAAGTGTATTGATGGGATGAAAAGGATGAATTTTGATAGCCTTGAAGAGGCATTGAGCAATTGTAAATGTATATGTGTTTATGGATATGGAATTATCCTCTTTGAAGAGCCCACCTTCACCCATTTTTTTTATGATTCCAATGGTGAATCATTGTGTTAAACCTTGGAGGGATTATATATGTATTGTGATGTTATGTTGTATGCAATGTTTCCTACTTGAGTGTAACCCAATTAAGTCTTGTTTCCCCAGCTTAGTGGGCCTAGTATGGGAGGTGAGCCTCCATGATTCTTGTGTAAATGTTTTTTAAGGTTTTTGTGCTCATTGGGTTCAAGGAAGAAGTTTAGTGTTTCCCCCATGTGTTGGTGAAACAAAGAATGTGTAATGTCATTGGTAATGCATTTGAAAAGATGTAATCCTTTGCTATGATATAGGATATTTCATTGTAAAGATAAACCCTTCATTTATGTATTTCATGTATGGTATTGTAAAAATGAGATTCTGCATTTTATATAAATTATTGTGAAGGATGTTGTGTGGGAGCAATGCAGGGATTGGGGGATAACCATTGTAATAATAGCCTAGTTTCCTTCCATATGCATTTAGAATTATTGAAATGGAAGGGTTAATGTATCATTGTAGTTATAGTTGGAACATAGAAGAAACACTTTCAAATAGATAGTTATTGTACTTAATGATCATATGATTGATTAGCATATATGAATCGTGTAAATTGTTGAATCATTGGACAATTCAAGGAAAGTGCATCTCAGATATGATGTCTCATGGAAAAATTTCCTATTATATTTAGATGATAAGAAATTATATTTAGTTTCAATATAAGAAATGGATTAGTTGATTTCATTATTGATCTTGTTCAATATGAGAATGAAATATAGCTAGGAAGAGTAAGTATGAACATTCTTTTAAGTTATTAGTTTATACTCTATAATAACACAAGAGATTTGAGTTATCAATTTATACATTTCTGAGAATGTTTATGTTAATATTAAAATCCTTATCAAAGCATAAACTCCCACTCATAATAAATTAAGCTAAGAAAGAAAATGTGGGAAGAAGTCATATTATTAGCACATATGAGAACAAGCCCGGTAGTGAGAAAATTGTGCTTTGGAATTTGTATGGAGAAACAAGAAAATACCCCACTATCATGAGTTAGAATACAAACTATTAAAATAATCAAAGAATAGTCCCTAAGATCCCATTGCATACAAAAGTAATCATATAAAGTAATTACTTCGACTAGAATACTAACATGGGAAAATAGGGAGGTTAGGTGTTTTAGGTTTGTGTTAATAAATTCATAAAATATATATTTAAAAAAAAAAAGAGTAACCTTCAAAGGAAGGTGTGTGCATATTGAGGAGAGTGGGAGGAGGGAAGCAGTCCCCACCCCTCCGTGTACTCTCCACACCAAATGTCCTCCCATGACATGCACTGCAACCCATTGCCTTCACCTATATGTATACAAGCAACAATCCCCTCATTCTTCCACACATCTCCCTTCACTCACATGAGTGTTGGAGTAAGAAATAGGTAGGAAAAGAGAAATAGATTGGGTTCCTGAGACCAAGGGACACGTGGAGTATTGTTAGGGGTAGGTTGCAAGAGTTACGAAAGTAAGTGGTAAAACGGGTGGTAGGAAATTAGTAGGTTTTTGAGGGTAGTATGTTTAGGAATAATAACATGTTGTGTAATGTTAGAAGGTAACTTTAGGGGATGCCCCATAGGTGTGGATTAGGTGTGTAATAATATTTTGTTATAAAGTTGAGTGTGTTAGGAATTGGGGAGTTTAGTATTAAGATAGGATATGAATACATTTAGATTATTGAGGATGTCAATAAAATAATAATAACAACAACAACATAGGATTGTTATTGGTTAGTGGTTAAGTGATGGTATGGGTGTTTGGAGATAGTTATGGATGTGGATAAGAATAATTAGGTTAGAGAGTGATTAGAAGTTGGTGGCATTTCATTAGTATTAATATGAATTTTGGTTTCTAAAATTTGTTAAGAGGGTGCATAGTACCATATAGAATTATTGTTAAACTAGGTAGTGGTTAGCAAGTTATGTAATATAATTAGAGATGGTTCGTGCTAGTACTATAAAAAGGACAATGTTGGTGTAGTAGTTAGGATAGTTATTTGGTATTAGGGATATTTACAATAAATATATATTAGTATAGTAAGAATGCTATTATAAATGTATATATATTTTTCATGACATTGTATATAGTAAGAATATATATATATATATATATATATATATATAATGTTAACTTTATTACACAACTTAAATAATATACTTAGATGATGTATGTTGCTAACATCTAACAACTTGTGAAGAAACACTATTAATAGGCTGGCTAGGGAAGGGGGAAGGGTCTTTAAGGATTAGGAGGAGATGGGAAAACATGCAGTGGAATACTTTACAAAGGCTTATGTCAAGGACAATAAAGCTACGAATCTGGTGATCAGAAGAAGCTTGTTTAATACAATTCCAAAAGTACTAGGAATGGAGGAGAAAAACCACATTCTTGGCAATATCATAGAGGAGGAGGTGAAATGTGCCATGTTTTCTATGAAAGTGTATAATGCTCTGAGTCCAGATGGGTTCCCGCCTACATTCTTTTAGCATTTCTTGGAGGTTGTTAAACTTGAATTGGTCTGGGCTACTAGAATTTTTTTTCAAAATAGGAAAGATGTTAAAAAAGATCAATAAGACTTTTATCGTATTAGTGCCTAAAATCCCCACACCAATGTCCCTACTAGATTTTAGACCTATCAGTTTATGTAACACTATTTATAAGATATTTGCTAAAGTCTTGCTGAATAGAATAAAGCCTTTTTTGGAAAGAATAATTGGTAGTCCAAAGAAAGGATTTGTACTAGGAAGATAGATTCTAGATGCGGCTATAACCACACATGAAGTTATTCACTCAATGGAGAAAAATAAAAAACCAAGGATGGCATTCAAATTGGATATCTCCAAGGCTTATGATTTCCTTTATGAGGTACTCGAAAGAGTGGGGTTTAGTAATAAAGTTATAAATTTGATCAAATTGATGGTTGGCACAGTTCAATATTTTGTTCTCCTAAATGGTTCTCCTTGGGGAAACTTTGGAGCAGAGAAAGGACTAAGGCAGGGTGACCCACTTTCCCCCTACCTCTTCATTATGATTGCTAAAGTTCTAGGGGGGTCTTTCTATAAACTTGTGAATACTGGTTGTGTTAAAGGGGTTAAGCCTACTACTACAATAGATACTAAAGTCCTACAACAATTTGTTGATGACACATTCCTTTTTGGAGAATCTTCAATTATAGAGGCTCAAGCTTGGAAGACTATACTACACAATTATGAAGAAAGCTCAGGTCAGCAAGTGAATTATCATAAGAGTAAGATTTATTTCTTTAATACTAATGCCTCATTACAAAGGAGGATAAGAAATATTTTGGAATTCCAATTAGCCAGCCTCCTAGATACTTATCTTGGATTACCACTAACCACTAAAGAAGTAAGTAATGAATTTGGGAAAATGATAGTGGAGAGAATTTAGAGGAAACTTGAAGGATGGAAAGGAAAGATACTAAGCAATGCTGGAAAACTATAGTTTCTTTCAGCAGCTCTCTAGGGTATCCCCATTTATTCCTATCCTTATTCAAAATTAACCAAAACATGACAAAGAAGATTGAGAAGATACAAAGGAACTTCCTTTGGTCAGGGATAGAGGAGAAAAATAAAGTGAGTCTAGTCAAGTAGGAGGAGGTGTACAAACCAAAGATCAGGGGGTGGTGGTTGGGAGTAAGAAGACTTCGAGACCTTAACATGGCTCTACTCATGAAGATTGGCTGGAGATTAGGAGAGGACAATATGGATTGGGGTAAGATTTTGAAAGCTAAATATCTATCAAAATTCCCTTTCAAGTGGAATCTATTTAATAATGACCTCCCTGGAGGGTCTAAAATCTAGATGAATATAGTTAGAAGTAAAGGATTATTAAGGGAAGGGACAAGGTGGATTTCTGGAAATGGTTTTAGCATTAGGTTTTGGGAAGACAAGTGGATGGGAGGGAAACCATTTGTATTTAGCAAATTTAGAAGGCTGATGGAGTTACTTAAAGAAGATGTGGGCATTAAAGTTGGAGATTATATTGACTAGGGGAGGAAGTGGAGGAAGCTTTGTAAGGAAACTTACTCTCAAGAGGACATTCAACTTCTCAAGGAATTAGAAGAGTTGATTGGGGAATAGAGACCCCTTGTATTTTTCCAAGAGGATACTACAATTTGGGATTTAACTCCAAGTGGTAGCTTTATAGTTAAATTGGCTTACATATGCCTAGTTAGCAAGGATCCTTGCCCACAATTATGGAGTAAGATTTGGATTAGTAACCTTATTCTTAAAATTAATTCCTTTTGGTGGACAACTCAGCATGGAAATTTTTTAACATTGGACAATTTGAAAAAAAGAGGCTTTTATATTACAAACCGTTGTTGTCTTTGCAAGGAAAAGGAGGAAACCATAACTCACCTATTTCTAGAATGCCAATTTTCCTTAGAGATCTAGAATAGGGTTTGGGAGAGATTTGGGTTGAACTAGGTTATGAAGGAAAATCTAGGACAATTTATGAAGAATTGGAGCTGTCCTTTTGTTCACCCTAGATTGAATCTGCTATGGAAGATGGTTCCACCATATGTTTATTGGTACATATGGAAAGAAAGAAATAATAGAATATTTAGGGAGGAGAAAAAACCAGTGGAGGTGGTCTTTGGGATAATGGAGAAGTTGTTGAAGGAAAATTTAAGAGTGGCTAAATGTAAGATGCCAAAGGAGGAACCAAGTAGACAAGAAGGACTAATTGCTGAAAATTGGGGCTGTTAGGAGGATTTTTTCCTCTTTGATAACTCAAAAATGTTGAAGAGACAAAAAATGAGATGGAGGCCACCTACCCTTTCACATTATAAATTGAATTTTGATGGTGCTGCTAGGGAAGGTATAGGAGTAATAGGAGGAGTGCTACGGGACAAGAATGGTGATGCGCTATTGGTCTACATTGGAAAAGTGGGAAATGGAAGCAATAATTTGGTTGAGGCAATGGCATTGTGTTGGGGCCTTCAACTGATTAGGGAAATGAAAATTAAGGAAATAACAATTGAGGGGGACTCCAAATTAATCATCGATATGGTCAAGGGAGCCTCCCAACTATGATGGAATATTCAAAATATCATCATGGATATCAAGTAGATTTTAGAAGGGATGGAAAGTGTCCACCTATAACACATTTATAGGGAGGGAAATAAGGTGGCAGACGTGGCTACTACTATGGGGTTTTAAAAAATGGAAATCATGTGCTGGAGGAATATGGTAGATCTCAATGATGATATTAAGTCATTGATAACCAAAGAAAGAGGCGAGAATATTATTTAATTATGAGTATTAAATTTAGAGTTGGGTTCAATTTTGGCAATTATGTGATGATGTCCGCTAAATTTAACAAAAGTCTATTGGAAATGAGGAGACGCGGCCATACAAAAAGAGAGAGGAGTGAATGCAAATTAAGAGGGATGTCATTTCATAATTATGGAAACACATTGTGGATTTCAAATTACTTCCCAATTAAAAGTATGAAAGATATCATTTATCGGATAGTTAGAGATTTTCGGGATGTGAAAATTATGATGCTATACAATCATGAATCCCATAATAATTTAGCATGGGATTTTGAAACTCATCAAGCACGAGTTTGGAATTTTTTTGGGTTTATTGTTAAAGGGTTTAAGGTGAAGAGTAGTTGCAGAGATATTGTAGAAAAGGCAATTCAAATGATCAATATTGAAGAAGGGGAGGCAAAAATAGGCATAATTGATATGGGTGGGGACTTGAATAGACTGGATCCCACGAAGATAGAGAAATTCAAAGATAGGATGGCCACCTAATTTTTGCTGAAAGAAGGGGGTTTCCTACCCTACATGTAGTTGATGGCAGGATATGACCAGAATTACGCCCTTCAATTTGTTAATGGTTGGAATGACTGCAAGGTCACCATTAATGGAATCACCTTCCAAGTGACCGAGGAAGTGATTTCCATGGCGATTGGCCTTTAAATGAAAGGGAAAAAATGGAGAAAGGTCACTAAAACTGCAGATAAGGCTAGTATGAATAATTTTTTATAGAAAATGAGGAGTTGGTTCAATATAGAGGAGGGTTTAAAAGGGATAAGCTGCTAGCCCAATGGGACAATGTGTGCTTGGTCCTCATGAGATATCTGATGTTGGAGGGTAGGTTCAGTGTCTATCACTACTACCATTTCCCTTTGTTAAATCATTTTAGAAATAGGGATTTCATTTCTATCTTGTTTTATCTTTTGCATTCTCTTGAGGATATGGTAGTAGATATTAGGGAAAAGAGAAGTAAAGGGACAAACTATACCATAATCTGTCAAGGCCTAATTTTCCACCTTTACTAGTTTAACCTTGCCCTATGTCCCCAAGGGTGGTGGTGGTTGACAACTAGCATCACTGCTAGAATTCACCCCTGAGCACTAGTACTGGTACTAAAATTCACACCCCCCACTCCTCCCCTTGTCAGGAAAATAAGAAAAAGAAAAAACCTAATACGGCTATGGAACAAAAGGGTAATAAAAATATAAAAGCTTAAAAACCCATAGAGGTGGATGAAGAGGATTCAGAGGAGGAGGCCAGAGGTAAGGCAAGGAGGAGATCTGGTAGACTTTCCCAATCCCAAGCAAGGCATAAACAAAAATCAAACAGATTTAGGGTGGAGGAGGTTGAGGAGGAAAACTCAGAAAATAATAAAGAAGAAAGGGAGGAGGAAGAAGAAGAAGGTAAGAAGGAGGTGGAAAGAAGTATGAACTCAAAAGATAATTCTATTGATAATGCTCAGACTTAGGTTTTTGCTAGTAATGCTAATACCATAAAGATCACACATGTGTTTGGAAGCTTCTGCCTCTAGCCAATAACCTTTTGCGAAGAAAGTAGCAAAATGGACACCTCCCCCATAACTATCTCATCCTTGACCAAGGATAATTCTAAGGTTTTTACTAATCCAAAGGTTTTGAAGGATAAAATCTAGGTCAAGAAAACCAAGGAGGAAGAAAAGAAGGTGGAAATGGAAACCAAGGAAGAGACTGAGGAATAGGTGGAGAAATATGTCAAACTAGAGAAGAGGGTTAAAGTTTAAGAGGAAGGGTTTTTCACCTTCTCTAAATTTAACCTCAAAGTCACCCACACGATGGCCACCACCCTCCAGCTACTAGCACAGGAAAAGGAGGATATGGGAATGGATATGGAGGACTATAAGCTGCTCTTCAAATTCCTTGCTAGTGACTGGTCTCAGATTCTATTGGTTGTGAAGGGGAAGGAGAAAAAAAAATTGAGTTTTTTAGTTTAATGGGATCCTCAGATCCAAGATTTTTATGTTTATCTACTATTTTTGGTTTTGCTAGTATCCAACTGTATTTAAGACTTGGTGTTGGCCTATTATGCCAACAGTTATCTTGATGAACTTCCGTAGTATAAGATTTTCTGGTCATTTTAGTTTAGTTGTTCCTAGTATAATGCTGATTAGTTACTAGTTGAAGGATCTTTGGTGTTTTGAAGCTTTAGTTAGTTTTTTGCTTGTTGTTGGACATTGCTAGTAATGTGCTGGTTACCAGCTTTTTGCTTGTAAGGGCTAACCCCCTACTTTTGGTCGCTTTATATTTCAAAAATATCTAACAACTTGTGCCATATGAATTTTCCTTTTAAAGTTATTATTGAGGTATATATTAAATATAAGTGTAGATTGAATAATATTTAATTAATTATTTTATTTTTTATCATTTTGGCTTGGGTATATGAAATTTTAGAATGTGATGTAATTTATTATTATATGAATTTACTAAAATATCACATATGTGAACTTTAATTTAATTACATAAACAATATAGTCCTGAGATACTCAATACATGGTTAAAGGAGTCATCAACCCATTCCAATACCTATAAAAAAGAATGCTGTTTTTCATTCTAGTAAGAACTATGTTACTACCACCATACTATGATTTTACCAAAATTCTTTGTATATCTATCCAATAAGTAAGAACAAGATTTTCACCACACCAACAAAGATCCATTCACTTAAAGATTTAAGATCTTGTTGCAACCCTAAAAGCACAACCAATAGGTATCTTGTATTATTACTCTTCTATAACCTAGTATAACAATGTTCAAATCTCTATGCTATGACCTAAGTATTACCTTTCAAAAAAATTGTAGTTGTGTTAGCCTTAAATTTTGGGCATGAAAAACTCACAATGTTACCATAGTCAATATATACCATAAACTATTTAGATTAATATATCACCAAATAAACCATACCAAACTTGCACCAAATCTAAACCAATATGTAGAGCTCTCCAAGAGCTTTCTGTTGACTACTCAAAGTCCAAAATCTGATCCTGTATGCCCAAGTTGTGCCTTAATCTGTGCTCAAAATAAACAACATTTTACTTTTGGGCTCTTAAAATCCAATTTTTTAAAAAATCATAGAACCAAACCTACACCAAGTTGTAGTTTTTTGAATTAGCTTTGCAACACCTATAAGAAGTCTAAAATCTGATATCTTGAGAGAAAGTTATGGCCGTTTTACTAAGATAGTCATTTTACCATTTCCACTATGATTTTTTTTTTTTTGTGAGAAAAATTTTGACAGGATTAAATTTGTTGGCCATCATGGGCTGAAACTAAAAAAAATCTTTCATTTCCTTTGAACATGGCCCAAACTAGGGCATATTATATACCAAAATTTATGGAAATGTCATCTCGGATCCAATGGTGAGGTCTATTTTTTGCTAAGAGATCATTTTTGCAAGCTCCACATAAAACCCTCATTTAAATGAAACATCCAAAACCTCTTTTGTCCAAAAAAATTACATGCCCAAAATATACCAATATCCCATAATAACAACAAATCCAAAACCATTAGATCTACAAGAAACCACTTATATATCTTGCCTTTTTATTTTATCCTCTGATGCATTTCCATGGATTCAATTTAGGGTTACAATAATAAAACCAAAGCTTTGATACCACTCGTAAGAAAAATTTCAACAAAGAAAATATAACTATTGTCACATAACCTATAATAGATCTGAAATAAACATGCAATTGAAATTCGCATGGAAGAGAATAGACAACATACCCACAAAAATTGTGACACAAGATATACCTTAGGAAATTCTCATTGAGGGAAAAAACCTAGCCTCCAAAAGCATCCATCACCATGTATTAATCAACAAAAACACCATTGCAATACAACCATGGAAGCCTTCAAATCCATAGTCACAACCAAGCAACCATGTGAACAAGCATGAATCTACACATCCCATGCCATGCTTCCAACCATAAAAAATGCTCCCTTGGCTAACCTATCGACCCTTATCCCGCTCGACTCTTTTCCTTTTTTCCTTCTTCTCTTCTCACACACAACAACTACCCTTACGACTGCTTACATAGTAGCAATTACTATAAAATCACCAAGTGGTATTGCATAAAGTATGTACTACCTAACCCATTGAACCCACATTTAATGTTGGAAATTTAATTCTTTTCCCCAATAATAAATAATTACATGATATATTATCAGAACAATACAACTCATCAAGTATATCCCATGGGAATCTTTACATATTGCACATCTATCTAAGTACAACATTTCATAATAAAATAAAATAATAAAAAATAACAATATTATGCAATGTGTGCAATACCCATTATCTCAATAGACTGAGTAGTTGTCTCTCTTAAAGTACATATCTTATTTATTGTTAAGAAATCTTTCTTTGGGTACTAAAAGTTTGTTAGCAAGTTCCTTCACAACAACTATAGGATTATTTTGGTTGAAATTATAAAATCATATCATTGCTTTATCTGTTTGAAAGATTACTTGTCCCATTTATTATTATGATTATTTATTTGTTCATAAAGAATTCAAGTCCTGATGTTTGACCAATCAAAGCCCAAGTTTAAAAATTTTAATCTTAAATCATCCTTATCCTATAGAGAAAGAGAGCCAACACACCAAAAATTAGCACCCTCCAATCCTAGACTTTTGAAGGAACTACAAATTGAGAAAGAAGGAGTCAAAAAAACATTAGAAACTGAGTGGCATAATGAAGTAAACAATTTAACCTTTAGGAAAGGAGTAAACTACAAGCTTAGTGACTATTCATTCATCAACCATAATGGTTCCTTCTGGCTTCATCACACATCTTGCAATTTTTTACTGATATATTAATCATTAAGTACTAAAAGGTTGCTAGCCAATCCATTCACAACAATCCTAGGATTTGTTTCAGAGAAAATAATTATTCAACAAAAGCTATGGTATAATTATTGTAGTCACTACCTAATTTAAAAGTTGTTATATCAAGAAAATATAAAAAAGTTGAGTCCTCATATTAAAATGATCCAAACCTAAGTTCAAAAAGGTTAATCTTTGATCACCTCAAGTATGCAAATAAATAGAAGTTAAACAGAAAAAAGTAGCAACACCCAATCCATAATTTTTTTGATTAGATAGAATTGAGAGAACATTGAAAGTACATTACAAGTAGAATAAAAGTGCAAGATTGACAAATTGAGAGCCTCCCCCAGAGTTAATTATGCCCTTATCAAAATCATCACTTACAACTATTATGATTAGGTCCAACTTCTTCCTCACACACTTTGCACTTTGTTTATCCTAGAGTTCTTTCTTAGATCCATCATATAACTTGTCCTCTTCAATATTTTTAGATTCATCATCCCTTATAAGCACATTTGGAATCCTTTCCTAGTAACATCTTGATCCACATCCTCCATCACACCCTATCTTTGTTATCATCATCCTAGTGACCACATATATTATATCTTACATCCACATAACACTAGGACTATACCTTGTCTAACACAATTGTCCAAGGTATTTTATCTCATCATTTGTGTCCTCATCACCTTGATAAAAAGGTTGGGCTTAACACTTTATTATCTACCATTATCCTACAACTCCTACACAAACCACTATAAATCTACCATTGATACCAATATAACCTTCACGATCCTATAGGAATCACATCCTTAGACTAATCCTCCACTGTGAGACTATCTTCCAACATTGGTCATGAAATTTAGCCTCTTAGAAAATATATGAATTCCAAAAAGATCATTAACTTTGTCTCATAGATTGCATCCACTATCATATTGTCTTTTTGCACCTGACATCTAGGTTATAGTGTTATTTCATGCCACCAACCACATGTGTCAATAAAAGGAAGAAAAATGAAAGTGATCCATATCCTCTTAGCACAAGAACTAACAGACATCTTAACCCTAAGAAAAGAACAAGCATGTATGACCCAACATCTCAAGATCCAAAACCTAACAACAAAAACATCATAACTTCACAACATGGATTCTACCATAGACATATTGATGATTTGGCCTAGGAATACATCATTAGTTAACTCCATCATTGAAAAGAATAAAGATACCATCAAAGCTAATTTCTAAAGAGAAGACATTGGAATTTTTGACATCAAGTGAATGCCACCATCCAAAACTATCACAAATCCTAACCATCCACTTTTTGGAATGCCCACATCATGGAAACCTTAGATCTTGAACAACCCAAAAATAAAAGTTAGCCAATGATACAACCAATAATATACCCTTCTTTCACATCTAACTAAATCAATGCTCCTATCCCCCAAAGAAACTTACAACCCATCATACTATATGAAATTCATAGAATGTCACAACCAACCACCGCATTACTAGTTCAATCCACTAGCATTCCCATCAGTACTGCTACTATTTCACAATCCATAACCACACCTTTGAAAATTTTAGGGCCTATCACTTCCCAAACACTTGGCCAAAACACTACCACCCAACAAAACCCATTTGCATCCATTATTCTATCTAGTAGCAATTTTGCTAATACATCCCAATATGGTTCATAATTTGCATCCCAATACACTACATGAATTCTATCCATAAGGTCCATTACTCAAACCATCCCACCACCTATTACTACTTCCACTCTATCTACAACATATTTCACATCATTTTCATTTTCCTCATGGAACTTGAATCAAGCACAAATACAAGTTGTAAGAATCCCTACATTCACCCCCACTATGCTAACTCCACCACTAGAAAGTACCCTTAGACCTACCCTTGACTACTTTATGATGCCACCACTTGAAAGTAGCCCACCACTCACCTACTGCTCTAACATTAGAAAAGGGTAACCTCTTATCAATAATATTATAACACCCCTTACTCATGTACCTCTTCATAACAATTGACCACTTCCATATAATGGGCAAACTATAGCCACCCAAACCACTATGCAGATTCCTCGACTGCAATAAAACCTATAACAACAGTATATTCCATATGCAACAACATAAGATCATCCATCTATACAATAACCACCAATTTCCTTAGTACCACAACATGTGCAAAATCTATAACAATAATATGTCCCGACACATCCTCAACCAGCAACAAATCTTTTTCAAGAAGTAGGACAATCCTCATCTCAAACATCGCTATTCATACTACAAATCTCATCATATTCTCTCACTCCATTAGATCCATATCATATATCAGGGGAACTTGAAATGGGGCACTCCCCACACCACTAGTAAATCTAGAGTGGGAAGAAATGAGAAAAGCCTTTAAGGATCTCAAGACAAGTAATGCACCAAATAATTTCAAATTTGATTCTATATGCCCCTATCTATTTGATAGATCTATCATATCTATACCCTTTCCCAAGCATTTTGAGATACCAAAGTTTGAAAGATTTTAAGGGAATGGAGATCCTATAACACATGTTAAAGAACTCTACATACATTATTAGGAAGTATAATAAAGTGGTGTCTTTCTCATGCATCTATTAACTAAAAGTCTTAGGGGTCATTCTCTAGAGTGGTTCTATTGTATACCTTATGTGACTATGAATACCTTTGCTAAAATTTTAAAAGCATTCATCGCACTGTACACTCACCTAGTTGAGACAGAGCTATCATTGGTGGACCTAGTTTATACAAAACAGAAGGGGGGTGAAAGCCTTGTTGACTTCTTATAGAGGTGGTAAAACCTCATCACTAGAGTAGTGTGTAACCTATTTAAAAAACATTTTGTTAAAATGTTCATCAGCAACACACATCCTAAACTTGCACACCACATCCACATGAATTGCCTACAAACATACAAGGATGTTAAAGAAAAAGGTATGGAACTAGAGTAGGGACTTGCCAATGATGGCATCATAAAACTATACAAGGAAAAAAACTAGGATCATAGTTATCCTAATGACAAGTCTAGGTAATGGAATAGAAATAAAAACATAGTAACTAATGGTGTTATTGATACAAAAAAAATTCACGTGGTAGGGATTTCTAAAAATGAAAAAAACAACACTTGTCTACCATAATAGTATCACCAACAACAACCACCTCAACAACAACATCCCTATCAACAATAACAATCATAGCAGCAACACCAATGCTATCAAAAACAAAAACCATATCGACAACAACCATACCAACAACAACCATATTGACAACAACCATATCAAGAACAGGGGTACCAAAATAATACATGGGAAAACCAACAAAAGGCCCACACAAATCAACCAAATGCAATATCTATCGCACTAGAAAAAAGACCGTACATCTAGAATGAGTCTAAATGAACTTATACTCCCTTTGGTGAATCTCTAGAAGTTATATTTGATAGAATGGTAAACAATGATCTAGTGATCCTTCCACATATACAACAAATGGATAAGGACATGCCTAAGACACCTTGGTTCAAAGATAATGAATACTACTCTTATCACTGAGTAAAAGGGCATACCACCGTCAAGTGCATGAGCCTCAAAGGAAATGTACATGACTTTATTGATTGTAAGGAAATCACATTATGAGAAAATGCACAAATCTCAAAAAAAAAAAACAACAAATTTACCAAAATTATTTTCCACCCCATAAAAATAACATAGGAAAGGCACTTGTCAAAAACACCAACACTAACAACAAACCTAATAAAAAAAACATGACACACACAATCAAGGTTAAATTTCAAGATAATAAGGATTACACCACCTCTTATAATAATTATGACAATCTTATCAATTGTATACCCAAAGAACCTTAAATTAATGTCCTCGATGTCAAAGGAGTTGAGCACCAATGTGGTGTCACCACTCGGCATGGCCCTATGAATGTTATAGGACCAAATACAAATACCACCTCAAGAGCCCAAGGTCCATCTATGACTACCACTTTAGGAGCCTAGTAAAAAGTCTTGGAATACCTTAGGAATACACCAACCCAAATCTCCATCTTAGATCTTCTTTGTACAATCCCACTCCATTAAGAGATCCTAAATAACACCATCCATGAATCTTGTGTCCCCATAGACATAAAGACCATCAATTTAATAAATCTTGTAGGAAACCTATTTGCATCATGCACACTATCTTTCAAGCCATTTGACATTCCTATAGTAGAGCCAGATAATATCCTTCCACTTTGAATAGCTATCATGGTCTCCAATTTTTTCATCAAAAGGGTCATGATAGATAATGGTTCCACTTTTAACTTATGCACTCTAAAATTCATTAAATAGGAAAGGTATGCTGAGGCTGACATCATGGACAAAATAATCACAATAAAAGCATACGATAACCTTGAAATAACATAAGAAGGAATCATTAGATAACATATAAAAGTTTGTCCAATTATTTAGGAAATAATGTGCCATGTGGTTGATCTAAATCTACCATTTAACATCCTCCTCAATTGACCTTGGGTTCATATAATGAAAGCCATTCCATCTACATATCATTTGTGCATCAATTTTTTGCATCAAGGCATTGAGTTAACCATCCATACTAATAAAAAACCCTTCAGCTACTATAATGCAGTAGAAGAATCCTACAACAACCATTGTGCCAGAATTAAAATTGATATTTCCATCACCAAGTCCTCCAATACTTTCTATGATCTACACACCATCCTCACCTCTACTTTATCCACCATTAAGATCAACCAAGAATGTGGTGAGTACAACCTTTTCGATGCATTTTACAGTTGGTGCATTTCCCCTTGAACCATTTACACAAGGGTGCCCATCACACCAAGGAAAAAAGAAGAATACCACCCCTCAACTCAAGCATATAGGGAAGTTGGTGCCTTTCCCCTTGACTGACTTACAGAAGGGCACCCATCACACCAAGGAAAAAAGAAGAACACCACCCCTTAGCTCAAGAATATTTTAAAATGTACATTTTTTTCCAATGACATACTAAATGGGAAAGAAATGAAACCAGGCATAAGCACTTAAATATACAAGGATTCATAAGCTTGCAGTAGAACAATGGGACTATCAAGGAGGTTGCCTAGGCCAAAAAGATACATGCATCACAAAACATACAGAAGCATATGCAAATACAAATAAGAAAGACCTTGGCTTTTGATTACCCACAACTAGGGGCACAACTAAGAATGACCACACTTTCCTTAACATCTGAAAAAAAAATCTTGGATCTCAAAAACATCCTCAAGGAGGTAGAAAAGAGAGGCTATCAAAATAAACTTGATGATATATATCAAGGAGAATCAATCCTCCATGAAATATTCATTCACCTCATTGACTTCCCATTTATACATCCTAAACTCATTGATTGGGGCCAACCTAGTGTACTTCATATTGATAAGTTTCTAGGCAAGATTGACTCCTAATATTTATGGGAGCTAAGACATCACACTAGAAACTCAACGAATTAGAGGAATATGTCTAAAAACATGATTGAAATGGTTACATTGGGGAGGAGGAAGTATCTAGTCACAAAAGTGAAAGTGGAGAAAAAAATTAGAAAATGAAAGGTTCTCTTGGTTAAAACTTCCTTTGAGCACAACTTAGACTCAATAAAAAAAAGAAAAAACAATAAAGGACATCTTTGATGGTGGAAACCTCTAAGAGGCCCCTAAAGATGGATATTTCATCTTTCCCTTATAGGATAAAATACCAAAAGTATCATTTATCATCACTGAGGGAACAAAACTGATCAACATTGGTACAATAGAGATCCCAAGGCTTGTTCACATCTCCACATCATTACCAATACCCCAAGAGGAAGCACTTGATAAAACACTAAGCAAAAACATTGGTCTCTTTGTATGGCCCTATCAAACATGCTAGGATTGGATCTAGAACTAGTTGTACATTACTTGGCCATAGATCCAAAAGGAAAATCTAGTCAAGGACAAGTTGAGAAAGATGCACCCTAAGGAATCATTGTTAGTAAAAGAAAAGTGGAAAAAAGGCTCATCGTAAAACTAATAAAAACTATTGATTAGTCAAAATGAATCTCCAACATGCAAACATAGACATGATTTTGAACCTTACAACTAGACATGAGATGCTATCACTCATGGATGGATTTTATGAATATAACCAGATCCACATTACAGAAGAAGATCAACATAAGACAACATTTGCAACCCCTTGCGATACCTTCTATTACAACATGATGTCATTTGTATTAAAGAATGTTGGAGCCACATATAAGGGACTCACAATAGTTATCTTCCATGAATTAATCCAAAAAAATATTTAATATTATTTAGATGATTTCTTGGTCAAATCACTAGACAACTTAGATCATCTGCATCACTTAGAAGAGGCATTTGTCCATTTGGAAAAGTACCATCTCATGTTGAATTAAAAATGTGTTCTTTGGTGTCACACCAAGGAAACTTATCGGATTCATAGTTTCATAGAGAGGTGTAGAGATAAAACCCAAGAAGGTCAAAGATTGTTAGAAACAATAGTCCACCAAGATAACTAAGAGGGTGGGGGTGGTGGGGGGGGCATTGAATCAGTTATCAAATTAGTTATCCAATAATTAAAACATATATCTTCTTTAACCAAACTTAACCATTTATCCAAAGTAAACAACAACCATAATAAAATGCACATAGATAATTACACCAGATATGTTGACTAGGGAAACCCTTAATAAGAGGGAAAGCCAAAGTGGGAATGATGCCCAAAAGATGATGTACTAATATAAATATTCCTTGTTAGAGGATGGACCCTGCTAGGAGTCTATTACAAAATTTAGTACATAGAGTCCTTGTTAGGAGACTTTGAATCCCTGTTAGGAGATTCCAACTCTATTAGGAGTTGTGCCAACCCTATTAGGAGTTGTAGCATAGTGTATGCAAGATGAGCCCATTGCCCAAACATGCAATTTCAACTACAAGAAGTGTTCACTACTCAAACAAGTAATTTATTGTTATGTTCCTCTTTCCTTTGTTCGTCAACTAGACCAACCATTGTCAAACCTTGTAGAGCAGGTCATGAACCTTAGATCAAAATGTCAAACCATGGATCACTCAGCAAAAAAATGCAAATGAAGTTTCCTTCACTTCCACACTGCTTTGCTCAACTTCACATTCTGCACTCTTTATTTCTTATCAAAAATTCAAAATTTGTACTTATCACATTCCATGATAAAGGAAAATGTCCTTTATATCGAGTCCATAAAATAATTCCTTGAGTCAGCTCTTAGACCTTCTCAATTAATTATTATAGAATGACAATAAGAACATGTTACACTTAGCAATAACATAAATCTTTGACCTTGCTGTAAGGAAACTTGGCAACAAAGAATATAACTGTTTTCGCATAACCCATAATAGATCTAAAATAAATACGAAATTAAAATACACATGCAAGAGAATAGACAACATACCCACAAAATTGTGACACAAGATATACCCTGGGAAATCCTCATTGAGGGAAAAACCCAGCCTCCAAAAGCATCCATCACCATGTATTATTCAGCAAAAAATACCATTGCCATACAACCATGGAAGCCTTCATGGCCATAGCCACAACCGAGCAAACTATGTGAATAAGCATGAATCCACACATCCCATGCCATGCTTCCAACCTTCACAAATGCTCCCTTGGCTAACCTGTCAAGCCTTGTCTTGCTCGACTCTTGCCTTTTTCACTCTTTTTCTCTCTACAACAACTATCCTTATGGTTGCTTATATAGTAGCAAGTCCCAAAAAACCACCAAGTGGTATTACATAAACCATGTGCTACCTAACCCACTGACCCCACATTTAATATTGGGCATTTAATTCTTTTCCCCAATATTAAATAATTACATGAAATATTTTCACAATGTTACAATATAACTCATCAAGAATATTCTATGGGAATCTTTACATGTTGCACATCCATCTAAGTACAACATTACATAATAAAATAATAAAATATAAAAATATTATGCAATGTGTACAACACCCATTATCTCAACAATCTCCCACTTGTTGTATACATTGCATAGGGTCAATTCGTAGCCACATAAATGAACAAGGGAACAATCCCTCCCAATACATCCACCATCATGGATTAAAATACACCAAGTGCTCCATCTTGGTACCTGCAACAAAATCAAAGTATCCAGCATCTCAAACATGAATGATCTCACCTCCTATTATGCCACTGCCACTGGACATACATATAAGCCATCCAAAGAGAAAGCCACCCAACCTGTTGCATTAGAAGATCATAAAATCCTGTACCAACTAAAATTATAAGCATAAATAACCTGATCCAAAGGTAATCACATGTATCCATAGTTGTCAAAATATTCATAGCTGAAATAGCACCCACAACAAAGTGCCAACCCATCCAACTATCCATACCTCCTAAGGTATAACAAGTGAATCTCATATCACCGACATATCCAATCTATAACCTGAAATCACAAGCCTCAAGAGCAATACTTGCCACATATATACCAAGAAGCTCCTACTGTAAAAGATAATGTCAAATCTATAACCAATCCACTCAACAACATCTCAAAAAAAGTGAATCCATGTAGCATCAAGGACATCCACAATACATAAATTGATATCTTGCAAGAACAACTCTCATAACAAGTCTCCAATGCTCTCCCAAGTTCTCCACAACCAATAGAGGAAAGAGATAAAGTAATAACCATGTCATCTCTCACATGACATACATTAACACAAACTAGAGATCAAAATCTCTAACCAATCTCAAATCCAATGTAAGCAAAATTGAACATCTAGGAACATAACCAAGATCAAAAAAATCATGCAAATCATAACTTGTATCATGTCCTTCTACACACACCTCTAGATGTAAACTGTGCAAGTATGATCTCCTCTATAAAAGCTCCAACAAGAAGCCTCAACAACACCCAAACCATGTCATATAACTAATCATGGATGTAAGCCTCTCACAAGAAGATCAAACTCAATAAACCATTCCTAATCCAAGGAATATGCCCAATAGAAAACCATCTCCCAAACTGAACCAGCATAAAAACATATGCACATGGAGATAACCAATGCTTAACCATCTCTCAAATGAACCATGCAAAACTAACTCATGTACTATAGCTCAAGATTCATATCCATGAAAGACAAGCATAAATATAATGCAACTGAGAAAAACAATGGGCTATACCTCTCAAGTAGCAAACCGCTGAGTAGACCAAGAGTGGGGAATGAGAATGCTCATCAAGATACTCAAGTCTCTAACCAAGACTCATCTAAGAACAATCTCCTCTCAAATCCATATCAGGTGACTACCCCTCGGACTTCCTGTTGAAACCATCAACCGTCCCAACAAATACATCTCTAATCCAAGAGAAATCAACATCACCACCATCTCTAAGTATCCATGAGCACTTGTAACCAATCAATCCATGCCAACTCCAAATGCAACATAGCAATATCATGAAGTATCCAGCTTATGATCAGTGTACTCAATACCAAGAAACTAAACCAAAATCAATGTCAAAGTTCCAACCATGGCCTTAGGGACATAAACATGACAGCATGATCTAACCATCTCAACCAAAGAGATAACATGCTTCACATGAACATACCATAACATGTCAAAACTCTAAATGCGTATCAAGAGTATACCATGACATAATAATGAAACCATCCTCATACCAAGGATAACATGCTAATAAAAGCATAAACCACACCTTTTTAAAGAACCCTATGAGTCCTCAAGATGCAACCATCTCCACAAACCATGAAGAAAAACATCTTCACATACCATAAAGAGCCATCTCCACACACCATGAAGATAACAAGTGCACCATGCAAATGTCAAAGATACTTGTGTAGCAACAGTATCTAAGACAAACTTCCAACATATGCAAACACTCAATAAATATATTAATGCCAACAACTCCCACTCAACTGTGGTACCAAGTCACCTATGGCATCATAAAATCTATCTCCTATATGAAGATCCAAACCAAACTAGGAACTAATCCTACACTGTCACCCCATCATTGTCACAAGCTCCCACTAAATCATGTATCCAAGCTATCCATGACATATGATGAAAAAACCATCCTCTAACCATGAGAATAAACCAAGGCATCAAACCATCAAAGAACTCAAAGTGCACATCATGAGCTCCTCAAAAGAAACCAAATAACCATGATCCTCAACTAAGAAGATATACCACCATAACTGAATCAAAAATCTAAGCTAATGAACATCAAGGATGTACCTGTATATCCAATCATGTCATGCCAAAATCCATGACACCATGATCATATCCATGAACCAAGCATCTATCTCTCAAAGCGTCCAACTTGTCAGCATAAAATAGTCAACCACAATCCTCCACCATGACTATCACTGGTAACAACATCTCATCTCTTCTACATGAAGAAATTTTTTTTATAAAATCATGTAACTTAGGGCATAGACAACCCAAATCCAAGCCACCAATCTGAATATGCATCAATAATGAAAGATCAATGGGCAAAGACAACCCATAACCAAGCCATAAATGCAGCCTGCAAGTATAGACTGCTTATAACACTGCACAACTTGTAGATCCAACAAGTCATCATACATATCCTAACCAAACACTGATAACCATATCATCATGAGACAATCTAAAATATGAACTGAGTATACAATGACATCAAAACTTAAATCTCTAATGCCATAAACTCATAATGTTACCATAATTAAAATATACCATAAACTGTTTAGATAAATATATCACCAAATAAATCATGTCAAACCTACACCAAATCTAAACCAATGTGTAGAGCTCTCCAAGAGCTTTCTGTTGACTACTCGAAGTCCAAAATTTGACTCCGTATGCCCAAGTTATGCCCTGATCCGTGCTCAAAATAAACAACATCTAACTTTAAGGCTCTTAAAACCTGACAAAATCTCAAAATCATAGAACCAAACCTACACCATGTTGTAGTGCTCTGAATTAACTTTCCAATGCCTATAAGAACTCTGAAATCCAATATTCTGAGAGAAAGTTATGGCCATTTTACTAAGACAGTCTTTTTACCATTTTCAGTGCGATTTTTAATTTTTAATTTTTTCAGTGACGAAAATTATGACGGGATTAAATTTGATGGCCATCATGGGCTGAAACCAAAAAACTCTTTCATTTCCTCTAAACATGGCCAAACTAGGACATATTATATATCAAAATTTATGAAAATGTCCACCCGGATCCAATAGTGAGGTCTATTTTTACCCAGGAGGTCATTTCTGCAAGCTCCCCCTAAAACCCTCATTTTAAATGAAACATCCAAAAAAAATCTTTTGTCCAACAATTTCACATGCCCAAATCTTTTAACATCCCATCATAACAATAAATCTAAAACCCTCAGACCTACAATAAATAATTCATATATATTGCCCTTTATTTTTATCCTCTCATGCATTCCCATGGATTCAATCTAGGGTTACAATAATAAAACCATAGCTCTGATACCACTTGTAAGGAAACTTGGCAATAAAGAATATAACCATTTCCACATAACCCATAATAGATCTGAAATAAACATGGAATTAAAATCCACATGTAAGAGAATAGACAACATACCCACAAAATTGTGACACAATATATACCCTGGGAAACCCTCATTGAGGGAAAAACCCAGCCTCCAAAAGCATCCATCACCATGTATTATTCAGCAAAAAATACCATTTCCATACAACCATGGAAGCCTTCATGACCATAGCCACAATTGAGCAAACTATGTGAATAAACATGAATCCACACATCCCATGCCATGCTTCCAACCTTCACAAATGCTCCCTTGGCTAACCTGTCAAGCCTTGTCCCGCTCGACTCTTGCCTTTTTCACTCTTTTTCTCTCTACAACAAGTACCCTTGTGGCTGCTTATATATTAGCAAGTCCCACAAAACCACCAAGCGGTATTACATAAACCATGTGCTACCTAACCCACTGACCCCACATTTAATATTGGGCATTTAATTCTTTTTCCCAATATTAAATAATTACATGAAATATTTTCACAATGTTACAATACAACTCATCAAGAATATTCCATGAGAATCTTTACATGTTGCACGCCCATCTAGGTACACCATTACATAATAAAATAATAAAATATAAAAATATTATGCAATGTGTGCAACACCCATTATCTCAACACTTGCAACTTGAATAACTTTTTGTACATGCAATATTATGATGAGCGAATTGAGCCATGTCATTATCAACATCTCGTCAAATTTGATGCTTAAAATATTAACTCTACAAAGAGATATAAGAAGTTTACTAGAACATGCCTCTATAAACTCTATCTCAGAACAGACATCACCAAAACTTACATAACTTCTTCCAGACTTAACCTTTATTCTTTTGATGTTAACTACATATACCAAATACTGAGAAGTATCTCCCATAATATTGGGTAGTTAGAATACTCAACTAGCCATCCATACCATTTTGATATTTCTATTGTTCCTCTATCAGATACCACATAAAACTACTATGTTGACATTGATAAAAAAACTGAGTCATGAATGTAACATATCATCATAGTAACATATCTACAATACTCTCCCATAGGAATATCATCAAAATTCATGCTTCCAACCAAACTTCTAACAATATCCCCCTTTGGCATTGATGGCAACATATATGAAAAACATCTAGTTCTAGGAATACCAAAAAAGATTGTTAAACCATCTTCATCAATTATTCTCCCCATTGATATACCTCAATGTATTTCTGACAACTGTCATTTCATGTTGTGTTCATGCCAAACATCTCCAAAAACATATTTTTTTTCATGCAATATTCTCCCTCATTGACATTAATGTCAAAGGTTTCAACAACCAAACTTTAGGACATCAAACTCTGCAACAACTAAAACTTACTGAGCTCAAGTGTCAAAAGATAGTGTTCAAAACAACATCCAACAAGAATCCTAGATGACTTTGTCCATCACAAATACTCCCCCATACAAGAAGCATCAACATTCAGTCCAAGCAACAATGGTACTCTATTCCACTGGACTACTGCACTCTTGCATCTTCTACTCTGATGTAGGAAGGGACATAACCCCAAGCATACCTCATAAATACTCAAAAGTCTCTTTGGAAAGAGGCTTATTGAATATATCTGCAATCTAATATTTAGTGCTCACATACTCTAATCTAATTTCCTTTTTTGCAACTTTCTCTCTCAACATGTGATACTTAATAGAAATGTGCTTGGTCTTAGAATGCAACACTAGGTTCTTAGAAATATTTATTGTGCTTGTGTTGTCACAATGTATAACAATAGGTTCCTGGAAGCTAGGTAATAGGGAGGACATTCTGTTTGAGTCAGACAATTGGCTTTCTCAAGGCCCCCTTGTGAACAACCCTAGTTATGGGTTTTGGGCTAATGATTGCATCAACCTTTATGGGCACAAAGTTAGCAATTACAAGACTGAATAGGGTTGGAGGGACCTTTCCTTTATCTTAGATGACCTCAAACCAATCATGATCATGCTTAATTCCTTGTCCCTTAGCAATAGTAAAGATGAACTAGTTTGGAGGGATAATGCCAATGGGCTTTATTCGGTTGCCTTTAGGTACTCTACTTTATGGAGCTTAAAAGAGTCTCCCCCTTGGTCGAGGGCTTGGATCCCTGGCCTTACGCCAAAAGTCAACATGTTTTTTTGGTTGGCTCTTCAGGGAAAAACTCTAACCCAGGAAAATCTCATCAAAAGAGGTCACACCATGCCTAATAGATGTGTTTTGTGTAAAGAAGAGTCAGAGATGGGCAATCATATGTTCATTCACTATTCTTTCTCCAGGATAGTTTGGGGCTTCCTCACCTAGGACTTAGGCCACAGTTGGTGCATTCCTTCTAACCTCCTGGACTTTTTCTGTCAATGGCATGGCTTGTTTAATGGGTTTTTCTTGAAGGAAATTAGCTCCTAGATCCTGCCCCATTTTTGTTGGAGTATATGGAAGGAGAGAAACAATAAGATTTTTAGAGATAGGGAGGAGCCGACTTTAGTTGTTGGGAGAAATATTTTTAGTAAGATAAAGGAAAAATTTTCTGCGAGGAAGGGGGGAGAATTTGAGATAGGAGGTAGGATCAAGGTGAAGGTAAAAGACAGTTTGAGGAAAAGACAGGAAGCCAAGTGGTTCCTTCCCCTTGAAGGCTAGCACATAGCTAACTTCGATGGAGCCTCCAAGGGAAACCCTGGCTCCTCGAGTAGTGGAGGCATGATAAGGAATGAAAATGGAGATATTATTGCGACTTTTTCTCTATCACTGGGATTCCAAACATATCATTTTGCGGAAGCCAATGCCGCGTGCAATGTTGTAAAAATGGCTTTTGAAATTGGTGTCACCAATTTATGGCTCAAAGGAGATTCAAATAACATTATAAAGTGCATCATTGGCAACTCACATCCATCATGGATGATTGCAAATCTAATTGATGAGACTTGTGAGACCCTCACCAAATTTTATAGAATCCATGTCACTCATATTTTTTGGGAAGCAAACACGGTTGCCGATAGGTTTGCAAACATTGGGGTTGGTGCAGACCAAAAAATGGCTTGGCTTCTTGAAATTTGTTTGCCAACAGATGTTAAAAGTTTGATCGACTTGGAAAAGATCCAAGGAAGTACAGAGAATATCAAGCTATAATGATGATTATGAAGGTTTTAAGAAATAAGGGTACTTTTCAAAATGGAAGCATGGGAATTATAATTGTAGTAATTTATTATTGATTAATTGACATGCTTTGTGGGTTGTTTTTAGCACTTGCTTCTGGAACAATAGCAGGGCTATTTTTCTCTGGTTATTGCTAACTCTTAGTGGTCCCTTTTAGCCACAGAGTGAGGAGCACATGAGTAAAAAGGGTGTGAAGTGTGCAGAAATGGTAGGCAAAAGGTGCAGAAAGGAGCCAGTGGAAGATTTTGAGAAATGAAGAAGTAGGGAGAAAGTGTGGGAAAATATAAAAGAGGGTGGGGTTACCAATTATATCATTAAGCTACATAGATTTGATTAGGAGGTGACCAAAAGAATGGGGGGGTCCTAGAAGGATGGCAGGGTGAAGGTGAACAGGGTCTACTTCTGGATAATAGAGGAGGTGATTGTGACTATCACCGAAATCCCTAGCGAGGGTTTTAAATTCTTCAAGGATAAGAAGCTCTTGGCCAATGCGATTGGAGACTTTGTGGAGAGTGAGAAGGAATTGAAGGCACTGAGAAAGATTGACACCTACTATGTCCACGACTCCATGAAGAAGTGATGGAGGTATGTTCTGAGAGCTATTATCGAGTACATAACGTTGGATCCTAGGTTTGATAGAGCTCATACCCACCAGTTTGTTATATTGAATCATTTCTAGCATAATGCTACTATTTCCTTTCCATATTATCTATTAAGCTCAATGAGCAAGGCGATGGATAGCTTCAAAAAGAATCCCACCACAAACCTAGCTCTACACGAGGGGCTACTGCTGCTTATCCATGAGCACTTTAAGGCTCAGACTATAAACATCGCTCCCCCTCAAGAAGAGAAGGTGGAGTCTAGTAGCTCTAGTTACTCCTCTGACTTGGATGAAATTTAGAGCCTCAACTCTAAGGAAGGAGGGATCTCTTCTTTGGGAAATTAGTGACTCACCAACCTAAAAAATTTCCCTCCCCCATAACCCCTAGCAGAAAAAGCCCTAGGGATCTTGGGCAGAAGCCTCCTGAGAAGGATGAGGAGGGAGTCAACAATGATGAGGAGGAGCCAGAGTCTGAGGAGGTGGTTAAGGAGATGCAAGAGGAAATTAAGGATGAAAGTGGAAGGAAGAAATGCAAGAGGGAGAGTTTGGAGGAAGTGTGCTCTTAGTTTGAGGAGGTGTCTGTGCTGCCCCTATCTCCTATCCAGCTCCAAGACCAACCTTAGGAACAGAAAGAGGAGAATGCAAGGTATGTGAAAGGGGAAGTGCTGGTCAATGATAGGAGGAAAGCTTTGATAAAATTTAATTTCAAGACTTCAAAGATGTGCATCTTCAGGGAGGCCATGAATGCCCAAATCCTCATGGAAAATCAAGAAGAACAATGGTTGGAAGAGCTCATTGACCCAGTGATAGTGGCTATTTCAAATAGAGCCAGGGAGACAAGGATGAACCTCTTGAACAATGCTCATAATAGTATGATTGACAATTTTAGATCAATCAAATGGCTTTTCCATGAGCTGGAGGAGGTCAAAGATCAGGTGAGACATATTGAGGCAACAAGGAATGGGAAGGATGCTAACAGGAGGACAGATTTGGTTGACAGGCTTAGTCTGGTGGAAAGAAGGATACACAATTTGGAGAACTACAATCACAACCTTGCGAATTAGATGTTCACTTTGTTAAGCTCCATTAACAACAACATCATCTCTCTTATGGGCTAGATCAAAGATAGAGGAATGCAGGATGATGAGGAAGGAAAACACAGGGATGAAGCTAGAATGGAGGATGACTCTGCAAAGAACAACACCATTCTTGATCAGGACTAGGGTGACCAAAGGGCACAACAACTAGATTCAGAGGAGAAGTAACTGTTCTTCAAGGCTACTCAGGTTATGCAAGAGCTGGAGCAAAAGAGCGAGGAATAACTCTCACCTATTCTTTTGTTTTTCTTTGTCTTTTGGATTTTGGTCTGGCTTTAGGCCATGGTTTTACTTGTCTTTTTTCTTGGTCTTTTCTCTAAACTATTTTTTGGGCTGGGCTTTATGGTTATTATTAGCCTCTGAACTTATACTTTTTTGGCTGGGCTTTCACGCTTATTATCAGCCTTATATGTTTTAACTATTGGGTTTTAGGATCCATATAAAACCTGTTTATCTAATAAAAAAAATAGGTTCATTGATTTCTATCCTTATATCCTTTAGCATCCACTTCATCCAAATGACTTGATTCAAATTATTTGCAACTGCAACATACCCTACTTCTATTGTAATTTGTGATGTACAATCCTACTTCTTTCTTAACTAAGACACCAATCTTCCTCCAAGAAAAAGGGCTCCTCTACTAGTGCTATTTCTAACATCCACACTATCTTCCCAATCTGCATTAGTATAAGCACTTAGAGTGAAATAATTAGATCTATCATACCATAATCCAAACTCAAATGTTCTCTCCAGATATCTAAATATCCTTTTTACTATTGTATAATGTGCTAATTCTCTGGGATTAATTTGGAATCTTGCAACAATTCCAACTGCTTTTGCTATATCTGGCCTTATGTGAGTCAGCTATTGTAAACCTTTGATCATAGATTTGTACTTGTTCTTCTCAACAATAAGTGTCTCATCATTTGTAGATAACTTATGTCCAATTACCATAGGTTTCCCAAGGGTTTTTCATGTTTCAAAACCAAACCTTTTAAGTAAATCTTACAAGTACTTAGTTTGAGAAATAAATATTCCTTCTTTATTCTGTACAATTTGCAATCCTAGGAAATATTTCATCTCTCCTATCATACTCATTTCAAATTCTTTCTTCATGTCTTCTACAAAATTTTCACTTTCTTCATCATTTCCTCCAAATATGATATCATCAACAAATATTACTAAAATCATCAAACCATCATCAATTTCTTTCCAATACAGATAATTACTATCTGCCATACCTTTTCTATATCCAATTTTTGTCAAATGCTTGTCCAACCTTGCATACTAGGTTTTGGGTGGTTGCTTTAATCCATACAATGATTTTCTTAGTTTGCATACTATATCCTTGTCATCTATCAAAGGACGTCCTTCAGGCTGCTCAATGTATACCTCTTCTTCAAGTTCTCCATTTAGAAATGCTGACTTGATATCCATCTTATATACTTTGAATTTCTTATGTTCTGCATAGGTTAAGAATAATCTCACTACCTCTATTCTAGCCACTGGAGCATAAGTCTCCCATCATATATCTCTTCTTCCTATGAGTAACCTTTACATAACAATCTTTCTTTGTTTCTTACAATTTTTCCTTGTTCATTCATCTTGTTTCTGAATACCCATTTAGTTCCTATCACATTTTTTTCTACTAGTTTTGGGACTAATTCCCATGTCTCTTTCTTTACTATTTGGTCTAGTTCCTCTTCTATAGCTTTTTTCTAGTAATCATCTTTACATGCTTCATCTACATGCTTAGGCTCAACTTGAGTTATCAAGCATAGTTCTTTATTTACTCTACTTCTTGTCATCACACCTTATTCTTTGCTTCTGATGATCTACTTGGATGAGTGATTCTTTATCATATTCTTTCCTAAAGTAGGAGTTGCTATCTCAACTCTTGGCTCTACTAAAGGCTCTATGCTTTGTTCCTACCTTGTCTCTCCTTCATTCTACAAATCATTTTTAATCTTAAGAAACACTTCATCATTCCTTGGCTTAGTAATGATATCATCATTTGAATTGTAATAAACTATTTTCTCTTGTATTCTAAATCTCTCATCAATTCTCACATTTTCACTTTCCATAATAGTCTTAGTTCTCTGATTATAACATCTATAAGCCTTGCTTTTCAATGAATAAACAAGAAACATACCTTCATCACTTCTAGCTTCAAACTTACTAATATCATCATCTCTTTTGATATAACACTTACTCTCAAAAATTCTAAAATACTTAACTGTAGGTGAGTGATGAAACCATAGTTCATAAGGTGTCTTGTTTATGTCTTTCCTGACTTGCATTCTATTCATAGTGTAGACTATAGTATTCACAAATTCTCTCCAAAATGTCTTGGATACATCATTCTCAGCTAACATAGCTCTAGTTGCTTCTATAATTGACCTATTCCTTCTCTCTACAATACCATTCTATTTAGGGGTTCTTGGAGCTAATAAATTTCACCATATAATCTTTTAGTCTTTGTAGGACCACTAAGATCTATGTTTATAATCTCCAGCTTTGCTATAGTGGCAAACTTCTTCCTAAGAAATGAAGTTCTGTTATGCTTAGCCAAAACACACTCGTTGCAAATTGTTTTAGTAGGCTTTATAATCTTCAAAAAATCTCTAACTACAAACACTCTACTATTCCTCACAATACTGTCAAAGTTTATATGACAAAATCTCTTATGCCATAACCAACTATCATCTACCTTAGTAACCAAACATGTCATTTCAGTAGGATTCAACTAAAATAAATTACCTCTAGATCTAGTTCCTATTCCAATGACCTTTCCATCTTTATCTTTGATCATGCATGTCTTTTCTATGAACTACATCTAATAACCTTTGTTTACTGATTGTTCAACACTCAAAAGATTGTGCTTTAAACCATCAACAAAGTATACATCTTCAGTATTAGTTTTACCATCAAGAGTTATAGATCCAATACCTTTAACTTGGCATGCTGCATTGTTTCCAACTCTGAAAATTCCTCCATCCTGTCTTTTAAAGTCAACAAACTTGTTCATGTAACCAGTCATATGATGCGAACAACTACTTTCAATTATCCAATTAGATTTCTTTTCAACTTGTGACACCAAAGCTACCTTTTCTAGACTTTCTTCTTTAATTACCACAAATCCAATTTCATCAAGCACTTAATGCTTATTCATTATAATCATTATCTTCATTTGCATACAAACATTCTCTATCTTTTCTAGGCTTATGATTTCCCTTATACTTTCTCTCTCTTTTAGGACACTTAGATGCATGATGAATATTCATCACAAGTCCAACATTTAAAAATTTTGTTACCTCCTTTTTCTCTTCTTACCAGAAGGGCTACTCCTTCCTCAATCTTTCTGTCCTCCTCATATCTACTATTTCTAGCAAAATCTCCTCTAGCGCTTGTGCTCCTTGATAGATTCGGTCAAATATTTAGAGCATTGAAAGCTATCTCTATTTGGGTTAATTCTCCAGACTATCTAAGTTCATTCTCAACTACTTCTAGTCTTTCAAGAAAAGTCTCCTTTGTGAAATATTTGATACAAGATATCAACAACTGTATCATCTAAACTGCTAACTTAAATGGTGGTGTTAGAGTCTTCAATATTTTCCATATAACCTCATCATCTTCTTTTGTTCATCCTTGAGCTTTGGTACCTGATTGCAGTCAATTTTAGGAAGTGTAGTCAATAGTGCTTCTCTAGCTCTAATGTCACACATGAAAAGATCTCTTTTTGCCTCGGTGCATATATCCAAATCCATTTCAGCAATGATTGTCTTCTCTAATTTTTTCAAGATCCAATATCTTTGACCCATATACAACTAATGTATCTTCATCTTTTCTTTCCAACTATGATAATTTGTTCCATTATATTTTAGACTATCTTTCCTAAACATGTTTGCCATGGATCTCCCCAGTTTGTTAAACTTTTCCTTCAAGGAGTTAATGCTATGATACCAATTGTTACAAACAATAGTCCACCAAGATAACTAAGAGGAGGTTTGTGGGGGGGGGTGTGAATCAGTTATCTAATAATTAAAACATATATCTTCTTTAACCAAACTTCTAACAATCTCCCCCTTTGGCATTGATGGCAACATAGATTTAAAACATCTAGTTCTAGGAATACCAACAAAAGACTATTAGACCATCTTCATTAATTATTCTCCCCATTGATATACCTCAATGTGCTTTTTGACAACTATCATTCCATGTTGTGCCCATACCAAACATACTGTACTCATGTCAAACATCTCCAAAAACATAATTTTTTTCATGCAATGTAGATCAATGTCATCCATTCACAAATTTTCTTAAAAAGGGATAGAGTTTCAAGTGTGATCCAATCTGTCAACATAGCTTTGAAACATTCAAGTAGTATCTTGTGAAACCATCAATATTAGTGCTGCCAATTGCAAGGAAACCATTGATACTATACCTAACAAGTGCACCAATAGCCTTGAGGGTACTCTTAGCTTAACTAGATGATAAGGGAAAAGAGAGAGAGCTATTTACTATGTAAGATGTACTCTTGTTGGCTATGAACTTAATTATTCACCTATTGAAAAATCTTATTTGGCAGTGGTATTTTCCACTCAAAAAATTTGCCACTACACGTTTAGCCACACAATAAAGTTCATCTCCAAAATCAACCTATTGAAGTGCATGCTCTCATGGATAACTCTCACATGACATCTTAAAAAGTGGATCAATCTTCTTAGTGAGTTCGACATCCAATATGTTGATAAAATGAAGTTAAAGGATAAGTTATTGTAAATTAGTTGGAAGATGTAAATCTATAAGATGAACATCCTTTTATTACATAATTTCTTGATTAATATCTCTATTTAAGAGAAGAACAACCTCCATGTACACTTTACATTGATGGGTCTTATAAATCTACCTAATTAGGAGGATGAATTTTTTTGGTCTCCCCTCAAGGTGATTGCATTCCTAGATCCTTCAAACCAAGGTTTCCATGCACAAACAACATAGAAAAATATGAGGTTCTCATCATAGGACTCAGAGCAATCATTGAATGAAACATTATAGAATTACATGTGTTTGATGATTCCCAACTCATCATCAAACAAGTCTTGGAAGATTATCAGCCAAAAGATGATAAGTTATTTCCCTATAAAGAGATTATTGAGAAGATGAAAAAAGACATTACCAAGATCCAACTCACATAGATCCCATGGATATACAATACCAATTCTTAGTTGAACAATTACATGATCTTGCTTATGAAAATGACAAATCAAAGATTGTTTGCATTCTAGTTGGTCCCCAATCCCCTTGGTACCATTACATTCATTCTTAACTCAAAGAGAATATCATCTCCCCCTATCTTAAAAACACCAACACCTCAACCTCATTCATAGATCTTCTCACTTCACTATTGTGGCAAACACCTTATAATACTGAGATTATCACAATGGTCTTTCTTAATATCTAGACTCAAAAAAGTTCAATGTGACTTTAAATGAAGTACATGCTAGAATTTATGGGTCCCATACAAGTGGAATGATCTGAGCTAAGAAAATCTTATGGGTTGAGTAATATTGGCCAGCATTAGAACATGATGCTTGTAAGTTTGTTAAGAAATGTCTACCATGGTAGAAACACACTAATCTGATACATCCACCAACACAAGATCTATAACCCATTGCACCACCATGGCCCTTTGCATGTTGGGGGTTTGAACTTATTGGGGTAATCACGCCCCCATCTTATGATGACATAAATGGATCATCGTGCAACTACTAATTACTTCAGCAAGTGGGTTGAAGAAGTCTCACTTGTCAATGTTGTAGGAGTCCAAGTTTCTAAATTCATCCTCTACCACATTATTTATTACTTTGATATCCCAACCACTATCTTTTTAGACCATACATAAATTTTGAAAGCTTTAATATGGAATATTTGTGCTCCTATTTACACATCCATCACCATTTTCATAGCCCATACTCTCCATGGGGAAATCATCAAGCAGAGGCAACCAATAAAACCCTAACTAAAATCCTAAAGAAGGTCTTTAATGATTCTAACCATGAATGACATTTTCAAATCAACCCTTCCCTTTGGGCATACCACACCTCATTTTATACATGCACTAGCACAACCCCATAATCCATGGTTTATGGTACCAAATAAGTCTTACCCATAGAGGTTGAAATCCCATCCTTACACATATCTTTATAAGGTGAAATATATGATGATAACTATAGAGTTGCCAGACACATCTAACTAGATCTACTTGATGAGAAAAAATTAGTAGGCCTATGACCACCTAGTGGGGTACAAAAAATGACTCAATCAAAACTTAAATAAAAAGGTTCACCCCCATTAGTTTCAAGTGGTTGATATGGTCCTAAAAGAGAACATGAAGGTCCAAAAAGATAGAGAGAAGAAAGAAAAAATTCAGCCTTTTTGGCCAGGTCCATATGTTATCACAACATCTTTTGGCTCATGAGCATATTACTCATCTACTCTAGAAGTTGATCTTCTAAATGATCCCACCAATATCATTCACTTGAAGAATTTCTATGCCTGAGCCTCTTAGTATATCCTATTAGTCCTAAAAAAAGGTACACAAACATCATAAAAATCCCTTAAAAACAAAGAAAAAGAAAAGAAAAACAATAAAAAAGAGAAAAACACAAAAATAAGCATCCAATGGTAAAACCTTGGCAATTCAAGTACCTTGGATAGTCTACTCGGTGAAAACCTAACAATAGGCACCATGTGTACTTGGACCATTCTATTATCTATCAAATCCCCATAACATTCCTCCATTCACTAACCCCATATCCCCAAGGTGTTCCAAAAATCACATGATCAAAATACTTGTACCAAACACTATACTTGTAGAAAATCTTAAAACATTGTACTTTATCATGATCCATATGTACTATAGCTCCACCATGTATGATATCATTCCAAATATTCACATGTACCTTAAATAGATCCAAATGTAACATATCTCATGTACTCTATCAATATCTCTATCACATGATCCTTTGCCCCTTAAAATATTTACTATATCAATAACTTTATCACACAATCCTTCGCCCTCAAAATATTAACTACAAAAATACATCCCATACAAATCTCCCACCCCTATAAATAGCTACTATATAATGTCATCCTTGTATATATATTAGTTAGTTTCATTGTACATACTATCCCCTATATCAGTCACTAGTAATTAACTTATCAATTGTCAGTCCTTAGTCAATTCCTATTATACATAGCCCAATCTCATGTCATCTCACATTAGATTAGGTCCTCTAGCTCTTATTACTTTGTGCTTCAGAAAGTCCTTATGCACAATCCTCTATCATGAAGGTGTTGTCCTTATAATTTCTAGTTTTGAGTATAGGTGATAGGTGCTAGCAATAAGTCCTTGGAGGATACATCTCTCCTCTCATGATACTTAGGTCCATCAGTATCAAGTCCTACCAATCTCTTTAGCATATAGTTACTCTTTGTCAAATTACTCTTTCTTTCAATGTTGGATTACAATTTTTATTCTTAATTATATTTTTGAGATTTTTTTTATCCCTTTGTCAAGGTCACCATGATCATTCATATCATAGTGTGCTATCATTAGGGAAATTAGAGTGCAATGTCTTGATCAATCTTTCACTAGTCTCATCAGACATAACCTAGTCTCATGTCAGTTCACATCAGATTAGGTCCTTTAGTTCTCACTTCTCCATGCTTTAACAAGTCCTTATGCACAATCCTTTAACTAAAGTGTTCTCCATAGAATTTTTGGTTGGTTCTGAGTCTAGGCAATAGGTGTAAGGATACATCTTTCCTCTCATCACACTTGGGTCTATTAGCATAAAGTCCTACCAATCTCTCTGTCACATGATTTTTTTTGTCCAATTTATTCTTTCTTTTGATGTTGGATCTCTATTTTGGTCCTTGATTATCTTTTCAAAGAAATTTAGTTATTGCCTCCTAAAGTTCACCATGATCATTCATATCATGGTGTGCTACAAATGAGGTAATTAGTAAGCAAGATCATGATCTATCTTTCATTTTTTCTTTTCTACCTACAAGTTAGTTAGGTATAACCCTTGGATATCCAAACATATGATAATTTATGAATAAATGGTTCACTTGGGAAATATCACTTATTTTTGGGTTACCTACTGTCATTTCTAATCTAATTCCCATTGGATTTCATGTGTGATGCTAGGGAAATCCTTGTGTGTTTGTTTTGAGTTAGTCCAATGCCAAAATGATGACAAAGCCTTGATGTTCTTGGTAATCTCATCGAGTCCTTAATATTGCTATGTTAAATTAAGTGCTTAACTACATGGTGGTTCTACTCATGGAGAATGCCACACTCAAATCTTCAAATGGATTCCATCTCATCCCCCCATTTCACAACAAGGATACAACAAAAAGAGTCATTTTTTATCCTTATCAAAATCATCATATCAATATCCGTCCTACAACCTTATCCTATCTTGAAACCTATAATTTTTTTTTCAAAAAATCCATCAAAGTTTCTAAAATTCTACCCATTCATCCACCACATCCTAAGGGTTCAATTAAAAAAGAAAAATACCCTATTTATCCATATCCTCTATCATGTCTCACAAATTTTTCTAAATTCTACAATTGATCTCCTCTTGTATCACAATCCTATAATGAGAGTATGAGCCTATTTTAAACCTATTTCATCTTTTGTGCATCCTCCATCTCACTCCAATTTTATTACTTTCATGATGTCATCTAGTCTCATTTTCTCTTCTCATCACCTTCTTGAGGGGCCATAGTAGAGTATAATATTTTTACCAAGAGTGGGGTAACCTAGTTACTTTAAAACCTTCTTTATATCATTTATTATTAACAAACATCTTTGAAATAGTGTTGTACCAAAACATCTTTGAACAAAAAAATGTCAACACCAAAATCTGATCACATAAATTTGTAATAAAATTTAATAATCTTCTAAAGCATATTTTAATTAAATATACAATATTTTATTATTTTAGTGTTGTCTCTTAATTAATTAATTAAATTAATTTATTATATCTCAATTAATAAATTAACAGACAACAATAGTCTAATTTATTAATAAAATATCCCTTCCTCTTTTAAATTAAATAGAAGCAACAACCATTTAATTTTATCTCCAAAGCCCCTCTCTATTTAATTAATTTAATTAATTAAATCCCCCCACTCACAAACTCCTCCTCTAAACTAGAAGTTACCAATACTTGACTCATGCACCAATAATTCCTTTTTTAATTAAATAATTTATTTATTTAATTAAATATCATGCACCAATAATTTTTCTTTTGATTAAATAATTCATATTTTGAATTAAATATCATGCACCAATAATTCCTCTTTTGATTAAATAATTTCATTGATTTAATTAAGCTCACCCACCAACCTTTTCTCTTATCTCCCACATCATCCAGTCAATTGAGCCACCTCACCCACCTTAACTGAAACATATCACCTCCTCTTCCATGTCTAAAATCCATCTCTAGATCACTTGCATGAATTAAGCCAAAATTTATTGTTCTTGGCTCAACCCCAAGTCCACTTTCATGCCACATCTCCATCATCTACCTCTAAACATAAAATCCATCTTCTCCACCCATTTTAGTTCACTCAAACCTATCTCACACCTCACTCAGTTGACTATCCATCATGAATTCTTATCTCCTCCTCACCCAATTGCTTATAAATTTAACTCTTTTCTCCTCACAAATAATCCACCTTCTAAGTAAACATATTCTACTGATTTGAGAGCTAATTATTGTCAATACACCATTTGGAGCTATTCAAATTTCCATACATCCATCCCCAACTCATCCGTTGTTGAAGCATCAAGCACACCATTGAGCACACATCCACACATCATGACCATATTAACATATCAAGGAGCCTACATAGAGATATAAGGTTTGAATTGTTGCCTTTGGTTTCCTTTTAATTAATCTCATTTATTTCTTTAATATTAGTTTGTGAATGCTTAGTTTATTCTTCGCATTCTTAGCATGCTAGTTTTTATTGCATATAGAAAAAAGATTACATATGTAAATAAAATATATTTGTATATGTACCATCTTAAAATTTAGCATCCATAACTAGATGCTTTATTATGCCATATTTCAATGATCTTAAGATCTGATTTCCATTATTCTTGACTCTATCAAGTTGATTTTATTGCCACATCATTTCCACTATTGCAACACCCACTTTAGGTTTAGGTCAATTATTCTAGATACAAAATGTTTGAAATAGTTTGTAGCCCAAAACAAAACATTTCAAACATTTTGATCCCATATAGTTTAGCCCAAAATTGTCCTAAAGCCCTATGTTGGGGTGCTAGTGGGAAATTGGATCCAATGGTCAACCTAGAAAATTTTTGAATCCTAAGATGATGAGTGAAGCATATAAACAACTTATCTATCCTTTTTTTCGTATTATAACTATACCTAATATATCATTTTTAGTCAAGATATCAAGAACAATCAAGCTTCAACAAATTAGATTTGAGATTTGAAGGCAAGCATATTCCATGATCTATTTTTTTCTAATTCATTCAAGTTAATTCCAAGGAAATATTCTACATTGAAGAAATTTTATCTCCCATGATGGCCAATTAGTCAAGTTATCAATCGAGAAAGAAGATTCACACTTCATCTACATTCATATCTTTTTTATTGCAAGTGATTATCAAGCATTTATACATTGAAGATCTAGGAGTGACATTCAAAGATTGATAAATTTGTGAGGGAATTCTTGATTATATTCTACATTGAAAGGTCAACCCCTTGATTCTAAGGACATTGAAAAATCTTCATGGATATATATGAGAGATTCCTACATCCATCTATGAAAATTAATGCAAGGAAAATGAAACATTTACCTTTTTATATTATTTCATTTATGTGATATAATTTCACTTTCAGTTTTGATTCCTACATAGGGGTTTGACCAAGTAAAACCCCAATTACCCAACCTTTCCCCCATTTTTCTATGTGTAGGATCAAGGTACAAAGTTTTTGGAATGCATTCAATCTCATCTAGAATAGTCAAAGGATCTCTAGAAATTTCATCTTAAAGTACAAAGTTCAAAATATCCAAAACTTTATATACCCCAGTATATAATGTAATTCTGATAGTAATAAAAACCCTAGGTTACAAATGTAATATGAATCCTAATTTAGCTTACTTCTACTTTTTGGTAATTAATTATGGGCTTGTTATTTTTAGTTTTTTTCTCTATTAATGTATATTCTCATCTACATTGCCTCTTTCCTCTTTTTTATTTTCAAATCACATATCTAATCAAAGACCACTACACACTTTTACACTTATTTTCTCACCTGATCCTATTAGAACATCTTCCTTTCGGGTATAAAATCTTGAAAAGGAGTAATCAACTCATTTTTCATTTTCTCCCCTTTTCACCATGTACATATTTGGTGAACCTAACATATGGAATTTTAGTTCCAATTTGGGTTCTAGGTATCCTTTTTATGCATTGCATTAAAATTAGTATTTAATCCACTATATGCATTATATATCCATGTTTAATTTTATGGTTAAATGCATTTTTCATTAAAATGTGCTTGGTTTGCATAGCTCTTTGAAAGTTCAAATTTATACTAGATCTATCCATATTTTATTTTCTTGTTGATTGGTTTTATTATATTGGGGCCTACTTATAGCATCTCATTAGGAGATGTCATAGACTTGTGGGTTCTTTTTATCTCGAGTCCTCTATGTTTCTTAGGAATTTTTATGAGACCAATATGCCCACTAATGAAATTATTTATATTGTTGAGAATAACTCTTCCCACTCTTCTCATGATGAATATGATATTTGAAGAGTTTCTCTTATGAAAATGGAGAATATTTTTAATAACTTTTAAAATTTTAACAAATTGTTAGGATGAAAAAATTCTAATGCCAAGATCATCTTCATAGTAGAGTGTTTGGGGAAGATGATAAATAATGACAAATACTATATTAACATATTTAATATTATCTATCATTCTTATTGATAAAAATGTTAATCCTATTAGATATTGTTCCCAATAATCAGGCCTCATTCCACCTACCACTACTATTGAGGCATATAATCATATTCTTGCCTCAATATCTAATGTGTCTACTCATGTATGCCTCATAATACCACTTCCATTAAATAAATAAATCCTATAAATGTTAACATTGGTAGTCCTTTTATTCCTCCTTTTAGTGTTCCATGTGTGTCTTTACCTTCATCTATTCCCAATTATAATAGTGTTCTTTTATCATATTTTATCATTCCTTCTCTTTCCCATTATGGTAAAAATATTTCATACACATCTACTACCACTCTTTCTACTCAATATTATATCACTATCTTGGCCCAAATAATTTAATCATTGTAACAAAAAATTGCATCCATAAATAAATCCCAGTTTAACATTCCTACTTGTGATACTGCTATTTATTTTTCCTTAGACATCATTCATGTAGTTATCCCTAAATACATTGAAATAACTCATTTAGATATTTACAATGGTAAGAGTGATCATTTGAATCATGTTATAACCTTTCTAACATTGTATAGTGATTTCTCTCATGATCATAAGTTCATGACTAAATTATTTACCAATATCTTTTAAGATAAAGCCTTGTAGTTGTATTATTCTTTATCTCCTTATTCTATTATCTCTTTCCAAAAACATACCAGTGATTAAATCTAATAGTTCCAAAAAAAAATTAGCCCTAAGAGTTATTTGACTAATTTGATGCATTATAAATAAGGTTTTAAAGAAAATATGACTAATTTTATTCAAATATTTAAAGCATTTGCATGCTCATATTTCTTATCTTGTGGGCCTGAATTTTTTCATTGTTGATTTGTAAAAACACATTAGAAGTAAGAAATTTCTTTCTAAGCTCTCTTATTTTGTGCATAGTGCTCAATAATTATCAACTTCAAGTAAGTCAATAGAGAGTAATCTATTGAGACTTAATTTTTAGCCTAATCTTGGCTTTATATCTTCCATTTAAAGCAATTTAAACTTCTTCCATTTTAGACCCAAAGTATATGTATGGTATATCTTTCTACCATGAGAATAGTTATTATTGTTTTTTCCATGTGTAGGAAAAAAATAAACAACACATTGACTCTATTTATGGAAAGGCCCCCAAAAGTTCATCTCATCAAAGTAACATCTAGGCATTGGTGTGGATCCTACAAACCAAATCATCCATTCTGGTCTTTGATTCAAGACATAAGGATCTCTCCAAATTTATACCAATGAATTTATTGACATAAGTATGACTTACTTGAACAATAAGTAGTTCGGTGAAAAGAAGACAAAAGAATAAGTTCATATACATTATAAAGCTAGAAATAGGAAAGAAATAAAACATGTACCATTCGTAAAATGAACAAGTGATAAACCAATACTAGAGTAACATATCCTAACAAGACTCATCAAAAAAGTTTACACTATCAAAGAATTTTTTTTTAAGGCATGGTGATAACCAATGAAGTTGATCAAAAAAGCCTATACTGATGGAAACCATAGAAAAGAAAGGAAGGTCATCAAAAAAGCTTATGCTGACAATGCTTATTAGAATAGCTAACAAAATTGGTAAAAAAAAATAGAAGTCTCTCTGATACTTGATGAACAAATTAAGGTAACAAATAAAGATGTATGGATATCCAAGAAGAAGAATTCACATCATAATAATTCCTAACAATCATCAAGATACCTATTCTAAGATTCTATGAAGATATTGAGATAAGCTATACCAAAAGATGTAGTGGGAGAGTATTAGGTTTTCTAATACTGATGAAAAATATTAAAGGAAAAAATGAACAACCTTTGGATATATATACACCGATGAGCTAATTTTAAGATCTTAATGACCTATATCGATACTAGAGCATCATAATATGATGCACTAGTGGTGTATAAACCAAGAAGATAAATCAACACATGATAACCTAATTAGATTTACCTATGTCAATGAACACAAGGAAAGGGTATCTAGGATGACTATTTTGATGGTGCCAAAAGGGAAATGTTTATTGCATGTTCCTATGTTGAGATAAGACCGTTATCATATCAACTTTATTTTCAAGGAATATTGAAATTAATATCCACATTAGTGAAATAAAATGATATGTTTGAGCTATAAATTAGTCCACATAATCAAAATGGAATATATGGAAAAAATAAAAATATTGTAGACACCTTAGATAAGTTAATTAACTAAAAAGATAATCACCTTGAAGCAATTTATTACAATACCAATTACAACCTATAAAATATGATTTATTTATAAGAGAATCCATTATTGTAGAAAAGGGATTTAGGTGAATTAAATGTTAAATGGATTTTATGTTCCTTGTAAAAAAAGGTATAGATGATTCCTAGAAAGCCTAAAAATTGTTCTTCTATAAGCTTAAAGCACAATCTCTGAGGTGTTGTATGAAGAACATAATTAATAGTGGTATTTTTTCAAGAGGTTCCAAAAATTGATTAGCCAATATAAGGACATCCATGAACATATATAATTTGGCATACATATATAACACTAGTCAATTGGAAAGTAATTTGATCAAGTTCTAGGCAACTGGGTTAATTTTAGCAAGGAACATTGATTCATTTGAAACATATGTTACCAAGAATCCATCCCAAGTTGATGCCTTTTATTTGAAATTATTGATAAAAAACAAGCTTATGAAGAACTATATGGTTGATTTAGATGCTACAATAAATATCATGCTAGTTGATGTTATGAGGGAGATTGGACTTAATGTTGATATAATCTATGGGAAATGTTATTTAGTGGGTAAAAAATTAGTTCCTATGAGAGGAATTATGAAGAATATGGAATTCAAATTTCCAACATGTTTGTATGCATCATATAGTATTGATATGAAAATAGTGGAGGTGCCTTCAAACTACAGGATTTCCCTATCAAGAAAATAGTGAAACTTGGTAGGAGATCATATCCAATTGGATTTTACTTATGCAAAAATACCTATAAATAGAAGGAAGGTTAGAATTAGTGGAGAACTTCATAAATCTTATATTATTGAATACATTGATGATAACCATATGATAATTTTTTTCCATTCAAACATGGAAATTTTTACAGATAAGTATTACCAAACCCACTCTAAAGAATTGATTTAGGAGCATCCTAGGTTGGCATGTTATCTTGCTTAATTGTGTTCTTTGTACTAGTTGTTTCCGAGTTACAATCATTGTTGAGTTGTAACAATTATTGAGTACTAGTAATATTCTAGTTTAAACCGAGTTGAGGTTATCCCATGTCATGTTAACACTCAAGTTCACATGTTATCCCATCTCACACTACAATGTGTGACGAGTTCCATAGTCTGTGTTGAGCTATTCTTCATGTGCCAAGTGATCCTTCATGTGTTGAGTATTCCTATTGATTCCAAGAATTAGTATTTGGGATTTTTTTTTTGGCATTTTTGGTGTGAGCACATTTATGATAAGATCTTTTCTTTGGATGTGTCTAGACCATTATTGGGTTGACCTTTCCATTATGTAATGTTCTAGAATGTTTTGTAAGCCATTTTGGCAAGTAAAAATAGAGTGTTTAGGCTTAGAGTTAGGTAGATTATGGGTAGATCAATTGGGAGTAGAACTAGAAAGTGTGAATTTGAAGCTGGATCTTAGATCTCGAATGTATATTATATCTTGCCATAACCCAGAAAGCCTTACAACTGGGCATCTATGCTGATCATTTGATGAATCAATAAAAGTATCTTGTTCTCTCTATTGGTGGTGTTTTTCTATTTGTGTATTTTATTTTGTTGTGTTTACTTTGCAAGGTTGGTTTGGATTCCTAGATGTGCCTTTATCATAGTTATTCCTTGCCCTCCCTTTGTTAGGTGGTATCAAAGAACAATTGTTCTCGAGTGTGCAAGTAGATCACCGAAGTGTGAAGTAGTTTGTGCTAGGACTTTAGATCATGTGAACCTTGATTTGGATTTGGTTGTAAGGTTGCAAATCTATGGATTTGATGTATAACTATAGAGGGTTACAATCTTCCAAGAACCTAATTTGTAAAGATGGTTTATGGTAGAGGAAATGCCAATAATGCCATGTTAGATACCTTGAGATAAATTATAGCCAGATTAGATGTTGTGGAGATAGCCTAGAGGAGAGAAGCACATCTTGAGGATGTGAGTGATAATGAAGTGGTAGCACCAAACCCTAATCTAGAATTGGAAGAAGATCAAGATGAGAAAAGATTGCTAGGAGTATTGTCTAGGGAACATTTGAAGCTTTCTATAGAAGTTGTTCCTTATGATGGCAATTTGGACACCAATGCTATGTTAGATTGGATCTTTGATATGGAGAATTTCTTTGAGCATGAAAACACTCCTGATAATAGGAAGGTGAAGATTGTAGTTACTAGGCTAAAAGTCATGCTTCACTATGGTGAGAGCATTTGCAAATTGATAGACAAAGGAGAGGAAAGCAAAATATTAGGACTTGGGTGAAGATGGTCAACAAGGTAAAGAACAAATTTCTTCTTACTAATTACCAAGTTAGCTTGTTGAGAAAAATGAAAAATTTGAGACAAAAAGACATGACAGTAAAAGAGTATACAAAAGAATTCTATAGATTGGACATCAAATCTAGACATGTGGATGATGATGTTGAGAAAATTGCAAGGTACATAAATGGATTGAGATCTAGAATTCAACATGAAATAAGTTTTGTGAAATTAGAAAGTGTAGAAGAAGCATATCAATATGCCTTGAAATCTTAGGAGATCTTGACAAAGAAGCATGAACAAAGACAAAGAGGTAGAGCTGGTCGGTTCAAAAGAGGCAAAGGTAGATCTTATGGTGAAGGTGACAGATCTGACAATTCTATGCATGATAATGGAAAATCTAAATGGAAGAATGATGAAAAAGAAAAGACCAAGTGGAAAGGTGGTAGTTCTTATTAGGGAGGTACTAGTTCTTACCAAGGAAGAGGTAATTCATATTCTAGAGGTAGTTTTCATGGTAATTTTTTTAGATGTGGTAAAGAAGGGCATAGATCTTTTGAATGTAGAGATCTTCTGAAATTGGGTAGAATAATAGAAATTTTGTGATTCAAGGAGACATTGAGAGTTCACCAAGTGGACCTAAGGCTAGAGAAAATTTGATGGTGAGAAGAACCTTATGTAATAAGGGAAGTGATGAGGAACCTATCCTTAGAAGAAATATTTTCAAGACCAGATGTAAGATGGCTGGAAAATACTGCAAGGTGATCATTGATAGTGGAAGTTCTACAAATTTGGCATTAGAAGAGCTGGTTATAAAGTTGTAGTTGTAGAGGCTGAAGCATCCTAAACCCTATCATGTTTCATGGATAAAAAATGAGCATAAGATATTGGTAAGTGAGAAATGTGTTGTTAAGTTCAAGATTGCACATTACTTTGATGAAGTGTTGTGTGATATTATGCCTATGGATTGTTGTCATATTTTCTTGGGTAGACCTTGGAAATATGATAGATATGCTATACGTGATGGAAGATTGAATCAATATGCTCTTTGGGTGAATGGGAAGAAAAAAAATTGGTTCGTTTGATTGAAAGTCTAGATGAGGTTAATTGTACTACAATAAAAGTTTGCATAGTTAATCGGAAAAAAATTGAAAAATAAGTGAAGAAGAATCAAGTTTGTTTTCCTAGAGTTCCTAGAGGACCAAGTGTTGGTAGTAACGGCCAAGTCATAGAAAAAGTTGGTAATGACCAAGTGACAATAGATAATGGTAGCCAAGTACCAAAATAAATTACATAATTACTAAATGAGTATAAAGATATTATTGATGAGGACATTCCTAATGGTTTACCACCAATGAGAAGCATAAGTCATTGTATGGATCTGATTCTTGGAGCTATTTTTCCAAACAAAGCACCATGTAGATTGACAACTACAGAGAATGAAGAACTTGATAGACAAGTGCATGAATTGTTTTAGAAGGTTTTAATTAGAGAAAGTTTGAGTCCATGTGTTGTACCTATTATATTAGCACCTAAGAAGAATGGAGAATGGAGAATGTGTGCTGATTCTAGAGCTATTAACAAGATCATGGTGAAATATAGGTTTCCTATGATGCGAATGGATGGCATAATGGATTGCTTGAGTGGGGAAAAGTATTTTACCAAGATTCATTTGAAGAGTGGCTATCATCAAATTAGAATCAGAGAAGGTGATGAATGGAAGAATGCTTTCAAGACAAAAGATGGTTTGAATGAATGGTTAGTTGTCATGCCCTAAATTTACTAGATAAAAAAAAAAAAAAACCAATTTTTTTCTTGAAAGGTGTACTATAGATTTATGTATAGATCTATGTTCTATTGTACGATGACTTGTCAATATGTATTTCCACTAAATTTGGATATGGTAAAGTTAGTTGATGAAGCAAAATCTATTTCATTCAAAATATAGATTTCAAGTTTTCTATGAGGAATCACCTAGTTGATAATTAATGGTTGCAATACTAAGTTATAGAGATACTTTGGTTAAAAACCCATTATCCTTCTATCCTCTTAATTAAGACACTCTACCAATGCAAGTGGAATTCCATTTTCGTATTAATATAGTTGGAATGGTTCTAGGTCTTGCGAACACAGAGATATTTATAATTGTGCTAAAAGTTTTTGAAATTTGAATTACCCTATTGCATGTATGTACACTCCCTTATTGTGTGTCTTGACCATTAATTTTCATACCCCCTTAATGAGCTTCTTACATCTTACCACTTTCCAAATTTGATATATTACTAAATAGGTATTTTTAATTATTTATTTGTTTATAGTTCAAGGTTATATATCAATGATTCATATGATTTTTATTTTATTATTATTATTATTATATTAATTCTTTAATTATTAATTATTTAATGGTCCCAATTTTGCCAAAGAAAAGAATAAAACAATATATATTTAATTAATTTGAATTTACAAAGGACATAAAAATTAGAGAACACCATTGCTAATCTCCACAATTTTATTCATTTAATTTCAATTCCATTCCCCAACTAATCTATCCTAATTATTCTATTACATAATAAACATTATTTTTTTAATTAATCCCATATACTCTTATGTGGTCACACCCTCAAAAAATACTCTTTCACCAACCATGCACTCTCTATCCATCCTCTTCACATTTGCATATTTCTTCTATCTATCTTGGGTTTCTATAAGGTGATGTCTACTTAATACCAGCTACTACTCCATGTCCTTGACTAATTGTGGCCCTATAGAAAACCTATCTTCAATCCTATCCCAACTTAGGGGTATCCTACAAGGCCTACCATACAAGGCTTGATAGGGTGGCATGCCTACGAAAGTGTGATGCCCATTGTTATAGGAAAATTTTGCAAGATGGAGGTACTCTTCCCACTTGGACTAGTGGTCCATCACATACATTCATAACATATCCTCTAGGATCTGGTTAACTCTCTCTATTTTCCCATGTGTCCGAGGATGATAGGCTGTGCTAAAATTGAGCTTTGTATCTAGTGATGTCTGCAATTCCCTCCAAATGAGGAGGTGAATAAGGAGTCTCTATCTGATATTATCTTATGAGGAATACCATGGAGTCTAACAATGTCTTGCAAGAATACTTGTGCTACTATAGGTGCTATGAAGGTGGTACAAATGGGTGAAAAGTGAGCAACTTTGGTCAAGGTGTCAATCATCACCATGATGGCATCATGATGATGAGAACATATTGGATGACCAACAATGAAATCCATGGAGATAGTGTCCCACTTCCACTTGAGTATCTCATGTGGCTACAAAATTCCACCTAGATGTCCATGTTCTACCTTAACTCTCTAACACTCGAGGCATTTTTCTATGATGTTGTAAATCTACATTCTCATTCCTAGCCAATGATATAACTGCCTTAATTTTGCATGAAGTTTCTTGACACCTAGATGTGCTACATAGGGTGCTTGTAAGCCTCCAAAATGATGAACTCACATAAGTTATCCGAGGATGGTACATATATGCACCCTTTATGGCATAGTAATCCATTTAGACCCAATGAAAAATTCAAAAACCTTCCCTCTAGGGGTCTTTGGGAGTGGACTAACTAACAAAATTCTATAAAAAATACATCTTTGTGAAGATGGTGCAGTATGGTCTCTCTCAAATCTATCTCTATGATCATAGAAGATATTTTGTGACGTTTCCTACTCAAGGCATTTGCAACTACATTCTCCTTTCCCTTAATGTAATGTACATCAAAATCATACTCACATAAGAACTCCATCCATCTCCTCTATTGGGCATTCAGATTTGGTTGTGTGAAAATATACTACAAAATTTGGTGATCTGAATGAAGTTCAAAGTGATGTCCTAGAAGAAAGTGGTGCCATCTTGCCAAGGAATGAACTACTACCACAAGCTCTAAGTCATGTGTGGGATAGTTGAGCTCATGAGTTTTGAGTTTCCTAGACTCATATGCTATGACACACCCATTTTGCATGAGAACAACTCCAATACCATCTAGTGAAGCCTTTGTGCATACTACAAAATCTGATGAAGGGTCAGGTACTGCTAGGATTGGTGCACTAGTGAGTGCCTTCTTGAGTTCTTTGAAGGCCCTCTCACACTTGTTTTTCCATTTGAAATTCTTCCCTTTCCTTTGAAGTGAGGTGATGGGATGGGCTACTCTAGAGAATCCTACCACAAACTACCTATAGTATCTTGCTAATCCCACGAAGCTTCTAACTTTTGAAACATTAGTCAATGCTAGCCAATCCATGATGGCCTAGATCTTTCATGGATCCACTGCAATTCCATCCACTGATATAACATAACCTAAATAATGTACTTCCTTCCTAAAAATGGAAAATTTAGACAAACTGCCCTATAGCTGATTTTCCCTTAAGCATTTCGATACCTACCTCAAGTGTTCTTTGTGTTCCTTGTCATCATGTGAATATATCAATATATCATCAAGGAACACTACTAAAAACTTATCTAGAAATGTATGAAACACCCCATTCATAAGACTCATGAATACAACTAGGGCATTTGTAAGACCAAATGGTACCACTATAAATTCGTAGTGGCTATACCTTGTACGAAATGCAATCTTATGAATGTCACTTTCCACAATCCATAATTGATGATATCCTAACTTCAAATCTATCTTGGAGAATACTCAAGCACCCTACAATTGATCAAATAGGTCATCATTTCTAGGGAGTGAATATCAATTCTTAACTATTACTTTATTCAATTTTTGGTAGTCAATACACAATTTGAGTGACCCATCTTTCTTCTTCAAAAAGATCATGAATGCACCCAAGGTGAGACATGAGGACAAATATTTCTCTTCTCCAAAAGTTTCTCCAATTGAATCTTAAGTTCATTGAGTTCATGTGTAGCCATCCTATATGGAGATCTAGAAATGGGTTCGGCTCCTAGCACCAAATCTATATGGAAATCAATTGCCCTAGGTGGTGGCATAGTCGAAAGCTCTGAGGGAAACACATACTTACTTTCTTGTAGTATTGGATAGTCATCTAAAGAAGGTTTCCTCTCATCTTCTTCCTCCCTATTACTAATAGATACTACAAATAACTGACATCCCTTTCATAGACACCACCTAAGCTACATGGCAAAGATCATATGAAGAAATACTGGCCTATGCACCCTTGAGATCACCATAGGAGTACCACAATCATCATGACACTCAACTGTCTTCTATTTGTAGTCCATCTTAGCATTATGTAGACATAGCCAATCCATACCAAGGACTACATCATATGATCCTACGGGGGTAACTTGAAGGTCTGTGACCATGCTCAAGTTTCCAATTTGAATCAGAAAATTATGTATATAGGAATTAAAATTTACCTTAGCCCCAGATGCCAATTAAACTTCCCAATTATTATTCTTTCGAGCTACCACTAGCCCTCAATGCTCCACTATAAAAGGAGATACAAAAGAATCGGTAGCTTTGGAATCAAACAAAATAGAAACCGTAGGATCTAAAGTGGCTCCCCATTGATTACTAGCTGCCAGTCCCTGAGGACACTCTCTAGCTATATGTCCCATACCATTGCAAGCATAACATGGTCCACAAGTCTAAACTTGAAATCCCTATGTTCTAGATTGCTACTACTAACCAACTATCTTGTAAGATTCACTATACCCACCACAAGAGGACTCCTAAGTCCTAGCTGGCTGTGCATATGGAGCTTGTGGCCTTTGATCTCATCGAGACCCCTGGTACTACCACTGCTTGGGCTTAGAGCCTTGATACACCTATGCTAACTTATGACCTTTATCTTGTTGTGACTTTTGCTATACTTATGGGGCCTTAGAGGACCCTATTGACTAACCTTGGTTACCCTTCCATGAGGCTTTGTGTTGTCTTAACTGATGGGAGTAATTTTGATTGTGAGACTAATATAAGGATTCTTGTTTGTTTATGGAGATCTTTTGCAACCAATGCTATCTCAACTGCCTCCCTGAAAGTGCTCAAAAAAGCTAGGTGTACTAAATTCTGAAGTGACAAGTTAAGACCCTTGGTGAATCAGTAGGTCCATAGATTCTCATTCTTCATGCACTCAACATAAGGAAGGAGCTCTAAAAATCTACTTTCATACTATGCTACAGTAAGACCCCTTTGTTGAAGGTCATGGAACTCCTAAATTTGACTCTATCTAAAATGTTCTAAAAGATAACTATCTCTGAACTTGACTACAAATGCCTCCCAGGTAAGTGTGTCTATTTTGACCCCACCTATGGTCTCCTCCTACTTCCACCAATTGGAAGCATTGTCTCATAGTAAGTGGATGGCAAGTTGGTCCTTTAGATTGCTCCCATATGGTCACTATGTGCTAGAAAATGTGACCTACAAGAACCATGAATTAACAAACAAACACTAGTTTAAAACCTTCAAAATGCATCAAGCATTCATCAAAATTGTAAGAATTTGCCTAAGGGAAAAATTCATCCAAGAAATAAGAACTCAAACACAAGCACAAATGAAGACCAAAAATGGAGAGAGTATGATCAGAATAACAATGTATTCAATAATTGATGCATAAGAGTACACTAGGAGTGCCTGAATATAAAGGCTACAAGAGAGCTTCTAGAATGCATAGAAGTTAGCATCATGATGTGTCATACAACCAAGCACATGTCCACCAAATATTGATTATCCTCCGTTAAGCATGGAAGTAAGTGCGGTGATGAGAGGATAAGCCTACAAGGGTGGGACACATAAAACAATGTTGTAGACACCATGTGCTCAAATAGAGGTGCATACTCCTATGTTGTCAACATGACAACTCACAGGGTTGCACAAACTCCTAAGTGTCTCATAAATAAAAATAATAAAATAATTCAATATAATTAAATAATGCATTAACATAAGTAAACTTAAGTAAGTGTAAATAGTAAATTACTTATTTACACCAACACCCCCCCTTAAGTGCAACTTAGGGGAATGCCTTTAAGCTTACGAACTAGGATGAAGATGTAGAATGGGTCCTGGCTACTAGGCCATGTAAGGTACCCATATACATAATGAAAATGCAATCTCCCATAAAGTGGGGAAAGAGGGAAAACCTCATGGGAAAAACCCTCCCCCAAAAAGAGAGATAAAAGAGGATGCATCGATGGATGGAGTAATCAAGACCCCCCCATTACGACATACATCCAGTATATACATAAGAGAATGAAAGAAGGAAGAGAGATAGAAGAGGCTCCCCCCCAAAAGAAGAATGCTAATAGGTGAAAGCTCCTCTGATGAAGAAGCTGGTCCAAGAATGCATAATGGAGTTCCTCCCCTTGGGAAGAAACAATGCCCAAGGTACAGCTCTGAAGATGAGTGCTGGCCCTGAAACCTGCTCAAGTATCCCTGTATTGATGCTGAAGTTCACCCCTTCCAACTGTGCTGAAAAGAATGAGTGAAAATATACCAAGGATGTCTTTTGAACCTATTCCACTAAACCATCTATCTCCTCAAATGACAAAGAGGCCTCCGCTAATTTTTGTTCATAAGGATCCACAATCACGCCAACCTGTTCAAATTGATCATGTAGAGAATAGACATGAGGGTCAGAGTGAGCCCTCGCAACAACTGTAGAAGTATCATCATCAATGAGAAGATGTGTGTCCTCAAGTCTATCTCCAAAGTCAAATGAAGCTAGAGCTGGAAGACAAGATGCACCATGCTGTGATGGACCTTTCACTGTGGCAATATAAGCTTGTGGACTGGACTGATGTGACCTCTCACTGCAACTGTTGGCAGAACCCCACATATCTAAACTTGTTGAAGCACTATTACTGGTGTCACTATCAGTTTCCACTATGTATGATGTGTGGAGAGGAGTAGAGGACAAGCTCGGTGAACTTTCCTCAAAGTGAACATCCTTCTCCACAAAAATCTCATGTGTCTCGAGATCCATAAGTTTGTAAGCCTTCACATTGTCTTCATAACCGATAAAGGTACACGGCCTAGGTGTCGGTGCCTTGCAACTCTTGGAAGAAAGGTTTGCCCATGCTGGACAAATGAAGACTCTAAGGTGACTCACAATTGGTTTTTTGCCGCACCATGCCTCGAAAGGAGTCTTGCCATCTAAGGCTGGGTGAGGAGACCTATTAAGTATGTGAGTAGCACTGCTAATGGCTTCAACTTCAAGTGTAGGATCGAGAGACTTGGCCTTTATCATGCAACTTGCCATGGTCTTGAGAGTCCTAATCCTCATAGCTACAACATCTGTCTTGTGTGGACTGAATTCTGGTGAGTTCTGAAGATCAATTCCCTCAATTTTGTAAAATGTCTTAAGTCTTCTATCTACATATCTATTCTCATTGTCCACTCTAAGTACCTTGATGGCTTTCCTTGACTTGTGTTTAGCATGAGCCTTGAATTCTTGAAGTTTATGAACTACTTCATTCTTATGATGAAGGAAGAGGACCCGAGTGAATCGGGAAAAGTCATCAACAAATGCGAGTATGTAGCGGCCTTAGCTTACTAAAGTCACGGCAAATGGTCCTGCTAATACCATGTGAACAAGCTAAAGAACAACTGGTGCTCGAGAAGACTTACCTTTATCATACTTCTCCTTGAGATGCATATCCACTGAACAAGATGAACACTCCCCCTTAGAAAAGTTGATGTTAGGTAGACCTTTGACCATGCATTTTGAGCAAAGCTGTTGAAGAGAGCGGAAGTCAAGGTGACTAAACCACTCATGCCATAAGTTGATGTTTGAAGTAGAGTGAGTTAACAAGGCTTGAGAAGAACTTTTAGGCACAAAGTGGGAAAAGGAATAAAACCTCCTGTCATCATTGACTTTCCCAACTGCTACCAATGAATCATCTTTGAGACTTCACACCATCACTGAATGGGGAAGGAACTCAAGCTTATGACCATCTCCAAGGTGAGTGATTTGGTAAACTGATAGTAGATTGGAACTTAGATTTGGAACATAGAGTAAATCTTTGAATTCACCATCTTCCATTTCTACATGTCCTTTCCCTTCAACTTCCATTTTAGTATCATCTCCCATGAAGATGTGTGGAACCTTTGACTGCTTCAATGAAGAAAAGTCTTGCTTTGAAGAACCCATATGGTAAGAGGCACCTGAGTCAAGTATCCATTCTGAAGAAGAAGTTGTGTTGGCCATAAGTGTTTGACCATTATCCTTTGAAGAGTTAGGAGTAGAATCCTTTGAAGTACTTGGCACTTGAATCTTATTCTTCTTGAGTAGATTTTCTAACTCATCAATTCTTTTGGTTTTGTAATCATGCTCATCATGATTTGGCTTTTTACAGTATGCACAAAAGAGTTTGTCCTTCTTGTCATTAGTTCCTTTATTGTTTGAAGAAGAACTGCCTTGTTGAGGGGATTCATGTTGTGTCTCAGATTATGTTTTCTGCTTCCACTGCTTCTTCTTGTTGTTGCTTTTTCCCCCTTGACTTGATTTGGAATCATTGCTAGCCACTAAGGCTTTGGTCTTAGATGACTTGAGAAGTCCAAAATCAACCAAGTGAGATTGTTCAACAATCAACATGTATACAAATCCATCAAAGGAAGGCTTCTGGTAAGCGAATACCATGGTCAACTTCTGATTATTAAAAATCAAAAAAAAGTTAGCATACTTAGAAGGTAGCCACTTTAGGATGTGATGTATCAACCTATCATCCTTTATGGGATTTCCACAATCTTTTAGAAGTGCCCTATACTCATTGACTTTAATGATATAATCCTGAATTGTGTCATAATTCTTAGGATCCAAGAGAAGTAGATCATCTTCAATCTAAAATCTCTTTTCTTCATCCACTTTACCATACAACTGTTCAAGTTTATCCCAAGCTTCCTTAGATTTTGAACAATTTTTAATGTGAAAGAGAAGATCCCCATGTACACAACTCCTAATTACACCTAAAGCTTGTCGGTCATGAATTGTCCAATCAATGAGTTCTTTAGCATCAGTAGGTTTGGTGATCGTACCATCAACATATAAACTATAGCCTTTTTCTATTAATCTACTCCAAGCAATATCTTTCCAAGTAGAATAGTTGTGTAAAGTTAAAGGAGGACATTTATAACCCATGATGCATAAATGAAAAGAGCACAATGGAGAGACACAAGAAAACACAATACACACCCCCCCTTTTCAATCAATCAAAAGACCCCCCCAAAAAAGATGCTTTGGCACTTTATAAGTAGTGCGTTTACAATGAGCCACTTGTCAAAATGAACAAAGTGGACTTTCTGATTTGGCTTTTACAACTGCCTTATGAGGATTAACTCTGTCACTTAAGCACTGTAGCTTAGTTTTACAACAATTTTGAAAAAGAATGAAAGCTTACAATGCCAAAGAAGGGCTAATTCTAAAAGTGAGAACTTCGTCCACACAACCCTAGAATTTGACTTTAGATCTAGAAAGTAGACAAAAAAAATGCACTTTCAAAAAAAATAGAACCTGAAAAGGTGACCAGATGTGCCCGTACGGATCTTCTTAAGTTGCAAAATGCAAGATTATGCAGGTACAGTCACCAAAAAAAGAAATTTCTACAAAATCTATGAAACCAGAAAAAATACCACCACTAGAAAATTCAAGAAATTCTACCTAATTTCAAAAAAAATTGCACCTGAATCAGAGTCCGGATGTCCAAGTTACGAGCTCGCAAAGTCAGGCTGCCAAACTAAAAAGCAATCTGGAGAGGGGTCTGGAGGAGAAACTGGGTGATTAAATTTGATGTCCAAATGATCGTCGCAATAGTTCAAAAATGGCCTAGAAATATGGTCATATGACTGTCAAATTTAGGCTACTAGAATGCTGAAGTCAGTGAAAACTTCTGCCTCCGATGACGTTACCTTGTACGGATGATGATGTCACATGTACGAAATGTACGGACACAAATGACGTGTCCTCCTGCATGTCAATATGAATGCTGACTGGAAATGATGATGTGACTATCCAGTCGAATCTGATGGGGTGCTGTGCTATCTGCTGACTTTGCAATCTACGAATAGGATGACGCCACGTGGCATAGGCTCGGTCCAGTTGCAGAGGTGTTGGAATTAAAAATAGCAATCCCGGGTGGAGATTTTGTGGTCACCGGGTTGGGGATTTTAACCCCACATGTGCTATGGGTGGGTTTTGTGATTTTTTATAAGAACAACATAGCAGAAATGAATGGAAATAACACTCACCAGAGAAGGCAAAGCTCCCGTTGGTTGCGGAACGCAGCCCGTCGGAGATGTATACGATGCGCTTGGTTGGGCGAAAACGGGTATGCACCCTATTTTGAAATCCAAAATTTGATGCTAGTATTGTCCTGTGTTGCCGAAAAATGCAGTCGCGCCAGGAGTCTTTGGAATCTGCCAGTCAATGTGGGCTGTGGTCACTTTAATATATGAGGCCCACAGAGTTTAATTAAATAACTTGCGAATTAATAAAATACTGCTGCCTGAAAATGTGCAGTACGGGAACTAACAGCCCACACTAGCAATTTTTTTTTCTCTATCAGGTGCCCAAGCCAAAAAGTTTGCAAATAAAATTGATGAAAAATACAGAGAAAAATAACATATCTGAAAATAAATTAAATCACAGATCTGAAAATGACCATACCCATACTGCAAATCGGGGCTTTCGAGTTTTGATTTGGAAATTTTTTTTTGCTTCACGGTTGACTATGGGCCAAGGTAGGTGTGCTTATAGTCAATTTTCACTGGTTCAGTGTTCTGGATGCAATGGAGAGGTCAGATCTGATGCTGGACGCTCCCAATTTGTGTAGCACTCCAGATTCAGGCTGAGGTGATGAAGCATGCAAGAGGTCTCAAATGGCTTGTGGAGAGAAAGTCTCCAAGCTTTGATACCATGTAAGAATTTGCCTAAGGGAAAAATTCACCCAAGAACTAAGAACTCAAACACAATCACAAATAAAGACAAAAAATGGAGAGAGTATGATCAAAATAACAATGTATTCAATAATTGATGCATAAGAGTACACTAGGAGTGCCTGAATATAAAGGCTACAGGAGAGCTTCTAGAATGCATAGAAGTTAGCATCATGATGTGTCATACAACCAAGCACATGTCCACTAGATATGGATTATCCTCCATTAAGCACGAAAGTAAGTGCGGTGATGAGAGGATAAGCCTACAAGGGTGGGACACGTAAAACAATGTTGTAGACACCATCTGCTCAAATAGAGGTGCATACTCCTGTGTTGTCAACATGACAACTCACAAGGTTGCACAAACTCCTCAGTGTCTCATAAATAAAAATAATAAAATAATGCAATATAATTAAATAATGCATTAACCTAAGTAAATTTAAGTAAGTGTAAATAGTAAAGTACTTATTTACACCAACAAAAATGAAAGGAATAAATATCAACTAATGCTTGCTTGGGTTTTGTAACCCTAAGGAACCAACAAATCTAACCTTCCAGCCACCTCTACAGCTCAACAAAGGCACCCATGAGAGGCCTTATTGGTGTGTTAAGATGAGGGTATGTTTGGTATGCTCTCCCAAACACAACAATAAACGAATCTCTTGAGTGTGTGAGTGCAAGTGTGAATGCAAATGTGAATGAAAATGCACTAAGATCCTAAACTATGTGGAATGAAGAACACTTCAAGAAATGGCTATGGAGAAAGCCATTCTTGAAAGCATTCAAGAATGAAGATGATATGCAATAAAGAAAACTAACTAAGAATGTAAGCTATGGAATGGAAATGCAAATGCATGAAGAAAATTAAATGAACAATGTAAGATGCAAACTAAATCAGCTACCAAATGATTAGCATGAACCTACAAAATCACTATGAGAACTCTACCAATGCAAGCTCAAACTACCATGAAAGCTCAGACTATGATTGCAAACTCAAATCTCAAACCAACATGATAACAATGCAATAAAAATGAGATCAAAATGCTTGAGACAAGCCCTCTATTTATAGGCTTGAGGGAGGGCTTGGTGAGGTGGCATCCATGTAGATGCCACATAAGGTGACATGGAAGCCATGCAAATGGTCAAGAATTCAAAGTTTTCTCACACATGTGTGAGCAAACTTGAGAAGAAGAGTGGGAGACAAGAGTGTGTAGGCATGCCATCTCACACATGTGTGAGCACACTCTTAGGCTAATGAGGGGGATTAGGGAGATGATTAGAAATGATTAAGTGGGATTAGAGAAGAAGTAGGCTTAAGAGGATGAAAATGATGGTTATAGGCTAGGCTCTAGGTTAGGCTTAAGATTAAATTAAATAAAATTTAATTTAATCATGGGTTTAGATGAATTAATAGGATGTGGAGAATTTAAATAAATAAAATTTATTTAAAAAGAGGAATATGGAGGATCATGTGTTAAATTAATTTAACACATTAGAGCTAGGAGTATTTAAATTGAATTTAAATACTTAGGAGAATGAACTTATTTAATTAATTAATTAAATTAAATAAGTAGAAGAATGTGAGCAATGTAATTAATTAATTAATAATTAATTACAATGTCACAGGCAATATTAAAATTAATTAATATAGTGTTTAGGGATGATTTTAAGGGTCTATAGTCACAACCTAAGCATCCCTCTAAACTCTATAACCATGCCTTAGCCCTATGCACCATCTGTGGTTCTAGTGAAAAGAGGTGGTTTGAGTAAGATCAAATCCATGATTTCACTCCTTGTCTCTGGGTGCTCTAAATATTGCTGGTGGCTCCAAGATTGGTGGAGGGTCAACCTGATGAACTGAGGCCTCTTCTTGGTCACCTGGTCCTTTTGCATCTCTAGGTGGGGAAGTCCTACTTCTTTTCCTATTATCTTCTCTTTGTTCCCCTAATCCTTGTTGTACTGGCTGTGAAATCACATGTGGCATTCTCTCTTGCACTACTTTGATAATATTTTGAATGGTTGCAAAGAGTTGATTAAGATCTTGGGGTTGTTTGGGTGGAGGTCCACTAGCTCCATGGCCTACCCCTCTAGATGCCAATTGTACACCTCTAGGGCCTCTAGTCCTTTGACAACCATTACGGGTAACGGCAGACATCCTACACAAAAGTTCCAGTTTCCATTGAGTTAAATGTAATGGGTTAGGCTCTAGTGTTATAACCAAATGCTCTAATACTAGAATGTCATGCCCTAAATTTATGAGATAAAGAAAAAACACAACCAATTTTTTTCTTGAAAGGTGTACTATAGATTTATGTATAGATCTATGTTCTATTGTACGATGACTTGTCAATGTGTATTTCTACTAAATTTGGATATGGAAAAGTTAGTTGAAGTGAAATTTGTTTCATTCAAAATCTAGATTTCAAGTTTTCTATGAGGAATCACCTAGTTGATAATCAATGGTTGCAATACTAAGTTATAGAGATACTTTGGTTAAAACCCCATTCTCCTTCTATGCTCTTAATTAAGACACTCTAATACAAGTGGAATTCCATTTTTGTATTAATATAGTTGGAATGATTCTAGAGCTTGTGAACATAGAGATATTTATAATTGTCCTAAAAGTTTATGAAATCCAAATTGCCCTACCACATATGTATGTACACTCCCTTATTGCGTGTCTTGACCATTCATGTGCATACTCCCTTAATGAGCTCCTTACATCATACCACTTTCCAAATTTGATACATTACTAACTAGGTACTTTATAATTCAAGGTTATGTATTAATGATTCATAAGATTTTTTTTTGTTTTAAAATTTTTATATTAATTATTTAATGGTACCAATTTTCCTAAAGAAAAAAATAAAACAATATATATTTAATTAATTTGAATTTACAAAGGACATAAAAATTAGAGAACACCATTGCTAATCTCCACAATTTTATTCATTTAATTTCAATTCCATTCCCCAACTAATCTATCCTAATTATTCTATTACATAATAAACATTATTATTTTAATTAACCCTAAATCAGTATTTAAAAAAAATAAAAATTCAATACCAAATCAATTTCCTATATCCTAATCCTTTCCCTTAACCCCAAACAACACATACCCATATAAAGTTACCAAATAATAATTTCCACCTCTACAACTTACTTTAAAAAAAAAATTCTTAACACTACCCCATCATACTCTAAACATACCTAATACCATATTGCTTGCTTTATTCCCTAAAATTGACGCCTAATTTTCCCATTCTCCAAGACACCTACTTGTCTTCTAATCCCACACATGGCTCACCTCCCTCTAGCTCCACATGACATGGAATACTTAATGAGGAATTCTTCTTGCAAATGCATTCCCCTATGTACTTGGGGTTTGCATGAAACAGGGTGCATGACTGTCCTTGACTTTTCTTTCAAATATTTTCTTGGGTTTTTTCTAAAAGAGAAAAGCTGATTGATAGCTCACCTTACCTAGGAGGTTGGTCCTCCAAGGAATGAGGATGAGGGTGTAGGTGTGGGAGGCTCCAAAAGTGGTCAGCCTTGGGTAGTATCTAAAAGTCTTATATATTTACTACCTTGCTTTGTTGAGACCATACATATTGAGTGGTCACAACTTAGATTTTATTTTTGTTTATCTGGGATGTCACCATTATTTTTTAATTTAATTTAATTTATTTTGTTTCGATTCCAAGCTTTATGATTATTTAATTGTTTTATTCTTTTTCCTTGTAAGGTGTTATGAGTGGCTATAGTACATCCCCTTAAGATGATGTGGGTTTTCTTGGGAAAGGCTTAGGAGTCACATTATTTCCAATTTACATGATAATCCCTCAACCAATAGGTATCTACTAGGAGTACCAAGTATATTCCTTTATATTTTATTGTCTCTAATCGTGGGGAAGGAATTAATTTCTTTCCCCAGACATTTTCCACATTTTCTAGAGAGGTGAAATGCACACATACAACTTGCCTTTTCATAGAATTGAAACTATATATTAGTCTTAATCTATTTCCCCTCTTATCCTACCATGCTAATTTAATGAAATTGTTTAAGAATGTAATGGTGTTACTTAACATATGAATTTATTTAAATCTTGAAGGCCTAAATGATCTAAGCTTCATACATACAAAATAAACTATCAAGTATAGCAACACTTTCTTCCATTACATAACCTATGAAATTACAATTGCAACATCTTTTTTTTCTTTTTTTCTAAATTGATCATCTTATATCCATAATATTTGTCCACCCAACATTTATGAAACATTTCTACCAAATGATTTACAAATAATATAAGAAAATGGATATTGTTGCATAATTTCATCATAATACATCCAATTTCATAATGGATATTTTCTTACAAGTAAAATATATAAACATCTCTCAACCTTTTTCTTACACAATTTCCAGCAATACATAATGATAACAATTCTCTATTACATGAAAATGAAATCACAATGGGAGCTTGATAACACAATACATTGAGAGGACATGATACATTTGTTCATCATTTATACACTTGGTTTTTATTTCAACATTTTCAAGGGTGGGAAAGAAAAAAAACCTAATATCTTCAATGACTCCATCTTCACAAAACCTAAAAACACACAAACTAGGAATCATGGAGGCTCACCTCTCATCTTAGGCTTCTATGAAGCCACCCATCGAGTAGTGGAAAAAATAACCAAACAAGTTACACAAATACATCACTTGTCATTGCACACACACAATAGAAGACACATAAAAAAAAAAATCCCTCCCATGGCTTGCACAATGACTCACCATTGGAATTATTTCATATTGGGTGAAGGTGGACTCTTTAAAGAGGATATGCCATATCCAATATAACATCATATTGCCATTCAATTTTGCCTTTCAAGGCCATCATAAAAATCTCTTCCTTATTCACAAATAACCCCTTATATCTCCCAAACTAACAAAGGTATATGGCTTCAATGGAGCCCATACTCCATGAAATAAAACAATTCCTCATCATGAGCTAACTCTATCTCAATTGCAATGTTGAGCCCAACTATGCCCTTCATTCAAGGATTCTCTTTCCTCCCAAGGGTGAGTGAAGCCTTCACATCCATGAACACATTCAACACTCACATTAAAAGAAGAAAATCAAGAAGAAAAGAAAGCCCAAAGATAATCTTCAAGAACAAATAGCACATTCACATTTCCACAACATAATATCCAACCCACAAAGCAAGATTCACAATGCAATGCATGCTCCATTTAGAAATTCTCTATCCTTGCAAATTTACTTTGCCATACTCAAGGAAATAAAGAAAGAAAAAAGAAGCATAGATTGAAAACAAAAAATTTGGTCCAAGCTAGGGTAATGATAGTTGTAGTAGAGCTCCCTTAATCTCCCTCCAAAACCTAACTGCTTCTAAACTTAGAGAATGGGTGAACAACCACTAATTTGTCACCACTCCTCTAAAATGACTCTCTACCAACCTTTTTTTAGTAGGAACATCAAGCCCCCTCTTTCTTACATGATTTCCCCTCCAAAATAAGAAAGTTGACCAAGTGGGGTTGTGAGGGTAATTTCATGGGGAAACCCAAAATTTCGAATTGGTTCAAGAGTGCATTATTTAAGGGGTCCCCTAAGTTATCTAATCACTAAAATGGTTGAATTTAGACCCCTAACATGTTATAATACCATTAGGGTGTCTTATTTTCAATTAAAAAGACACTTTAGGATCCCATTTAGGCCCCCTAAAATCCCTAACAGGTTTGAATTCGAAAATCAACATGATGGTGACCCATCCTAACACTCTCTCCCAAGTGGGTGTATTTAAACATTGATTGGAAAAAAAAGGAAAGAACTAAGATTAGTTGACCTTGTGACCAACATTCTAGGTGACATGTCATCAACACATAGACAAATACAAGTGTCAAGTGACACAATAAAATACATTACACTTCATCATGACATGTCCCTGATGCATCTAAATTATTATTAAACATTTCCTCATATAAAAAAATTTACGTTATGAAATAAAATACTTTCACAATGAGGCTTTTGAATCTTCCAAAGATTCATCTTGGTTAAACTATGTTCACATAGATTTGGAACTTGTTTCCCCCAAGAATTTCCATGGTTCCACTTTCCTGCACATCAAACTTGAGCATCAGCAGTCCAAGGAGGTCATATAACATGTATATCATAAATGCATAATTCAAATTTTATGAAACCCACATTAACGTAATTCAAATAAATTTTCCTTTCCTACTCATTTCAATTATTCCATTCAAAATGTAAAAATATCAAAATCTGCATATCATAAGTCATCATTATCAAATTACATTTAACTGCATATCATAATCATTCATCTCATAAAGCATCATAATCAAATTAGCATTTATCTACAAATCATAAATCATCATAATCAAATTAACATTTTGCATCGCATCAAAATCTAATAGTACCATGTCATAAGAATGTATCTATATGTGTTTGATCATCTCATACACAATAACATGTTCTTAATGCATATCATAATGTAAAATACTACTGCAGTATCAAAACTAATAGATAAAAAAATCCACTATCCATCTAAGTCTCAAATAGCTATCAAAATATTACAATCTTGAATATCAACATGAAATAAAAAGTCTATGCTATGACTTGTCTGGGTGAGGCCTCACATTGGTTATGCCTTTTGGTTTGACTAATGCACCTAGTACTTTCATGAGGTTGATGAATGAAGTTCTAAACAGATTCTTAGGTAAGTTTGTAATTGTTTATTTGGATGACATTTTGAGATTTAGAAAGACAAAGGAATTTTTTTTTGAGCATGTTAGACAAGTGTTGCAGTGATTGAATGAGGAGAAGTTGATGATTAATATGAAAAAGTGTTCTTTTATGCAAGAAGAGATTGTGTATTTGGGATCTATTATTTCAGCTAACGGTTTGAGAATGGATCCTAAGAAGGCTAAAGTAATTTTGGAATGGCCTACACCTGAGAATGTGGGTGAGGTAAGATCATTTCAAGGTTTGGCTAGTTTTTACAAAAAAATTATAAAGAATTTTAGTGTTTCTCGTAATGCTATGACTGAGAGAATGAGAGGAGATAAAAAGAAATTCCAGTGGACACATGAAGCTGATAAGAGTTTTGAGACTTTCAAACAAAAGGTTTTTGAGTTGCCCATATTAGCTTTTCTTTATTTCAATAAGGTATTTCAAGTTGAATATGATGCAAGTGGTAGTTCCATAGGAGCTGTATTAAGCTAAGAAAGTAAGCCTATTTCTTTCTTTAGTGAGAAGTTGAATGATGCTAAAAGGAAGTATTCTATGTATGATCAAGATTTTTATGCTTTTGTTCAAGATTTGAAGAAGTGGAGACATTATTTCATTCCTAAGGATTTTGTGTTGTATATTAATCATAAAGCTTTATAGTACTTGGGAAGTCAACATAAATTGAATAAAATAAATATGAAGTGGGTTGAGTATTTGAAAAGTTTTACATTTATGATTAAGCACAAGAGGGGAGTTACTAATAGAGTTGTTGATGCATTGAGTAGAAGATGTTCTTTGTTGATTGAAATGAAGGTTGAAGTTCTTGGTTTTGATGAAATGAAAGATTTGTATGATACTGATCCTAATTTTTTTGAGGCATGGAGAGAGTGCAAAGCACCAAATATAATAGATCGAATCAGTAAGTATGATGAATATTTCATTCAAGAAGGTATGTTGTTCAAAGGTATTCAGTTGTGTATCCCTAGAAGTTCTATAAGATTGAATTTGATTAAGAAAAAGCATAGCGGTGGATTGGCTGGACATTTTGGCATTGATAAGACATTAAGTTTGCTAAAGGAGAAGTATTATTGGCCACAAATGTATAAGGATGTTTAGAAAATTGTGAAGAGTTGTGGATTTTATCATGTTGCAAAAGGAGTAAGTAAGAATACTGTATTGTATACACCTATTTTTATTCCTAAGAAATCTTGGAGTGAAATTAGTATGGATTTTATTCTTGGATTGGCTAAAACAATAAAGGGGTATGATTCTATATTTGTTGTTGTGGATAGATGATCTAAAATGGCTCATTTTATAACATGTAAGAAGACATTAGATGTTGAACATGTTGCTGAAATTTTCTTCAAAGAGGTTGTTAGATTGCATGAATTACCAAAAAGTATTATTTCTAACATAGATAGTAAGTTTGTTGGTTATTTTTGGAAAACTTTATGGAAGAAGATGGGTACTCAGTTGAAGTTTAGTTCTACATTCCATCCATAGAATAATGAGAAGATAGAGGTTGTGAATAGAAGCTTTGGTAATTTTCCAAGATTCTTAGTTAGATATGAAACACATAATTTGGAGATGATATTGGCACAAGCTGAGTTTGCATATAATAATTCTATGAATAGGAGTACAAGGAAGACACCTTTTGAGATTGATACTAGAATGAAGCCTAGAGGAGTATTAGATTTAATGGATATTGCTAGTGAAGAGAAGAGAAGTGCTACAAGAGAAGAATTTTATGATTTCATGGAGTCTTTACATAAGGAAGTGAAGTTGAAGTTGGAACTAAGTAATTAGAAGTACAAGGAGAATGTTGATAAGCCTAGAAGACATCATATTTTTGAAGTTGGTGATGAGGTAATGGTTCATTTGAAGAAAGAAAGATTTTTAATTGGAACATATAGTAAGATGAAGATGAAGAAGTTTGGACCTTGCAAGATCTTGAAGAAGTTTGATAGTGGAAATGCTTATGAAGTTGAGTTTCCTAATGATATGGATATATCTCCTATATTCAATGTTACCGATTTGTATAAGTACCATGAATCAAATGATGAAGTTGCTATACCTAATGATTATCCTAAGAAGCATATTGAAGAGGTTGAGTAGATATTAGATCAAAGAATTCATAAATTCACAAGACAAAAAGAGTACTATGAATATTTGGTGAAGTGGAAGAACATACCAGTTGAAGATGTTACATGGATTTCTCAATTTGAGTTAGATTCAACTTAGGTTGTGCAATTTGCATGATTTAAGAGAATCATTTCTTTCTACTCTAGTTGTCTAATGTAGGAGCATCCTAGGTTGACATGTTATCCCACTCAATTGTGTTCTTTTTGCTAGTTGTTACTGAGTTACAATCATTGCCAAGTTGTAACAACTACTGAGTGCCTATAATTTTGTAGTTTAAGCTGAGTTGAGGTTATCTCACATCATGTTAACACTCGAGTTTTTGTGTTATCCCATCTCACTCTACAGTGTGTGCTAAGCTATTCTTCATGTATCGAGTAATCCATCATGTGCAAAGTTTTCCTATTGATGTCGAGCATTAGTATTTGGATGTGTTTTCTGCATTTTTGGTGCGAGCCAACTTGCGAGATTTATTCCAATCACAATATTTATGACAAGATCTTTTCTTGGGATGTGTTTAGACCATTTTTGGCTTGGCCTTTCCATTATGTAATGTTCTAGAAAGTTCTATAAGCCATTTTGGAAAGTATAAATAGAGTGTTTAGGCTTAGAGTTAGGTACATTATGAGTAGATTGATTAGGAGTAGAATTAAAAATTGTGAACTTGAAACTAGATCTTAGATCTTAAATGTACATTGTATCTAGCCATAACCCATAAGGCCTTGTAGTTGGGCATGTATGCTAATCATTTGATGAATGATTAAAAGTATCTTGTTCTCTCTCTCGATGGTCGTGTTCTCTTTGTGTGTTTTCTTCCATTGTGTTTACTCTGCAAGGTTGGTTTGGACTCTTGGGTGTGCCTTTATCTTGGTTATTCTTTCCCATCCTTGCATCAAGAATACCAACCTAATTGAGATACATGTCAAAGAAGACCCTCAAATGATATGGAAAATAAATTTTGATGGATCTTTTAGTAAAGAAGGCAATGGTGTTGGGGTCAATTTTGTTTCTCTTCAAGGAAAAATATTTAAATATTCTTTTTTTGTTGAATTTTGATTAGAGTTATAATATTGCTAAATATGAAGAACTTATATTGGGTATAAATATTGCAAATGGACATGGAATTAAGGTACTCACAATGGATGGTGATTCAAACTTGATAGTATCTCAAATGAGGAATAGGATTATTGAAAAAATGTGAGTCTCAAAGGTATAGAAATTAGGTTTGAAATCTCCTAAAATCCTCTGATGTATTTTCTATTGAATGGATTGATATATCCTAGAATTTATTAGGAAATTTTATGTCTAACTTTTCTATTAGGAAAAAAAATATTCCTTTTGATAAAATAGTACAAGTAGAGATAAAATATAGAACAATTGTGCTAGAAAATATCAAAAAATGGTAGATATTTGAAGATGAGAAGGATTTATTGAAGTTCCATACATATAAAGACCAATATGAGGATAAACATATTGAATGGAACTCTTATGTGGAAAAGGATGAGGGTGAAGAAACTATATTTAGAAAAGAAGTCACCTAATTAAAATATTTTTTTTTGAAAGGGTTAGTGGCATTGGAGAGAGTGTTCGATAACAAAAGAGGATAGAAACAAAAGAAACTTCTAAAAATGCTAGTGAAATGGAAAAGATAAACCTTGGAAATGAACACAGTCCAAAGGAAGCTTTCATAGGCATAAAATCACTCCTAAAATTACATGTGGTTTAATATACATGCTGAGAAAATAAAGATATTTATTTGCATGGTTAGTTGATGACATCAAAGCTTATAGAGAATAATTATTTCAGCATGAAATTCCATTGAAGCCTGATGCATAACCTTTTAGACAAAGGAAATGTCCTATCAATCCAATGTTGTCTCCAAAGATGATGTGGGAGTGTCTTGGGTGTAAGGGAAATCTTGCATCACCCAAAAATATTTCTATTTACAATATTCCAATTTTTGTGTTTTCAATAAGGGCTATTCTTCTATAGAGTTTCTATTTGTGGGAGCTTGCTAATTTTAGTAAGTTGATATTATGTACTCAAATCATTCTAATCTCATATGTTGACGTTCATCTTTGACATATTGTCTTGTTAGATGATTTTTATTGTCATATCATATGTATTAATATAGTTAGTGTAGATTTTTTGTATGAATTTTGGCTATCCAAACTTTAGGTCCTATGATGAAGGCCTAAATGTATCCAAAATGAGGCAAAACCTTGATTAATTGACATATGTGAAATCTCCCACTATAGATCACTAGCTGAGTATTACAGAATGGGGTTATAATAGTCGACTAGGTCCACCATTTTTTAGTTATAGTCTCTATAAGTGGACTCATCTCAAAATAAAATTTGTAAATTATCTTGAGTCAATCTTAATAATGAAGTGTAACAAAATGTTATAATATGAGGTTGGTTAGCCTCAAGGGTAAGGGATTAGTGTCTAGAACCTTCTCAGGTAGTAAACATGTTGGATATAGCATGATGACAATATCATAGTCAATGAACAACTCCTAGTGAAGTTCAAGATTGGAAGCTACTATGCTAAGGTGCTTTATGATATCATACCTATGGTCATATGTCCTATGTTTCTAGGTAGGCCATATCAATTTGATAGGCATGTTGTGCATGATGAGGGTAAAAATACCTACACTCTAATAAAAAATGGAGTGAAGCATAAGCTTAAGTCATTAAAGAAGAAATAAGAGAAGGTATAAAGTGCTGTTAGAATATGTTTTTTTAATGGAAAGTAGTTTCTCAAGGATATGAGGCATGAGCATATGTGTTTTTCTATAATTCTAAAATATGGTAAAGAAGAAGTAGAGAAGGCACTTGGAGAAGTTGTAGATTTGTTGGAAGATATTTTAGATACTTTGTCAGATAATGTACCTGATGGATTACCCCTACTGGGGAAAATCAGTCACTAGATGGACTTGATTCCAGGAGCTAGTTTTCCAAATAAGGTAGCAAAAAGTTACGAGTTAAATAGACAAGTGCATGTGTTGTTGTAGAAGGGATTGAGTTGATAGAGATTGAGTCCATGTGTTGTACCATCAGTATTGGCACCTAATAAGAATAAAGAATGGAGGATTTGTACAAATCCTCAAGCTATCTATTGGCTTTCAAATCAGATCAATAACTTAGTTCTAAAAATAAAACTCATAGATTGGACATCCAAAATGAGTAACTATCTTTCTTATGGAGAAGAATCATTTAAATTGTGAACCCGAGGATGTATACTTGAAACAAGTCTGCAAAGTATATGCACAATGAAACACTCTAAGATATTCTATCATTGCTAAAAATAAACTATTACAATTCTAGAAATAAGTCTAAGTACACAGTAATGGCTACAAGAACAGTACAACTATATATATATATATATATATACACACACACACACACATATACATATATACACATATGTATATATATATACATATACATATATACATATACATTTATATATATATACATATACATGTATATATATATATACATATGTATATATACATGTATATGTATATATGTATATATACATGTATATGTATATATACATATATGTATATATGTATATATACATGTATATGTATATATACATATATGTATATATGTATATATACATATACATATATACATATGTACATATGTACATATGTATATACATATATACATATGTACATATGTACATATGTATATATACATATGTACATATGTACATATGTATATATACATATGTACATATGTATATATAAATATCTCAAATGATTGATAGAAATTTAGAATATATAAGCTTATTGACTCTTTAACAACCATCTAACAAGTGTCTCATCATTCCTTTAAACAAGGAAGAGACTTATTATAGAACTAATGACTAAGTGTGCTGATTTTATGTTCCACATTTTCAACAGTCCACTCAAACATATGATGCTCCTTTATTATTACAAATTAAATCAAACCCTTTTACAAGGTTATTATCATCCTTTCCATCTTTCCAGATCAACTTGAAAATCTAAATTTTATTAATAAATGTGGAAGTTATGATCATTTCATTGAAAGTGGTTTTGTGTTGCCTGAAAATGTGCTACCTTTTACTCAATCAAATTCTGATCTGTGGTGCTCATTAACTATTTTGAAATAACTCAAATGATAAAAAGGGTTTGTGCAACTTGTTTTCAAGTTTCCAAATCCATAATTTATTCTTAATTTTATTGTGAATTGAGTAAGATATGCTTATTTTACTAAAACTAACTTTTGACTTTTTATGCATTTCCTGCAACTGCTGAATATTGACAAGTGTCAACTTGCTTCTCCTTCTTCTCAGTTGTATGAATGATTCAAATAGCTCAAAAAAAACATGTTAATCATCTCAAGATAATTATTATTCAATAATAACCATTTATCATAATAAATCATCACAATTTAGCATCAACTAGCTACACATATAAATGTTAATCAATAAATCATTTATCATAGTTAATACTTCATAAATCAAGTTAATGTATAGAAATGGCTTAGGAATATATTGAAACTATGGGGTAAAGTGTTATAATGAATAGATATAGATATGACAATCTATAGGCTAATCATTCCCCGTAGTTGAAATCTTGCTTGTCGTCAAGCAAGGGATAGGCATTAGTTAGTCATGAAAGCTATTAACATGAAATCTTGTGACAATTTTATTCAATCATCAAGAATGTCAGAGGTAGTGTAAAAATATAAATGAAAGGTCATCCTCCTATGGTCAATGACATTAAAAGTAAGTATACATGTGCTCCCCCTAGATAAAATTTTGTTTGTCCTCAAACAATAATGTATGTATGAGGGTAGCATCAAATCACTCATGAAGCATATAATTACAATAATGATAATTAAAAACCAAAATGAAATTCATAGATAATCAATTATTAAAAATGATAAATATTATTAATAAATGGAAATCATTAATATAGTACGATTTGTGTTATTTTGAGAAGCTTTAAACTTTGTAAATAGCTGAAAGTATAGGTCCTTGCAAGAGTGTTGCAATTTTTCTATTAGTAGTTATAGACCAGTCTTCATACATTTTGCAAGTTGTCTTTTGGATCACATAGTAGTTTTTTCAAAATGACTATTTAGTCACATAGTAGGTGATGTAGGATTGACTATTAAATCAAAGAGTAGTAGTTGTCGGACTGATTGTTAAAACTAGATAGTAGTTACTATAGGATTGTCTATTAAATCAAAGAGTAGTGGCTGTAAGAATGATTGTTAAAACTAGACAATAGTTGTTGTAGGACTAACTATTATAACATGAGACCTACAGATAATACCAACTAGACACTATCATTGAATAGACATTCTTGATATCATGAAGACTCAACTACTCAACATAACTTTTTTTGAAAATGGATGCAAAGACTCTCTTACACAATTAGAAACTTGGCTCACTCATACCTTTAGAAAAATGATTTGAAATATGACCAACCAACCAATTGTATACTCATCTAGAAAGTCATTGAGACAAGAAAATCTAGGAAACAAACTAAAGTAGACAACTACTAACTCTAAGACATTGTGTAACAACACTTATTGAAAGGAAAACCTATCGTAACCTACACTAACAAAAAAAAATGACTTGCTCAAACAAAACCATTAACTAGTTCTTTGAAGTTTCTTCCTCTTCTCAAAATCTTTTAGTGTTTCACATGGTTATGAGCACTTGGAAATAGTTGCAGCATTAGTAGAAACTTAAAAAATAACAAGTTTTTTGGATATACATTGGAAAACTCACTAACTACTTCATGTTGATATTATGTATTATCGCATTGAATCACATAACTAAGATGAAATATTTCTCCTCTAGTTTCAACTACATAGTCATCTTTATCTTCACTTATAACTTCTTGCATAGCTTGTGAAGATTTCTTTGCCTCCATATGAATGGGATTTCTAATAGGACAACGTCATGAAAGAACAAATTTTGAACCCTCCTTGTTGGCTTTGTGTAGATGAGCCACTTCTTTATTGCAGCTCTCTTCTTGAAGTAAGAGTTCTAATTTGATATCACATTCATCTTCAACAACAACATTGTGTATGGTGATTTTTTCATTTTTCCAAATAAGGTTCCCTTCATTTGCCTCTTAATAAATCAACACTTTGTCATGAATATGTGAATAAAATTCCCTTATGATACTAGAGAACATGTCTTCATTGATTTCTAAACTTTCTAAAAATGATAGTGGCTCTTCATTCTTATGCTCAATGGATCTAAAATCCATATTGTGTTGCTACAAACTTCTCTAATGCCAAGTCCTTTAAATAGAAACTAATAATCTAGCCACTAAAAACTCATAGAATCTCATAGTTTGACCTATACCTGGCAACAAAACCAAAAATGTTGGCTTCCAAATTAGATCAATAACTTGGTTCTAAAAACACAACTCATGTATTGAACATCCAAAATGGTAGCTATCTTTCTTATGGAGAAGAATCATTTAAATTGTCAACCTAAGGACATATACTCGAAATAAGTCTACAAAGTATATGCACCATGAAACTCTCTAAGCTATTCTATCATTGCAAAACATAAAATATAATTTTTTTAGAAATAAATATAAGTACACAGTAATGGCTATATGAAACTATAAGAAACTGCACAATAATGGCCATAGGAACTGTACATTATAACTTTATATATATATATATCTCAAATGCTTGACTAAAATTTATAATATATAATTGTTGGCTCTCTAACAAGAATCTAATAAGTGTCTCATCATTCCTTTAACTAAGGAAGACACTTATTATAAAACTAATGACTAAGTGTATTGATTTTTTGTTCCTCATTTTTAGTAGTCCACTAAAATGCATGACGATCTTTTATTATTATGAATTAGTTCAAACCATTTCACTAGGTCATTCTTCTCATTTTTATATTTCTAGATCATTTTGAAAATTTTAATTTCATTAATAAATATGGAATTTATGATCATTTTATTGAAAGTGATTTTCTGCTGTCTGAAAATGTGTCACCCTTTACTCAGTCAACTTTTGATCCATGGTGCTCATTAACTATTTTGAGCTAACTCAAACTCTAAAAAGGGTTTGTGAGCCTTTTTTTTAGGTTTTCAAATATATAAGCCATTAATAATTGAGTAAGATATGCCCATTTTACTAAAACTATCTTTTGATTTTCCTACATTTTCTACAATTGCTGAATATTGTCAAGTGCCAACTTGCCTCTCCTTCTTCCCAGTTGCATGAATGACTCAAATACCTAAAAAACAACATGTTAATGAATCAAAAATTATTATACTTCAATAATAACCACTTATTATAATAAATCATCACAATTTAGCATTAACTAGCTACACATACAAATACTAATCAATAAATCATTTTTCATAGTTAATGCTTCATAAATCAAGTTTATGTATGGAAATGTCTTGGAAATGTATTAAATTCATGGAGTGAAGTGTATATATATATATATATATATATATATATATATATATATATAATATCTTGGAAATGTATTAAATTCATGGAGTGAAGTATATATATATATATATATATATATATATATATATATATATATATATATATATATATATATATATATATATATATATATATATATATATATATGACAATTTATAGGCTCATCATTCAATGGCTATAGGAAACTGCAAGAAATTGCATAGTAGTGGCTGCAGGATCTGTATATTACAACTTTCTATATATCTATATATTTATGTGTCTCCATAAATCTACATCTATGTATCAAATGCTTGATTACAATTTCAAATATATAAGATTTGTGAATCTCTAAAAACCATCTAACAATGGTCTCATCATTCCTTTAAACATGGAAGAGACGTATTACAAAACTAATGACCAATTGTGTTGATTTTCTGTTCCACATTTTTCAGCAGTCCACTCAAACGCATTATTAAAAATTAGATCAAACCATTTTACTAAGTTATTCTCCTCCTTTTTATCTTTCTATATCATTTTGAAAATATGAGTTTAATTAATAAATGTGAAAGTTATGAAAATTTTATTGAAAGTGGTTTTTTTTCTGCCTAAAAATATGCCACCTTTTACTTAGTCAACTTTTGATTTGTGGTGTTCATTAACTATTCTAAATTAACTCAAACAATGAAAATGGTTTCTGCACCTTGTTTTCAAGTTTCTAAATTGTAATCCATTCTTAATTTCTTTAATAATTGAGTAAGATATGCCCATTTTACTAAAACTAACTTTTAACTTTTTTTGCATTTCCTACAATTGCTAAATATTGACAAGTGTCAACTTGCTTCTCCTTCTTCCTAGCTGCATGAACGACTAAAATACCTCATAAAAAAGGTTAATAAACTCAAGATAATTATTATTTAATAATAACTATTTATCATAATAAATCATCACAATTTAATATCAACTAGCTACACATACAAATATTAATCAATACATCATTTACCATAGTTAATACTTCATAAATCAAGTTAATATATGGAAATGACTTACAAATATATTGAAAACATGGGGTAAAGTGTTATAATAAATATATATAGATATGACAATCATAGGCTCATCACTATCAACAAGATCACAATAAAATACAATTTACATTGCCATGGATGGATGGAATTACAGACTATTTGACTGGAGCTTTGTATTTCAAAAAGATAGATCTAAAGAGTGAGTACCATCAAATTTACATCAGAGAAGGAGATGAGTTTAAGACTACTTTTAAGGCAAGGGAAGGATTGTATGAGGGGTTAGTCATGTGTTTTAGGATATTAAATGTACATAGCACTTTCATGAGGCTCCTAAATGAGGTATTCAAGGAGTTTCTAGGTAATTTTGTCATTTTTTTTTATCTAGATGGTATATTCATCTTTAGTAAGACATTAGATGAAAATTTGATGCACATTCGTAAGGTGTTTGATAAGTTGAGGGAGAAAAGGTTGCTGGCAAATTTGAAGAAGTATAGTTTTGTGAAGAAGGATTTGGTGTAGTTGGGATTTGTAGCTTTAATAGAAGGTCTAAAAATGGATATTAAAAAAGTGAAGGCTATCCTTGAATGACCCACTCCAACAAGTGCAATAAAGGTAAGATCTTTTCATGGAATAGATTGTCTTTACATAAAGTTTATTAGAGGTTTTAGTAGTATTTGTGGATCTTTGACCAGAACAATGAGAGGAGATAGGAAAGAAATGAAGTGGACTGTAGGGGTATATAAGAATTTTAATCAATTCAAATAAAAAATTATAGAGTAGCCTATTTTAGCACTTCCAAATTTTAATAAGATGTTTCAAGTAGATTCTAATACTAGTGGGTACTAATATAAGATGATCAAACCTTAGGAAATATTGAAATAATTAAATTAATTGTAATTTGATCAAGAAAATGATTTGAACTAATTCAATAAAATATTACAATGCATTGATTTAGGAAATTGATAAATTGAAGAATGGGGGCCCATAGTCTAGGCGACGATTTTAGTGTGCATACAAGTGGTATTGCAATAGGAGCTATTTTAAGACAAGAAGCTAGACTTGTTGCTTATTTCATTGAGAAATTGAATGATGCCAAAAGAAAGTATTTTTTTATGATCAAGAATTTTATGCTTTAGTTTAAAAATTGAATAAGTGGAGACACTCTATTTTTCCTAAGGAGTTTTTTTTCTATATTGATCATCAAGATTTGTGATATTTGAGTAGTTAAGGAAAATTGAATCAAAGGCATTTAGAGTGGGTTGAGTTTTTGTAAGTTATACATTTTTTTTGAGATATAGGAGTGGGAAGTATAACATATTTGTAGATGCTCTTAGTACAAGAAATTTTTTGTTGATATAAATGTATATTGAGGTGGTTGGGTTTAAGGAACCTAGAAGTTTGTTTCTAGAGGATTCTAACTTTGGTGAGGCTTGGAAAACTTGTATGTAACCTATTACACTTGATAGGATAAAGTGGTTGGATTTCATTATCCAAGATGGTTTGTTTTTCAAGGGAAGTAAGTTGTGCATTTTGAGAAGTTATATGAGAGAGAATATCATCAAGAAAAAGTATAGTGGAGGGTTGGATGGACAATTTGGTAGAGATAAAAGTAATTCTTTTGTTGATGAGAATTATTAGTGGCCATAGTTGAAATAGGATGCAAAGAAGTTTTTATATAATTTTAGAGTATGCTAGATGGAGAAAGGAGTGAAGAAAAATATAGTGTTATATCATTCATCACCTATACTAGAGAAGTTGTGGGTGAATGTCAGCATGGATTTCATTTTTGGTTTATCAAGGGTACAATGAGGGCATGATTCATTATTTGTGGTGGTTGATAGATTTTAAAAAATGGTACATTTCATTCTCTTCAAGAAGACTAGTGATGTTGTTTATGTTTGTTGCATTTTCATGAAAAATATGGGCACCCCCTAGCTATTTCCCCATTACTAGGCTCCTAGTTTGGAGTCTCAGTTATTTTGGACCCTCCCTTGAGTCTGAGACAAGCCTCGATCTTTGATTGGGAAATAAAAAGTAGTTAGAAAGGAAAATAATAATGATTTTGAGTTAATTATGCTTCAATTTCACACATGCACACTTGTGCACATATACACATGCACATGTACACTAAGTGCACATATGCACATTGCAGCCCACTCTAAATATGTGCACATGCAAAGGTGCACACCCTCAAAGGGTTTACACCTTTCTAGGTGCACATGCTTAGAGGATACACACCGTTGTAGATGTACACCCACAGAGGGTACAAACCTTTATAGGTGTGCATCTTTAGGGGTACACACTGGGCACTTAGGGCCTATATAAGGCACCAACCCCTCTCCTATCTTTCACTTGCTCTCACTTCCAATTGAAGACCACACCTCCACACCTTGTCTCCCTATGCTCCTCTACTACTCCTAGTCCTGTACATACACAAAGAACAAGGTTAGCCACCATAAGGGTCCACACATGCACACCCCTCTAAGGTCCTATACCTTAAAAAATTAAAAAAACTTAAAAAAAAAAGACCTACAAGCTCCTAAGGCCTTATTGTGGTGTGCACATGCACACCCCTAAGAGGTGCCCATGTGCGTACCTCCACACTAATCGAGACGAGGAAAATACCAACCTAAGAGCAAAGACTCACTTCTACAAAGGTGTGTAGATGAATTCTTCTAAACACTTAAGGGTTTCCCCTAATACATAAGGTATTATGTGTATGCAAAACTATGCACATGCACATGTGCACGTCTTGCCTAGGTGCACAAGTGTGAAAATGCACAAAATAGGCCATTTTAGGGCTTATAAAGTGCACTAGATTACCTGTAAAGGTGCACTAGGTGTGATGACTTGCACATCAAACCTTTCTAGGGGGAAAATTTTCTTTTGACTAGTTTTTCACTCATTCTTATAACATTATGAGTCCATAGAAGCTCATTTTTGCTTTTTGACTAATGTTTACCTCTTTTGTGCAGATCAAATGAAATCCTCATTATATTCCATGGTGGAGAAAATGGCACTAAAACTAGTTTCATCCAAATATCAAGGAGCACCCAAGAAGTCACAATTCTAGGATGGACATGCAAAAATATGAGACATGGAGTTGGGACATATAGATTGGAACAGCTTCCTTACAATCTACAATAAACCAAGGGAAAGGTATACTATGATATCTGCACTCATTTGATTAGGGCTCTAAATGCACTATCACATCCTACATTAGTTAAATCTTTAGAAATAATAATGATATTATCAGAACACTATGTGACTCAGGAAAAGGTTGTGAAGAGTATAACTGGAGAAATAGTCTTGGACATTCAACCCCAAAATATAGAGAAAGTATTTCACCTTCCAAGGGTAGACCAATAGAGAAAAACATTATATGATGGGGAAAAATGATGGTACAAAGATATTGAGAAAGAGGCAAAGGACATAGTGCAACCCTCTTTCCTAATCGACAAGACACCTGTGGGCCACAGAGTAGGTAAGGTAGATATGACTAGAAGATACACAAAAGATGAAATTGGATATGCAATTTTCCTTCTGAGTAGAGTCATGGACCCTTCCAACTATTGGTCAACTTTAGAATTGTATGGTTCATTTTATTGAAACCATTAGGACTACAAAGATGTCCATTGATTGGGCCACCATCCTAAGCGATAATTTGGATGAGCAACTAGCCACTATCAAAGTAGATCCTTGCTTCTACATAACATCACACATAGTGTAATTATTGGCATCTAGAACCACAAAATATCCAGGCTTCTATAGGAAGGGAAACTTTCAAGATGCAAATGCTTGGCCCTATGTGGTATACCCATAACTAGAAAAAAAGAAGCTCCTACTATAGAGTGTGGAATATAGAGTGGTCAATGATGGTTTTATCTTTGCAATTATTAGGTTTATTGAAGGTAATTATGCAAAGAGAATATCAATAGAGGAAGCTACTAGAATCATAGAAATAGGCACCTACTACATTTAATTTAAGTCCTTCACATATCTTCAAGTAGCTAGTACTCTATTGTGCCCCAAGAAGCTTCCAAGATATCCCTTAGATAGGTTGATACTCCTGGAGATTGCTCACAAACTCACTTTTATGTATGAATAAATAAGAAAATAATATAAGAAGACATGGGTCTAGCCCATTATAATTGGTGCATTCAAGGTGAAGTAAAAGTAAGATATTGCCGCCTTCAACTCTAAATAGGATCAATATCCCTTAGAAGAATACAAATCCACTTGCCCATTCTTTGACAACATTGGGATGGTTCAACATCTAGTAGGGAAAGAGTTTGTTCATGTGGAAGAATTGGAGGGTCATTAGATGAAAGCTATAGATGACTATGATGTCTGAATAAGGGGCTATTGTAGGATGACTCTATATTTAGTAGAAAATGTGCTCAAGATGAAGATTGCTTTGAAGGTCATAAAGAGGGACACCAAAGAATTCATGGATCCTTTGTAAAATAGAGACAAAATATATGAGAGGCCTATCATGAATGCTAAGATAGGGAGAGATGAAAAAATTACATAGATCATTGGGCCAAACATGTGGTCTAATTGATAATGGAATGGATTTGGAAGCCATTTTGGATGGATCGAGTCCCTCAAGCCATACCCCTAAAAGCCACATCTAGTATGATTAAAGGCAAAGGTGAAAAGATCATTGTATTGACCTACCCCACTTAGTCCCCAGTAAGGCCAAAAATGGTTCATCAACATGAGTGGGAGGTTGAGTACTTTGAGGCTAACAAGGGCACAAAGAGGAAGATGGTACCTCCTAGGGTGAAGAAACAAGCAACTCAAGCTTAAGTGCCTCCACAATAGGTACAATCTAAATAGGTACATGTTGATCCTTAAGAAGAGTAGGAACAACCAAAACAATCTCAAGAGGAACAAGCAGAGGAGGAGAGGGTTCCACCAATAAAAAATATAGAGGAATAAGCCTTTACCTTAGGTCTAAAGAAACCAAGGATCGAAACAACTATGGTGGGTACATAGAGGAGAAGATTAAAGAAGAAGAAAAATACTCCATGCCCATAGGTTCCTAAGACCATCCTAGAAGCTAAGGATGAAAAATGAGGGGAACATATAGAGTTTTTCCCCTTGAGCCAAAGAACTCGCTTGGCCAAAACTACATAGGAAGAGAGGAGAATAAGCTATACATAGATACCTCCATCTTCTCCAAGAAAACCTATCCAGCTATCAACTTTAGAAAATGAAAAAAAAAGTGGATAGTAGAGATGGAGAGTGAAGGAACTAATATCTTTGACCTCTCATACTTTGACCTTATGCCAGTGGGTATTAAGATGATAGGTGAGAAAACTAAAGACACTCCCACTAGTGAGCCTTTAGGAGAGAATTGGAATCAATTATTTCCTTTACCTCAAGCACCTTTAGGCATTCCACTGCCACCATCATAAGATTTGGCCATTCTAGATAAAGGTTCAATAATGCCACTTCCTTTGGTCACATAAGTAAAGGTAGAAGAACAAAAAATTGAGGAAGGGGAGTTCTAATAGCTTCATGTTGATGAAGTATCTAAGGAGGGACAAATACCTAAAGAAACCAAAAAAACTCCTTGATATTGTTAGGATTAAACCATAGACAAAAATAACAATTACATGCAAATATAACCAATAAAAGAAAATAATAGATCACACAGAAAAAACACAAGGCACCAAAATTTAATGTGGTTCACCCAATCCCTGGGCTACGTCCACCAAACACAAAGTCCAATATTTTTATGATCCAGTGGTTACAACCTGATTACAATCTGTAATCCCTTACATAAGAATCAATTTCACATCACACCTTGTGAAACAATCCCTAACCCTAAGCCCTTTTATACAAGTATTTTAATCACTTTAGGGTTATAATTAATAATTACATGTCGGCCCAAAATCATGATAAAATAGGGCCCAAATTTGTTTTTCTTCAGGGCAATGCCTCAAACCCCAAAGAATTTATGAAGCATGTACAATACTTTCCTGATTAGTCACCACAATCTAACTGATATGCAAAGGCTAGACCCTTAACTCAATAGAGTATAGAGACTCCTACCAAAGATATTCAACATGAGAAGACTCTAGAGAGAAGTGACAATGGAAAGGATCTTACTTGAGAACCAACCTCTTCAGCCAAGTACATGTCAACCATGGGAACCACACCAACATGGCTGAAGAGGGAGGTTATAGTCCAATAAAATAGGTAGCTAGGTCTAACAATAGAGGAAGGAATGAAATAACTGATTAAAATGGTGAAGAGGCCTAAACCACCTAAGGTTGATTTAAGAGAAATAGCCTTCATAATGAAGAACCAAGATTAGGACCTACTTGCACATATTTTTATTCCTCCTCCTCACGTCGACACCAAAGAAATGAATTTGAAAAATTATAAAATCAAGGAGGTCATGTTGGGAAATCCCACAGTGGACACAACTAAAGTGATGATGACCATAGGCATGAAAGAGGTTTTTTGACACATGGATCAAGATGAGTTAGAATTGATAACACTATACAAGAAGAATGAGCTACTCAAAGGCTACCTGAATGAAGTAGTTGTCCCTATTGACCTAGATAATCTAGAGATTACTCTTGGGGTGACACTAGGAAGAAAAGCAATAGGAACATAGTTGGACCCATTTTTGGAGGCATGTCAACAATTGCATGATAGTTTTTAAGAGAAAGGAGTGTAGATAATATAGGGTAATTTGAACCTATTGCACCACATCCAATCAACTGAGAACAAGTTGGTTTCTATAGTGAACCAATATTTTGGGCTAATGGATGAAGTACATACCTAGACCAAGGATTTATAGGCATTAAAATAAATAAAAGGTCAAAGGTATTAGATTCTTATGGAGTCGTATACTGTAGAGGAGATAGATAAGCTTGCTGATTGGATAGATAAAATATTAGCATGGAATAAAGTAATGGAAGGATAACACGAAGAGATCCAATGGATTAAGGATAAAACTCAAGAGCAATTTTTGGAAGCAAAAAGGTACTTTAATGCTGCTTGCATTGAGAATTTTGAAGATGAGTCTAAGACCAAGATTTTTGTAGCATAATCAATTATCCAATAATTTAGAGCAATATTTGAAGATGCTTCGTTAGATGATGACATAAGACAAGCTTTCAAGACTGAAGAGGTATTGTTGGAGCTGGACACCAAGCTTGAGAATTTTCCTAGTACTTGGATAGAAGTTAGTAATTTATGCTAGCTAGTAAAAGATAAGTAAGGAGCTCTAGATTCACTAGAAGCTATCCTAGTAGCAGGGATGATATATAAATTCAAGAGTAAACATCTAGACATCATTTTTGTGTAAAGAGGGAAAGAACTAGATTCTAGAAATTTAGTTTTGAACACTTAGAAGATCTTTTGTATTTTTGGAACCTATCGTCAAAGTGTGTAGGTGCAATTTTCAATGAGGTGCATTGATAGTTTTGAATAAGAAGAAGTGCATGAATAGTTAACTATGAGTTGCTATTTTAGAGCATTCCATGCACCAGAAATGCATTTTGATGATAGTTCAACTCCAAGAAATGCCTAAAGAAGGTCAAGATCCCATTTTTAGAGCTTCTAGAGACTTCAAGATCATCTCATAGCTTCCCACCATTTATATTCTTATTCTTTCATTTTTTGTGTCATGTAAAGGCCCACACACCCATTAATGAATATAACACGGGTGGAGGCCTACTTAGTACCACTCTCACTGTTAGGATAAACCACAGACAGAAATAAAAACTACATGAAAATATAACCAATAACAAAAAATAATAGAACACACAGAAATGAACACAAGGCACCAAGATTTAACGTGGTTCACCCAATCCCTGGGCTACGTCCACCAAATAGCAAGTCTGATCTTATTACAATCCAGTGATTACAACCTGATTGCAATCCGTAATCCCTTACAACTCAATACCGCCACAAGAACCAATTTTGTATCACCACATATAAAAAATACCCAACCCTAAGCCCTTTTTATACAAGTATTAAATCGCTTTAGGGTTATAACATGTCGGACATATGTCGGCCATAATATGTCGGCTACCATGTCGGCTACTTCCAAAATTTTTTACTTTCCTGATCAGTCACCACAATGTAACAATCTCCCACTTGGGGACTGATCAGGCTCCACACTAAACAACAATCTCCCACTTAGAGACTGATCCTGTAGCAATACAACTACCGCATGGGGCTCCCACTGGATCAAACCACCCTGGACTCTGCTGTTCTTTTATTCACATTTAGTCTAAAAGACCAACTGAAGCTGAAGAGGAGTTCAGCTTCTCCCTTGTGACAACCTTTGTCAACATATCTGCTGGATTTTCATTGGTATGTCTCTTCTCCAGCTTTAACTGTCCATCCTCCAAAACTGACCGAATGAAATGGTACCGCAACTATATGTGTTTGGTCTTAGAATGCAGAGCTGAATTCTTAGCAAGATGAATGGCACTCTGACTATCGGTGAACAAATAATTATCCTTCTGAGGATGTCCCAATTCTTCCAAGAAGAACTGAAGCCATATCATCTCTTTGGCTGCCTCTGTAGCAGCAACATACTCTGCCTCTATAGTGGAGAGATCATTAATCTTCTTTAGCCTAGAAACCCAGCTCACGGCTGCCCCACCAACAGTAAAGACATAACCTGTAGTACTCCGCCTGGTATCAATATCCCCAGCCAAATCTGAGCCAACATAGCCCTGTAAATCAGTAGTAGAGCCCCCAAAGTGTAAACACTTATTGGATGTTCCTCTCAAATATCTGAGAATCCATTTGACAACATTCCAATGCTCAAAACTTGGATGACTCATATACCTGCTAACGACTCCCACTGCATGTGCAATATCTGGCCTAGTGCATACCATAGCATACATCAAACTTCCTATAGTTGAAGCATAGGGTACCTTGGACATCTTATCCTCCTCTTCCTGTGTCTTGGGACACATCTCCTTAGTCAATTTCAAATGACCAGGTAAAGGTGTGCTGACAGCTTTAGCATTCTCCATAGAGAAACGTTGCAACACCTTCTCAACATAATCAGCTTGAGATAGCGTCAATGTTCTGTTCTTCCTATCTCTGTAAATCTTCATACCAAGGATTTGTTTTGCTGCCCCCAAATCCTTCATAGCAAATGCATGTGCTAACTGGCATTTTAGCCCCTTAATATGATGCATGTTAGACCCAGCTATAAGCATATCATCAACATATAGACATAAAATAATGTAGCTATCATCATCCAACCTATTAAAATAAACACAGTAATCTGAATGACACCTGTTATATCCATGCTCATGCATAAAACTGTCAAATTTCAGATACCATTGCCGAGGTGCTTGCTTCAGGCCATATAAACTTTTCTTCAATTTGCACACTAAGTTCTCCTTACCTTTGACCTCAAAACCCTGTGGCTGAGCCATATATATTTCTTCATCCAAATCACCATGAAGAAAGGCTGTTTTAACATCCATCTGCTCTAAATGAAAATCTTTAGTAGCCACAAGACTTAAAATAGTACGAATAGAAGTCATTTTAACAACAGGAGAAAATATCTCATCAAAATCAATTCCCTTTTTCTGTGCAAATCCTTTTACAACTAACCTGGCCTTAAATATTTTCTTACCTCCTTCCTCTTCTTTCAACCTGTAAACCCATTTATTTTGTAAAGCCTTTTTACCTGCAGGCAACTTGCACAAATCCCATGTCTTATTTTTCAGCAAAGAGTCCATTTCATCTTTCATTGCAGACTCCCACTGAATCTTAGTATCCACCTGCACAGCTTCATCATAACTTTCAGGTTCACCAGCATCAGTAAGTAAAATAGAATACAAAGAGGGAGAAAACCTTTGTGGAGGTCTAATTGGCCTTGTTGACCGTCTAAAATTCACTGGTGTGTGTGGTATTTGTTGTTGTAGTTGTTGCACATCATGAGGAATGGCTGGAACATCAGCTTTTGGAGTATCATCCAGCACTACATAATCATCTTCTTTCTTCTCATGTTGCTGCAATAGATCTTTGTACCACACTTTTTCATTGAATATGACATCTCGGCTTCTTATAATTTTATGATTTTCAAAATCCCAAAGCCTATAGCCAAATTCATTAATGCCATATCCAAAAAAGACATATTTCTTTGATTTAGCTTCTAGCTTGGTTCTATTTTCAGAGTCTATATGAGCAAAAGCTTCACAACCGAAGGTCTTGAGAAAAGAATAACTCACCTTCTTACCAGTCCATGCTTCCTCTAGAATACCATAGCCCAAAGGAGTAGAGGGACCTCTATTAATCAAATATACTACAGTATTGACAGCCTCCACCCACATGTGTAAGGGCAACGCAACATGCAACCTCATGCTCCTTGCGTGCTCCATTATAGTCCTGTTCATGCGTTCAGCCACTCCATTTTCCTATGGAGTCCTTGGAATAGTTTTTTGTCTACAAATACCATTAGTGGAGCAATAATCTTCAAATTCATGACTGCAATACTCACCACCATTATCAGATCTGAGACATTTTAATTTCTTACCAGTCTCATTTTCAACCAAGCATTTCCATTTCTTAAAAGTTTGAAATACATCATATTTCTGTCTAAGGAAATAAACCCATACTTTTCTAGTTGCGTCATCAATAAATGTAACATAATAATGAGAGCCACCAAGGGAAGATACCTGAGCCAGTCCCCATACATCTGTATGCACAAGCTCTAATTTCTCCTTTTTGTTTTCCTTCCCTGTCTTTACAAAACTCACTCTCTTTTGTTTTCCATACACACAACTTTCACAGAAATCCATATTCACACATTTTAGACCTGGTAAAACTTTCCTTGAATGAAGTACTTTCATACCTTTCTCACTCATGTGCCCAAGTCTATTGTGCCACAACGCTGTATCAGAATCTACAACAGCTATTTGTTCTCCCTGCTCAACTGCAGTAATTGTTCCTGAATATTCATTTTTCTCTGAAACAATCAAAGTATAAGGAACAATATGACCTGTACAAAGATATAAGGTGCCTACTTTCACACCTTTTGCTACTACAAGGGAACCTTTTGAAACCTTCCAATTTTTATCATTAAAAGTAATTACACAACCCTCATCACCGAGTTGCCCTGCTGAAATTAAATTCCTACTCAGCTTTGGAACATATCTTACCTCATGTAGTAGCCAATGATTCCCATTCTGCAACTTAATCTTAATTTTTCCCTTTCCAACAATCTGACAGGGTTCATTATCCCCCAAATAAACAAGCCCAAAATCCCCTTGGACATAATCAATGAAATAACCTCTATGAGGTGTAGCATGAAATGAAGCACCAGAATCTAAAACCCATGAATCATCAACACTCTCTAAAGACAGAAGCAAAGCATCCTCTTCGGATTTATTACTTACCACATTTGCCTCTTTGTCTCCATCTAATTTATCTCCTTCATTTTTCTTTCGAGTCCAGCAATCTTTCTTTTTGTGCCTTTGTTTCCCACAATACCAGCAATCATTTGGTCCTCTCGATTGAGACCTCCTCCCCTTTGACTTTCCTCTTGATTTCCCACGATTTCTAGAGTTACTTCCTCTTTCAGTCGTTCTGCCCCTTCTTTGTGCATTTAAAGCACTTCCTAATGTAGATCCACCTGAGGATTTTCTACGAGTTTCCTCACTTAAAATAACACCGATCACATCATCATATTTTAGGGTACTTGATCTAGGAACAGAATTACTCACCGCCATTACCAAGCCATTCCAGCTTTCAGGCAAAGAACACAAAATCAAGAGAGCCCTAATTTCTTCATCAAAATTGATACCCACAGAAGATAATTGACTAGTAATAGTATTAAACTCATTTAAATGATCTACAACAGATCCACCTTCTGCCATTTTCATATTAAATAAACACTTCATGAGAAATACCTTATTTGAAGCGGAGGGCTTTTCATACAGTGTCACTAGGGTTTTCATCAAATCTTCTATCGTCTTTGCTTTTGTAATATTAAATGCCACTGATGGTGCCAAGCATAATCGAATGCTTCCGAGTGCCTTTCTGTCCAAAAGATCCCATTCAGCCTCTGACATAGTTCCCTGATTCTTGGCTTTTCCTTCCAACGGCTTCCATAAATCCTTCTGATATAAATAGTCTTCCATTTGCATCTTCCATAACTGGAAGTTCTACCCATTAAACCTATCAACCCTTAGCTTACCATCATCTGCCATTGCTCCCACTCAACCGTGAGACTCCCACTTAACCGTGAGACTTTCCTGCAGAGGATAACTAAAAAATAACTAGGCTCTGATACCACTTGTTAGGATAAACCACAGACAGAAATAAAAACTACATGCAAATATAACCAATAAAAAAAAATAATAGAACACACAGAAATGAACACAAGGCACCAAGATTTAACGTGGTTCACCCAATCCTTGGGCTACGTCCACCAAACAGCAAGTCCGATCTTATTACAATCTAGTGATTACAACCTGATTACAATCCGTAATCCCTTACAGCTCAATACCGCCGCAAGAACCAATTTTGTATCACCACATATAAAAAATACCCAACCCTAAGCCCTTTTTATACAAGTATTAAACCGCTTTAGGGTTATAACATGTCGGACATATGTCGGCCATAATATGTCGGCTACCATGTCGAACCCCACTATTTATGAAGTATGTACAGTACTTTCCTGATCAGTCACCACAATGTAACACTCACTCCTATCACAAAGGGAAGAGATGATTTATTATAAATACATGGATATAATATGTACTCCAAAAAATTATTTTGATGCAATAATATATTCTATTGGTGCTCTTATTTTGAGTGTAGTCATTCTTGCAGGATTGCGTTATTTTCATGAATGTATATTCATGAATAATAATGGAGCTAATAGTTTTATTGTATTGTTATGATTGTGTGACCTTTTAGTTTTGGTGTTTTCCTTGTGTTAACAAATTTAGTTGACATAATGAATTGGAGAAAGGATTATCTTTGTTCTTGCATAGAGCCTTGTATTTCATGAGAGTGTTTTCCATGGCCTTACAATTTGATGAGATGTGAAACATCTTTTGGTTTATATTGAGTTACCATCAATAATTGCATCAGTGGAGTTGATGAAGTATTGATCCTAGTTTCATTGATTTCTAGCATGATCCTTTTGATAATTTAATTTGTAGATGTGTTGTTACCTCGGTTTATGTCCATTAGTAATTTCCCTCTCAAGTTATTTGCTTTAATATCTTGTTACCCTATCTTTGTTATTTGATTTTCTAACATTTGGTTAAAATAGGAATTTATATAGTTGCATCTATAGATTAAATTTATCATAAAATAGAAAATAAAAAAAATATATTTTTTGTCATTATACTTTTCAAATAGTAACACATTTATCCAACATTGGTTCAAACCAACAAAGGCCTCCTTATGAACATACATATTTATTTTAAGTTGAGTGAACCCAATAGGTTGAAAGACCACCTAGAACCTTAGAGATGGTCCATGATCAACTTTTCAAGAGAGTGGTTTAAAAGGATCCCTATCATTCAACATTGTGAAAAATGACAACTCAAGAATATGATATAGTTGTTTTTAAGAGAAGTGGTAAGACTTCATGGTCCTCCAAAGAACATACCAAGTTTGTTGGGAATTGCTATTGTACATTGTGGAATAAATTGAAGAAAAACTTGAAGTTCAGTTCATCTCATCATCCAAAAAATGATGGACAAACAAAAGTTGTGAATCAGAGTTTGGGAAATTTTTTGAGATGTTTGGTTAGAGATAAACTAAAAGGTTGGTATATGATTTTACCACAGGAAGAATTTTTGTATAATAATTCTATCAATCAAATACTAGTAAATCACCATTATAGATTATATGGGAGAAGTCTGTTATAATTTGAGGTAATTGATCCATTTGAGGAAGGAGGGAGTTTTAGTGGGCACATGTATAATAAGCTAAAAATGAGGAAGTTTGGACCATGCAAGATAGTGAAAAGACATGATTCTAGAAATGCCTATAAAGTAGAGTTACCAACTAAACAGAACATTTCATTAGTGTTTAACATTTTAGATTTGATAGGATATTATAAGGGAGGTGATCGAGATGAAGTTGCAAAATCACAATGGAGTATTCTAACATCTACTTCAGCTATGTAGGAGATTAAGGAGATACTGGATAGTTTTGAAGAAAGAAGAACAAGGAACATAACATATGAAGAGTATTTTGTCAAATGGAAAGGGAGGATAGTAGAGCATTCATCATGGCTAGCATGGAAGGAGGTTGACTGTCTTAGTTATCCCTTGACTACCTAAGAAGTGACAAGTTTAGTTCTCAAATTACCTCAGGTGTTTGATGCAAGAGCATCCTAGGTATAAAGAAAATCTTGCAACACCCAAAAATATTTGTGTTTCTAGTTTTATAGTTTTTGTATTTTTAATAACGGTTATTCCTATAAAGAGTTACTATTTGTGGGAGATTAATAATTTTAGTAAGTAGATATTATGTTTTTAGATTGTTCTAATCTCATATGTGGAGGTTCATCTTTGAGATATCAGCCTGTCAGATGAGGTTTAATGTCACATCATATGTATTGATGTAGTTAGTGCATATTTTTGGTATGAATTTTGGCTATCCAAACTTTAGGTCCAACAATGAAGGCCTAAATGGCTCCAAAATGAGGTGACGCCTATACTAATTGATGCTTGCACTACTAGCCTCTATAGATCACTAGTTGAGGAGTTTGAAATAAGGTTCTAATAGCCCATTAGGTCAATGGTTTGCTATTTATGGTCTCCAGAAGTGGACTCATCCAAAAATGTGATTTATAAATTATCTTGAGTCAATCTTATATAATAAAGTATAATGAAATATTATAATACAAGTTGGTCAACCTCAAGATTTAGGCTTAGTGTTTAGAACATTCTTGGGTGGTAAAAGTACCATATAAGGAAGGCTTGTGGGTTATCTATAATAGTTCTAGGTGATAGTCACAATTCTATCTTGCAAACTATTGTAAGGAATGTGCCCATGTGTGTTTTCATATTTTGATTTTGTAATCCCACATTTGTGGCAATAATAAGAAGCCAATATTTTATTCTATCAATTTGTGTTGTTTCACTATTTCTACGGTGTGTCTTGGTATCAAGAGAAGCACTCTCATCAAAATATGAATGAGGAACTTATTAGATTAAGAGATGTTGCAATAACTAAGCCTATTATACATTCAACATGGGTGTCTAATTTGGTACAAGTAAATAAAAATGGTGAGATAAGTCTATGTGTTGACTTTAAATTTTTAAAAATATCATCACTAAAATATAGCTAAGTATTTCCTAATATGGAAACATTATAGTAGAAGATAACTAGGAATGAATTACTATCCATGATGGATGAATTTTTAGGCTACAATCAAGTGAAAGTCAAAGAATAAGATAAATACAAGAAAACCTTTACTACACTTTGGTGAACCTATGTATATGCAAGGATGCCTTTTGGACTCACCAATGGATTAGAAAAATTTCAAAGAGCCATTGACAATGCCTTTGAAGGCTAAATTAATTTCATCTTGGTGGTATATCAAGATGATCTAACTACATACTCAAATAAGGAAGAAGACTACTCTAATAATTTAGAAAAGATATTTATGAGAGCCTTGGAGTATGAGATTATCTTTAAATCCCAAGATGTTCCATTTTGGAGTCACTAAAGGGAAATTATTTTGTCATATTCTATCTAAAGAGGGAGTAAGGATACATGCTGAAAGAATATTTGATATTGAAAAAATTGAGGTTCCTAAGAGAATCAAGGCCATCCAATACTTTTTGGGGAAGATAAACTTTGTAAGGAGGTTTGTATAATTTTTTTATTGCAAAGATTCTTAAGATAGGAGCATAAGTTAAATGGAATAATGAAGCCTTAGAATAATTTGAGAGTATACAAGAATCTATTAAGCAAGTCCATGTTATTAAGTCCCCCAATTTTTTGCAAAATCTTTTCATATTTTTTTCTTGTGTGTCTTATCATACTATATCCAAAGTAATGTTACATAAGAGAGGTATATAAATTACCTATAATTTTTTATAGGAAGATTCTACAAGAATTAGAATTAAACTATTAAATAAATTAAAAGAGAACATATGCACCAGTGAAAGCTGAAAAATCTTTTAGGCCATACCTTGCAAGAGAAATCATGGTTGCATATGTACCAAATGCAACAATTGATTATATTCTTAAACAATTAGAGACTACTAGAAAATGGTGTAAATGGATGAATTAGATCCAAGAGTTCAATATTGATATTCAAATCACTAAACTAGTATGAGGAGGTGGTCATGCAAAGCTCATGGCTAACTCTACTTTGGAAACTTCCCAACTACATCAGATATAATAAACAAATATTAGTATTGCAAATTACATTTGGTATATAGAATCTATTCATTACATGAGACACATGAAATATAGATGAGGGTTGTTTGATTGTAAGAAAATAACTATTAAACTTTATTCAAGTATATTTATATTGTAAAACCAAGATGATATCTCACTTTTCTATAATTTAGAAATGTATTAGGTAGAATCTATCGTCAAGGAGGTAAAATAAGGAGTATATGGGGGAATTTTTTTAGCTAAAACTACAATCCACAATATCTTATAGGCAGGGTATTTTTGGCCTCATGTTTTCAAATACTATCATGCATATGATAGAAAGTTTGAAGCCTGCCAAAATTTCTTTGGAAAGTTGAAATATAATGGAGCATTATCCCTCAGACCTCTTCATACTAAGGAAATACTCTAAGTTAAATTTAATAGTATGAGTTAATAGGATTACAATCAAGACATCCATAATATATGCCCCATATGATCTAGTTTATGGAAAGAAATCAAGACTACCCCTTCACAATTTGTTTCCCATATATCAATTTGTTAGAAAAGAAAAATTTAATGATATAAATTTCATGGAAGGAAGAATAAAATATTTGGTTGAACTAGATGAAAAATGAAGAGAAACTCAAAAGAAAAATACTAAAAGATAGCAATAAGTTATGTGATTGCACAAAAAAAAGGAAAAAGGTAGAGTTTTCAAGGAAAGAGAATGGGTGTTAAAGTGAAATGATGGGGACAAAAATAATGGGAAACATAGAAGATTCACAACACTCTAGTTAGGACCCTATGTCATCATTGCAAAGGAAACTAAGAACACTTACTTCTTGCAAGATTAGGATGCAAACATCTATGAATTTCTAGTACATGGGCAATACTTAATGGATTTCTTGTCTTAATAAAATTCAAAGAGTATTCCTTTTGTAAATAGTTAAATAACTCTATTTTCTTGTTGCTTTTACTTCTCATCCTCTAATACTAATGGTCTTCTCTCCAAAGATGATTGGAATCTCATTACGCTCACAAGGATCATATGTCCCTAGAAGGAGCCATTGTTGTTACTTAAAATTTCAGCCTAATTTTGCCTTTATATTATCCATTTGAAGCTTTGATTCATTTAAATTTCTTTCATTTTAGACCCAAAATGCATGTATGCTATATCTTTCTATCATGACAATAGTTGTTATAGTTTTGTCCATGTGAAGGAATGAGATTATATATATGAATGAACAAGGTATTGGATCTATGTATGCAAATGCCCTGAAAGTTCATCCCACCAAATTAACATCTAGGCATTGGCATGGATCTTGGACACCAAATAATAACATATATAATTTATTATTAATAAATACTATTTAAATAATTAAATAAAAATAAAATTACAATGAATGAATAAATAAGTAGAAATAAGTACAAGAGAGAATATGGTAGTAATGCAAGAGTATGTTAAGTGTAAGGGAAATATTGCATCACCCAAAAATGTTTATGTTTTATTTTTGTCAATAAGGGTTATATCAATGTAGAGTTGTTTCTCAAAGTTTACAATTATTAGCAAGTTGATTATTCAAAATATGAACGTTATAATTTCTTTCTTTAAGGTTCTTTTTAGCTATATCAGCCTACAAGTAAAGTTTCTGTTGGAAATATAAGAGGAGTAACTAAGAGGGGAGGGGTGAATTAGTTACTAAGAAAAAAAATTCTAGATCCTTTAGATGTCAATTCAAAATACAAATAGATAACTGAATACTATTGAAGCTTGGAAAACACACAAAATGTTGTAACTCAATAGTAATTGGATTAGCTCGGTAAAAGATTAACACATAAATAATTAGATGTTATCTATGATTACCATTACTTTACCTTAGTTGCAAACACATAAAGAAAATAGAATGAACACATTTGACACTAGGATTTAATGTGGAAACCCAATTTGGAAAAAACCACCAATAGAAACTAGTTACTAATTTTCACTCTTCTAAAGTGAGCCCTGTTAGGAGCCAACCTTGTTAGGAGCCAATCTTGTTAAAGGTTACAAAACAGACTATTAGGTGTGACCTTGTTAAAGGAATTAATCACCCTATTAGGAGTGGCTTGGTTAGAGGTCTTGAGAACAATTTAATGGAATTGCCACCCTCTTAGAGGATTTGCAAATAGTTGTTAAGCCAACTCTATTAGGAGATTTAGATCATTGCTACAATAGTTAGAGATTAACAATGAGATGACCTAATTTGAATGCAACTGAATTGCTGATTTTAGATCTCTATTTTGGCTTGTACTTGATCATTCCTAATTGAATATGTCTTTGTTGCTCCACAAGGATATTTTTCTTATCTTTCAAATTTTCTTCCTCTGCTCATCATTAGATCTTCAATCGTATCATCACAAATTGCACACTTGTACTTCTCCACACATATTTTGAAATCACAACTTGACCTTATACTTATATCTTCCACTTTGTCAAGTTAGCTCAAATACAACTTACAATAATCAATATTCATCACCTTAGTTGACTGGAATCAATAGATATATCAATTAAGCTTTATACAAAAAAATAAGAAAATCCTTCATTAGCTGACCCTACTCAGTAGAAAATAACTTTGAAATTATTTTTTTTGTTAACCAATAGAAGCTTGGTTAACATTGCAAACTTATGAAAGTCCTTTGGTAACCAAGTGAGCTTAGTTAACATTGCTTCCATCCAGCTTTCCTTTGTTACTTGAGTGAGCACGGTTAATACTCATTTTTTGCAACTTTTCCTTTGACGCTTGAGTGAACTTAGTAGACACTACCTTCTAAACTATGAAAATAAAAGAACGCTCAGTAGAGACTGAGAACTGTCTTCACTACCCAAGTGAGCTTGACATATATTGACTACAAATGATATAACATTTGTGTAACATCAAAGACAAAACACAATTAACCAATTATATCCAACAATCTCTCTCTTTGGCATTGATGGGAACACAACATGTCATAGAACAATAAAATTTTGGATTTTAGATTTGAGAACTCCCTCTATCAGTATGATCTCTTCCTTTCACTAGATTCTATCTTCAATGGTTGTTACCAAGTTCATTCAAAACATCCTCCCTCTTTCAACATTATTCTTCTTTGGAAAACTTCTCCCTCTCTAGTTTCTAACTTTATTCTGGTTCCAAAAATTTCTTAGAGATATGACAATAAACTTCTCCTTCTTTGATAAAACATGCCAAAGACAATAACTCTATAAATACCAATGTACCTTAAGTACTGATTCATTTGCAATATATCCTTGCCAATTCTTGCACCAACCAATTGATCTTCAATAGGTTTTGGTTGATGCATTCACTGAACTTTATTTAGTGAATTTCAGATAGGGGAATGACCCCTATCTTACCTCTCAGATTAAAAAATTCATCCTTAGGTAATGGCTTGGTGAGTATGTCTACAATTTGTTCCTTTGTATTCATATATTCCAATCTAACTTCTTTATCTTGCACCAATTCTCTTAAGAAGTGATATTTTATAGCAATATACTTTGTTTTGGAATGCATTACTAGATTGTTTGATATGTTGATTACATTAGTGTTACCACAATATATGAGAACTAGATCTTTCCTTCCAAAAGTTGTTTGTGTTGGAAATATTCAAGGCTATGCTAAGTTACTGAGAGGGGAGGGGTGAATAAATAACTTCAATAATTTTAACAATTTCAACTCTTAAACCAAAAATCCAATTAGCATTCAATTCATCACATATAATCTGATCTAGTTGCAAGCATAGGAAACTGAAAAGAGGAAAGCATTCATAACATTGTGACACAAAGATTTGGTGACCCAGAAACCTTCCAAATAGAAAATAAAATTGGGGTGGGATGATACCCACAACTTTAGTACTACAATATAAAGTTAGCCTGTTAAAGCTTACATTGATCACTTCTGATGATCTACCCTATTAGGAGCAATGAAGACTACTAGGTCCACCTTGTGAAAGGATTTATAAACATACAATTAAGTATGCACTATGTAAAGAGATTTAGAAAAGACTGTTAGGTCTACCTTGTGAAAGGATTTGACTAATCCACCTATTAGGATGAAACAATAGATCTCTGATTTGCAGCTTGGTTTTCCAAATGAGATGTCTTTAAGTACTGATCACCTTGTTGTGATAGATATGAATTTGCTACTCCTTATACTACTGTAGCCTTTGTAATTTGCTCCTTCTACTTTTCTCTAATTTAATTCACATTCACACCTTCATATTCTCATACACATACTCATACTTTGGATATGATTTAATGCATTACATATATATCAATCCAATTATACAAATTACAAAGTCAGCCACAATACAAGTTACCACAAATATTAAAAAGTTATCCCACATGAAGACATTCAAGTTTTGAAGACTGACTCGGTGAGGTTTTGTAGTGCCTACCCTCATTCACATCTTTTCTGGACATTGTTGTTATTATCATACATTATATTATGGATTCAGTGGTTATATGATGAGATCATTTAGATTTTACATTTCATGCATACATGATGATCATTATATTGTTTTCAGCTATGATTGATGATTAGATGGTTGGTTTATTATCTTATGTGTTTTATTATGGATACTTACCCCATACTTGCATGTGTATGGTGTGCGTGTTTTCTTATTGTATGGCATTTTTGATGTGGTTAAGGAAGGGAGTCGTAGTCACCTGCTTAGTCAGGATCTACACAATGCACCACTTCTTGCCATTGTCTGTTTAGCTTAACATTATATATTTTATGTACATGCATAGTTTTTTTGCAGGTTGCAGGTACCGGGTATTGACTTCCCTGAATTGCCAGGATGAGCGTACCCTATTATACTATCTCATTGATAAGAGAAGGGAGATAAATTCTCAAGTCCAAATCTCAAACCTTTAAACCAATTATCCTAGTGAGGTAGGAAAAGTGTCTAGATATTTTACCCATCGAATGTGTCGGATGACATGATTCGTGATTTTTAACCCTTTAGACTGATTTTGAGTGATTTTCTCTATGATGGGTTTTTATATTTTATCTTGGAGGTCTATGGTGAATTGTTTATTAATTAAGTCTTAATAAATGGATTTAATTAATAAATTAATTATTCGAGAAAATTAATATAAAATATCATGTTATTTGATATTTTGATTGTAATTAATTAAATGTGGATTATTGAGGAAAATGAATTAAATAAAAGAAAATTAGAAAATTAAAATTAATAATAATAATAAAATAATAATAAAGTAATAAATAAATAATAATAATAAAAGTTATAAAAATTAAAATGAAAGTTATAAATATTTAAATGGAAATTATATTAAAAAAGTGAATTGGAGTTATAAGCTTGCATGAGAATTAACGCACTTTTCTATTTCTCATGTGTCAACAACACAAAGGTTAGTGCATCAATTAAGCACATTGTGTCTACAACCCTATGGCTCATCAAAAAGGTTGGAAAAGACCCATGCTTAGTTGGTGACACCTTCTAGCTGTTTCTAGAAGCATTCTAGAGGTTTCCTAAGAGCTCTTTATATTCAGGCATCTCTAGAAGCTTAGACATAGCGTTGGAGTGCAATTGGAGCATTGGAGGATTTGAGAATTCTGAAGAAGGGAGCTTGCTCTGCGGTTTTTCTGAGGAAGAGCGATTTAGCATCAGAATTCGGGTAGATTCTTGTGATTTTACTTATGCTATTTCCGCATCATGCATTCCTTGTCTTCTTCGTGTCTTCCATATGTCTTCTGAGGAATTTCATATTTTTATTGTATGCATTCTCAATATGGGCAATTAAATTTATTTGAGAATTCTATATGCATAGATCTGAAAGGAAAATGGGGCTAGGGTTTAAATTATAGCCAAACCCATTAGAAAGTTATTGAGAAAATTTAAAGAGTAAATATTTTAGAATCATATATATATATATATATTCTTTGTGAAATATATATATATATATATATATATATATATATATATATATATATATATATGATTTGAGATGTGCAATTTTAATGCATATTTAAATATATATATGTTTATAAAAATTCTGCATATATATATACACACACACACACACACACACATATATATACATACTTATATATATATATATATATATATATGTATATATATATATATATATATGTATATATATATATATATATATACATATATATATATACATATATGTATATATATAAATATATTTATTGAAAGTTTGAATGTTGTATCGCTTTGCGAATTTCATTTTTTTGTAAAACATTTATAAATTTTTTATTAAAATCGAATGACATTGGTAAAACGTTTATTTCAAACATTATTGATACCGCAATTGAAAATATATATAAAAATTCATATGGAGGGGTGGGTTATACCCCATACCCCCCTCCCTTTCCATTGTTTATTATTATGGCGGGACTGTCGCGGTTGACATGACTGACGTTGTGACCCATATACGGTTCAGCGATAGTAGTCGTAGGCATTCACTGCGGCCGTGGGTGGTACAAACCCGACACCCACGTTGAGTATAACCAAGCATGGGATACAGGCGATAGCATATCACTTATGAATAATGATTTCCTTATTCAGTTTTACATAAAATGTTATTAAGTTTTGCTCATTATTAGATATTGTTATATGTATATATAATTAATTATAAATGAATATTATAAAGTTCTAAATTAGTGGATCACTCTTTTAATGATTTGAAATATTGAGCTTGTCAATTATGAAGAGATATTAATAATTAATTTAATTAAACTCAGTTTAATTAAGATTAGTTATTAGAATATATAATTGAAGTTTTGATTCATTGAGAATGTCAATTTTCAAACAATGTTATGTAAACAAAATATTATTAGATCAATTAGAAAATTGAGTCTAATAGTTTTGGGGAGAAACTTTTATCCGTCAAACAAATACATGGGTTAGGAAAAATATGAAATTTCTCCACTTGATATAATTTGGAAAAAACGTAAACTGAGACTTTTACATTCAAATTTGAAAACTTAGCAAAACCAAAACATGTGTTTGCATTGTGTATTCTTTATGCTATTGTTTTGGGTTTTGGGTTGACTAGTGTTGACCAGTTATAGGATGTCTACCAGAGGCTTGGGAGTTATGTGATTGTGATGTCATGATGATTTTTTAATCTCGATCTTTATAAACCCAACCATGGTTATGTGATGGAATCCTCTATGTATTGGATGTGATTACTAATTGTTATAGTTGAGATTCTTAGGTATGAGACACTTGACTTAACCATTATTTTGGTCATCGATCAGTTATCCTTGGTTATTTTCTAGTCGCCATGATGGGACTGAGATGTGTATTTATTCTTGATGATGTCATGATGTGACATGTTTGACTCAACCATTTTTGGAGTCTTCGATCAGTATGATTGATATTTTTGTTATTGAGAACCATTGGATACTTTGATTATCAATGATACTTCAGTTGCCAATAGAGAGCTATTGTGTTCATGATTTTCTATGGATGTTAGCTCATGGAGATTTGATGCTTTTATGCATATTTGATGATTTTATGGATTATCTTTTGTAATTTTGAGATTTATGAGTCCATGAGCATTAGGGTAGGATATCTGCATGTAGTGATAGGAAGTGGCTTGCAATGGGGGTCGGGGCCCTAAGAGGCTGCCAGGGTAACTCATTGTAAGTTGGATTAATAAGTGATAACATTCACACCTAATACTAACTGAATGAACCTAAAAAGATAAGTGTTTTGTTCTTTCCCATGCCTTGAGTGCTTGAACAGGCTAGGATGGGAGTAGTGAGATGCATGGTTGCGACCTTGCATTTCGTAGTATGCCTTGTCAGTATGAGAGGATACTAGTGGCTGCATGAAATTAGTATGGAACCATGGAGTTTAGCTAACTCCTAGGGTAACTTGTACGTGATAATTGCGATGACACTTTCCTGCTTGCATAGTAGGTTCCTACATGTCATTGTGTGCCTCTGGGATTAGATGTCAGATTTTGTGTTTGGAACCTTTGAGTTAGTATTTTTTTAGGATTCCTAGACTTATAGAGATATGTGCTATGTGATTTTGATAGCTTGTTTGGAACTTGAGATTATCTCCTTAGCATGGTGGGAGTGGACCACTTAGGTACCACGCGGTCGGGTGGTAGTGTATTTTCCACTCTTATCATTTTGAGACTCATTGAGACATTGTGGCTGATACGTCCTTCATGATGGTGGATATATATCCTTTTTCATTGATGATTAGCATATGTTAGATGATGTTATCTTATGCTTATATTTGCATGTTAGATTACCTTCTACATATGATGTTGTATTTATTAGGAGTGACATTCCTACTATGTTAATATCGATGATCTCTTCAGTGATTTGGAATGTTACGCACGGAGGGATGGCTAGGATCCATGATGGTCTAATGATGCTATTGACGGCTGGGAGGAACCGTGCACTTAGTTTATTATGTTGTTCTTTATGATGGATGTATATGTTCTTCTATGATGATGTATCATGTGTATCATGTGATTATCTCTACTTTGATGTATCATGGATTAGAATAGGATGATGTACCTTATTCTATGTATGTATATTTTTGAGCTTGTCATACCCTGTGACATGTACAGTGGATGAATGAGCATTTGAGATGTAATGTATAAACATCAGACTTATCATTTCGTGAGGATGTTGTACTAGATGGATTCATGTATGTAATTCAACGTTAAGGGATCTTAAAGAATGTAATGTAATATTTTTGTTATGTTTACTTTCAGATGGACATTATTATTACTTTCGTTATTGTGCATAAGTTATATGTGATGTTTACTTTCATTAAAAAAAAAAAATGCTACTAAACTTAGTGAAATTCTAGGTTAATTCTTGGATCCCTTGGCGGGGCATTACATTTGGTATCAGAGCTAGGTTTCTACATTGGGAGCTCTAGGTATTTTGGAACAACTAGGACTATGAACTATTAAGTATAACTTTCCAAACTTGATCTAGGTGAACTGAAACAAAACAGGAGTCAAAATGTTACTTGAGTATTTTTTTTCATACTTCAACACTTAGTTTCAAAACTAGAAATTTTACTTAAACCTAGACATAGAATTGAACTTAGTACCTCGTACTGTTGTAGGATGGTATCTGGAACTAGGTCTTCTATTAGAGACTGTGGTAGAGGCTGTGGTCATGGCAGAGCTATCAGTTCCCATGAGTCTGCCCATGAGGGATCGACCCATGTAGAGAGGAGGGAAGAGCACTCTAGTAGATAGTAGGAAGAGAGCCGTAGAGAGGACCAAGCTAAGTCTGAAGAGGTTGTTTTGAGACAAATGATGCAGACTATTCTAGAACGTCTACCTCCTATTCAAGAATAGCCTAAAGTGCATCAGACAAAACAAGAGCATAGACCCAGATCTAGAAGTCCTCGAAAGGAACGCCAAAGGTCAATTGTGTCCACTCAGATGAAGGATCTTTCAAGATCCAAGGTTAAGCCATTCAATGGGAAAGGTTCTAGTTATGTGGCCAAGCAGTGGCTTATTTCCCTCGACAGGATTTTTTCCATGTAGGAGTTTGACAACAATGTTAAGCCAAGATTTGTGATCACCAATCTAGAGAATTTTGGGGCCACTTGGTGGACGATTGATGAGAAGAAGTTGGGAATCGATATGAGTAGTGTTACATGGGAATTATTCCTAGAGAGTTTTCATGAACGATTCCTACCAGAGGAATGGAAATAACAAAGAGCTGATGAATTTAATAATCTTAGATAGTATACTTTGTCAGTGACCAAGTATGAGCGTAAGTTTTATGAGCTTATGTCTTTTTTAGGGTTCAGTGAAAATTCAGCTCAGTTCACACAACATTTTATTAGGGGTTTGAATAACCATATTATTGGGGGAGTTAAGGTATTTGAGGCAAAAACCCTCAAGGATGCGGTGCATCGAGCTATCCTTCTTGAGAAAAGTGTCAACCTTGGTCAAGGTGGTTTTGTAGGAGCACCAGCAGCATCAGGATCTAAAGGCAGCTTTAATTTAGGTGGTAACAAGAAGCCTTTATTTTTTAAGGGAAAGCAGTATCAACAGACGCAGCAGTAGAAGGTCTCAAATTCTCAAGCTCAAGGCGGTGGCAAAGGTTCTAACACCAAGAACATCTGCAATGCTCAACGCAATAAACAAAATCAGACCAATCAGCCAGCTCAGTGTAGCCAGTCTTTTGTGAGCAGGAACAGTCGTCAGCAATGAAATGTACCACCTATGGGAAGAGGATCTGGCAGAAATACAAAGTTTTTTTCATGTGGTCAGATTGGAAATTATGCAGCTCAGTGTCCACAACAAGCACCTCAGTTTTCAGGTCCTAGACCTATAGTTTTAGATCCTATAGTTGGTGATGCAGGTAGAGCTCATAAAGTATTTGCAGCAGTTGATCAGTGTCAAGTAGATCATCAAGGAATAGTAGTTGAGAATGCAGGTGCTATTCGAGGTATATCTCTTTCAATATTGTTTGATTCAGGAGCTATAGATTCATTTATTTCACCATCTATAGTTTCTAAGTGTAAGATGGATGCAATGAAGCAAGATCATGGTTGGCAAGTGGAACTAGCCTCAGGGATCAAGGTCTCCACAGATTCTGTAGTTCATAAGTGTGGGCTTAGCTTAGGAAGCTTTGATACGACAGTGGATTTTTGAGTCATACCCCTTGGTTCATATGATGTGGTTTTAGGCATGGACTAGCTTGGATCTCATAAAGCCAGTATAGATTACAGGAAGAAGATTATTTTGTGCCAAGATGACCAAGGGAATGATGTGAAGATAGTTGGGATACCAAGGCCTATATCTCTGCAGATGATTTCTGCTATGCAAATGAAGCAAAGTTTTCGTAAGGGATGTCAAATATTTGCTGTTATGGTAAATGATCTTGATGAGGAAGATTCCATGAGGAAGACTTTGGATCACCCAATTTTGCAGGAGTACGCAGATGTTTTTCCAAGTGAGATTCCAGGCATGCCTCCAAAGAGGGACATTGACTTTAGTATTGATTTGATTCCTGGAGTGGAGCCTATCTCTAAAGCTCCTTATCGCATGACTACTCAGGAGTTGGGTGAGTTACGTCTTCAGCTAGAGGAACTTCCAAAGGGAGCATTCGATTGAGCGTATCACCATGGGGAGCTCCAGTGCTCTTTGTAAAGAAGAAAGATGGTTCCTTGCGCCTTTGTATTGACTATAGATAGTTGAATAAGGTGACTATTAAGAATAGTTATCCTTTGCCTAGGATTGATGACTTATTCAATCAGATCAAGGGAGCTACAGTATTCTCCAAGATTGACCTTAAGTTAGGATACCACCAGCTTCGCATTAAGGAAGCAGATATTCACAAGACTGCTTTTCGAACTCGTTATGGACATTATGAGTTCACAGTGGTACCTTTTGGATTGACTAATGCTCCATCGGTTTTCATGAGTTTGATGAGTGGTGTGTTCTGATCTTACCTAGATAGATTTGTACTCATGTTTCTTGATGATATATTGATATATTCTAAGACTCAGAAGGAGCATGAGGAACACCTATGGTTGGTATTGTAGTGTTTAAGGGACAATCAGCTTTATGCTAATGCAGCTAAGTGTGAATTCTTCAAATTGGAGATTCAGTATTTAGGGCATGTTATTTCAGGTGATGGTATTTCAGTGGATCTTGCAAAGATTTAGGCAATAATAGATTGGCCGACACTGACTAATGTGTCAGAGATTCATAGTTTCATGGGTTTAGCTGGTTATTATCACAGATTTGTCCAGAACTTCTCTAGGATAGCACATCCTATCACTTCTCTTCAAAGGAAAGGAAAGAAGTTCGTATGGATAGAGAAATGTGAGGAAGCTTTTCAAAAGCTCAAGGAGCTTTTGACTAGTGCACCGATTCTAGCTGTACCTGATCTAGAAGGTGATTTCATGGTATGTACAGATGCTTCTCTTGAAGGGATTGGGGCAGTATTGATGCAGAATGGATGGGTGATTGCGTATGAATCACACAAGCTCAAGGATCATGAGTTAAATTATCATACACATGATCTTGAGTTAGTAGTAGTAGTTCATGCTTTGACAAGGTGGAGACATTGCTTGTTGGGGCACAGATTTGAGCTACATAGTGATCATTGTAGTCTTCAGTACATTTTTGCTCAGCCTAATTTGAATGCTTGCTAGAGGCGATGGATGGAGTTTCTATGTGAGTATGATTTTGAGGTTAAGTACATTCAGGGTAAGGAGAATCTGGTGGTGGATGCTTTGAGTCACACGAGACATGTGATAACCTCGATGGCTCTTAGTGTGGATTTGAGGAGTCAGATTCTTCAGGCACTTCCTATGGATTCCTGGTATCAAGAAGTGTGCAGAGAGATAGATTCAAGGAGATCTTTGGAAGGTAAGTTTGCAGGTTACGTTCAAGAGTCAGATGGTCTTTTGAGACATTTGGGGAGGATTTATGTGCCATTTTTGGATGAGCTTCGCACCTTGATACTGGCAGAAGCCCATCGTACACCTTACTCAACACATCCAGGTGTTAAGAAGATGTATGCTGATTTGAGACGTTTGTTCTTTTGGTCTGGGATGAAGCAAGATATTGCTGATTTTGCGGCTAGGTGCCTTGAGTGCCAAAGAGTTAAGGCAGAACATCATCACTCAGCTGGACTTTTGTAGCCTAATCTCATTCCTTCTTGGAAGTGGGATATCATCTCCATGGATTTCATTGTGGGATTACCTATGAGAGTTCGACGTCATGATGCTATCATGGTCACCATTGATCAGTTGACTAAGGTGGCACATTTTTCACCAATTAGGTCTTCCTACAAAGTAGCTTCTGTAGCTAATGTCTTTATGCATGATATTGTGAGATTACATGGTATTCCTAGAAAGATCATTTCTGATAGGGATCTTGTATTCACATCTGCATTCTGGACATCGCTGCAGCATGAGCTTGGAGCGTAGTTAAACTTCAGTTTGACATATCATCCAGAGACTGATGGTCAAATAGAGAGGGTGAATCAGGTTTTGGAGGATATGTTACAGATGTATGTGATGGATAGGAAGACACATTGGGAGGATTATCTCTACCTAGTGGAGTTTTCTTACAACAACGGATATCATAGTTCTATTGGTATAGCACCATTTTAGGCATTATATGGACATCCTTTTCGTACACCATTGAGTTGGGACAGTCTTGAGGATCGCATCCTATTGGATCCTGAGATGCGTCATGATATGTAGCGATAGGTAGTGCATATCCATGAGCATTTGACTATGACACAGGATAGGCAGAAGAAGTATGCCGATGCTCATAGGATTGATAAGCAATTTGCTGTGGGAGATAAGGTTTTCTTGAGAGTGCGACCACAAAAGAGTCCAATCCGATATGGAAACGGTTCTAAGCTAGCACCTCATTTTGTGGGACCATTCGAGATTCTAGAGAGGATTGGCTCGGTTGCTTACCGTCTTGCTCTACTGCCCAGCCTAGCTCACATTCATGATGTTTTCCATGTTTCATTGCTTCGACAGTATATTCCTGATATTGTACATGTTCTTGATTGGAATGCATTGCAGGTAGAGGACGGGCAGCTGGCTTTGGAGCCGGTTCGTATTCTAGAGTAGCGGGAGTTGACCCTCAAGGGTCGAACCATCGAGCAGGTAAGGGTCCAATGGGACCCTACTGATGATTCTTCAGCTACTTGGGAGGATGCAGTTAGATTGAGGGAGTTATATCCCTACTTGTTTGCAGGCTTCCAGGAGTAAGCCTAACCCAAGGGGGGTGGATGTAGTGCCTACCCTCGTTCACATCTTTTCTGGACATTGTTGTTATTATCAGACATTATGTTATGGATTCAGTGGTTATATGATGAGATCATTTAGATTTTACATTTCAGGCATACATGATGATCATTATATTGTTTTCAGCTATGATTGATGATTAGATGGTTGGTTTATTATCTTATGTGTTTTATTATGGATACTTACCCCATACTTGCATGTGTATGGTGTGTGTGTTTTCTTATTGTATGGCATTTCTGATGTGGTTAAGGAAGGGAGTCATAGTCACCTGCTTAGTCGGGATCTACATGATGCACCACTTCTTGCCATTGTCTATTTAGCTTAGCATTATATATTGTATGTACATGCATGGTTTTTCTGCAGGTTGCAGGTACCGGGTATCGACTTCCCTGAATTGCCAAGATGAGCGTACCCTATTATACTATCTCAATGATAAGAGAAGGGAGATAAATTCTCAAGTCCAAATCCAAAACTTTTAAACCAATTGTCCTAGTGAGGTAGGACAAGTATCTGGATATTTTACCCACCGAATGTGTCGGATGACATGATTCGTGATTTTTAACCCTTTAGATTGATTTTGAGTGATTTTCTCTATGATGGGTTTTCATATTTTATCTTGGAGGTCTATGGTGAATTGTTTATTAATTAAGTCTTAATAAATGGATTTAATTAATAAATTAATTATTTGAGAAAATTAATATAAAATACCATGTTATTTGATATTTTGATTGTAATTAATTAAATGTGAATTATTGAGGAAAATGAATTAAATAAAAGAAAATTAGAAAATTAAAATTAATAATAATAATAAAATAATAATAAAATAATAAATAAATAATAATAATAAAAGTTATAAAAATTAAAATGAAAGTTATAAATATTTAAATGGAAATTATATTAAAAATGTGAATTGGAGTTATAAGCTTGCATGAGAATTAACACACTTTTCTATTTCTCATGTGTCAACAACACGAAGGTTAGTGCATTAATTAAGCACATGGTGTCTACAATCCTATGGCTCATCAAAAAGGTTGGAAAAGACACATGCTTAGTTGGTGACACCTTCTAGCTGTTTCTAGAAGAATTCTAGAGGTTTCCTGAGAGCTCTTTATATTCAGGCATCCCTAGAAGCTTAGACATAGCGTTGGAGTGCAATTGGAGCATTGGAGGATTCAAGAATTTTGAAGAAGGGAGCTTGCTCTGCGAGTTTTCTGAGGAAGAGCGATTTAGCATCAGAATCCAGGTAGATTCTTGTGATTTTACTTATGCTATTTCCGCATCATGCATTCCCTGTCTTCTTCGTGTCTTCCATATGTCTTCTGAGGAATTTCATATTTTTATCGTATGCATTCTCAATATGGGCAATTAAATTTATTTGAGAATTCTATATGCATAGATCTGAAAGGAAAATGGGGCTAGGGTTTAAATTATAGCCAAACCCATTAGAAAGTTATTGAGAAAATTTAAAGAGTAAATATTTTAGAATCGTATATATATATATATATATATATATATATATATATATATATATATATATATATATATATATATATATATATATATATATATATATATATATATATATATATATATATATATATATATATATATATATATGATTTGAGATTTGCATTTTTAATGCATATTTAAATATATATGTTTATAAAAATTTTGCATATATATACACACACACACACATATATATATATACACACACACACATATATATATACACATATATACATTTAAATATATATATATATACACACATATATATATATACATATATGTATATATATACATATATGTATATATATAAATATATTTATTGAAAGTTCGAATGTCGTATCGCTCTGCGAATTTCAATTTTTTGTAAAATGTTTATAAATTTTTTATTAAAACCAAATGATAGTGGTAAAACATTTATTTCAAACGTTATTGATACCACAATTGAAAATATATATAAAAATTCATATGGAGGGGTGGGTTATACCCCGTACCCCCCTCCCTTTCCACTATTTATTATTATGGTGGGACTATCACGGTTGACACGAATGACATCGTGACCCGTATACGGTTCAATGACAGTTTTCACAGGCATTCACTGTGGCCGTGGGTGATACAAACCCGACACCCGCGCCGAGTATAACCAAGCACGGGATACGGGCGATAGCATATCGCTTATGTATAACGATTTCCTTATTTGGTTTTACATAAAATGTTATTAAGTGTTGCTCATTATTAGATATTTTTATATGTATATATAATTAATTATAAATGAATATTATAAAGTTCTAAATTAGTGTATCACTCTTTTAATGATTTGAAATATTTAGCTTGTCAATTATGAAGAGATATTAATAATTAATTTAATTAAACTTAGTTTAATTAAGATTAGTTATTAGAATATATAATCGAAGTTTTGATTCATTGAGAATGTCAATTTTCAAACAATGTTATGTAAACAAAATATTATTAGATCAATTAGAAAATTGAGTCTAATAGTTTTGGGGAGAAACTTTTATCTGTCAAACAAATACATGGGTTAGGAAAAACATGAAATTTCTCCACTTGATATAATTTGGAAAAAATGTAAACTGAGACTTTTACATTCAAATTTGAAAACTTAGCAAAACCAAAACATGTGTTTGCATTGTGTATTCTTTATGCTATTGTTTTGGGTTTTGGGTTGACTAGTGTTGACCAGTTATAGGACGTCTACCAGAGGCTTGGGAGTTATGTGATTGTGATGTCATGATGATGTTTTAATCTTGATCTTTATAAACCCAACCATGGTTATGTGATGGAATGCTCTATCCATTGGATGTGATTATTGATTGTTATAGTTGAGATTCTTATGTATGAGACACTTGACTTAACCATTATTTTGGTCATCGATCAGTTATCCTTGGTTATTTTCTAGTCACCATAATGGGACTGAGATGTGGATTTATTCTTGATGATGTCATGATGTGACATGTTTGACTCAACCATTTTTGGAGTCTTCGATCAGTATGATTGATATTTTGGTTATTGAGAACCATTGGATACTTTGATTATCGGTGATACTTCAGTTGCCAATAGAGAGCTGTTGTGTTCATGATTTTCTATGGATGTTAGCTCATGGAGATTTGATGCTTTTATGCATATTTGATGATTTTATGGATTATCTTTTGTAATTTTGAGATTTATGAGTCCATGAGCATTAGGGTAGGATATCTGCATGTAGTGACGGGAAGTGGCTTGCAATGGGGGCCGGGGCCCTAAGTGGCTGCCAGGGTAACTCATTGTAAGTTGGATTAATAAGTGATAACATTCACACCTAATACTAACTGAATGAACCTTAAAAGATAAGTTTTTTGTTCTCGCCCATGCCTTGAGTGCTTGTACAGGCTAGGATGAGAGTAGTGAGATGCATGGTTGCGACCTTGCATTCCGTAGTATGCCTCGTTGGTATGAGAGGATACTAGTGGCCGCATGAAATCAGTATGGACCCATGGAGTTTAGCTAACTACTAGGGTAACTTGTACGTGATAATTGTGATGACACTTTCCCGCTTGCATAGTAGGTTCCTACATGTCATTGTGTGCATCTGGGATTAGATGTCAGATTTTGTGTTTGGAACCTTTGAGTTAGTATACTTTTAGGATTCTTGGACTTATAGAGATATGTGCTATGTGATTTTGATAGCTTTTTTGGAACTTGAGATTATCTCCTCAGCACAGTGGGAGTGGACCACTTAGGTACCACGCGGTCGGGTGGTAGTGTATTTTCCACTCTTATCATTTTGAGACTCATTGAGACATCGTGGCTAATACATCCTTCATGATGGTGGATATGTATCCTTTTTCATTGATGATTAGCATATGTTAGATGATGTTATCTTATGCTTATATTTGCATGTTAGATTACCTTCTACATATGATGTTGTATTTATTAGGAGTGACATTCCTACTATGTTAATATCGATGATCTCTTCGATGATTTGGAATGTTACACACAGAGGGATGGCTAGGATCCACGATGGTCTAATGATGCTATTGACGATTGGGAGGAACCGTGCACTTAGTTTATTATTTTGTTCTTTATGATGGATGTATATGTTCTTCTATGATGATGTATCATGTGATTATCTCTACTTTGATGTATCATGGATTAGAATAGGATGATGTACCTTATTCTATGTATGTATATTTTTGAGCTTGTCATACCCTGTGACATGTACAGTGGATGAATGAGCATTTGAAATGTAATGCATAAACATTGGACTTATCATTTGATGAGGATGTTGTATTAGATGGATTCATGTATGTAATTCAACGTTAAGGGATCTTAAAGAATGTAATGTAATATTTTTGTTATGTTTTACTTTCAGATGGATATTATTATTGCTTCAGTTATTGTGCATAAGTTATATGTGATGTTTACTTTCATTAAAAAAAATAAAAAATGCTACTATTCTAGGTTAATTCTTTGGATCCCTTGGTGGGGCATTACTGATACTCATCATCCATTGTCAATGCTCACCATCATCATGCACTTGGTAGACATAGAAGCTTGGTCCATACTGATCACTTCTATGTAATCTTGAACTCAGTCTGCACTGGTGACTTGGTAGATACTATGAAACTTGTCATATAAAATAAGTCTCTTGATTTAGATTGTATGACTACATAAACATTCTCACTTCGAGGTCGGTATAAAATGAGTCACTTGGTTAACATTGGGAAGCTTAGTTAACACTGGACTCACATTGAATACACTATGAACTTGGTGAACACTACATGGCTTGGCTTGCACTGGTAAACTTGGCATACACTAAGATGCATAGTTTGCATTGCTGATCTTCACTGTAACTATGACTACTCAGTAACCACTGAGATTTGTCTAAAGGACTCGGTAGCAACTATTGAACTCGGTGACAACTGAAATACATGAAAAATACTATGAGCTGTACAATGAGCTTGGTAGCTATATATAATCTAAATAAGTGCGTGTCACTATTAAAAAACTTGACTGATATATCAACAATCTCCCTCTTTGGTAGTAGTGACAAAAAGATTTATCAACCAAAACTGAACTCAAAAAGATTCCTGAATACCTTTTTTTCATCACCTTGTAATACTAGCTTGGTAGAGTATACTATTTTTTTAGATTTTCAAAATTGATTTTGTAAGGGATATACCTGTACATGGTAAGACTCCATACAGTCTCTTGGTAGAGTATGCTATTTTTGAGATTTTTCAAAATTGATTTTGTATGGGATATATCTATAATACTCTCTTCCAAGTAATCTTGAACTTAGTCTGCACTGATGACTTGGTAGATACCATGAAACTTGTCATATAAACTAAGTCTCTTGATTTACATTGTATGACTACGTAAACATTCTGACTTCGAGCTCAGTATAAACTGAGTCACTTGGTTAACACTAGGAAGCTCAGTTAACACTAGACTCACATTACATACACTATGAACTTGGTGAACACTACATGGCTCGACTTGCATTGGTAAACTTGGCATACACTAAGATGCACAATTTGCACTTTTGATCTTCACTATAACTGTGACTGCTTGGTAACCATTGAGATTTTTCCAAAGGACTCAGTAGCACTTGTAGAACTTGGTGACAACTAAAATACATGAAAAACACTGTGAACTATACAATGAGCTTGGTAGCTATAAACAATCTGAATAAGTGTGTCACTAATAAAAAACTTGACTTATATGTCAACAATCTCCCCCTTTGGCATTAGTGATAAAAAAGCTTATCAACCAAAACTGAATTCAAAAAGATTCCTGAATACCTTTTATCCATCACCTTGTAATACTAGCTTGGTAGAGTATACTATTTTAAAGATTTTTCAAGACTTATTTTGTAAGGGATATATCTATACATGGTAAGACTCCTTCATATAGTATACTATACATCTTCTTTCTCTATACAATATATTTCTCTATACATATCTTACTCCCTTGTTAATTTTTCAACTGATTTCATAATCTCCACCATAACATATGGCTTTCTCCAATATATTTTTTCTCCCCCTTTTTGACATTAATGCCAAAGATTTATTCTAATTATTTACATAGTAACACCAAAATGAGATAGAAAATCTAAATATACCTTGAGAATAATTGCCAAGGTGTTATCCCAATTGTCTTGCATAATCTTGCATGTGTTAAGTGCAATTTGAACTTCTGCTGATAGTTTTATCATATATTTGTAATGGAGAAGTTATTTTCATGGATGAGAAATTTTGAATGTACAATATGTTTCTGCAATGTATCCATGATGGGAAGAATCATATTTTGAATATCAATCAATGTGGATCTTATTCTTGCTTCTTCTCCAAGCTTCTACTTGCATATCTAACAAAAATCTTATTCTTCAAAAATATGCAGAGCTTGAACTAGGGTCAAGTTGTAGCTGTTGAGCACTAGCTTACAAATCTTCATCTATTTTGGATATTTTTTCCTTATATTTCTTTTGTGAAGCCCAAAACATCACAAACCTTTCCAAAAAGTGATGACACATTTGTACAAGATGCTTGTAAACTACCCAAAATTGTAGAAAGTTCTACTTGATGAATGACTATCTACTCAGCAATGTGCTCGAACACTTTATTATCAAATTTCTTCTTTTCTTTTTTTACTGACTTTTCTTATCCCTCAATATCTTCATTGAATTTTTGTACTAACTCTACTAATTGACATGGAATTGGCTGAGAAGAGTCAACCTCAATACCTATGGTCTCTACCAAAATATTCTTTGCATCTTCAATTATCTTAAATTCCTTATCACTCTCCTCTCTTAGTTTCTGTTGTTTGGCCTTTTTTTTTGGAGGAGTTCACCAAATAACTACATTTGGTCTGAGGTGAGCTTGGAAATGTCCCAATTATGGATAAAAATTTCCTCATCTAAATCAATATCTTCCTCTAGCTCTTTTCCTTTACTCAAAAATTTTGTGCTTAGTTGAACTTTGGCCTAAACTGTCCTTAGACTTATTACTTTTTTACACATAATAGGAACAATTGTAGATATGCTAGGACTAGCTGTGAAAACTGATACTATACTTACTAAAGGAATATTTACAAAAATGCCTGAAGAATCCAAAATTGGTGTGCTCAAAATTGAAGTGCTCAAAATTAGAGAAGTCAAAACTCAAGTGCTCAAATTTGAAGTACTCAACTTGGTAGATGAAGGAGGAATATGTAGCTTGGTAGATGAAGTGAAAATCACTTTTGTTAGAGATGTGCTAAGCTGAGTAGGAGCAAAGAGTGATTGGATGATTGGATTGGCACTGGTGGTCACAATCAAAATTGCTGGGGCTATCTCCGCACTTGATGTGGTTATTGGTGTGCTTGGACAGTGAGGAAGTGAGGCAATGACTGCTTTAGCTATCTTGACTAGATTATTTTCCTCATCATCTAGCTTTGCTTTCTTGGTAGCCTCTTGTCCTTGATCCTCTTCATCTTCTTCATTGTCAAAATTAGTAACTTCTTCAACATTCTCTTCTTCATCTTTCTCCTTATCTTCTTCTTCTTCTTCATCATCATCATCATCTTTGACATTGACTTAAAAACCACTTGGTTTATGTAACAAATAAATATTCTTCCAAGTGTTTTTTGTGTTCCTAACAACATGCTCAATGTCCTTTATCAAAACTAGACAAGTATTAAACTTTAGAGTCAATTTTTCTTCATTTTTCTTCAATGACTCTTTTACCTTAGCATCTGATATGGTTGGTAATAGCTGCCTTAGGGTTTTCCCATATATGACCTTGATAGTTTCCATAGAAAAATCCCATCTTGGCTTTATCTTTTCCAATAACTCACTAGGAACTTGAGAGGCAAGCTAGTCTGGTGAGTATTTCCACTTACCATTTTATTTATCACTAGGTCTTTGATCTGCTTCTACTCCTCTGCTATCCTAATCTCATATTTTAATGATTTTAAATTTTTTATGCCTACCCCTACTTCCAGATCTTTTAGTCTACCTTGGAAGGTGGTTGGAGGTTTTCTAAATACAATGTCTCCTCCTTCCTTGTTAGACTTCTTCCTTGAAGATTTCCTTGTGAAAACTATAGTGGATGGCTTTGTTGACTTGGTGATAATAACTTTTCCTTTCTTCTTTAGAGGCTCTTCTTCTTTAGATTATGCTTCCTTTTCTTCTACACCCTTTGCTTCCTTATCTTCTCCTTTACCCTCGGTTAACAAAAGGGTTGAACTGGATTTTAGTTTTGCAATTCTTTTCTTCCCTTTGTTTACCACCTTAGGAAGTTTTATCTCAAGTTCAATCCTGACTTTTGCTTTATCATATGTTCCAAAATATGCAGCCTTAGGATTAACTAGCTCATTGACAAGGGCTTCAATGATATCTTTGGTTTCATCAATACTGACCTCATAACCAAGAGGTTTTACCCACACAATTCTAGGATTAACTGCTTGAATGTAAACTTTGTCACAATCTACCATAAAACATACACAATCCTTATAATCCTTAACTAGTTTCTTGGGGATTTGGAACCTATTGTTCATTTTCTCCTTGAATACATCAAAATAATTATCCATGATACTATTATAATTTTCACCCATCTTTGCAATATACTCATTTATCTAATAAAGACAGACACATCTTTTCTCCTTACTATAGTAACTTTAGAAGGAAAGAGTTTCTAAACATAAAAGAATAGACAAGTCAACAAGGAACCAAAATTATATGGGTTATTCTTTGAAGTTCTTATGCTTTCCATGTTCTTGTTGAACTATCTTAGCAATAGCTTGGCAAGGTCAAATGATAGATTGTTCTTTACCACCTTGTATGCCAAGTCTACATCTTCACATGACACACTATTCAACTTAATAGAGCTATAAATCCTATGTGCAATAACATGAATACCAAACTTTAGTTCCATATCAGAAACACTTCTGATTTTCATTCCTTTGCCATCCCAGTTTGCTAGGGTTTTCTTTTTCAACTCTGCCCAACCTAGGGTTTTTGTCATTTTGGCCTTGGCTAGCATTCGGAAGCTAGTGATTTGGTGAATCATCTTCTTTTTGATCAAAACTAGTTTCTCCAACTACAACTAACCATTATGCACCTAGCTTAAGATAAACCTAATCCATTTAACTTGAAATTCATAGGCATGTGAGGGATATGAGTTAATCCTTTGGTTTCTAGGTGTTGGTGCTTGGGTTTCAAAACTCCATTCACACATAGTTGACCTAGGGCATCATCCATTTCCAATGTACGAATTTATTGAATAACACATTTGAAAGGAGTGAAAATATTGTTAACCAGAAGTACCTTTGAAGGGATTTGTGATTGAGCCCCACTTGGATCTAAGATTTTGGTGATCGTAGGAGTGAGCTTGAAATTAGGTGCTTTCCACTCCATTCCACGAACCAACATGTCAGATCCTTTCTTGACCTTGTTGTTGCTAGATGCCATCTTCACTCGATAGGGTTTGAAGGAATTTGAAAAATTTTGCTAGATATCCACTCAAATCACTTGGAAGCTCTGAAGATCTCACTATAGCAATAACACTCAAATTTTCAAGGTATAAAATGACATCAACTTCATGCCTTTTTGTTAAATTTTTTCCATAAATGCTTAGTATGAAGTAGATCAACTAGATCACATTGATAGACTATCATCCACTATGCTTACATTGAACACTCATTGAAGTCTTTATGACTCACTAAGCATGAACATCTTTACCAATCCTATCCTTGTTCAGTAGAGTCTATGACCCAAACTCACTCAGTAAAAAAGATAACTTGGTAGGCACTTGTACTCGATGATCCCTTTGTATCTGGATATTAATTTGGATAATTTTTCTCTTTCAATCTAGAATTATTTTGGATGTCTTCTTTGATACCATAGTTCTAGTTTCTTCTATGAGATCTTAAGTAGAAATGATAGAGTCACCCAATTCTTAAATGACTTGATCATCATTACTTGGACTTGTATCATTAGTAGACTTAGGAACCCATTGTTGTCTCATCTATTTTTAGATGTTATCAACCTTTTCCTTTTTGTCATCTTCAATTCTACTAGTTTTCATGTTGTTCTTGGTAAGATGACCAAGTTCTATACAAATGAAACATCTTTTAGTGGTGTCTCTTTTCCTCAAATGATGCTTTACACAATTTATTCCAATGTGTCCAAATTCTCCACAGTAATGACATCTACACCAAGTGTTGTAGTCCCAACCAAATATTGCTTTCACAATTTTCTCTGGTGGATTCAATACATTAGTTTTTCATTATGATGACTTGTGTCCACCTTTCTTACATTTGTGACATTTGCCTTCAAATCTCAGTTTCTCTTTGCATCCATTAGCCTTATGACCATGCTGATTATAGTTGCAAGATTTTCCATTGAATTTTTCTTTTCCATTACTCCAGCATTTGTTTGATGTATGACCTATCTTACCATAGTGATTGTAAGTAGGTCTTTGGTTCTTTTGAGCTCCTTGCTTAGATCATTCTCCTTCTTTTGTATATCCAAATCCTATTTTTCCTTTTTGCCTATAGAGGTTTTGCTCATTCAATTGATTCATGTCTCCTTGGAATTTCATCATTCTTTCATTGATTTTCTTCTTAGAGTTTAGATCATTTTGTAATCTTTCATTGATTTTCCTTTCAGAATTTAGATCATTCCTCATTCTTTCATTTTCAAATCTTAGGCTCATGATTTCCTCATTTGCATTGGAGAGCTGATCAATAAGGCCTGCTTGCTGAAAAGATTAGTTCTAAATTTCATTGTTCCTTCCATCTAACTCCTTTTTAATCTTGTTTCTCTATTCCATGACTTCACATGACATTATTGATTGAATTTCTTGTTCTCTTCTTAGTTTTCTTACTTCTTCTTACATGGAAGCATTCTTTTCTAGGACTTCTTTGATTGCTTCATTGGCTTCATCTGAATTGCTTGAATGAAGGTCTTCAATTCTTTCTTCAATGTGGAGATGATCATTTATTTGAATTGCAAGTTCTTTTTTGCTTGTCAAGGATTGAGAGAGTTTCTCATTTGCTTTCTTGAGTTGGGCAATGGCCATTTCTAAATCTACCTTTTCATTGTCAATAGATTTGTCAAGTCTAAATATCTCCATAGCCTTGATCTTTGATCAAGGTATTAGGCTTACTCTTGAGAACCACAATTCTCTGATACCAATTATTGGAAGTATTCAAGACTATGCTAAGTTACTGAGAAGGGAGGGGTGAATCAGTAACTTATAGAATTCTTAAACCAAAAATCCAATTAGCATTCAATTCATCACATACAATTTGATCTAGTTGCATGCATAGGAAACTAAAAATAGAAAAGCATTCATAACATAGTGACACAAAGATTTGGTGACCTAGAAACCTTCCAAATAGAAAGTAAAACTGGGGTGCAGATGATATCCACAACTTTGATATTGTAGTATAAAATTAGCCTATTAAAGCTTACATTGATCACTTCTAATGATCTACCTTGTTAGGAGCAATGAGGACTACTAGTGTTGGTCTTAGAATAGTTTTGACATTTGAGTGTCAACACACTTAATCACTTTCTACATTGAAGCTGAGTACACTATGTATGCCAAGCCATAGTATGTACCCAATTAGAATTCCAATAGGTGTCGAGTGACTTCAGGTGCAGAGAATTATATAGGTTCTAAGTGATATATAGGTGCTAAGTCATAGTTGATGACAAGAAAGTTAGAATGTTTCATATGCCGAGTGAGCCAAAGTCATACATGTGTCCAACAAGATAGAGTGCAATAGGTGCTAAGCAAGATAGAGTAGTATATGTGTCAAGCACAAATAGTCCAGTATGAGCTGAGTAACATCAAATTAACATATGAGTTTGTGCCCTCAAAAACTTAGATGCAAACAATTTTTGGAACTAATATAGAAGGATTTCAAAGGATAACAAGGATAAGGATGAATCTTTTACATTTCCTATGAATCAGCATACAACCAATCAGAAAAATGGAGAAGGCATGCAACCAATGAGAAAAATGCAAGGAATGAGAGGGAACTTAAGATTCAATATGGATCATAGATTCATACCTAACCCTGAGTCTTCACAATCTTTAAAAGGAGGACAAAAACCCCATCGTGTATGGATGAGAATAGTGTATGGGGAAACTATAGCAAAACTCAGTGTGAAGTGTGAAAGACTTAGTGAAGTGAACAAAAATTTCACATCCAGTTGATTAGAATAGTACAAGGGACATGATCAAATATCAGATCTTAGAGTATCAAGGCCAGAATGAGCAGATCAAGTGCTTTAAATCAACAATTGAAGATTGTAAGCAATCAGGTCAAAGGATTTCTAATACTCTCTTACCATTGTATTAGATAGTGAAAAATCTATAATGATAGGTTAGCTTAACAACTATTTTGTAGATCCTTTGAAGAGGTGACTAAATCCTTTAACAGGGTGATACTTCATGTATAGTGTTTGTAAATCCTTTAACTAGGTCACTATTGACACAGTGTAAAGCTTTTAATAGGGCAAGCCTTTCATAGGGAAAACCATTAGAAGTGGTGAAACATTTATTGCTACAGTAATTTTTGTGGGTATCATCCCCACCCCAGTTTTACGCTCTTGTTCTTGTAGGGTTTTTGGGTTACCAAAATTCTTGTGTCATGAGTTTACTTGCATGTGTTTACTTTATGGTTATTTGATGTATTTACATGCATGCAACTTATTTTCAATTATTTGATTTAAAGGATTAGAAAAGGTTAAAAATGTGATACTTTTGATTCACCCCCCCTCTCAGAAGTACTCTTCCCATGTTGAATATTCCAATAATTGGTATCAGAGCACTAGGTTCTCATAAGGAGAAGCCTAACAACTTAGAGAAAAGGTTTAAAGATGGAAGTCTTAAAACTTGAGAATATCATAGACAATTAGGTGTTTGATGTGCACCTCACTCTACACAAATTGGAGGAAGCCAGAGAAGAATTGAATAAGTCCTTAAAAAGAAGGAAGGATATAGCCATAGCTGAAAAATGACATACACTACAAGGAGATTGATACCAAAAAAGTGTTTTCCAATGGAGATTCCAAGGAATTTGATGCAATAATAGCTGAATTGATGGAGAAAAATAGAGCACAAGTTGAAGAAATTAGATTACTCAAGCTTGAACAAGAGTCACAAGCCATAATGCTTTATGAAGTGACTGACCAAAAGAAGAGATCCATTGAAGACAAAGTCATAATCAAAGATGACAAGAGAAATCTTACCAATAGACTGGAGGAGAAGACAATTGAGTTTGAAAGAATCTCAAACATGTAGCTAGACACCTTAAGGCAGATGATGAATGCTCATCATGAACTAAATATGAAGGACATTGAGATCACTACATTGAAGATACAAAATGAATTCAAAAAAGAGAAGGAGATAGCAGAAAGCTTCAACAAACCCAATGAGGCTATCAAGTACTTTGAGCAACTACTGAAATCACCAAGGGTTAGTAATGATACTTCGAGACTTGGTTACACCCGCGCTGAGCAAGGAGAATCATCCAAGAATGCAGAAGAAAGGAGCAACAAAGGTAAATACTAAACCTACTTGTCATTTTTTTGGTAAAAAGGGACATACTTCTAATGTATGTAGGACCAAGAATAGTCATCGACATGATAAGGCAAAAAATGCAAGCTTTTGTTACAAGTGCAAAAAATAAGGACATCAAGCACATGAATGTAGAACCAAGACCATGAGGACACTAAGATTTGAAGGTCATTGTTACAACTGAAAAAAGTATGGACATAGAGCATTTGAATGTAGATCAAAACCTATGTGGACACCTAATTAGCTTGAAATGAAAAAAGACCATGCACATCACTACAACTAGGATTACAATACTAAGTATAGCTATCACTATTGTTAGGAGTATGGATCCATTCCTAAAAATTGCATAAGGACACATTTTAGAGGAAACTACAGCAGATGGTTAAGTCAAACTACATGTTTTAGTTGCTTGAAAACTGGTCATATCAGTAGGAATTTTCCAACAAAGTCAAAAGCACCCAAGATAGAAGTCAAAAAAGGAAAAGAGATGGTTGATGTTGAATAAATAAGAAGGCAAATGAACAAAACTTGGAAGAAGAAAGATTAGTGTAGCACATCAAATGGAGAGATCACTTCACCTAAGAGGTTAAGTGATCACATCTCATCAAACTAAGCAAGAATAGGTGTATGGGACTGATATAAAAAGTTATATCATACATTAGATCCAATACAAAGAATTACTAAAAAGGAAGAAATTTGCATGAGCAAAGATGTCAAGTCAAAATTTGAAGTTTTTGCAAATACTGTCGAACTATCCTCAGATACTGAGTAAAGCTCCACTGGATACTGAGTTGCTAATAACGACTAAGTTGATGGTTGATGTCGAGTTGAGATATGTCAATAAAATTTGAGTGAAGTAGAAATCTAGTGGAAGTCAAGTAAAACAAAATACAATGGGAGCTAAGTCATGGTGAAACCTACAAGTGCCAAGTTTACAACTGTATGGATGAAGCATTTAATGCTAGGTTTTGACAGGTATAAGGTCAAATTTTGATCATTTTCACACCATTCAAATGTAGAGAAAAGATGAGAAAAGAGAAGAAGCAATCATAAAACAACTTTGAAGCCATTTGCATCGATCTCAACAATGATTCAACATGCATTTTGATGATCTAAGGTATTTATCAAGTGCCGAGCTACGCTGTGTAAAAGTTTATAATACATTAAAACCCTAGTTTGGTATAATGGCTTCTAGTTCAAGAAACCCCAAAGGAAAGGAAGGTCATGAGGTTTAGTTAGTTAGTAATGAAGTCAAACAACATAAGTTTAGCCCAATCCCAAAAGTCACTTATAGAAATGACCTTGCCAGTGCGTTATGCATCATTCCACCAAAAGTTGTCATGGTGCAAGATGAGAGAAAGTGTTATAACTATAGGATAGGTGTAGTAGGCGATCTAGAGATATTCCAAGCCTATGATAAACTGTGTGAAGAAAAAATTTTGAAGGAAAAATTCCAAATAGTTGAGAAAAATGGTTTGACCAATGCCCTAGTTTACCCTATTGGTTTTAAAATAGAATCGATACAAATTGTCTTGATTAGAATTCACAATGGATGTTTGTGGTTGGAAACATGACCAATAACGATTACAAAAGGGACAATGCATAGGGTTATAGGTTTCCCAACCATAGATCAGCCTAAGACCCTACATAGTGATTCCAAAGAGATCATTGAAAGAAATACATGAGCCAAATGGAATAAGTGGGGTATGACTATTGCTACTGTAACTGATCCTCTTTTAGATTTTTTTGTGAGAGCAATCTCTCATAAATTCTACCAATGCAGTAGATTGAACAGTGTGCCATGTATAGTTATGGATGTAGCCTATAAGCTTGTAAAGAAAGATCACACATATGATCTGTTAGAACTAATGTTGTAGCAAATAAATGAAAACCTAGGAGCAATAAGGAGATCAAAAGGTGCTCAATGCAGATTTGGTTCAATTCTTATGTGTATATTCTTTTATGTTATGGAAGAGTTTCCTTCTATTGGAAAGATGAATTGGAACCCTAACAAAAATGCAATTACAAAAATCAATGAATTCATTGATAAGATGGGTGGCAATTTTGAGGCCCAAATGACAAGCTATTTTGAGAATTTTAAGAAATCTATGAAGCAAAGGGTGAGAATACTAGTTTCACTAGTGGAAAAACACATCAATGACATGCTTTTTGGTTGATATTGATTATACCTACATCTAGGTAGCAATACCAAGAGTAATATGGCTAAGTCCATTGGGATATGAACTTGATGTAGATGAAGCCTCAACAATAGTCATAGCATTGCTTGTAGAAGAGATAGATAAGGCAACTCCTCATTTTGGCACATATGATGTTGTTGAATCAAAAGTTGAAATTGAATTGAAGACAACCTTTATTATTAAGAAGAAATATAAATTAGTAAAGAAGATAAAGACAAAATTTGGGGAAAATATTGAAGGAGAAGCAGGTGGTGAAGAAAGAGAAGAAGAAGAAGAAGTAGAAGGAGAAAGTGAAGAAGAAGAGCAAGGGCAAGGCCTAGTGGAACTGACACAAGGCTTAGGAGAAAACAAGGATGAAGGTGCTAAGGAAGAAGAAGCCAAGGAAGTACCTAAAAAAGCTGAGAAAAAGAAAAAAAAAGCTAAAACTAAGCCTCAAGCTCAGCCCAAGCCCAAGAAGGTCACTAAGACTACACAAGCCAAGCCAACACCAACAACAAGAGCTACTACAAGGGCATCCACACAAAAGGCCAAGGAACAATCAAAAGAGAAAAAGAAGGCCAGTGAATAGACTGATGAAGTGCCAAAGAAGAGAAGAAAATATGTGGCACAACCAGACATAGATGATGAGGAAAGAAAAGAATTAGAGGATATCAGTGAATTTAGAGTGGCAAGTCATCCTCCCAAATCTACCTTAGACAAAATTTGTGAAGATGTTAGGAATACAGACTTGAATGACTTGAAAAATATTGATTTCAACAAGTTAAGTAGAGAGGAACAAAATAGAATAGAGTAATCTGTGTATGCCATGATGGCTAAATTTAAGAACACACCTCTAGAGCTATGAAATACCATGCCTAGAGAGCTATATGAGATAATTGAGAGTAAATGGCATTATTGTTTGAAAATGGAATAGGAGATTAGAGAATCTACCTTGGTACAAGTGAAGCCTGACCTAACAAGAGGTAAAATAACAAAGGCTAATAAGAAACATGGTGGCAAATTTTCACCTAAGTATAGAGCCTTTAGCATCCTACAAAACAAGATTGAGGATGTAGTGAATAAATCTACACAATTGTGGAAAACAATTTATAAAATAACTTATGACAAAGAAGAGGAAACAAATAAGGCAAAGACCAGTGTCAAAGAAAAGATAGAGGAAAAGAAAACAAAAGAGAAGAAAGGAGAGGAAGAGAAGCAAGAGAAAGCTATAGCAAAAGAAGATGAGGAAAAGAAAGGAGAAGAAGAGAAGGATGAAGAAGTTAAGGGAAAAGGTGAGGAGAAAGAAACACAAAAGAAAGAAGATATGGCAATAGCTAAACAACATCAAGAAGAGGAACATAGTGTGCAAGACACACAAATGCCCCACCTCCTAGCCTTCCTCATGTAACCATCACACTTGCAGACACAATAATTATTAAGGATGTTCCTGATAATTCAACTCAGAACATCAATCCCCTAACTATAGAGGATCTCTCCAAGATCCTTCACCAATCCACTCTACAGGCATAGTTATGTATAAACCCTATATTAGTGAGTGTAGATGTGCTACAAAAGGTAGTAGTAGAACCACATAGAGAAAAGGTGAAACCAAAGGAACCACCTTTCACCTATAAAGCTACTAGAACTAAAATTTTGATGCTTCCACCACCTATAGTAGTAGGTGATACTCTAAAAAATCCAAGCATAGAAGAAAGGAAGTCAAATGAGAAGGAGGATACATCAAAGGAAAAGGAGTAGGCCACCATATAGACATTAGTAGAACTACCAAAGACAAGAACTCCTATAAAGACCCTTCAAAAGCCAAGCACTAAAGCCATTCCTTTACAAATCTCAACTCCAGGCTCAAGCTCAACCAGAATGGCTAGGGTACTTCATTATGGAGACCCTAAATTAGATGAAGACATAGTGATACCTACCTATGACTCCAAGACCATCACCATGGATCAGATCATAGAAATGCAAGATGCATTAAACATATGGAAGAGGTACGAAATACTCAGATAAGAGAATAAACACAAGCAAGCACTACATGAGATTAAGGATATCTTTATGGATGCCTTCAGCTTGCAGTCACCAGATGAAGCAAAGCCCATAATAGACCAACTATCTGATATAGTTGACCAGGTGACTAGTGAAGAATAGGATACCAATGTTAAATTTATGGAATGGTTTGAGAGAAAATTTTAGGGGAAAGTGAATGAGAAGATATCAAGTGGTATAGCACTTAAATAGGTAGAATTGGCCAAGAAAATTGACAAGGTCAAAGCTGTACTTGAGAACATTTTCTCATTGTATAGAAAGCTATGTGATTTTTTCAACTTCACACAAGAGAAAAATCAAACGATATTGAGATTGGAGAGAAATTTGAAGATTTCTGGCATGCAACTGCTAAGGGATGCAAGTCGAAGTGAGAAGCATTTTTCCCAATTGCTTCACACTCAAAGAGAGTTAGCTGTATTAACAAGTGAACAAGCCAATATAAAGGCCAAATTAATGCAGATTCAATCCTCCATAACCCCACATTTGGAGGTCCTCCACAAGGAACAAGTCTATGCTGAAACTATTTTAAAGAAAGATCCTAATCTTTCTACATTGGATGGACTTGTACATCTTGCTGTAGAGACTGCCATCCAGCACAAGTCACTAGACATTGGTTGAGAGAATTGGGATGTATGCAACTTTGAAAATAATAACAGAGGTAAACAACACATTTTTGGAAAACTATGGTATTACTCCTTAGAACCCTTTGACATAATTATCAAAAAGGGGGAGATATATATAATGTTTAAGGGAAGAAACAGTAATATAGAAGATATGACTAAGGGGGAGATAAGCGTAATGTGTAAATAATATGGGGGAGAGATAATGTTTTGGGGGAGATATGAATAAAACAACACATAGGTACATATTATAGGATTAGGAAAAAGGCAAAGAATATTAGGTACATTCAACATAGAGTTTTGCTTGCAAAGGATGTCAATGCACAATCAGATCAGGGGGAGTTATAAGGTATTTTGACCAAATTTTGAACAAATTTTGAAATTTTGTACATATACAAAATAGAATGGATAGGGTACTCATAAGGATAGATGAATAATGATTTGTTAACTATTTTTGACACTCATGTCAAAGGGGGAGATTGTTGGTCTTAGAATGGTTTTGAAATTTGAGTGTCAACACACTTAATCACCTTCTACATTGAAGCCGAGTACACTATGTATGCCGATCCACAGTATGTGTCAAGTCAAAATTCCAATAGGTGCAGAGTGACTTTAGATGCCGAGAATTATATAGGTGCCAAGTGATATATAGGTACCAAGTCATAGTTGATGGCAAGCAAATTAGAACATTTCATATGACGAGTGAACCAAATTCATACATGTGTCAAGAAAGATAGAGTGTAATAAGGTGCCGAGCATACCAGGATAGTATATCTATTGAGAACTAGTTGTCCAGTATGAGCTGAGTAACACATAATCAACATATGAGTTTGTGCCCTCACAAACTTAGATGTAAATCATTTTTAGAGCCAAAATAGAAGGATTTTGAAGGATAACAAGGATAAGGAAGAATCTTTTACATTTCCGATGCAATCAACATGTAGCCAATCAAAAAAATGGAGAAGGCATGTAACCAATGAGAAAAATTCAAGGAATGAGTGAGGAGTTAAGATTCAATATGGATTGTAGATTCATACCTAACCCTAAGTCTTTAGAATCTTTCAAAGGAGGATGAAAACCCCATTGTGTGTGGATGAGAACAACGTATGGGGAAACTATAGAAAAATTCAGTGTGAAGTGTGAAAGACTTAGTGAAGTGAACAACAATTGCACATTTAGTTGATTAGAATAGTACAAGGGACACAATCATATACCAGATCTTAGAGGATCAAGACCAAAATGAGCAGATCAAGTGCCTAAAATCAGCAATTGAAGATTATAAGAAATCAAGTGAAAGGATTTCTAATACTCTCTTACCATTGTATTAGATAGTGAAAACCCTATAATGATAGGTTAGATTAAAAACTATTTTGTAGATCCTTCGAAGAGGTGACTAAATCCTTTAATAGAGTGACACTTCATGTAAAGTGTTTGTAAATCCTTTAACGAGGTCACTATTGACATAGTGTAAAGCCTTTAACAAGGTAGGCCTTTCACAGGGTATACCATCATAAGTGGTCAAAAATTTATTGCTACAGTAATTTTTGTGGATATCATCCCCACCCCAGTTTTACCTTCTTATTATTGGAGGGTTTCTAGGTTACCAAAATTCTGGTGTCAAGAGTTTACTTGAATGTGTTTACTTTATGGTTATTTGATGTATTTACATGCATGCAACTTATTTTCAGTTATTTAATTTAAAGGATTAGAAAAGGTTAAAAGTGTGATACTTCTAATTCACCATTCCCCTCTCAAAAGTACTCTTTCTATTTTGAATATTCCAACATACTTGATCAACCTTGGGAAAGGATTTACAAACATAAAATTAAGCATGCACTTGGTAAAGAGATTTACAAAAGACTATTAGGTCTACCTTGTGAAAGGATTTGATTGATCCACATATTAGGATGAAACCATAGATCTCTGATTTACAACTTGTTTTGCTAAATGAGATTCCTTTAAGTACTAATCACCTTGCTGTGATAAAAAATGACTTTGCTACTCCTTATACTGCTATAGCCTTTGTAATTTTCTCCTTCTACTTTTCTTTGATTTAGTTTTCATGCACACCTCCATATTCTCATACACATACTCATACATTGGATATGATATAATGTATTACATATATATCAATCCAATTATACAAACTACAAAGTTTACCACAATACAAGTTACCACAAATATTACAAAGTTGACTCACTCAAGACATTTGGGTTCTGAAGGTTGACTCAGTGAGGTTCTAATACTCAACATCTATTGTCAATGCTCAACATCATCATGCACTTAGTAGATATAGAAGCTCGGTCCATATTGATCACTTTCAAGTATCTTGAACTCGATCTACACTAGTGACTTGGTAGATACTATGAAACTCATCATATAAACTAGAGTCTCTTGATTTACATTGTATGACTTAGTAATAATTCTCACTTTGAGCTTGGTATAAATTGAGTCACTTCATTAATGCTAGGAAGTTCAGTTAACACTAGACTCACATCACATATACTACGAACTCAGTGAACACTGTATGGCTCAGCTTGTACTAGTAAACTCAACATACACTGAGCTGCATAGTTTGCACTACTGATCTTCACTATAATTGTGACTACTTGGTAACCAATGAGATTTCTCCAAAGTATGTGGTAGCAATTTTAGAAATTGGTGACAACTGAAATACATGGAAAACATTATGAACTGTATAATGAGCTTGATAACTATATACAATCTGAATAAGTATGTATTACCAATAAAAGACTTGACTGATATGTCAATAGTTTGAACCAAACAATGTTAGAACAATTGATTGGTGCTGCTACATATTTTTCCTCTACTATGGATTGAGAAGTACAATTTTTCTTTTTTCTTGTCCAAGATACTTGTCTTTTACCAAGAAGGAATGCTCCATCACTAGTGTTTTTTCTATCATTAGACTTCCCACCCAATCAACATCAGTAAATACTTTCAGCCCAAATTGCCTCCAAGTTTATACCATAAACCATAGTCTTCAATACCTTTTAGATATCTCATGATTCTATTAAATGTCATCATCTGATTTTCTTTAGGATTTGGTAAGAATCTTGCCACTATTCCAATTGCTAGAGGAATATTAGGCCTTGTGTGCACTACATATTGCAATTTTTCAATCATTGATATGTAAGTGGTCTTATTTACTTCTTTAGAATCATCATTTTTGGAAAGCTTATGTCCAGTAGACATAGGTGTTCCAACTAGTCTTGAGTCTTCCATTCCAAATTTCTTTAGTATCTCCTTGATATACTTGGATTGAGTGATTTAGATACCATTCTTGTTCTATTGTATTTTCAATCCAACAAAGAATTTTATTTCACCAAACATAGACATCTCAAATTCTTTACTCATTTCTTCTAAAAATGCTTTGCATAAGACATCATTTCCTATAAATAATGTATCATTAACAAATATTTCTACCAACACAAGCTTTTTATCTGGTCCTTCCTTGATATATAGATTGCTGTTGTCATTTGTTCTTTGAAAACCAATCTATACCAAGTAATTATGGAGTCTTTCATACCAAGATCTGGGAGCTTGATTAAGACCATATAATGCTTTGTGTAGTTTTCAAACCATCTCTCCTTTGGTAGGATCTACAAAACCTTCTGGTTGTTCAATGTGGACTTCCTCATCAAGAATTCCATTCAAGAATGCATATTTAAAATCCATTTGATATACTTTAAATCCTCTATGTGCTACATATGCTAGTAAAATTCTAACACATTCTAGTCTTGCCACAGGAGCAAAAGTCTCACCATAGTCAATACCTTCTTCTTGAGAATAACCTTTACATAAGAATCTTAGTTTGCTTCGTTATACCTTTCCATCTTCATTTAGCTTATTTCTAAATACCCATATTGTACCAATAACAAAATAATCCTTGGTTCTAGGATCAAGAGTCCAAGTTTTGTTCTTTTCTATCTATTCTATTTGTTCATTCATTTCTTCAACCCAATTTTAATTTTCCAAAGCATCTTTAATAGTTCTAAGTTCAAATTCAATAAGTAAACATATACCTTTTAATTTGCTTCTTGTTATTGTTCCATTTGATTTGTCTCCAATGATCTGATTAGGTGCAAGATGCCTTTGATTGTCATTCGAGTCCTTGTACCTCGAGTTGCACTATCTACAACTAAGTAACTATTGGAGTTTCTAGGGACTTAGGAGATGAAGCTTCTTTTCTCTCAAATAGATTTGGAATGGTATCAGGTTCATAGTAAACAAATCTTCTGTAGTCTTCAGGATCCTTGTTGCTTTCTTCTTCACTCTTAACTACAAATTCATCAATTCTGACATGTGCACTTTTTATAATTTTGTGAGTAGAAAAATTCAAACATTTGTATGCTTTACTTCAGTAGGAGTATCCTAGAAATATTCCTTCATCACCTTTTATATCAAAATTTCATTTTCAAGATTTTTTCAATATGTAACATTTGCTGCCAAATATCTCCAAGTAACTTACATTAGGTTTGTAGCCATACTATAGCTGATAAAGTGTCTTGTTTGAATCTTTCTTCAAATATATTCTATTCAAGGTATGAACTATAGGGCTGATAGCTTCCTTCTAGTATTTGAGAGCAACATTCTTTTCAATTATCAAGGTTTGTTGCATAATTCATGATAAATCTATTTCTTCTTTCTACTATACCATTCTGTTGTGGTGTACCAGGGGTAGATACTTATCTTTTGATTCCTCTTTCAATGTAGAAATTATTGAATTCATGAGAGATGGATTCACCACCTCTACCTAATCTTAGGCATTTTAACTTCTTTCTAGTTGCTTTTTCTACTCTTGCTAGATGCCACTTAAATTTTTGAAAGGCTTCTGATTTTTCTTTTAGGTACATTACTATCATCATTCTAGAGTAGTCATCAACAATGAGAATGAAAAACTTTTCTCCACTATAACTTTCTATTCTAATAGGTCCACATAAATTTGTATGAACAATTTTCAAGACTTCTTTTGACTGATAGTCTTTGCTTTCAAAGCTTTTCTTTCTCATCTTACCAATTTGGCAATTCTTGCATAGACCCATGTCAGGCTTCTTCAATTTAGGAATACCTCTTACTCTTTTATGTTTTGTTATATTAACTAGATTATCAAAATTTAAATGAAATAGCCTTTTGTGCCATAACTAGCTTTCCTCTACTTGAGACATAAAACATGAACAATCACTAAGATCAAGATAAAATAGATTACCTTTTGTTTGCTTCCTAGAACCAACCAAATTTCCTTTCCCATCTAGCAGTTTGGCCTATCCATTCATGAATTATACCTTGAAACCAATGTTATTTAGCTATACCGCACTCAGTAGATTATTCTTTAGTCCTTCAACCTAATAAGAATTGTTATATAAAAGTTCTTTAGTCAACAAGACGCATCCTTTTTGTTTTAATTTTACAAGGTTCATTATTTCCAAATCTTACACTACCTCCACCATAATATTCCATATGCTCAAATTTTTTTTTTCTCACCAATCATATGGTGTGAGCATCCATTATCAATAATCCATATATCATTCTTGCTAACATGAGAGATAAGTGCCATCTTATCTCCTTTATCATCAGATTCATCTTTCACAGCTATATATACCATATGGTTTCCATTGTTATTATAATCTTTAGCCATAAAACAAGATTTCTTACCTTTTTCCTTGAAGCTCTTGTAGTTCTTGGAGTCCTTCTTGCCTTTATGCTTATTTCTCTTCTTCTCATCCTTAATTTCCTTGTTTAGACATGTAGCAACAATGTGACCAATTTCTTCACAAGTAAAGTAGATAAGAGGAACTTTACTTTTGTACTTTCCTCTTCCTTTGGAATACTTCCTTGCAAGCAGGGCTTCAACAACTTCAAGATCACTATTTGAACTTTCTTCTGATGATCCATCTTCTTCACTTCCTAATTGATTGGAATTTTACTTTTTACCCTTATCTTTGAGTGTGAGTTTATCTTTGAATGGAGATTCAATATTCTTTGATGCAAGAACATAGTTATCATAATTATCTAACTCAAAAGTTGTTAATCTTCCAAATAGAGCATCCAACCCTATCTTATTATTTGGATCACATCTCATTTCTTGAATAGAAGATTCTCTAATTACATAAATAGGAAGAAGAGTTCTGAGTACTTTACTTACAACAGTTTCCTCCTTGATGTTTCCTCTAGATGCTTTGATTGCACTTACACTGGCCTTGATCCTTTCCACATGTTTTTAATGTTTTCATCTTCTCTCATTTTTATTTGATCAAATTTTTCTCTAAGGCTTTCTGCTTTGGCTCTTCTTACATTGTCAGCTCCTCCATAGATATCTTTTAGTTTGTTCAACATTGCAAAAGTAGTTTTGCAATCTTTTACCTCTTCAAATTCAACATAATTGAGAGTAGATGCAATATCAGTCATCATGATATTATGATTCTTATTTTCAGAAGTGTCTTAAATTGATAAAGTTCCAGTGCAAGTCTAATATTTAGCATCAAGATAATTGCAACCTTAATCACTGATGGTAGCTAGATGTAACCTCATTAGTCCTTGCCATGCTACAAATTTGTCTCTATTCAGCTTGAGAATCTCTCTTTTGTAAGACATCCATATCTTTAGCTTAGGTCCTTGAAACCTTCTTTACAAGAACCAAAAGCTCTGATACCAATTGTTGGAAATATAAGAGGAGTAACTAAGAGGGGAGGGGTCAATCAGTTATTAGAAAAAAAATCTTAGATTCCTTAGATGTCAATTCAAAATACAAATAGATAACTGAATATTGCTAAAGCTCGACAAACAGACATAATGTTGTAACTCAGTAGCAACTGGATTAGCTCGATAAAAGATTAACACATATATCATTAGATGTTATCTATGATTACCATTACTTTAACTTGGTTGCAAGCACATAAAGAAAATAGCATGAACACATTTGACACTAGGATTTAACGTGGAAATCCAATTTGGAAAAAACCACCAATAGCAACTAGTTACTGATTTTCACTCTTTTGAAGTGAGCCCTATTAGGAGCCAACCCTATTAAAGGTTACAAAACACATTGTTAGGTGTGACCCTATTAAATGATTTAATCACCTTGTCAGGAGTGACCTTGTTAGAGGTCTTGAGAACAATTCAATGGAATTGCCAACTTGTTAGAGCATTTGAAAATAACTGTTAATCCAACTTTGTTAGGAGATTTAGATCATTGTTACAATGGTTAGAGAGCAACAATGAGATGCCCTAATTTAATGCAACTAATTTTTTTAATTTTAGATCTTTGTTCTAGCTTGTACGTGATCCTTCCTGATCGAATATGGCTTTGCTGCTCCACAAGGATATTCTACTTATCCTTCAAATTCACTTTCTCTGCTCATCATTAGATCTTCAATCACATCATCACAATTCACACACTTACTTGTACTTTTCCACACACATTTTGAAATCACAACTTGACCTTATATCTTCCACTTTGTCAAGTTGTCTCAAATACAACTTACAATTATCAATATTCATCACCATAGTTAGCTAAAATAAATAGATAAATCAATTAATCTTAATACAACAAAATAAGAAAATCCTTCACTAGCTAATCCTGCTTGATAGGAACTAACTTTGAAATAATTTCCTTTGTTAACCAATAGAATCTTAGTTAACATTGAAAATTTATGAAAGTCAATCAAGACAGCTTGGTTAGCACTAGTTCCATCTAACTTTTCTTTGTTACCTGAGTGAGCTTGGTTAACACTCGCTTTCTACAACTTTTCCTTCGATGCTCGAGTGAACTCGGTAGACACTACCTTCTGAACTAGGAAAACACACGAATGCATGGTAGACACCTAGAACTATCTTCACTGCTTGAGTGAGCTCAGCATATACTAATTGCAAATGATATGACATTTTTGTAACATCAAAGACAACACACAATTAACCAATTGTATCCAATAGTTTCATCATAAGATTAAGTCTATTTGTGAAGTTATTGAATTTTTTTAGTACTGGCAACATGGTGTAAACTATTTGAACTCAATTTTGAAGGTTTTAGATGTTCAAAAAAAAGGATCAAATCTTGGATAATTAGAGCTAATGTGAATCCTACATTGTAGAGAAGTTTGTAGAGTTTTTGAAATGAGGTCATAATAGTTAATAAGAGAAACAAGCAACGAGTTATGGTCTTCAAAAGTTGTGCCACATTAAATGGAGAAAAATGAAATTTATTCAAAAAATTTAATGAGTTCTAAAAGTTATTGGGAACTAATATAATGTAATTAAATATGAATAATAATAATATTTATGGTTGGTTAGCCTCATGATCTAGGTTTTAAATTTCTAGAACCTTCTTGGGTGGTGGGAAATTGTCTATGCTAAGACTACTAATATGGTTGTCTAGATTAGTTCTAGAGTGTTGGTGGTGGTTCTGGCTTACAAAACATTGTAAGGAAAATACTCATGTGATTTTATGTGTTTTATTATTAAAATTTGAAATTGCATAATTTTGTAGGTAGTAAAAAACCAATTTTATGTTCTTGCAACTTCTTATTGTTTCTCTTTTTCTATTATGTGTCTGTGTTATTAAAGGGCCCTAGTAGTCCCCATTAAGTGGTGGTAGTCTAGGTTTTCATAATTTTGTAGATAGATCACTAATTATGAGGTAGTTTTCACTAGGAATATGCTTGTGGGTTGCGAAATAAGTGTAAAAAGACCTCCATGAAGGAATCATGACTGAAGAATTAGAGGTTTGACAAAAGAGGATTTGGACTCCTCCAAAGACAAGTACAAGAATTGCAAGAGGAGATTCATAGATGAATGGATATTTTAGAAAGAGATGAAAGTGAAGATGAATTTGAAGAAGAAGGAATGTTGAATATATAATGATTTAGAACAACTGGGGGGGGGGGCACTAAATTATCCTTAGGTATAGATGTACAAATTAAAATTTTGCCAACTTCAAATAGATTAATCAATCATATATATTTACTTGGTCAATGTAGCATATCATAAGCAATTTTTTTCTAATGTTATTATTTAACTCATTGTCTCTATATGTATCATCTTCTAGTAATTAAACTATTATAAAATATAACATGGATGACAATAACATCCACACATGAAAATAATACTATGACACTAGGATTTAATGTGGAAACCCAATTTGGGAAAAGCCACCAAGTAACACACTATCAAATTTTCACGCTTCTAAAGTAAACTTAGTTAAGAGCCAACCTTATTGAAGGTTATACAAAAAACTACTAAATTTGACCTTTTTAAAGGATTAAATCACCATGATAGGAGTGACCTTGTTAGAGGACTTTGGATCATTCCATTACAATGCCACCTTGATAAAAGGATTTATAAAGTATAACTCACTTTGCAAATTCATATCTCCATTCACTTGTCTGCTAGTTCTTTGACTGGACTCCATTATCATCTCCTTGACTAATCTTCTTGGCATCTCCTCAAGAAATCACTCCTTCACCTAACTCTTCACACTTTTCCTTTGTTGTTCTTTTCTTCACAACTTTACTATAATCCAATAAATAACAAACCAACCTTAGAAAGCATCTCTTGTACCTCCTTAAATAGGTAGTTTTGATCTTTTTCTACTTAAACATCATCGTTGATCTTAGGGTTAGGTTAGATTCATGAAATCCTTCCATCCTTTTTGTTCTCCTTCTTCTATAATATTTTGATCAAATCCTTTCCTTTGATCACATAACCAAATCTCCTTGTTCATTAAATATGCCAGCTCATCAATCCTTATCTTCCATGCACTTTGAATAATTCAAAATTCTAACTCCGTTGGCCTAAAATTCAAATCTTTATCAAAATGTAACTTTTTTTATCACTCAACAATCACTATGTTCTTCTTCTCAATCATCACTATGTAGCTTGACATATACTCTACTTTCTTACTTGACATCAACAAGCTTGATCAATCATTACTATGCTTGGTCACTACTAACACTTCTTCATACATTTTCTCAGCAATAACTAACACTCATCTTGAACTATTTTGTTTGGCTTCTACTTAAGTTCCTTATGTCAGAAACAATAGTCCGCCAAGATAAGTAGGAGAGGGTGGGGGGGGGTGTTAATCAGTTATCCAATAATTAAAATATTTATCAACCTTAAACAAACTTATCTATTCAATGAAAGTAAATAATCATAACAAGATGCACATAGATAATTACACCAGATATGTTAACTAGAGAATTCTTTGATTAGAGGGAAAACCCTAGTGTGAATGATTCCCATAAGATGATGTACTACTATAAATATTCCTTGTTAGAGGATGGACCCTGTTAGGAGTCTATTACAATATTTAATACATATGAGTCCTTGTTAGGAGACTTTGAATCCCTATTAGGAGATTCCAACCCAGTTAGGAGTTGTGCCAATCCTGTTAGGAGTTGTGAGAAGATAGAATGACCCACTATCCAAAAAACTTCTAAGGAAAGATCACCAAACTCGTTGTCCAACTAATCTATCAACTATTCCATTTAGAATAATTGTATGTACTATACTTTAACTCCTTTCCTCTATCCTGTCAACTAGATCAATCACTGTCAAACCTTGTAGACTAGGTCACAAACCTTGGATCCAAGTATCCAACTTCAAATCACACAATAAAACCTTGGCAATGAAGTTTCCTTCACTTCCACTGTGCTCTTCTCAACTTTTCATTTTTCTCTTTATGTTACTTACAATCACTTCTCTTTGATTACTCATGATAGAGGAAAATGTACTTCCTTTTATCAAATCCATAAAACAATTCCCTAAATCAGCTATTAAATCTTCTCAATTAATTATTATAGGACCACATTAAGAACATGTTACACTTAGTGATAAAATTAATCTTCTACCTTGCAACTTGAATATCTTTCTATACACATAATATTATGATGAATGAACTTAGTTGTGTCATTGCCAACATGTGTTCTTCACATTTGTAACTTCAGCTTCTCAGAATAATAACTTTTCTAAGAGATATAACAAGTTTACTAGAACATGCCTCTATAAACTCTATCTCAAAATGGTCATCACCAAAACTTGTATAACTTCTTCTAGACTTAATATCTTCTACTTCCAAGGTTAGCTACATATACTAGACACTTATTAGTATCTCCCTTTAACCTTGCTACTAAATGTATGCTATGATCTATCCATACCAATTTGATCTTTCTGTTGTTCTTCTATCAAATATCACACAAAACTACTATGTTGACATTAATGACAAACACAGTCATGAATGTAACTTATCATCATGATAAAATATCTACAATAATCACCCATAGAAATATCATTAGCATTTATGCTTCCAACAATCTCCCCCTTTGGAATTTTATATGGTAACATAGATGAAAAAAATCTAGTTCCAAGAATACCAATAACAACACTATTAATATTTTCTTGTCAAATCCTCTTCATCAATCATTGTCCCTCATTGATATACCTTAGTGTTCTTTCTATTTTTCCATGATGTACTTCTCCAAAACTATTTTCATGCTAAAATTCTCTTGAATATGTTGTACTTTTTCTTGCTTGTTTCTCATGCTAAACTTCTTCCCCATTGACATCAATGTCAAAGGTTTCAGCAACCAAAAATCTCTACAACAATATCTCTAACTAGCTCAAGTGTCAAAAGACACTGTTAAAAACAAGAGTCCCTATTAGGAGTTGTAGTACAATGTATGCAAGAAGAGCCCATTTCCCAAACATGTAATTTCAATTACAAGAAGAGCTCACTGCCCAAACAAGTAATTTATTGTTAAGTTCTTCTTTGACTTTGATTCTTGTCATTACACTTTTTTCTCTGTTTCCAATGATCTTCTCAAGTGGATGATTCTTTTTCATATTCTTACTCAAAGTAGGAGTTTCTATCTCAACTCTTATCTCTATTTAAGGTTTTGAGCTTTGTTCCTACCTTGCCTCTCCTTTATTCTAAGAATCATTATTAGTCTCAAAGAATACTTCATCATTCCTTGGTTTAGTAAAACCATTCTTATCATCTAAATTGTAATCAACTATTCTTTCTTCTATCCTGAATTTCTCATCAACTCTTACATTTGCACTTTCTATAATAGTTACCAAAGCTATTTCTTCTTCCTTTTTATCAACCAATCTAAGCTCATTATCATAGCCATTCAAGAATCTTTCCATACTTGCTTTAAATTCTTCAACTTTTTCATAAAGTAAACTCTTTTTAATTCTCCTTACTCTCTTATGACATCTATACAAAAAATGACCAAATTCTTTACATGTCCAACAAATAAAATTTTTCATACCTTCTAGCTCTCTTTTCATAAGTAGATCAATACCTTCCTTTACATTTATGTCTTCTTTAGATTTGAATCTATCTTTTCTTGAGCTTCTGTTCTTTTGTATACAATAGAAGGTTTCTAGATATGAAAACTCAATGCCCTATTCTTTACACAAATTTGATATTTCACCAATAATTTCCACCATCTAAGTGTCAAAATTTCCTCTATCAAATGTAGGACTATATATCCTAAACATGCTTTCCATGGATCTTCAAAAGTTGTTAAACTCTATCTTCAAGGACCTGATTCTCTGATACCAATTGTTAGAAACAATAGTCCACTAAGATAACTGGAGGAGTGGGCTGAATAGTTATCCAAAAATTAATACATTTATCAAAGTTAAAAAATCTTATCCATTCAATCAACATAAACAACAATCATAACAAGATGTACATAGAGAATTACACCAGATATGTTAACTAGGGAAGCCTTTGATTAGAGGGAAGACCCTAGTGATAATGATTCCCACAAGACGATATACTAATATAAATATTCCTTGTTAGAGGATTGACCTTGTTAGGAGTCTATTACAACATTTAGTACATATGAGTCCCTATTAGGAGATTCCAACCCTGTTAGGAGTTGTGAGAAGACAGAAGGACCCACTATCCAAATAGATTCTAGGGAAAGATTGCCGAAATCACTATTCAACTAATCTATTAACTATTCCTTTTAGAATAATTCTATGTACTATACTTTAACTCCTTTCCCCTATCTGGTCAACTAGACCAATCACTATCAAACCTTGGATCCAACTATCCAACTTTGGATCACACAATAAAACCTTAGCAATGAAGTTTCCTTCACTTCTGCTTTCCTTTGTTCAACTTTGCATTCCACTCTTTGTGATGCTTACAATCACTTCTCTTTGATTACTCATGATAAAGGAAAACATTCTTCCTTTATATTGAATACATAAAACAATTCCCTAAGTTAGCTATTAAACCTTCTCAATTAATTATTATAGCTCTTGACCACATTAAGAACACATTAAACTTAGTAATAACATTAATATTTCACCTTGCAATTTGAATATATTTTCGTACACATGATATTATGACAAGAAAATGTAGCCATGTCATCAACATGTCTTCTTCACATCCATAACTTCAGCTTCTCAGAATAAAAAAATCTGCAAAGAGATATAACAAGTTTACTCGAACATGCTTTTATAAAATCTTAGAATAGTCATCACCAAAAATTGCATAACTTCTTCTAGAATTAATATCTTATTCTTTTGAGGATAGCTACATGTACTAAACACTTATTAGTATCTCCCTTTAACCTCACTACTAAATGTATGCCATGATCTGTTCGTACCAATTTGATCTTTTTGCTATTCTTCTATCAGATACCACAAAAAACTAATATGTTGACATCAATGAAAAAAATAGCCATGAATGTAACATATAATCATGATAATATATCTACAATAATACCCCATAGGAATATCATAAAAATTTATCTTATCAAGCTTATCCTTTTGACTTGTTTCAATTGTAAGCTTCATTGAACTATCTTCTTCACTTCATGTATTAATTAAACAAAGAATTATCTTATCAAGGAATAATTTATCAACTTCTCATTGTAATTCCATGATACTTCTCATTACTTCAACACCACTAGCTCACATTGCTAGTCTCTTCTTTTCAAATCTTCTTCATCAATCAAATGATATGAAACTCTACACTTTTAGTTAATGTCTCTCTAGTATGTTTGACACTCTATCTTACTAATAGGCTTGACATCAATGAAAAAATAATAATTGCTCCAATTGTACTATCCAATAGTTGATACTAAAAGAGAAGAAGAGGTTAGGGATCTTTACAAGGATAGGTTTCTAGAGCTATTTCTAGGATTAGAAAAAGACCCATGATTGAAGTCCCCACTTTTTTGAGAAAATTTAACCTAGAGGAGATGATTGACTAGATCAATGACCTAGAAGAATATTTTGAGTGTGAATAAATTGAATATCTTGAGAGGGAAAAATATGTGAAGGTGAAGCTAAAAGGGAATGCAAAAATTTGGTTGCAAGTGATTTAGTTGGAGTGATATAGAAGAGGAAAGGAGAAAATTTAAAGATGATATTGGATGGTAGAAAATTTGAAGGGACAATTATTCTTGTTAGTTATGAGCTTGATCTACTAAAGAAAATGCAATGGTTGATGTAAGAGGGAAGATCTTTTTGAGAGTATACAAAAGAGTTCTATTGAGCCCTCATTAGAACAAGCCATGTAAAAATTGACAAGGAATATTTTTCCATTACCTTAAAGGGTTAAGGCCAAGATTCTAGGAGGAGTTGAGTCTAGTTAGTATTGACATAACTGATTAATGATGCTGATTGGATCATGTATTTATTTGGATTAATGTTGATGCTATTAAAATATAGATAGGAACATGATGCTACAATATAGACAGGATAGACAAGAACATGATGCTACAATATAGACAAGACCATGGTTTGATAAAAAAATAACTCAAAATATTGTTATCATTTCTATAAATCTATTTGACTAATTATTTTAACTTGTTACCACCTATACATGGGAAGAAAGAGTAAGTCGAAGAATTATTTAACTCTTGCTATTGTACATGGATTCTAAATGATGAGTAAAGATAATAATTCTATGCTAGCATCTATTTATGTAAAGATTTGAGTAATTTATGGAGGCATGAATTAAACTAGGTAATGATTCGGAGAATCAATGAAGAACAATTGAATGATTTGTTAGATCTATAAAGGAATTAGTAAAGTACTAAGTTTTCTAGATTTGATTGTGTTTGTTTATTTCATCAACATTTTGGATCACACTACATGATCCATCATCAGGATAAGAAAGTGCAGGGTAGTAAGATATGAAGATAAATGAATATAATTCATGAAGATATTGAGGTGACGTGGCTAGGGTAGAACCCTATAATGTATAAATAAAGGTGATTTGATTAGTTAGAAGTGATCCTCATAGGAAAAGTTAAATAAGAAAATTGGATAGTGGATAGATAAAAGGAAGGTCTTATTATTAAAGTGGAAACTAAGAATGTATGATGAACTAAGGATAAAGTGAAATCTTATCAATAGAAAGGAAGGATAGGTAAATAAGAAATCTTATTAGATATAATGGAGCCTTATAGGAGTATAAGAAAAAAATTGGTAATGATTCATTGAGAAATCATAATTTGAATGATTATTAGAATGTTTAATTTGTATTGGAAAACTAGAAGGATGAGACATGATTTAAGGAAATAAGTGGAAACACAAAGGTTGAGTTAATACATTGAGGAAGATTCTTTAAGAAGTTTTCTACAAGTTCAAATTGACATACAAAGTTGGAAAGAATCTTGAGATAAAGATCAAATAGAAGGATGACATGGTTAGAGAGGGAGAAATATGAATTGTTAGATTTTTTATGATTAATATGGATCATTAGACTTAGGTTTAAGTTTTGTGATTAGAGGAATTCTACTTAAGGAAGGAAAATGAAGAAGTATGGTATCTGTTGCCCAATTTTCAGTTCATTCCTTTTTGCTTTAGGTTTGAGTCAAGTCAAATGTATCAATGTCTTGAGTCTGAGTCTAAAATTGCCATAGGATGACCTCTCTTCTCATCATCCCTTTGAGCTAACCTAATTTGGGAAATTATATGAGTAGTGCAATAGTAAATAAACTAGGTGATTAGGTTTTGGAGGGTTTGTTTATGCATTCCTCTAATAAGAAGAAGGTCTAGATACTTTACCAATCCATCATTCCCTATTCTTAATCATGTTGAAGGAAAAGATTCAAGTTGTGTTATAGTTTCATTGGAGATATCATAATGATCAGGCTTAGAATGTAGAGAAATTGATTTCTATTAGAAGCTACATGGATGAGTGGAAAAGTCAATCAATAAAAGGAGAGAATGTGATTGGTTAGTTGAAAGTTAATTTCCTTTGAAGATAGATCCTTGACCATCAAATGAAGATCACATCAAGGGTGTATGCAAGGTCACTAGCCAAGAAGTACTCAATAAATTTTAAGTTTCAAATAGGCAATAATAAGTAGAGGTAACCCAAGGTTAAGTTAGTCATAGAGAGAAACCAAGGAATCACTTGATTGCAAGGTTGGCTAGCAGTTTAAGGATAACAACTGTGAAGTTGCGAAATGCGAGAAATGACTACTAGGTGCATGATTGCAACTCAAAGCTAACTAATAGAAATCTAAGTTGTGATGGTGCATAGAGCAAAGAACATGATACATAGAGCAAGTGGACCCACATTGTAAAGCACAAAGAGTTAAGATCTTCTATTCCTAGTCATGACATCTTAAAAATCAATGATGGTCGCATGTTCACAAGCAATTAAGGATAACCATAAGTTAACATAGAAAAGTAGAAAAAAGCCATTGATCAAATGGTCACAGGTAGTTGAAGACAACCTAAGGTTAATATTGTGAAGGTGTGATCATATTACTGTGTATTCATTGCTAAGTCACTATGGTTAGTAGAATAGTGATAGGTCAAGTTGTGAAGTGATGAATAAGAAAAATTAAAAGGTTGTAGGTTAAAAAGAATTCAAAAAATTTCAGGATGTGAAATTACAAAATGAAATAACAATTATTGGATGACATAATTGCTTCGAGTAAAGATAACAAATAAAATAAAATTGTGAAGAAGTGAGAAGGGAGAGATAAGGAAGATTGATAGGTATTAATCTTGATCATTGATCTTAGATCGATGACTAGGTTTCAAAATTGTTGTAATTATTGGAATATGAATTTTGTAGACTTGGCACTAACAATAGAATATGAAGAAAATAAAGATTTTCACAAAGTTCTTGAAGCAACACAAAGATAAAAAAATCCCCACGTGTTTCCAGAAGTGTTATGGAGTCATGATCTTTGATAAGAAAGATGTCACATGTCCATATCATGCTACAGATTAAATCATTCCATATTTTATTTCTATTTGGTGACTATTGTTCTAATAGAATTGAGGGATTATAAAAATCTATAAATATAATTTATTTTGATAATACAAATGTTGGTAAACTTGATGGTGAATTGGCTCTGTAATTCCATTTACCTAATTTTATCTTCATCTTTTGTTTCACATTCATAGATAAGTTTGCATTGAGAGTTGAAGGAAAATTACATGTGATTCTATGATCACCTCATGGATTCCATTTCACCCTGGTATTTATAGTATAAGTAATTCTATTTAATTTTTCATATATAGTTCTTCTCCTCCTCTTGTTTTGGTGCAAAGAACCTAATAAAATGTTTATTTTTTTTGATGTAATAAGGTCTAGGGATGGATCAAATGATCTCCCTAAGATCATCCACTCTTGTAATGGATACAAGACCCCATGGTGCAATTATAAGCCTGGGTATCATTTGGTCCAATAAGGTGGATTTTGATTTATTTCATGTTTTCTAGGGTAGTTAAAGTGTTTAGATAATTAGGAGAACCTTTAGGAGTGGTTAGAATTCAATTAGTAAGAAAATGTGGTCACAAAGGGAAAATTGCAAAAATTGTAAAAAGTTGGTTAGCAACTTTTACAATTTGTTGACAACTTTTCAAATAAACCATTCCCATGGCTATAACTACCATAAGGTGGTTCTACCTATTCAAAATGGCCTATAAAGGATCTAAACATCTAAATGAGGGAAGAGTATAAAGAAAAGCATTTTACTTGCTCTTTTGATCGATAAAATCTACTATTCTAGTACAATTTCTCTAATTTTTTTTCCATACAATACGAGATCTAATGATTGGAGGGTGAAAAATTTGCATTGAAAAGTTAGCCCTATTTATTTGTGATATTTTGGTTTTGGTTTCAAGTTTGTATCAATCATAGTATTTAAGTTATTCATTTTTATTGGTCACTGCCCTGCGAAACCCTCAAAACCAGGGTTTGGTCAAAGGAATGGCCCTAAATTGAATCTCACTGTTGGAATTTTTTCCAATTTGGCATTGAGCAAGTTACAGTGAATCATAAGAGCAAGCCATAGGTCAAATATCCCTATGTATTTGACCTTGTTTTGATGAAATTTGGTTGAATAATGAGAAGAAATGAGGTTGAGGACTTGGTGTAAGAACAAGATACCCTTGTTTGAGTTAGGAGAACATCTTAGTGGTGAATGTTTGATTTCATGAACCCATCCTTTATCATCTACCTCGTAAACCAAACCTAAAGTAGTTAATTAGGCCTATGTGCATCGTATTGGTTGAGGTATGCTGGAGTGAAACCTTGAAACTTTGGAGTTTGTCAACACTTGGAAAAGGGTACTCAAAACTACATTTGGTTTACTAGGTCCTTTGGTATGTTTTGGAGTTATTGGTGGAAAATTGAATTAGGATACTAATAGACTACTAGGTCAAATTCAACATCTTTCATTATGGGTTGTTGGGAGTGGATCCTTTGAATGGTTTACCTTGTTTGGGTTGATTTTGAGTTGTTTCAAGCCTTTTTTTGTGATAGGAAGGCCAAAAACATCAAAATCCCCTTTTTTCCATTTTGGGGTAGTAAGCCTTGTTTGTACCAAGTTGGTTGTAGCTGGGTGTAGTGTCTTGCTTGAGGAGTTGGGACTAGAAACTTGTTGGAGAGTTTGTGTAATCAGAGTATTCTCTATGGGAAGTGAACCAAGCCATTGAACAATCCTTTGTGAAGTTTGGAGGTTGTGTAGGAGTTTGAATTAACTCTTGCTTCGTTTGTGCTTACTTTGCATCATGTTTATTCCATGGCATGTCAAAATTAGTTTCCTTGGGAATTGAAGGATAAATGTAGATGAATTTAGTAGCAACTTGTCAGATTCCATTTCATCTAAGCCTAATAGTTAAAGACATTCCATTTTCCCTCATGTGCATCTCTTCTTTCTTTCCTCTTTTTCATTTAGATAATTAACCTTGATTTAGAATACAAGTAAGAGTCAAAAATCTTGAAGATAACCTACTATAGTCATTCCATTGGGTGTGATAGGTTATCCCAATCTAAATTTCCTAAATTAATTTATGTATACAAGAAATTTGGTTAACCTTTACTACTCTTAGGTTAAAAGCTTATTCTATCAAAAGTTATAATCTAAGAAAGACATATTCGTTGCAAATCATTACAATTCTTATGGAGATGTATCTTGTAATTCAAAAGACAGTGATAGAACACATACACCGATCCATTTTTTGGTAACATCCTTTTCTTTCTCCAAGACATTGAGAATTCAAAGGGCCAGATTATAAAATCAAATAGGATACCAAAATGTTAACTAACAATTTTTGGTGACTAGACTAGGGAAATTTGAATGAAAAATCTCCAAAGAATTTTCCTTCATATTACTTTACACTCTAGTTCTATATATATTTTGAGTTGTAAGATAGGTCTTGTGGAAGTAAGGTGTTTTTCATAAGAACCGATACTAGTTTTATAGCCTCAGGCTACTAGGAAGGAGAAACTAATTCAAAGTTGAAGACTGGTAAAGTTTCCTTGATCATTAGGGTTAAGGTAAAACTCAAAACACCATTCCCTAAGAATTTGATACATCATGGATTCCAAATATACCAAGAGTGCCAAGGTGAGAGGAAGGGTTGACCTAGTATATGAGGAACTCATAAAAGCCAACTTTTCTATTCTAGAAGATATTTGTAAGAAAGGAAGAACACTTATAAAGGAATTTGTAGTTGAGAAACTCCAATAAATTCATTTTCTAGTCATTCTTCCAATTAGTGCAAGGAGAAGTTGATATTCTTCTCCTCCTATTGATATAGCTTCTATTTCTCCTACTTTTAATGCTTTGTTGTTGATTGATGCAACACTCCCTATTTCAGTTACTTTTCAAACTAATCATAACATTATACTAGCAACTATGAAAGTTCCTTGGTTGGAAAACACAATTGGTCCTCTCACCCTTGAAACTAATATTTATTTTCCTAGAGCATCAAGAAATAATTTCAAGATTAAATGGTGATGGTACCATCTCTATAGAAAAACACTTAAGTTCTTTTCATAAAGCATGTGGTATGGTGAATCCTCAACATAAAGATGTGGCTATTATGATGTTTGTGGATACCCTTGTAGATAATGTTTCTGATTAGTTGCAAGATTTTCCTATAGGATGAATCACATATTGGAATTATATGAAGAAAATATTTGAAGAACACTATAAAAGTACAGAAGATGCACAAGTTTTGTTGTTGCAATTGCACATATAAAGATAGAACCATCAATTTCTATGAGATATTTTAATGTAAAGTTTAATAAAATCATCAAAAGAATACCTACTGAAAGTGCATGAATAGATGATAACAAGAAGACCTTCAATGTCATCTCTATGCCTCTTGATCAAGGATATCAAATTAGAAGGGAAAATGTAACAAATTTGCAAGCTTCCCAAATGCTAGCTATGGAGATGGAAGATGACATGATAGCCTCTAGTAAATGGATGAGGGATCTTCAATTTGGAACTATAGGTAATGCAGCTAGCACTTCCAATAACATAGAAGCCATGCTCCAAAAGTTATCTAATGAGATCATTTCATTCAAGAATCAAAGCAATATTCCTACTCATTCTTTTCATCAACCTTATCAAGAAGGTTCTAGACATCCAAATGAAGGTAGGACTTTGTGAATACCACCTACTCAATAAAGGTTAGCAATTGAAGCTTCTCCAAAGAGATAAAATATGTAGTGCCTCTCATTTTTGCAGTCTATAGCTTGTCTATTTTGATTTGAGAGATACTTGTTACTCTTCTTGTTATTTGTATTTTGAGATGACTTGAGGGTCGGATGTTATACTTTGATTCTGTATCATATATGCTTTACTGCTATGCTATTCAGTTATCAAATTTTCATGTTGATGCCATTTTGAGATGACAATAGATCTATGATGATATCTAATTATTTGGTATTTGGACATACTTTTTGATTATGTTATGTGATGGATTTTATGCTATAGCTATTTACTTCATTCTTGTATCTTTATGCTTTATGTGAATGTGAGTGATGTAAATGTATTAATTAGGTATTTAATGCATTTTCCTTTGGCTATGATATTATATGTAATTGTACTTGATCATGTGTTTTAGTGTGCAGGATTTATATGCCTGGCAATGTCACAAGGAGTTAGTGATTCAACTATTCATATTTACAAATATCGTCCCTATATGGTTGATGTATCCTTATTTTAAATTGTTTAAATTAAAAAACCTTTCAATGATTACTAAATCCAAACTCATTTGCATTACGTGATTACACTAGTAAGCATGCCCGTGCATTTAAAGGTTTACATTGTCATGAAAGTTATTTAGTGATTTTCTATGATTTTGGGTTTTTGGGCTTTAAAAATTTTTGGATTTAATTTTTGGAAGCTTTGCCTTAGGTGAATTCCCATTGCAAGGAATAACTTGTTTATGTTTGGTTCAATTTGGAGTTTAACTAGTCTAACTAGCTATGTACCCTAATTGACTATTCACTCGAAAAGTGAATAAGTATTGGAAAAGAGTTTTATTTTTCAGCTTCTCACTTTTCCAAAATAGAAAATTTGAGAGCTCTTTTGAGAATACTCTTCTGAAGGATTCAATTTCTATTTGTTTTGGGAGCTGTGAGTGTGGGTTTTTCATGTGATCAAACTCATTGGATCTAGCTCAGGGAGTTCTTTCTTTTCCATCGCTTTCAGCAATTTTGGTGGCATATTTATTTTATTCTATAGGTTTTAGTTTCTACCCTTTTTGTTGTCAAGTAGGGCCTTCCCATTTTATTGTTTCTAATTTGTTTCAGCATCTATTTTTTGTAGTAGTATGTTAGGAGGTTGAGAATTAGTGTTCCCCTCTATTTCTATTTGTTGGTTCTACTCAGTTGGTCGAGTATGACTGTTTTTCCTATTTTTAGGATAAGGGTTTGGGGTTTTGAGCTGTTATGATGACCGTTTTTGTGTATGGTGTCCAAAATCATTTATTTTTGGATTTTTGGGGTTTTTACACCCAAAGGCCAAATGGGTTTTAATTTTAAACTTTTTCCAAATTTTGGGGTATTTACCTTATTTTGTGTGCCACCCTATTTTCTTGAGTTTTCTTGGTATGAGTTTGGTCATAGGCTTGGATGATTTGTTTGGATGTATGTTGGAATTTTATTGCACTTTTATGTTGCATTGGGATGCATATTAGATCTGTTCTCTTGATTCTATTTCCAATGGAGTGACATTCTACTTTGTTTTCTCATCCAGTCCTTGTGTTATGATCTTCATAATGGTGGTGCACCACACACAAGTACATGTGTGTACATCTATCAGGTGACTTGCAAGCCTTGATCTTCTGTCATATTTTTGAAAGTTATGATCATTGGGTTTGGGTTGGGATTTTTGCATACCTATGAAAACTCATTGTTGGATGAGCATGGGTAGGGTAGGGTAGAATATGGAGGGGGCTTCTATCTCGTAGCTCAGTGATCATGATGCCAAAGGTTGGCAGAGGAAGATTTATATAAGTGATAACTAAATAAAACACTGGGTAGTAATAAAACTTAAGATAATGAAAAGTTCTATATTTGTGTGATGGTTCCAAGGGAGTCCCTTGAGAGTGTTTCCACACGTGATCTAAGCTTGGGATTTTGGATGCCAAATGACTCTCCAATATGTCATCCCCTACTTAGTAGCCCATTGAGTGTCTAACTAGGACCTATAGTTTATGCATTATCTTTGTCTTGGATTCAATCATCATACTACTTGGGATGTGTGTTAGCCATGGATGTTTTCTTTGTGTGTGCTTGTGGTTGGATCATTATCTCTATCAGCATGGTGCATGTGGACCTATGAGTGCCACATAGCTAGGGGCTAGTGTCTAGAGATGATCTTTTATCCTAGTGCAATCGTTGCTGCATGTTTTCACTTGGTGCTTCGGGTTCTGGAGTATGCTTTCTTGTAATTTATGCTTTCATTGAGATGCTTGTATATCATGTTTAAATGATGTTATTTATTGATGCATTTCCTTACTTTGATGATTAGCATGTCATAGGTGATGTTATCTACTTGTAGGATTATCTTATGCTTTACTTCTAGCATGTTAGATTTCCTTATGCTTATGTAGTAGCATGTTCAGTAGTGACATCCCTATTATGATAGTACCAACAATTTGATCGGTGGCTTGGGATGCTATGTGTGGGGGATGGCTAGGGCCCATGATGCTCTTATGATGGTATTGATGGTTAGGAGGAACTGCGTACTTAGCTTGGTTGTTCTCTACATTGTGATGTTATTTCTATTTATTGCAATACTGATTTTAGTACACTGCGATGTTTCCTTCTATACTTTCCCTTTCTACTTATTAGATGGTTAGATGTATTTTTTCATCTTTCAGTAGTCTATTTGAGTGTTCACACCTCAAATTGTGGATCTAGTACTCCCTCATGTGGAGGTTTTGAACTCCATTTAACCTTTTTTGTTGTCCTTGTTTGTTTTCTTACTTTTCCTGGGTGACCATGTGTTAGCATGGGGTGACACAATTATATGTCACACGCCCATTAAGATTCTATCATGTGATACTAGAAAGTATCAAACTCCTTAAGAAGAAATGTTGTGCAATACTTTCCAAATATTGCACCCTCCTCGGTGAAGAGTCTAATGACACTGGTAAAGTATCACACACTCTTAAGAGTAGTGTCACCCTACCCCTTGAAGTGTTGCCTTGCTTCTTTAGAAATACCACATGATACTAGAAAGTATCAACTAGAAATTGCAAAAACTTGTGCGGGTGGGCAACAGGCACTTTTCATTAAGACCCAAACCTTTTAGGAAGTGTTTAGGGTACCCTCTTAAGTGTTCTTTAATCCTTCATTGTCACATTATGGATTCAATATGTTTTGATTCAAATTCAGTTGTGCTTCTTATGTTGTCATTCATGTTGTGTCAATTTAGGTAGTGGCATCAAGAGATCTATTGGTTGCTAGGATGGTGGTTAAGTCTTCCATTGCAATCTTTGTGATCCGTGTATGTTGTTATCTTGTACAATTACACTTGTGTTAAAAAAAATCTTGGCTTGTATGTTTATCCTTGTTTCCAAGGATCTCTAGATGGGGCATTACAAAATATGTATGCTTTTCACGTAAGGAAAGATTATGATGGAGATACATGTGCTAACATGGTCAAATATAAGAAGATGGTGGACAATAAAAAACAAATAGTTTAATATCTTGAAAGTAAGATGATCATACGATGACTCTAGTTTTTTTTATTTGGAGTATGAATCAAAATAAAAAATAGAGGTGACTATTTTGCAACTCTAGATGGACCTTAGGTGATAGTCATGAATAGAAGTTAGAAGAATAGGGATCAATCCTCCAATGTGGTACCTACTAAAAATCATGCATCATCAAAAAAAGTAGATAAAGATAGTGGTATGATACCTTCAACTTCACAAAAAGAGCACAAAGGTAAGTCATCTAATTCTTTGATAAAATATTATACTATGAAGAGGTGAAAATTAAAATATCTCCACTAGATTACTTAAAGTCTAATCCTAATCAATTGCAAAGGTTAGTCAAAAACTATAGTAATAAAGATGGAGGTCATAATTGTTGGATACAATTGTCCAATTGTGTGTTGTCTTAGATGTTACACAAATGTCATATCAATTGGCAGATAGTATCTACCAAGCTCAGTTGGTCAGCAAAGAAAATTTTAGAGTCTACCAAGTATTCCTAGAAATTACTGTATGGAAATAGTTTCTATTGAGCTAACTTGGACATCAAAGGATTTTGTGGCAGAAGTGAGTGTTAACTAAGCTCACTTGGTTAATGAAAGAAAGTTAGTGTTTACTAAGCTCACTCAGTCTCCAAAGGATTTTGTAGGGTTCGCAGTGTTAATTGAGCTTTTGTTGGTTAACACTGGAAATCATTTCTAGAACAGTGTTTACCGAACAAGGTCGGCCAATGAGGGATTTTTCTATTTTGAGAAATAAAGTTTAATTATTTGATGTAATAATTGTAGCTAACTAAGGTAATGATTATTGGTAATTGTAACTTGTAAATGAGACAACTTGATAATCTAAAAGGTATATATGAAAGGTCAAGTTGAGAATTCTAAAGTGTAATGAGCGAGAATGCAATTGTATTGATTGAAGAAGAAAGTGTGTGCAAAATTTGAAGGATGGTTAGATATCCTTGAGGAGTATCAAAGTTTTATTTTATTAGGAAAGATCTAGTGAAGTAGAACATAGATCTATATCAGCAATTTCATTGTATCTAATTTAGGTAATTTCATTGTTACTTTCTCACCATTGTAGAAGTGATTCCTAAATCTCTTAACAAAGTTGGTCTAACAGCCATTTGTGAATCCTCTAACAAGGTGAAAGTTCCATTGAATTCTTCTAAAGACCTCTAGCAAGGCCACTCCTAACAGGGTGATTAAAATCCTCTAATAAGGTCACACCTAACAATGTGTTTTGTAACCTTTAACCAAGTTGGCTCCTAACAAGGCTCACTTTAGAGGAGTGAAAATTAGTAGCTAGTTACTTGGTGGTTTTTCCCATATTGGGTTTCCATGTTAAATTTGGTGTCTCATGTGTTCATGTTATTTCTTTTATGGTTGCAAGTTAATCACTGTGAATATTTAAGAATCTATTAAAAGTTAACATTCACTACATCTACCGAGTTACAACATTTTTCTGTATGTTTATTGAGTGACAACAGTAACTAGTTTAGCAAACATCTAAGGGATCTATGGATTTGTTTTTGTAGTAACTAATTCATCCCCCATCTTAGTTACTCCATCTATATTTCCAACAATTGGTATTAGAGCTTTTGGTGCTTGCAGGAAGGATTTCAAGGATCTAGGCTAAAGATCACGATGTCTTACAAGAGGGAAATTCCAAGGCTTAACATGAATAACTTTTTAGCATGGCAAGTACTAATGAGACTTCATTTAGCTTCCATTGGAGATACAAGACTGAAATACCTTGATCAAGAATACACAACTCCTTCTAGTACACTATTTGTTAATGACATTGCTAAAAAGAAGAGTCATAATGCCATGATGATAGACATTGCATCTGCCCTAAGCTATGAAGAATTTGATGATATCAAGGACTGCAAAACTACCTTTGAAATGTGGAACAAGCTAAAAGATATCTATGGAGTTGATGACAATGTGAGAAGAGCCAAAGTAGAAAGTCTAAGAGGACAATTTTATTAGATGAGAATGAGAGAGGATGAAACTATTGCCAAATATGTTGAAAGAGTCAAAGCAAGTGTCAGTGCAATCAAAGCTTCTGGAGGAGATATCAAAGAGGAAATAGTTGTAAGTAAAGTTCTTAGAACATTGCTTCCCATTTATGCAATTAGAGTATCTAAAATTTAAGAAAGAATATGTGAAGCAAATCATAAGATAAATTTGGATGCCATAGTAGGAAGATTGACTGCATTTGAGCTAGATAACTATGATAATTATGTTCCAACTTTCAAGAACATTGAATCATTTATTTGAAGCTAAGATTTTGCTCAAGAAAAAGGGAAGAAAATAAAGGAATCTCAGTCAAAAAGTGAAGAAGAATTAGAAGAAAGTTTTGACAGTGATCTTGAATTATTGAGGCTCTACTTGCAAGGAAATATTCTAGAGGCAAAGGAAAATACAAGGGTAAGGTTCCCCTAATCTATTTTTCATGTGAGGAAATTGGTCATATTACAACTAGGTTCCCAAACAAGAAAAGAAAGGATGAGAAGAAAGGCCATAAGTGCAATTGCAAGAAAGATTTCAAATCATTCAAGGAAAAAGGTAAGAAATCATCTTTTATGGATAAGGACTCTAAGGATTCTAATAATAGTGAAGATGAAATTATTTACATTGCTGTGAAAGATGAATCTGATAATAATGAGGAAGATAAGATGGCAGTTATCTCTCATGTGAGAAAAAATGATACATGGATCATAGATAGTGGTTGTTCTCATCATATGATTGGTGAAAAAATAAAGTTTGAACATTTTGAAGACTGTGATGGTGATATTGTAAGGTTTGGAAATAATGAACCTTGTTGCATAAAAGGAAGAGGCTAAATCTCATTAACCAAAGAACTTATATGTGATAATGCCAATTGGGTTGAAGGACTAAAACACAATCTATTGAGTGTAGTATAGCTAATCAATATTGGATTCAAGGTGGAATTCATGCATGGCAAAGAAAGACTGCTAGATGACGAAGGAAAGCTGATTGGATCAGACATACAAATAAAAGGTAACTTATTTTATCTTGATCTTGGTGAGTGCTCATGTTCTATTGCTCAAGTTGAAGAAATTTGGTTATGGAATAGAAGGTTATGTCATGTAAATTTTGATAACATGGTAAAGATAAGAAAATTTAGGAAGGTAAGAGGCATTCCTAGTTTAAAGAAACCTGATGTTGGTCTACGCAAGAATTGTTAGATTGTTAATATGGGAAGACTAGTTCTAAAGAAAAAGCTATCAGTCTGAAGATATTTTGGAAATTGTGCATATTGATTTGTGTGGACCTATTGGAATTGAGAGCTATACTAGAGAAAAGTTCTTCATTCTTTTTGTTGATGACTACTCTAGAATGATGACTGTTATGTATCTGAGAGAATTCAGAAGCATTTGAGAAATTCAAATTATATTTGGCTAGAGTAGAGAAGGAAATAGGGAAAAGACTAAAATGTTTGAGATCAAACAAAGGTGGTGAATTCATCTCCTATGAATTCAATAACTTTTGAATTGAAAAAGGAATCAAAAGATCGGTATCAGCTCTTGGAACTCCCAAAAGAAATGGAATAGTTGAAAGGAGGAACATATATATCATGGATTGTGCAAGGACTCTAATGATTTAAAATAACATTGTTATCAAATAATTGAAGTAATCTATTAGCACTATAGTTCATACTTTGAATTGAGTACAACTAAAAAAGGACTCATTCAAAACCCCCTATGAATTATGGTATGGCTATAAACCCAATGTAAGTTACCTGAAATTATTTGGAAGTAAATGTTACATTTTGAAAAATCTAGAAAAGGAAAATTTGATGTGAAAGGTGATAAAGGTATATTTTTGGGATATTCTTACAAGAGTAAGGCATATAGATGTTTGAATTTTTCTACTCAAAAAATCATAGAAAGTGCACATGTGAAAGTTGATGAGTTTGTAGCAAGGATTGAGGAAGAAAGCAAAAAGGAACCAAAATATTATAGAAGATTTGTTTTCATTGAACCTAATGCATTGCCAGATACATCTATCAATCAAGTGACTTCTACTCCCGAGTCTTCCTCAGTCATCGAGTTGCAAGAAGTTCCAACCAAGTCACAAGGACTTGAGTCAAAACCTAAAGCTACCCAACCAATGCCTACTGAGCCAGAGTAGCCAGAACCTGAAATTGAAGTGTAAGAGGATGACAGTGCAATTCATTCAAAAGGCAAGGAACCTATATTGGCCAAGTATGTCAAGAGACATCATGCACCAGATCAGATTATTGGAGATAAATTTGAAGGCACTATGATAAGAAGTATGCTAAAAGGTACTTGTCTACTTGTTGATTTTGAACCTAGAAATGCCAAAGATGCATTGAAAAATGAAAGTTGGATTGAGGCTATAAATGAAGAGATAGAGAAAATAGAGAAGAAAAAAACATGGACTCTTGTATCTAGGCCTAAAGATAAAAATGTGATTGGAACAAAGTGGGTATTCAGGAATAAGTTAAATGAAGATGGTAAGTTATTAAGAAACAAAGCAAGATTGGTATGTAAAGGCTACTCTAAAGAAGAAGGAATTCACTATGTAGAGACTTTTGCTCCTGTTACAAGATTGGAAGGTGTTAGGACCTTACTAGCATAGGCAACATACAAAGGATTTAAGGTATATTAGAGGGATTTCAAATCAACATTTCTCAATGGTATTCTTGATGAAGAAGTCTACACTGAGCAACCTGAAGGTTTTCTTGATCCAGACAAAAAGGATGTGGTTCTCTAATTACACAAAGCATTGTATGGCTTGAAACAAGCCCCTAAAGAATGGTATTAGGGCTTGCATAACTATCTTATTCAGATTGGTTTATAGATAACTAATGATAATAGTAGCTTGTACATCAAGGAAGCACTAGATAACGAGATTGTTTTGGCAAAAATATTTTGTGGGTGATACTTTGTTTATAGGAAATGATGATCTATGCAAAGGTTTTTTAGAGAAAATGAACAAAGAATTTGAAATGTCTATATTTGGTGAGATTAAATTATTTGTTGGTCTTCAAATTTAGCAGAGCAAGAATGGTAACTACATCACTCAATCTAAATATATCAAGGAGATACTCAAAATATTTGGTATGGAATATTCTAATATATTTGGAACTCCTATGTGTACTTGACTAAAGATTACTAAAGATGATTCAAAAGAGGTAAATCAGACCTTATATAGATCAATGATTGGAAAATTGTAGTATGTAGTTCATACAAGGCCTAATATTGCTCTTGCAGTTGGTATAGTGGCAAGATTTTCAAAAAAAACCCAGAGAAAATCACATGATGGAAATCAAGAGGATCTTGAGATACTTGAAAGGCATTTAAGATTATGGATTGTGGTATAAATTTGGACTTGAAAGTGTTTACTGATGTTGATTAGATAGGAAATATTGATGATAGAAAGAGTACAAGTGATGGAGAATTTTTTCTAGGAAAAAGGTTGGTATCTTGGACAAGAAAAAAGAAAAATTGCACATCCCAATCTACAATAGAAGTAGAGTATGTTGTAGCTGTATTGAACTATTCTAATATTGTTTGGTTTAAATAGTTGTTGGAAGGCATGAAGGTTGAGATCAAAGAACTATTTATTATGTTTTGTAACAATACAAGTGCAATTAACATATCAAAGAGTCTAGTGATGCATTCCAAAACCAAACATATTGCTATAAAGTATCACTTTGTCACAGAATTGGTGCAGGATAAGGAGATTAGATTGGAATATGTCCATACAAAAGAATAGATTGCTGACATATTCTCCAAGCCATTACCTAAGGATGCATTCTTTTATCTAAGAGGTAAGTTAGGGGGTCATTCCCCTATCTGAACCTCACTAAAATAAATTTTTAGTGATGCATCAACAAGAACCAAGTTGAAGATCTATCAGTTGATGTAGCATAGTTATGGGAACATTGCATATGAATCAGTACTCAAGGTACATTGATACTCATTTGGTATGTGTTGTCTTTGGCATGTGTTGTCAAAGAAGGATAGTTTATTGTCATATCTTTTTGAAATATGAATTTGTTTAAGGGAGAGTTTGTTGTTTAGAAAAGAAGCTATGCAATTCCTTTATAGAGGGAGATTACTGCATTAGAGAAGTTTGTGGCATTAAATCTAAGAGGAAGAAATTTTTCTATCAGAGAAAGACATGTTTGCAAATTTCATTATGCTATGACATGTTGTGTTGCCACCAATGCCAAAGAGGGAGATTGTTGGATACAATTTTCCAATTGTTTGTTGTCTTTGATGTTACACAAATGTCATATCAATTGGTAAACAGTATCTACTGAGCTTAGTTGGTCAAAAAAGAATTTTTTAGAGTCTACCAAGCATTCCTAGAAATTACTCTATGGAAATAGTTTCTATTGAGCTAACTCAGGTGTCAAAGGATTTTGTGGTAGAAGTCATTGTTAACCGAGCTCACGTGGTTAATGAAATAAATTCAATGTTTTTTGAGTTCACTAGGTCTCCACAGGATTTTGTAGGGTTTTCAGTATTAACATAGCTTTTATTGGTTAACCCTAAAAATAATTTTTGGAATAGTGTTTAGCAAGTAGGGTCAGCCAATGAAGGATTTTTCTATTTTGAGAAATAAAGTTTAATTATTTTATGTAATAATTGTAGCCAACTAAGGTAATGATTATTGGTAATTGTAACTTGTAAATGAACCAACTTGATAATTTGAAAGTTATATATTAAAGGTCAAGTTGAGAATTATAAAGTGTAATGAGTGAGCATGCAAGTGTATTGATTAAAGAAGAAAGTGTGAGAAAAATTTGAAGGATGGTCAGATATCCTTGAGGAACAAATTTTTTTTATTTGATCAGGAAGGATTTAGTGAAGGAGAAAAAAGATCTGTATAAGCAATTCAGTTGTATCTCATTCAGGTCATTTTATTGTTACTTTCTCACCATTGTAGAAGTGATTCCTAAATCTCTTAATAGAGTTGGTCTAACAACCATTTGTAAATCCTCTAAAAAGGTAATAGTTCTATTGAATTGTTCTAAAGACCTCTAGCAAGGCCACTCCTAATAGGGTGATTAAAATACTCTAACAGGGTCACACCTAACACTGTGTTTTGTAACCTTTAACTAGGTTGGCTCCTAACAAGGCTCACTTTAGAAGAGTGAAAATTAGTAGCTAGTTAGTGTTTTTCCCATATTGGGTTTCCATGTTAAATTTGGTGTCTCATGCGTTCATGTTATTTCTTTTATGGTAGCAAGTTAATCACTGTGAATATTTAAGAATTTGTTAAAAGCTAACATTCACTGCATCTACCAAGTTACAACATTTTTCTATATGTTTACCAAGTGAAAATAGTAACAATTTTATTAGACATCTAAGGGATCTGTGGATTTTTTTTGGTAGTAACTGATTCACCCCATCCTCCTCTCAGTTACTCCATCTATATTTCAGACAATAATAGTATGAATGCTAATGTTGATCATCATAGTAAAGCTAGTATTAGTGGATTTTCTCTAACTAATGAAGATCTTGTACTTCCTAAGTTGTTTCAAGGAGAAGAGTCTATTGTCTTAGCTCCCACTCCAAAATAAAAACTAGATCCTTTTTACATTTCTTTGTTTATCAATGGAAATAGGTTGAGTAACTGTATCATAGACTCAAGGTCTTCTGATAATGTGATGCTTGCCTCTATAGATAAATCTCTAGGTCTTCCACTGACTAAAAGCTTTGGTTGTTGTTACTCAATGGATGCAAAATAAGTACCCTTGCTTGGACAAATAAAGGATGCACAAGTTTCTCTAGCTGCCTATCCTTGTAAAAGGCTAAAACTTATCATCTTAGTAGAAGACATCCTTGCATGTTATGGAATGCTCCTAAGTAGAAGTTTTTGTAAAGACACGAGGGGAGAGATAAACCTAGACTAGTCTTATGCTACTATCCAAGTTGGAGACAAAAAGATAAAACTAGAACTAGAAGAAAAGGTAAAGTTCATTGTTCTAAAATCAGATGATCCTAGGTCTCAAATATTATATTAAGAAATTTAGTTTTGTAATTTTATGCTATTTTCTAATATTGCTAAGATTCAAGAAGAATTAGAGTAGGTTAATGGTGAACAATTGTTGACTTTGCAATTTGATGGCAGTTGTACCAATGTTGGTTCAGGTGTAGGAGTGATTTTGACATCACCTAATGGAGAAACAACTTGTCTGGTATACAAGTTAGATTTCAAAAATACTAACAATACTGTAGAGTATGAAGCCCTTCTTCTTGGTATAATTGCAGCAAAATGAAAAGGAGTCAAGATACTCAAAGCTCAAGGAGATGCAGAATTAATGGTGAGGCAAGTGAAAAGTCAATACATAGTAAAGAATTGAAGATTAAGAAACTATCATAAAAGGTGCGGGATGAAATTGAGTGTTTTCATTCTTTCTCAATTATAGTAGTGCTTCTTGCATTCAAGAGCTGATTCTTTGGTAGTTTCTGCATCTTTTCTCCTACCACATCCCGATTTCAATGATCAAATATATAAAGTAGGAGTTCTATTCAAGCCTATTGTCCTAGATAATGAATATTCTTAGCTGATTTTTGAAGATGACAAAAACATACAACAATTCATTGAAGGGGGAGAAACTTTTGAAGGCTTGTATTTTGAAGGAAGCACTAATTCAAGTGGTGATCCAATAATAGATGACAAAAATAAATCACATCTAGATATGATCCAATTGAAAGGTAACTAGATTCCACCTCATCTCATTTATTTGGAAACTCTCTTTGATAGGCATGATCCATGAATTAAGAGAGAAAGAGACAAGAAAGGAAAATCCTATGGTGAGTATGATGGAATTAATATAGGGACATAAATAAGTCCAAATAATGATAAACATAGGAAAGTGTTGCACACAAAAAGAGGGTAGAAATCAAGAAATTACTCTTTGAATATCAAGATGTATTTTCTTGGAGCTATATAGATCTAAAAACTTTAATGGATAGGAAATTTAAACATCAAATACCCCTTAAACTGGGAGAAACAAAATTTAGACTTAAACAAAGTAATTAGAACCCTATTGTTGAAGGATCAATCCTAAAAGAGGTTGATAAAATGTTGTAGGATAGGATCATATATCCTATTCATCACTCTACTTGGGTAGCCAACATTGTACCAATAAGGAAGAAGAATGGAGAGATAAGGATTTGTGTGGATTTTAGAAATCTAAATTAGACCTCTCTCAAAGATAACTTTGCAATCCCCAACATGGATCATCTCATGCAAACTGAGGAAGTATCAAAGAAAATATTCATGTTAGATGGCCTTTCAAGGTATAATTAGATTGAAGTAGATGAAGCAGATTAGTTCAAGATAACATTCACCACACCATGGGGTACTTTTTCATATAATAGGATGCTTTTTGGCTTAATTAATGTAGGTGTAACATTTCAACATGCAATGAATTTTTCTTTTAGTGATTTGAAGGATAAAATCATTATTGTGTACCTAGATGATTTGACATTCTTTTCCAAGAGAATATAAGAACACATCAAATATTTAGAAAGAGTGCTATGAAGATACAAACATCATGGTGTGTCATTGAATCCCAATAAATTAGTATTCTATGCAACCAAAGGTAAAATACTTGGTTATATTATCTCTCAAGAAGGTGTGAGAATTGATCTAGAAAAAATTAAAGCCATTCATAAATTAATTCTACCATTCTAAAAAACTAGAGTAAAATATTTCTTTGGCTAGGTTAATTTCTTAAGGAGGTTTATGCCTAATTTCTCTAAAATAGTTAAGTGTATAGTAGATATGATGAAGGGTAATAAAACTTTCAAATGGAATGATATTGGAAAATGGGCTTTTGAAGACATAAAAGGTGAAGCCCTTGTTCTTGTTCATCTAGATTACACTAAAAAAAATGTCATATATTGTTATGCATTAGGACATACCATGTCAGCCATATTGATGTAGGAAAACAAGAAGAAACACAAGCCCCAATATCTTTCATGAGTATGCCATTGAAGAATCAAGAATTGAGATACTCACAAATGGAGAAACATGCAGGTGCAATGGGCAGAGCTCAAAAATTTCAGATTTTATCTTTTGCATTCTCATTTGGTGATACATGTGCCATATTCTGCAGTAAAAATCATTTTGACACAACAAGATGTTGGTTTCAAGAGGAGATTGGATAGAAAATTTTCAAGAATATTATATAGAAATTAAGATTACCAAACTTGTGAGAAGAAATGCACTTTGTAAAGATTTGGTAGAAGATCAACAAGTTGAAGTAGAAGATACTCCAAAGGTTCTCATGGTAAGTCTTCAATATCCTTGATTTTCAAATATTGCATTCTTTTTGACATATGGTGAGTGCCTTGATTGATTGACTACTAAGCGTAGGAGGGATTTAAAAATAAAGGCCTTAAAGTATATAACCCATGATGATATTTTGTATAAAAGAGCTATTGAAGGTACATTTCTAAGATGTGTTGATAAGTGTATCACCTAGTTTAGTAGTGCAAATAGAATACTAGCTATTAAATGAAAGCATTAACAATACTAAAATGAGTAAACACTTAAGATAGGACAGATTTGTTATTCACCACAAATGGAGGCAAACCAAGAATGGTAAGCTCCAAACGATATAAAACAATGATGCAATGGATTTGTCCCTAATTTAAGGTATGTATGCTCACAAGTTATGCTCAAGCTTAGATGGATGGATGGAGTGAATGGGGCAAGGTTTCAATAATGGAGTCATGGAGTGATTTTTCCATTATAATGGTATTTTGGTAGTTTATGAGCTCTCAAAATAGCATTATAACTTTGCATAGAAGGTGGATTATTTTAGTGAAGGGAGAGGGTTCAATTTATAGGCTAAAGGCTTGAGGGATGGAGGGCTAAGATGCAAGGATGGCAAGATGGTGAGGGAGGGCTAGGATGCACTTAAAGGGGAGCACATGGATTGTGTTTGTTTAGCACCAATCAGGGAGTGACACATGTCACAAGGTCATTGGGTGGAGGAAATGGCAAGGATGAGTCAAAAAAGGAGGCTCAAGGCTTTAAATGGCCCTCATAATGGCTTGTAAGAGCTTTTAAGAGCATGTAAGAGCATTGAAGGCTTTGTGATTGGGATAAAGTTTTATGGTTGGGATATTTTGAGGGAGGAGACTTTAGTTTGGTTTAGGAAAGTCTTAAGCTTACTTAGGGAATGTGACAAGATTAGGGGGGGGATTAGGCTTGGGTTAAGATTAGATTAAGGATGTTACAGATCTGCAAGTGATGGCATTCATGACGGTGGGTGAGTTAGTGGCTAAGCTAGGTTAGTATGGGTGGATGGGGTGGATTAGGCTAAATGGAGGATTTATAATAGTTTAGGGGCTAGTGGATTTGAGGGTTTTATTTATTAAAGTGATTTTAATAAATTTGGGATTTGGAATTAGATAGGAGAATAGGATTAATTGATAAATAATGGGTTATTTGACTTATCAATTAGGACTATAGATAATTAATTAAATTAATCAGCTAGGGGATGGAAAAGGATTAATTAAATAGGAATTTAATTAATGATGCCTTTAGAGATAGCTAAATAGGATTACTAAAGTGGTGTAATTGAATTTATAAGGATTAGCAGGTGAAGCTATTAACATCATTTCATGATGACACATCTAGAGGAAACTTTTCTTCTAATGTTAATAAATGTAAAATCTTAGAGAAATGCTACTATTGGCTTGGTATGTTTAAGGATGCATATAAATGCACTGAAAATTATGAGAAATGCAAGATGTTTACTGGTAAATCTCTTCTAGTTGACTTTCCTCTTAGACCTATAGGGATTGAAGCCCCTTCTCATCAATAGGGGTTGGATTTTACAGGCCCAATCAATCCTCCTTCTAGTCAATGAAGAAGACTTGATCAAAGGTACTATGTGAGTTTCTCAAAGAACATATATTGGTTAGATTTGGAGTTCCTATGAAATTGACAATGGACATTGCATCTTATTTTTCTACCTCAAAAATTGTTGAGTTTTTTTATGATAATGGTATCCAAATTGGTCATTCCTCTGATTATTTCCCTTAAGGAAATAGGCAGGGTGAATCTAGTAATAAGAATCTAATTAATATTTTGAAGAAATTGGTCTCAAAGAATAAAAAACATTGGGACAAGAAGACAAATGATGCTTTATGGGCTGATAGGACCACACCTAAAAGGGCCATTGGGATCTCACCTTGTGTGTTAGTTTATGAAGTAGAAGCTAACTTTCCATTGCCTCTAGAGTTGGCTACATGCAAATTGAAGAATGCGATTGAAGATGATGTTTTCAAGGATGGATTAGAAAAAGGAATCTTGTATCTCACCAAATTGTAGGAAGAAAGGGAAGAAATGGTTGACAAAATCACTGAACACCAAGGAAGAGTCAAAAATTTATTTGATAAAGGAGAAAGACTAAGGAAATTCACAAAAGGTGATTTGGTCTTGATCTAGGATAAGAGACATCAACCAAGAGGAATGCACTCCAAGTTTTAGTCTTTATGGAAAGGGCCATTTCAAATCATACAAGTAAAGTAGAACAACTCTTTCAAGTTGGCATATCCCACTAGAGAAACCCTACCATGTTTTTATAAAGGGTAGGATTTGAAATTGTATCAAATGAAAATTAAAAGCAAGTAATCCCCACATAGTAGATAGTTACATAGGTTTTCTCTTCATGGAGTTTGATTTAGCTTAGTTTCTTACTTTCTTAGTTAGTTGTTGCTGCTTTCCAAGATTATTTTGGTTGTCAAGTTGTCACCTTATTGTGTAGAACTAAAGATTGCTAGATTATTTTAAGCATTGTCATGCATAAATCCCTAGTTAGAGCCAGTTGTCTAATTTTTTCTTCATTCCTTTTGATGCCAACAATAGGATATGAAGAAAATGAAGATTTTCACAAAGTTTAAAGTAGCACAAAGATAAACAATCACCATGTATTTCCAAAAGTGTTATGTAGTCAGGATCTTTGATAAGGAAGATACCACATGTCCATATCATGCTATAGATTAAATAATTGCATATTTTTATTTCTATTTTGTGACTATTGTTCTATTAGAAATGAGGGATTATAGAAAACTATAAATGTAATTTCTTTTAATAATACAAAGTTTAACAAATTTAATGGTGAATTGGCTCTGTAATTCCATTTACCTAATTTTCTCTTCATGTTTGTTTTCCCATTCATAGATTAATTCTATTTTGAGAGTTAAAGGACAATCACATGTGATTCTATGATCACATGATTGGTTCCATTTAACCTTGATATTTACAGTATAAGTAATTCTATTTACTTTTTCTTATATGGTTCTACTTCTCCTGTTGTTTATTCCATTGCATGTTAAAATTAGTTTCCTTAGGAATTGAATGATAAATATAGATGAATTTATTATTAACTTGTTGGATTCCATTTCATCTAATCCTAATAGTTAAAGAAATTCCATTTTCCCTCATGTGCATCTCTTCTTCCTTTCTTCTTTTGCATTTAGTTAATTAACCTAGATCTAGAATACAAGTATGAGTCAAAAATCTCAAAGATAGCCTATTGCTGTCATTCCATTGGGTATGATAGGTTGTCCCAATCTAAATTTCCTGAATTGTTTATGTCTACAAGAAATTTGGTTAACCTTTATTGCTCTCGAGTTAAGAGCTTATTATGTCAAAACTTCTAATCTAAGAAAGACATATTCATTGCACATCATTGCAAGCCTTAAGGGAGTTGTACCTTGTAATTAAGAGGGTAGTGATAGAACACATACATTGACCCATTTTTTGGTAACATCATTATATTTCTCCAAGACATTGAGCATTGAAAGATTCAGATTATGAATCAAACATGAGAACAAACTATTAACCAATAGTTTTTGGCAACTCTACTTGGGAAATTCAATTGAAAAAGCTTTGAAGAATTTTCCTTTGAATAAAAAAGGAAGATTGGAGAAGGTTATAATCATAGACAAAGACACATCATTGAGTGAAATGAAAGAAAATGATCAAGTATGGTATGTTGATAAGTTAATGAGATTTATTTGATCTAATTTATAGAAGAGATAGTGAAACTATAAACAATTTCTTATATGTTACTCTCTAACCATTGTAGTAGAAAAAACCCTTGACTGGGTGGTGACCTTAACATGTCTTTGTAAAATCATCTAACTAGGTGGAATTCTTAAAAGAGTGTTCAAAACACTCTAAAAAGGCTACTCCTAATAGGGTATAATAATTTAACACATCTTTGGGGAAATCCATTAACTGAGTAGCACCTAATAGTGCTATTGTAACCCTTAATCAATCAAGTTACTAACATGGAATATTCTAGAAAAGTAAAAAATTTGTGAGTATCATTCACACACTATTGTCTTCACCCTAATAGGGTTTCCAATATTTGGTGTTATACTTGTGTGGGTGTTTTAAAATATGTTGCATTTCACTTTTATGTTTACTTTACTAATAGTGTCGATAATAGGTTAAAAATGTTTGAAGGTTAATTTGTTTGGTAAATTTTGTTGGGCCCATAAGTTTTATTGGATTGGTGATTACTGATTTACCACCCCTCTCTCAGTTAAAAATCATATGCCTATAGTTAAAATGACTAGTATTGAGGAGGCATACTAGTTTTCCTTAAGGGTGGAAGCAAAATTGCATAAGAAGTTAGAGAGCATGAAATGTTGAAGAGGTTATGGTGGAAGATCTAGTTGATGATCTTATCTCTAGGCCAAAATGAAGATAATAAAAAGAGTGATGAGGCTAGTATTAATCATACTCAAAGGGGAGATAATTTTAACCATTCCTACGATCAAAATAATAGAGATTAGAGAGGAAGAGGAAGAGGTTGGGGACTAGGAAGAGGAAGTTTTTGTGGGACATGTCTCTATTGTGGAAAAGGACATAGATCTTATGAGTGCCCTTAACACTAAGGGAGAACCAACTAAATAAAGAAAAAATGAAAAATTTGTACACGTAGATAAAGATGCCAAATTGTTGTATTATAAAGATGTTGAAAGAGGAGATATCTTGGCTATTGGAATAGCCTTGTTAAGCAATGAGAATGAACCTAAAAAAAGGAATGATTTGTTTCACACCACGTGAAAATGTAATGGTAAGGTATGGAATTCCAATATTGATGTTGGTAGCACAAATAATATTTCTTTTGAGGACATAATTAATAAGTTAAAGTTAGAAAAAAATAAGCACCTAAATCGCTACCATATTACTTGGTTGGACAAGGATCATAAGGCTTTGGTTAGTGATTGTTTTCTAAAGTTCATGATTGGGAGATACCATGTTGAGGTGTTGTGTGATGCTATGCATATGGATGTTTTCTATTTTCTATTAGGAAGATGCTAATAGTATGAGTCTCATGTAGTACATAATCAGTTTGCACATAACTCTTCTTTGAAAAAGGATCCCATTTGACACAAGATGAAGATGTAGAGAGCTAAGGAGAAGGTATATAGAAATGCTAAAATATGTTTAGTTGATGGAATTTTTTTTAATAAAAGGTATGTGAAATGATCATATGTTTTTGGTTATAGTTCCAAAAGATAGTAAAGAGGAAGAATAATATTTTCCTATAGAAGTTACATATATTTCTTGGATGAGTTTCAACATATTGTATTTGATAATGTGCTTGGTGGATTTCCACTAGTAAGAAAGATCAACCACTAGAAGGATCTAATTCTAGGAGCTAGTTTTGAAATAAGAAATATCACAAAATGACTCCAATATAAAATAAAGAATTGAACAGACAAGTAAAAGAGATATTGCAAATGGGGTTGATATGCGATAGTTTAATTCCATATGTTGTATCAAAAGTATTAACAACAAAGAAAAATGGATAATGAATGATGTGTATGGACTCTATACCTATAAATAATATTAGAATCAAGTATATTACAATGAAGGATGTGTAAAGATTCTAGATGCAAATGATGGATGATAGTATGGATTTTTTTAGTGTCCCAGATCTATGTATGTCACAAAGGTAGATCTAAAGAGTGGAGATAAAAAATCCTAGATCAATAAAGAGGACATGAATTAGTGATTATTCATTACTATTGTGCTAAGTAATACATAGAGAACATGTATGTGACTCATGAAAAAGATACTAAAATAATTTTAATGTAAGTTTTTATTATTTATTTGGATGATATTTTGATATATAGTAAGAAATTGGAAGAGTATAAAATGCATCATAGGGTTATTGATCAAATAAACAAGACTGACAAATGAGTGTCAACACACTTAACCATTTTCACTGTACATGCCAAGTATACAATGGAAGCTGAGCCAGAACTCTAACACACACCAAGTTATAGATAGTGTTGAGTAGACTAGAAGACAGTAGGTGCCAAGTATATGAGACCAATATGTGTCAAGTAACTCAGGATCCAAAAGGAGCCGAGCATTGTGAAGTTAATAGGAGCCAAGTGATTTAGGAATCAGTAGGAGTTGAGCAATGTAGAAAACTAACAGGTGCCGAGTAATGCAATAATTCTATAAGAGCTGAGTAATGCATGAAACACAGTAGATGTCGAGCAATCCAGAATAGATGGTGCCAAGCATCAGTATTACTTCATTTGCCGAGCAATGCAAGATCAGCATGAAAGTTTGTGCAATCACAAATAAAGATGTAAAATAGTTATGCATGACTCATAGCAGGATAAGGAGATAAGATCAAATCCTCCCATCCACCTATGCAATCCTCTTGCAACCAATCAAAAAATTGGAGATTGCATGCAACCAATCGGTGAATTTCAAGGGTTTGAGCGGGAAAATTTTATCCAAGGATGCATAACAAACCACTAATCTTTATAAGGGACTCCTGACACCATTGAAAAAGTTGTTGGAGAGAAGAAGGAAAGGTAGACCCTATTATTAAGATAGTTGCAGAACATTGGTGTCAAAGATTTAGTGGAAAGGAAGACATTTACACATCTAGTTGATCAGAATAGAACAAGGAATGTAATTAGTAGATTAGATCTAGCAGAGATTAGAGATAGAAGAGAAGATCAAGAGCCTAAGATCAGCATTAGAGATTGCATTAGATCAGGTGTATTATTCTAATACTCTCTCATAATTGTATTAGGAATTTGGAAATCCTATTGAGTTAGGTGGGTTTAATAGCCTTATGTAAATCCTTTAACAAGGTGGCATTCTGAGTTGAATGTTCTTAAGTCCTCTAACAAGGCACACTCCTAATAGGGTGTAGAAATCCCTTAACAGGGTCACATTTAACAGTGTGTTGTAGACTTTAACAGGGTAGGCGTTTAACAGGGCAAACCATCAGAAGTGGTTGAAATCAATTGCTGTAGTAATTTTGTGGGTATCATCCCCATCCCAATTTTACCTTCTTATTCCTGGAGGGTTTTTGGGTCACCAAAATCTCAAGTATTATGTGGTGATGCATGTTTGTTTCTCATGATTGTTTAATGTTTATATGCATGCATGATAATTTGAGTTATATGTTATTAAGGATTTAAAAGCATAAGAAAAGGCCAATACTTTTGATTCACCCCCCTCTCAGAAGCACTCTTCCCATTAAGACATTCTAACAATTGGTATTAGAGCTGATTTCTCTCAAGAAGAAGCCTAACAACTTGGAGGAAAAGATCTAAAGATGGAAGTCTTCAAACTTGGGAAGATCATTGAGAACCAGATGATAGATGTGCATCTCGCTTTACACAAGGTAGATGAAGCTAGAGAGGAATTAAGAAAATCCTTAAAAAGAAGGAAGGAAATAGATATAGCCAAAAATGATATTCACTACAAGGAGATTGACACCACACACATATTTTCCAAAGGAGATTTCAAAGAACTTGATGCAACAATAGCAAAACTGATGGAAAAAAATAGAGTTCAAGTAGAAGAGATAAGAACTCTTAAGATAGAGCATCATGATGCTATGTGAAATCACTGAACAAAAGAAAAGAGAAATTGAGGATAGAATCATGATGGAAGATGATAGAAGAAATCTTGCAAACAGACTTGAAGAAAAATCTACTGAATTAACAAGGATCTCAAACATGCAAATGGATACACTTGCCCAACTGATGAATCTTCATCATGAACTCAATATGAAAGATATTGAGATCTCTACTTTGAGGATGCATAATGAAAAACTATAGAATGAATTGAACAAAGAAAAAGAAACATCAGAGAATCTCAACAAGTCAAGTGAAGCTATCAAGTACTTTGAACAGTTGCTAAAATCCCCAAGATCAACCCATGACACATCAGGGTATTGGATACATCAGCACTGAAGTTGGGGAATCATCAAAGAGTGCTAAACAAAGAAGTGAAAAAGGTAAGGATTCTAAACCCACTTGTCATTACTGTAATAAAAAGGGGCATACTGCTAATGTTTATAGGAGTATAAGGATCAATTAGCCAAACACATCCAAAAGCAAGGGTTACTATCACAAGTGTAATAAGAAAGGACACATGACACAAGATTGCAGGTCTAAAGTCACAAGGACACAAAGATTTGATGGAAATTGCCACGATTGCAAAAAGTATGGACATAGAGCCTTTGAATGCAGATCAAAGCCTATGTGGACACCAAATCAACATGTAAGGAAGGACAACTATGTACACCATTACAATTGGGACTAAAATACAAGACAAAGTTGTCACTATTGTCAAAAGTATGGACATATACCCCAGAATTTCATAAGAACACACTTCAAGGGGAACTATAAAAGATGGTTGAACCAAACTACTTGCTTCAGTTGCTTGAAAACTGGACATGTTAGTAGGAATTGTCCAAAAAATGCCAAGGCACCCAAGACTGAAGTAAATAAGGGCAGAGAAAAAGTTGATGAGGAACACATCAAAACAGACATAAAGAAGACATGTTAGAAAAGGGATGGATCAAGTACATCCAATGGAAGGGTCACTTCACCCAAGAGGTCAAGTGATCATATCTCATTCAACTAATCACAAGATGAGCCTACGGGGTTGATACATATAAGGAAGTATCATAAATCAGCCCTAAACCATGATGAAGCACTGCAAAGTATAAATTTGCATAAGATAAGATGCTAAGACAAAACTCAAATGATGATGTTGAGCTATCTTTGGTTGCCAAGTAAAATTGCTTTGGAAGTCGAGTTAAGAAATCAAGTCGAAGCTAAGTAAAAATTGCAGTGGTGGCTGAGTTATTAACAAAGTTAGTAGATGCCAAGTGAGAATAACTACCGAGTGGATGCTGAGTTAAAAAACCTTTGGAAGCTGAGTGACATGTGAAGGTACAAAAATGCATTAAATGCAAGGTTCTTGAGTCGCTTAAGGGTGAAAATTGATTCATTTTGAGCCATTCAAACAAATAGTGATTACCAGGAGCATGATTGAGCAATTTTCAAGAATTCAACTAGTGATTTGCAGTGATTCAACATCTAACCAAGTGATGTAAGAATTTAATCAGGTATTTTCCTTCAGGTGCTAAGTTGTATAGTTTGTGAAGTTTATTTTATATGTCAAACCCTAGTTCAGTTAATGATGGCATATAGTTCAAAGTCCACCAAAGGGAAAGAGAGCCATGAAATTCTGCTTGTTAGTAATGAGGTTAAGCAACCCAAATTCAAGCCAATCCCAGAAGTTGCATATAAAAATGATCTTGCTGGTGCCCTATCTGCCATCCCTGAAAAAGTTGTTATGGTTCAAGATGTGCAAAAGTGTTATAACTACAAAATAGGAGCTATAGGAGACTTGAAAATCTTCAATGCCTTTGACAAACTCTGTGACAATGGTATATTGAAGGATGAATTTTTAATCATAGAGAAGAAGGGTTTAACCAAAGCTCTAGTTTTTCCAATTGTATTCAAAACTGAGTGGATACACATAGTGCTTAGAAGAATCCATGATGGATCATTCTGGGTAGAGCAAGGACCAGTCAAGATTACCAAGAAAATGGTTCATAGGGTCATAGGTTTTCCAACCCTAGATCAGCCAAAGACATTGAGAAGTGAAAAAAAGGAAACAATTGTGAAGAACATAGGAGAAAAGTGGAATAAAAGAGGCATGACCATAGACACCATAACTAATCCCCTTCTAGACTTTTCTATAAGGATCATATCATATAAGTTTTATCAATCTAGCAGATTGAATAGTGTACCCTGCATAGCAGTGGATGTGGCATATAAGCTTGTAAAGAAAGACCACACCTATGACCTTGTAGAGCTCATGTTGAATAGATTAATGAAAATCTTGGAGCTATTAAAAAGTCCAAGGGAGCACAATGTAAATTTGGGTCAGTAATAGTTTGTATGTTCTTCTATGTGATGAAGGAATTCCCTTCAATAGGCAAAGTCAACCAGAGTCAGAACAAAACAATTGTTGATAAAAAAAATGATTTCATTGCACAAATGGCAGATAGCTTTGATGATTAAATGTCTATCTATTTTGATGATTTCAAGAATGCAATGAAGAAAAGAATGAGGATACCAGCTTCACTAGTATAAAAGCATGTAAATGACATATGCTTTCTTGTTGACATTGATTTTACTTACACCCAAGTAGTTCTTCCAAGAGCAAGATGGCTTAGACCATTCAGATATGAGCTTGATGTTCACCAAGCTTCAGCAGCAATCACAACACTACTTGCAAAAGAAATGGACAAAACTACCAAGGCATTTGAAACTTATGACATTGTCAGATCAAGAGTTGTTATAGAACTCAAGATAGCCAAAGCAGTCAAGAAGAAGGACAAGCTAGTGAAGAAGATAAAGAAGAAATTTGGTGTTTAAGAAACAAGTGTAGTAGGTGAAGTAGAGGAGATTAGTGAAGGAGAAGAAGAAGGTGATGATGAGAAAGATGAAGATGAGCCAAAAAAAGGGCCACTTGAATTGTCACAAGACCAAGGTGAAGACAAAGATGAGAGTGCCGAGGACGAAGAAGCCAAAGAAGCACCCATCAAAGGCAAAGTCATTAAAAGGAAGGCAAAGACACCTCCTACTCATTAGCCTAAACCAAAGAAAGATGCCATGCCAACATCCAAGAAACTAACAACCAGAGCTACAATAAGGGCCTCCACATAGAAGGCCAAAGAGGAAGCCACAAAGAAGAAGAAGACAACCAAGAAGGCATAGGAAGAACCAAGGAAAAGGAAAAGATATGTGGCTCAACCTAATACTAATGAGGAAGATCAGACTAAAAAGGTAAGTCATCCTCCTAAGTCTTTAGTTGATACATTATGTGAAAAGATTAGAAATTGAGACTTAAGTGAAATGAAAAAGATTGATTTCAATAAGTTCACCAAAGAGGAACAAAACAAAATAGAGGAATCAGTCTATGCAATGATGGCATAGTTCAAGTATACACCTCTTGAACTAGATGGATAATTTCCAAAGGAATTGTCTAAAATTGTAGAAGACAGATGACATTTCTGTTTGAAAATGGAGAAGGAGATGAGGGAATCAACCCTAGTAAGCATACTGCCTGATTTGACAAAGGAATAGATAACTCAAGTAGTCAAAAGGCATAACACTAGGTTTACACCTAAGTATAGGGCATTCTCCATTCTCCAAAAAAAAATTGAAGAAGTTGTATAGAGAACCACAAGAGTGTGGAAGAATTTATATAAGAAAATTGAAGATGTCCTTGAAGAGGAATACAAAGAAGAAGCTAATGCTATTCCTAAATAGAGAAGAAAGAGGAGAGAAGAGAAGACAAAAGTAGACAAAAAGGTTGAAGAGGAGGAAGGAAAAGATGAAGATAGGGGTACTGATGAGCAGCAAAGTGTGCAAAGCACACAACTTTGACCTCCTAGTCCTCCTCACTCTACTATCACACTTGCAAAAATCTTAAAGATTAAGGATGTTGTTGACACTATCACACTTGCAAAAATCTTAAACATTAAGGATGTTGTTGACACTTCAATTCAAAACATCAATCCACTAACTATAGAGGATCTAACTAAGATCCTTGACCAAACAACTCTTCAAGCACAATTGTGTACAAGTCCCATATTGGTCAGTGTAGATGATCTCCAAAAGTTAGTAGATAAAATCAAAGAAGCCAAGGTGTCACCACAAGAACCACCTCAAATCACTCAAACTACTAGACTTCCATTTCTACCACCTTCATCACCACCAAGAATTGCCATGCAAGCTCATCAGGAGCTGAGTGTAATAGCAAGCAAAGTCATAGGTACATCTGTATAGATAACAAGTACACCCCTAGCAGCAATGACACAAGAAGAGGATAAAGAAGAAACACAAGATATGGAGGAGTTTGTAATACAAACTTTGGTTGAATTGCCAAAAACAAGAACTCCTACCAAACCTGTTCAGCAATTGAGTACTAAAAAGTTGATGTTACAAGTTAGTACACCAAGCTCAAGTTCTATAGGGTAGCCAAGACCATTCATTATGGTATTCCTGAGCTTGATGAAGAAATCCAAATACCCTATTATGATTAAAGCACTCTAACTGAGGAAAAGATGAATGAAATATAGAGTGCATTGGATAAAATAAGGAGGCAAGAGGCAATGAGGAAAGACTTCAAATACAAGCAAGCAATGAATGAGATCAAAGATATATTCATGGATGCCTTCAACCTACAACCTCCAGATGCAAACATGCCAATCCTTGAGCAACTATCTGACATAGTTGACCAAGTGAATAATGAAGACCATGATACAAATGTAAAACTAATGGAATGGTTAGAAAAGAAGTTTATAGGTAAGGTCAACCAAAAGATAACTAATAACATTATTTTGGGATAGGTTGACCTAGCTAAGAAATTGGATAATGTAAAGATTGTGTTAGGGAAAATCTTTTCCCTTTATAGCAAATCATGTGATTTTTCCAGGTTCACACAAGAAATAAATTAAAAAAATTTGAACCTTGAGAGAAAACTCAAGCTCTCTAGTATGCAACTACCCTCAAATCTTGCATAGAGTGAAAATAAATTTGCTCAAACACTTTACACTCAAAGGGAATTAGCTGTATTATCAGCAGAAGATGCCACTATTAAAGAAAAGCTTATGCAAATTCAAGCCTCTATCAATCCTCACTTGGAGATATTACATAAGGAGAAAATGTATGCTGAAATAGTCCTAAAGAAGGATCCAAACATTTCTACACATGAAGGACTTGTTGATCTAGCAGCATAGCTTGCAATCCAACACAAGTCATTGGATATTGCATTGAATAACTGGGATGCAGCTCTCAAAATACTCCTTAAGGTAAATAAAACATTTTTGGCCAAGCATGGCATTGACATTTAGGACCCTTTGACATAAGTGTCAAAAAGGGGGAGATAATATTCTAAGGGGAGAGATATATTAAAGGAGGAGAAATGCATATAGCAAGTCAATAAGAAGATAATAGGTTTAGAAGTTAAGAACAAGTTAGAAATAGAGAACATCAAACACAATGGCACAAGATATCAAAATTCATGACGTGATAAGGCATAATCAACTCAGGGGGAGTCATAAGGTCTATTGTTGATAACAATATTTCATTTTTTTTGAAATTTTGTATGTGAAGAATGGACACATAAGGTTTAGATCATGAACAATCAGTTAAGTGTTTTTGACACTTATGTCAAAGGGGGAGATTGTTGATCAAATAAATAAGATTGACAAATGAGTGTCAACACACTTAACCATTTTAACTATACATGTCAAGTATACAATGGAAGATGAGCCAAAACTCTAACACATGCCAAATTACAAATAGTGCCGAGTAGACCAGAAGATAGTAGGTGTTGAGCAGATGAGACCAATATGTGCCAAGTAACTTAGGATCTAACAAGAGCTGAGCATTGCAAAGTTAATAGGAGTCGAGTGATTTAGGAATCAGCAGGAGCCGAGCAATGTAGAAAACTAACAGGTGCTGAGTAACATAGTAATTCTATAGGAGCTGAGTAATGCAGGAAACACAGTGGATGCCAAGCAATCTAGAATAGATGGTGCTGAGCATCAATATTACTTCATGTACCAAGCAATGCAAGATCAACATGAAAGTTTGTGCAATCACAAACAAAGATCTAAAGTAGTTATGCATGACTCATAACGAGATAAGGAGATAAGATCAAATCATCCCATCCACCTATGCAATCATCATGCAACCAATTAGAAAATTGGAGATTGCATGCAGCTAATGGGTGAATTTCAAGGGTTTGAGCAGGAACATTTTATCCAAGGATGCATAACAAACCACTAATCTTTATAAGGGAGTCTTGATGCCATTGAACAAGTTGTTGAAGAGAAGAAGGAAAGGAAGAGCCTATTATTAAGATAGTTGTAGAACATTGGTGTCAAAGATTTAGTGGAAAGGATGACATTTACACATCTAGTTGATCAGAATAGAACAAGGAACATAATTAGCAGATTAGATCTAGTAGAGATCAAAGATAGAAGAGCAGATCAAGAGCTTGAGATTAGCATTAGAGATGCATTAGATCAGGTGTATTATTCTAATAGTCTCTCACAATGGTATTAGGAATTTGGAAATCCTATTGAGTTAGGTGGGTTTAATAGCCTTATGTAAATCCTTTAACAGGGTGGCATTTTGAGTTGAATGTTCTTAAGTCCTCTAACAAGGCACACTCCTAACAAGGTGTAGAAATCCTTTAACATTGTCACATTTAACAGTGTATTGTAGCCTTTAATAGGGCAAACCATCAGAAGTGGTTGAAATCAACTGCTATAGTAATTTTGTGGGTATCATCCCCACCCTAGTTTTACCTTCTTATTCCTGCAGGGTTTCTGGGTCACCAAAATCTCAAGTGTTATGTGGTGATGCATGTTTGTTTCTCATGATTGTTTAATGTTTATATGCATGCATGTTAATTTGAGTTATATGTTATTAAGGATTTAAAAGCATAAGAAAAGCCAATACTTCTGATTCACCCCCCTCTCAAAAGAACTCTTCCCATTAAGACATTCCAACAAGGGTGTATGAGATGTTAAGTAAAGATAAATTATTGATTACTATAAAGAAGTGCAATTTTGTAAAGGAGTTAGTGTATATGGGATATGTAGTCTTAGTAGAAGGCCTAAAAATGGATAGTGAAGGCTATTGGCGAATGACCTACTTCAAGGAATGATAGTGAGGTAAATTTTTTCCATGATTTGACAAGCTTTAACAATTTTCTTGTCAAAAGTATTAGCAGTATTTGCACACCCTTGACTGAAATAATGATAGGGCATAGGAAGGTTTTAAAGTGGACTACATGAGAAGACAAGAGTCTTCAAATGTTGAAACAAAATGTTATAGAATAACATATTTTAGTATTTTGAGATTTTAATAAGGTGTCTCAAGTAGACATTGATGATATGGTAATGTAATTGGAGGTTTTTTGATTCAAGAAGGTAGACCCATTGCTTATTTAGTGAGAAATAAAATGATGCAAAAAGAAAACATTTTCTTATAATTATAATTTTTATGTGATAGTGTGACATTAAAAAAGTGGAGACATTAGCTCATTACTAAGTAATTTTTTGTTTATATTGATCATCAAATTTTGTAAAAAATTGAATCAAAGGCACTTAAAATGGGTTGAATACTTGCAAAGTTAAATTTTTTTTTTGAAATGTAGGAGTGTAAAGTCTAGTAGCATTGAAAATTATCTTAAGAAAAAGATATTTATTTTTTTGATAGGGATGCAGGTTGAGTTTGTTGGACTCAGGGAGCTCAAGAGTTAGTATCCAGAGGATCTTGATTTTGCTAAAGCTTTGAAAGCTTGAACATTACCTATTAGTTTGCATAGAACCAATTTGTTGGATTTTATCACCCAATATGGTATGTTATTAAGATGAAGTCAATTGTACATTATGAGTATTTCTATGAGGAAAAATATCATTAAGGAGAAGCATAGTTGGGGACTAGTTGGACATTGTGGCCATGATAAAAAAAAATATAGCTCTGGTTAGTGAGAATTACTACCAGCCATAGATGCAACAAGATGTCAAGAAAATTTCACATAGTTGCAATATATATTAGAAGGAAAAAAATAGAAAAGTATAATACATAATTATATCACCCATTAACTATACTAGAGAAGTCATGAAAGGGTATCAATATGGACATTGTTATTGAGTTACCAAGGACTTAGTAAGGGCATGATTCCATTTTTGTGGTTGTTGATAAGTTTCCAAAGATGAAACATTTCATTCCTTGCAAAAAGACTAATGATGTTGTTCACATGGTATAATGAGGTTTTAGAGAAGTAGTAAGAATGTTGGTATCTTTACTTATTGTCGTCTATTAGCATCAAACACCTAGTCATATACCAGGCAGAGTTAGAAGGTCATCATTATGACTGAGCTACTCTATATAGGCTAAGTTATGAGTTAGAATTGTGTTAGTTATTTTTGCCTTCTTGCCAAATTGAAAGAATTGAATTTAAACCCAATTAACATTCATATATTTGAACACTCAAAAATTAGGGCACACAAATTTAATATTTTAAGACCTTTTCTTATACCTTATTTCCTAAGTGACTGCACATTTAATATTTTTGCATGGGCCCAGATCTTGTTTACCATCCAATGCAATAGGATCTATGACTATCACTTTATCACTTTGTGGAAGTGCTTGATTATTTTATGTGAGAAAGTGATAGCATGCCACATGTCTAGGGTGGTCCTTCCTTCTTGAAACTGGTGGAGTTGTTAGAATAAGTTCTAGTTGGTAGGTTCTGGTTTGTACTTCACATCATGGGCCAACATTTCTTCAATATTTTTGTCCATCGTCAGATCTTGGAATATTAATAGTTGTCACTATGTCACTTTGCAAAGATGAAAGAACTTCATTTCATGTAACATAATAATGGAAAGACACATGTCCTAGTGGGCCTACATGATAAAACAAGGAATAGAGGTGAACAAATAAAATGTTGACATGTGGCATGTTCCAACAAGGTTGAAAGCTAAATAGGATTAACTGGGGTGAGACCTCAAAGTAGTAAAGAACCTTTATTTGCATTATTGTTGGGTGTTAAGGAAAAACTTTGGTTAATGAGGCAAATGAGAAATGGTAGTCTAGAGCATGGTTAGCATAGGGTCACGAATTTTAAATGATTAACCCTAGCTCAAGCTGTGACACTGTGATATTGCATTTGCAAGAGTAGAATCATGATTAGAAGATCAAACCATGATGAAACAAATTATATGTTGGCGGTTATGTCCCCATGGGTTGCTAGGTCACAATAATTATTAAGAAATTTTGTGGACAAGCTCTTAAGTAGTGATAATGGTTATTCTAACTAAGTTCATGATTTTGCAGAACAAATAGTTAATAAAGGTAGAAAGCTAGTGAAGCTATGACTGGGTTAGGGTGGTCAACTCATGGAGATTTTGTGAGATGGAAAAAGGAAATAATATCATTGGTCCATGTGGCTCATTCTAGTTGTTTGACCTAGTTGACTACTAATTCATGATGATTTTTTAATCTAGGAATGGGGAAGTAAGTGTTCTTTGTGTGATCTGATCTCCATGATTGATCCCAACCATTCTTGAGTTATGGACATGCTAAAAAGTTATGAAAGACATGTTGCTTTCCTCCTAGTTATCCATTTGAGGGTTTTTTTTGCATTAATGGCACCATTCTTGTCATCTTCAAGATTTCTTATACTCAAGGTTTTGATGATTTTCATGCCTTCTAAAGATGTACCAAATTGAATCTATCATATAGATCATATCGAATCACCCTTTGAAAACCTTAAAGGAATTGATGAAGTAATGAAGCGATCAACGAGTTACACTTGAGCTATAAAAGCATATTTTGTAATTTTTGTTAGGGTCGAATCTTCCCTATTCTTTAGCATCACTTTGGCATGCTTATCATAAATTCCCTTTGCCTCTAAACTTCATGATATTCTTCCTTATCCCTTTCAGTCATTGATGTATTGCGTAAGACTCATTCGCCTCTTATCAATGTATCATGCATATCTATAATTTTCATGACTATATCTACCTTGACCTATGAATGATATATAAATGAAATTTTCTTCCTTGTGTCACTCATTTGGTTATAAAATCTACATGTGGTTATTGAAGTAGAACAAGTTTGAATCTATATATATTTTTATGTCATGATAGTTTTAAAACTATGCATGTATTGGAAAAGATTGGTTTGAGCACTCTATTTTGGTGCATCACCTCCTTAGGATAGATTAGGTTAGTGTTTTACATATGATTTCTTCCCTTTTCCTCTCCAAGTATAGTTTAGGTGCACTTTGATAGAAAAGGAATCCAACCTTATCCAAAGACTCAACCTTATTGTTTAACTCCCACAACTTGGAGGTTGTTTCCATGTTTCATAGGGTTACCTTTAGGTAAAACTTTAGGTAAGGGTGCAAAGTTTGTGAAAACTATTGTAAATAAACATGTATATACCAAGCTCTATAGGAGTTGAGAAAGTCTTTGGTTTTTGACCATTTTCAATGTTAGCCAAGTGTAATGTTTATCAAGAAGTTTTAAGAATATTAATGGTGAGCTACACAAAAGGTGTTGAGCATAGTAGAGATTGAGTGTCAACAACATATACAATGAATGCTGAGTATTAGAGATAGTAAGTGCCAAGCAATGCAAAATTGACATTCAAGTTAAGAATGGCACAAAATTTGAGTTAAAACATTTTAGGACAACATAGACAAGATATTTAATACTTTTAGAGGTTGTTACAAAGATTATTATGCATTTTTATGACATGGATGAAAAATCCTTATGTTCAGTGATGAACCAATCTGGTGAAAAGAAAAAATAAGGAAGCATCTAGAAAAATCTTTATGAAATATTTAAATAGAGAAGAACTTAACCTATTTTAGTGTGGGCGATAGAGTATAGTGATGAGAAGGAGTGAATAAGATAAATTTGTGGGATCACAAAAAATATTAATTGTGATAGCATGAGCATTACTAGAAGAGGAAAAGAGGTCAATTATTCCAGAATAGAGGAAGTAACCTAGTTGAAGTAGTGAAGGATAGTAAATCCATATCATATTAGAGATAAGATTAAAGTGAGAAGATCAAAAAACAACTTATCAGAGAAAATTAAGGATTAGGTACTGAATCAATTTTAATAGATTGAGTCAAGGATAATCCCTAGATAAAGTGGTCTTAATAGATTTTTGTAAATCTTCTAATAGAGTCATTAAAATTTTTGTAACTATGAAATCCTCTAACAAGGAAGACCTAATAGTCTTAAACACTTTTAACAAGGAAGACCCCTCATAGGGTAGACTATTGAATATGGTCAAGCATTGTAGCCTTGACAAGTTAACTTTATTACTATAGTAGTGAAGATTTGTGGGTATAATCCCCACCCTATTTTTACCTTCACCTTGGAGGGCTTATGGGTAGCCAAATCTTCGTGTCATATGATTACCTTTCATGCATGCGATAAACTAGATCTATATCTTATTTTAGTTTGATTTTACAAGTTATGGATGCATTAGATATGAGATGGTAAATGTGGTGAATGCACTATGAATTTTTAAAAGGGTAAAAGTGTTATAGATTTTGATTCAGCCACCATCCCTCTTAGTATCTTGGTTTCGAATGTATATGTCCAACAATTGGTATCAGAGTTGTGTTCTCTTGAAGAAGTTTGACAAATTGGAGTCTAGATCTTGGAGATGGAGGCTTATAAATTAGATGAAGCTATTGAAAATAAGGTGATTAACATCCAACTTATATTGCAACAACTTGAAACAAAAAGACTAGAAATGAAGAAATATCTACATAGGAGGGAGGAGTTGGTCACTCTACAAAATGAGTTTAACTATGAAGAAATTGAAACTCAAGGATTATTTGGAACTAGAAGTTCAAGTGAGAATGATACAATAATTGTAGATCTACTAGATAAAAATAGAATCCTGAATGAAGAAGTTAGAGGACTAAAAAAGGAATATGAGATTAAATCAATAATGCTATGTGAAATGACCAAGAAAGAGAAGAAAGTTGAGGAAGACAAAAGGCGAATGACAACTAGACTTGAAGAAAGGATATATAATGTACACAAGCTTACATATGCTCAAATAGACATGATGAATCAACTGATGCTTTCAAATTAGGAGTTCAACATAAACCATGTGAAAATAGAAAATCTAAGATCATAAAAGAACTCATTGAAGAATGAACTAAAAAATGAAGCAATGAAATACTTTGAAGAACTTATGAGGTCACCTAGCAACACTACTAGTTTGGGAAATTCATCTACCAAGAAATGAGAATCATCTAAGAGTGGAGAACTAAGAAATGAAAAATCTAAAGGCAAGAAAACTAGTTATCATTGTAGAAAACTTGGTCATACTGCAAGCATCTATAGAAGAAAAAATGGTATGCAAAATCCTAAACCTAAGTTTATTGTTTAATATTTTTACTGCAAGAAGAAAGGACATCAAATACATGAGTGTAGATCAAGAATGAAGAATGCATCCACTACATCTAGATTTGAAGGCTATTTTTACAATTGCCAAAGTTATGGAGATCAAACATATGAATGCAAAACAAGGACAATGCCCTATTGGACTAATCAAAGAAAAAATCATGCACTTAACAATGTATGTACCAAATGTCACAAGTTTGGACATTCAAGAAAATATTTTAGGACTCGAGTACCAATAAATCACAATAATTCCAAGGGTAAAGGAAAAATGGACTTTGATCAAACAAGGAAGGAGATGAATCAAACATGAAAGGAAAAAGTTGAAGATGGAAATAGTGGAACAAATGGAGTTGAGATTATGCAATCTAATGGAGAAGGTGATCTTGTTACTTCAAACTAAGAAAGAAAGGTATGTAAGGAACTATATATTTAAATGATATATTATACATCAGTTCTTGACATAAAAGGAGCTAAAATTTCATATTTGCATAAGTAAAGATTCATAAGAACAATTTCATGAAAGGATTAGTACAAAATAAATTATTTATGTAGTCAATGTCAAACATTAGTAAAATTGTCTATATTGGCTGAGCATTGCAATATGGATTGAGTACTTTAGAAGCTAAACTAGTGTATAGACCAAGTTAGTTGGAAGAGATCAAGTTGTATAGTGAAGATATAGTTCAAAGGAACAAATGTCAACCGAGACAACTAGTTTCCACCTATTTAAGTATACAACATTAATGGAGACCTTATATGAGTAGAAGTATATATCAAGATTTGAAAATATTGTTTCATACCTTGATACAAAATTTGAGAGCACAAAGCAATTTGAGTGACTTTTGAAAAGGGATCTTAAGGTGATTAAGAAAAAAATTGAGCCATAAGCATGATCAAGAGTAGATTTAAGTGGGGCTGATCTATCCAAAGAGAAGAAGTGTTTGAACCTTAATAGAGAAATGATAGCTTTATCATCTATAGGAAAGAATCAAGGACTAGAGGTTAGTAACATTTAATTGGTGAGGAGTGATGCTTGTCTTCCACCAAAAATTCATGCTATTCTTGAGATCATGATGAAAGGCGACTCAATGATTGTGCTATCCTCGATACTATTGTGGTTTCACAATGTACACCCCATTTCTCTCAAGAAATTGGGGCCCCCTATTAATTTTTTTCTTTTCCAGACCGTTTTTCCAGGGTCTAAGTCCTTTAAGGGCTCTATTTGGTGTTTGAGTCTGGCCTAGCCCTCTTCCTAAAAAGCCCATGTGCCAAAAATTGTGCATTTTAGATGAAGGTGTGATTTTTTCACATAGAGGGGCACACTAGTGCACCCTTCAAGGTATGCTAGTATGCTAGTTATGTTAATGCAAAGCATATTCTCTTGGATGTGCACACCTACATACATGTGCACCTCCAAGGGGTGTACTCCATCCTGGGCCTATAAAAGCGTAGGATCCCCCTCCTCCTTGTATTGCATTTTCTCCTCTCATTGCTCTGTAACACACCTTCACACCTACCAAGGTGCACCATTTTCCTTGGTTCCTATAGGCACAAAAAGGAAAACCTAAGTATAAAGTTGTGCTCCTTGCACATCTATCAAAAGTGTGCAAGGTGTGCACCTTTATTTCATTAAGAAAAGAAAACCTACATAACAAAATCCTTATGTAAGGTGCACATATGCAAACCTTACAAAACCTAAAGCGAAGACATAATGAGAATGGTGCTTAGTTGTACACCTTTCCAAGGTTTACTACTATGCACCATTTTTTGACAATTAAAGTGCCTTTGCAAAGAGTTAGGGTGCACACATGCACACCCCACAAGGTGTGCATGTGTACACTCTTAAGCATGAAGAGCTTGTTAAGTTACAAGGCTCACCTAGCACACCTAAAAGGTGTGCAAGGTGCACCAAAAGTTATCTTTAAGAGCTAAAATAGGGTTTTAAGCTATTTTAATAGTTTTTAGGGTTATGGGCTAGTTTTCTTAGCAATTAGGGTTTGTTTAAAATTGATTTTTCCACCTCTTGGAATAATATGTTTATATTTTGTGTAGATATAATGGCTTCTTCTTCATCCTCCCTCACAAAAAGATTTCTCCTAAGATAGTTTAAAAATTCTAGGGTGTATCATCCAAATCACATTTTCAGGATGTGCATTCAAAATTAGAGATACAAAAGTGGGTCATATTGATTGGAATGCATTCCAAATTCTATGCAACAAACCAAATGAGAGGTCCCCAATGGTGTCTACACTTATAAGATTTGGATTAGTAAATGTAGCTTCACATTTGATTTTAGTACAATCTTTTAAGTTGATCATGGATTTGTCTAAGAATTATGTTTCAGAAGAGAGGGTGTTCAAAAGCATAACTAGAGAGATTATTCTCGATCTAAGACCCAATAATATAGAGAATTTTTTATTTTTTTTGAGGTAAATGAGTATATAAAGTCAAGATATCATCAAGTTAAAAGGTGGTATAGAGATCATGAATAAGAAGCTATAGAAATTATTCAATCATAATATTTGATTGATATGACACCTGTGGGAAGAAAAGCTAGAAAAGTAGATATGATAAGAGGTTACATGAAGGATGATATCAAACATTCTATAGTGCTTCTAAGCAAGATCATGGGATTACTAGTAGTAGGGAACTTAAACATATGGATGGTACACTTCATCAAAACCATTAGAATGACAAAGATGCCAATTGACTAGGCTACAATGCTTAGTGAGAATTTGGATGAATAGCTGTGGCCATCAAAACTGATCCAAGATTTTATATGACCTCATACTTGGTATATCTGTTAATAGTAAGGACTACTGATTAGCTAGGGATATTTAAGAGGGGAAGCATGGAATATGCTAATGCTTGGCTGTATGTGGTATACCCCTAGCTGGTGAAGAAGAAATTATTAGATCAAAGAAAAGAGTATCATATTGTAAATGATGCTTTCATTTTTGCAATAATAAAATTCATTGAAGGTTATTATGCAAAAAGGATATCAGTAGAGATAGTAGAAATAATTGTAGAAATAGGGGCCTACTACATCTAATTTAAGACATTCACTCACCTAAGGGTAGTAGGCACAATGGTAAATCCTAAGAATCTCCCTAGGTATCTGTCTAATAGACTAATTTTGCTAGAAATAGCAAGGCAACTCACACACACACACACACACACACACACACACACACACACACACACACACACACACACACACACACACACACACACACACACACACACACACACACATATATATAGGGAAGAGTGAGGAAACAACATAAGAAGACCTAGATATGGCCCATCACCATAGGTCCTTTTGGGGTTAAGAAAAAGTAGGATATAATTACTTTTGATCATAATGGGATCAATATCCCTGGGAGGATTATAAATCCCCTCTTTTGTGTTTTCACAATATTGATATAGTCCAATATTTGGAGGGAAAAAAATTGAGCATGAGGATGCCATAGAGGATCATTGGATGAATGTAGTAGATGACTATGATATCCAAATCTAGGGTTATTATAGGATGAATCTTTATCTGGGAGAGAAGGTCTTGAAGGTTAAGGTCACATTGAAATAGTTTCAACAAGACATAGAAGAGGTCTTCAATCCTCTATACAATCAAGATAAGATATTTGATCAAACGATGATCAATGTAGAGATTGAAAGGGAATAGAACACAAATATCAACTATAGGGTGAGATATATTATGTAATTAACTAATGATTTGATCAAGAAACCTTTCAAGTTGGATATGGTTGCTAAAACAATTGTCTTATAGGCTACAACTTGCCTAGTAAAGGGAAGAGGGGTGAAAGTTATAGTACCAACACTCACAACCCAATCTCTAATTTGGCTTGAAATAATATATCAACATGATAGGGAAGTTGGATACTTCAAGGCACAGAAAGGTAAGAATAAGAGGAAGAGAGTTTCTCCTTAGCAAATTGAGCCCAAAGTTGAAGTGACTCAAGTCAAAGAGGCAACTCAAGCTCTTGAGAATCAAGAGTTGGGAAGTGTAGAAGCTACTCAAGTCCAAGACAATCCACAAGTCCCACCACTACATTAAGGGAAAGGATTAGAAGAAATAGCACAAGAAGTGTCTCCACCTAGTCAAGAGGCTTCACCATCATTAGTTAAGAAAGCTAAGAAGAAAAAGACTCCAGTAAGAAGAACTTGGAGAAAAAAGGTCATAAGAAGGGTTATTCCTATTCCTTTAGTTCTAGAAACTATTCTAAAGAAGTGGAAGAGGATGAAGTGTTAGAGTAAATAATTAATTAATTATTTATTCTATTTACTTGAGCTTACTTAGGTAAAAGCATTTCATTAATTAGTTGTAGTCTAGGAGTTAGTTATAAGTTGTTGACAATACGGGAGTTTGTTCTCTCCTAAGTCATACTTATCCTCTCACCTTGTTCGAGGACTTTCCACCTCATGTGGATGAATGCTTAGTTGTCACACTTATCTCCTAGAATCTTCTAGCTTGTTCTAGAAGATTCCTTGAGCTCTTTATATTCGAGCTCCCTCATTGTATTTCATCATCACATTCTAGCATATTGTAAATACATATTTTTTTGTGTTTGCATATTTTCTCTCTCATGTTCATTTAGGGTTTTTAACTTGCTCCATGCTCTTCTCTCCTTGGCTTCTCTTTGATAGGTTTTTGCATGTAGGTGATCTTGGGCATCTTTAGAGTTGGATTTTATCAACTCCAACATGAAGAAGATGAAGTGGATGACCTTCCCTTGAGTCAAAGGACTCATCTTTCTATGGCTATAGAGGAATAGTGGAGAAGGAGCTCCACTATAATGCTGCCATCCATTCCTACACAACTTATTCAAGTTACTACTTTGAAGGATGAGCTACAAAAGTAGATTGATGAGCTAGTAGACCAAGAGGTTGATGTCTTTAAGATGTTAGATTTTGATTTCATGCCTATAGGCATTGAACATGTTGGTGATAAGATAAGGAATACACCAAAAAATAAACCTTTGGAAGGGGATTGGATTCAATCATCACCTCAACCACAAGGACTTCAAGGTGCCCAACCATCACCAAGTCAAGATTTATCTTTCTTAGATAAAGGTTCAACTGCTTCTCTCCCTCCAGTCAATGAAGAATAGGTGAAACCAATGCAGGAAGAAGAACCACAAAAAGACCCACCACTGAAGTATCAAAAGAGGGGAAGATATATGAATAATCTCAACAAACTTCCCAAGATATAGAGGCAAGGACCATGGACTCAACAGACATAGAGATGCTTGATGTAGACCCTTCATAGAAAGAAAGGACTTCAGAGAGGAGTGATAAGGGAAAGGTTCTAGTAGAACAAACTCCCTCTTCATCTGAGTATAAATTTATAATGGGAACTAATCCAAGATCATCTAACAAAGAGGTGGTGGTTAGCAATAAGAGGCAACTATCTTGTAGTGAGGAGGAGGGAATGAAAGAGTTAGTTAAAGCCCTGAAGAAACCTAAGCTACCTACGAGTGATGCACAAACATTGGCATTTATTATGAGGAATCAAAATTAGGAATTTTTTGGGCACATTTATATCCCTTCTCTACATGAACATACTATAGATTTGACCACAAAAGATTATCAGATTAAAGAGGTCTTTTTGGGAAAGCCAACTATGGATGCAACTAAATTGATGGTCATTACAGGAATAAAAGAAGTGTTTAACCACTTGGAAAAAGATGAGTCTAAATTCTTGAGACTTCAAAAATAGAATGAAATCATGAGGGGATTTCTACATGAGTTAGTCAGTCCTATTGAACTAGATAATCTGGAGGCCACCCTTGAAGTAGCTTTAGAGAAGAGAAATAAAGAGAGGGCAGTTATATAGGTGAATTCATTTTTGAAGGCTTGTCATTTATGGCAAGAAAGTTTTGAGGAAAAGGGTGTGCTAATAATATAGGGGAACCTTAAATTATTGGATCATATAAAAAATAATGTGGAGAAATTGGTTGCTATTTTAAACTAGGACTTTGGATTGATGGATGAGGTACAAACCTAGGGAAATGACCTTCAAGTTTTGCAATCAATAAAAGGTCGTAGGTATTGTATGCTAATAGATGTATATATAGGGAGTGAGTAGATAAGATAGATGATTAGATTGAGAAGATTTTAGATGGAAATAAAGTAATGGAGACATTACATGAAAATATTCATAAGCTCAAGGATCATACCCAAGAGCAAATTTTGGAAGTAGAGAAGTATTATAGTGATGCATGCCTTGACATTTTTGAAGATGAATTGAAAGATAAAATCCTATTGCTGCAAATAGTCATTGAAAAATTTTGAAATATTTTTGATGAAGCTTTGATTTATGAAGACATTAGACAAGCATTCAAGATGGAGGAGGCATTATTGGAATTAGATGTAAAACTAGAAGATTTTGTGGAGACTCACATAGAAGTCAGAAATTATCAATAGATAGTGAAGGATAAGTATAGTGCTTTAGATTTATTGGTTGCAACCCAAGTTATGGGCATAATAGACAAATTCAAGAGAAAAAATCTAGATGTAGCTCTGGTATAAAGGGGAATAAAACCCAAAAGCTAGAATTTCAATTTTGACACTTGGAAAAAAATTTCATATTTTTGAGCCCTGTCACTAAGGTGCACCTCTCCAAAGGTGCACAAGGTGCAAAAGGTGCATTGGAAAAAGCCCAAAGTGCATTGATATTTAACTGGTAGTTCCAAATTTAGAGCTTTCTATGCATCAGAAATGCATTCTAATGACAATTCAACTCCTACAAACATCCAAAGAAGGTTTAACTTTTGTTTTTGGCATCTCTAGAGACTCTTGCATCATCTAATCACTTTCTTCTTATTTTCTCTTGCTCTCTTTTTTTTAAGACATGTAAAGGCTCATGCATCCATTAAAAGATATAAAAAAGGGTGGAGTACTACTTAGCACCATTAGAGAGTCATTTTGTACATAAATAGATTTTTTTTATTAGTTTAGAAGCATATATTTGAATGAAGAGATCTCTCATTCTCAATAGAAATTGGGGAGAATATATCCTATAAATTGAGGAATTAAATATGTATTCCAAGCCATTATTTTTATGTAAAATAATATATGCTATTGGTGCTCTCATTCAGAGTGTAGTTATTCTTGTATGACTGTGTTATATTTTGTGAATGTATGTTCATGGAGTGTAATGGAGCCAATTTTTTTATTATTTTATTTTGATTGAGTGATCTTTTAATTCTAGTGTTTACAGTGTGTTTACAAATTTTTTTGATGTACTTTGTTGGAGAAGAGATCACTTATTATTCCTACATAACTTTTTGTCTCACATGAGTGCACTTTCCATGGCCTTGCGATCTGATGAAAAGTGAAACATCTTATGGTTACTAAATTCCCATCGATGATTTCATCACTAGAGTTGAGGAAGTGCTAATCCTATTTTTATTGGTTACCTACCAATCTTTTCAAAGTCTTAACTCACAACATGTTGTTTTTGTAGCTTATGTCCATTAGGGATTTACTTTTCAAGTCATTTTCTTAAACATCTTTTTATCCTATCTTTTTTATTTTCTTTTACAAACACTTGGTTAATTTACACATTCATATAGTTGCATAGTTAAAAATGCATTCATTGAAAATAGAAAAATACAAATACAAATATACAAAAGTATATTTATTTTTGTGTGGTCATTCTTTTGAGATAGCAAGAAGACTTAACATCTTATCCAAAATTGGTCAAACCAACAAAGGCCTCCTCATGAACACTCACATTTATCTTCTATTGAGTGGATTCCAGTAGCTTGCAAGATCACCCAGAGCCTTAGAGTTGATCCCACATTAACTTTTCAAGAGAGGAGTTTGAAAGGATTCCTATCATTAATCATCATGAAAATTACATCTCAACAAATACCACCTAAGGTAACAATGATGCAAGATGTGGGGAGTTGCTACATGTGCAAGATTAGAGAAGTTGGTAATTACAACATTCAAGAAACCTATGAGAAATTGTGTAATGAAGGAGTTCTAAAGGAATAATTCAAAATTATTGAGAGGAAAGGGTTAAATCATGCCCTAAAATTTCTAAGAAATTTTATGATCAAATAGATCAAGGTTGTGTTGAGAAGGATCCGCGATATGAAATTTTGGCTACATAACGGACCAGTTGAGATAACCAAGAAAATGATTCACAAGGTTACTAGTTATCCCACTCTAGATAAGAAGAAGACACTATGATATTTGAGTTGTGAGGAAGTTAAATCTTACATAGGAGCTGGGTCAAATGTATGAGGGTTGTCCTTCTCAAACATTTCTAATCCATTGATTGAATTTTTGATAACGGTAATTTCTCACAACTTCTATCAATCAAGAAGATTGAGCAATGTGTCATGTATGATAGTGGATTAGGCATGGAATATTGTCATGAAAGATCATGAATATGATATTGACAAGTTATAGAAACTACAATTAGCAAAAAACCTAATATCCATTAGGAGGGCAAAGAACTCAACATGTAAGTTTGGATCACTTGTTATGTGTATTTTCTTTTATATTCAGAAGTTTTTTTTTGAGTATTGGTAATATTATTTGGGAACAAGGAAAACTAGTGATGAGACAAATCACTGAGTACATAACTCAATTAGGAGAAATTTTTGAAAATGTCATGGATACATATTTTGAAGAATTCAAACAAGGAATGAGGATGAGAATGAGGATTCCAAAAGAGTTAGTAATGAAACATTACAATGATGTATAATTTTTATTTGACATGGATAACACATATGCACATGTAGTAAAGCCAAGGAAGGAATGACTACAAGAATTTGATTACGAGATTGATAATGATAAAATGAATGCAAATATTGTTGCATTATTAAAAGAAGAAGTTGATACTAATGTTAAGCTTTTTGGAAAATATGAAGAAGATAAGGCAAGGATCACTATAGATATCAAAATAGCTTCTAAGGAAAACAAAAAGAAGAAAATAATTGAAGACCTAGGTGCAAAGCTAGGTACCCATGACAAGAACAAGGAACTTCTACAAATTACACAAGGTCCTAGAGAAGATGAAGAAAAAGGTAGTGGTAATGAGGAAGGGGAAGAAGGAGTCAATGGTAAGGCCCTAGTTGTTGTCTCACCATCCAATAAGAAGGCTTAAACTATCAAGGATCAAGAAAATAAAGTTGTAAAGCCTATGGTGACACTCCTCTTCCTCCACCACCAACCAAACCAAGGACTAGAGAAAGAATAACTAACATTGAGTAATCTGCAAAGCAGCTATAGGCATTTGATTATGAGATTGATAATGATACAATGAATGAAAATATTGTTGCATTATTAAAAGAATAAATTGAGACTAATGTTGAGACTTTTGAAAAATATGAAGAAGATAAGGGAAGAATCACTATAGATATCAAAATAGTTTCTAAGGAAAAGAAAATGAAGAAAATGATTGAAGACCTAGAGGCAAAGCTAGACACCCAAGAAAAGAACAAGGAACCTATGCAAATTACACAAGATCTTGGAGAAGATGAAGAAAAAGGTAGTGGTGACGAGGAAGAGGAAGAAGAAGAAGGAGTGAAGGGTAAGGCCCTAGTTGTTGTCTCTCCACCCAAAAAGAAGGCTAAAACTATCAAGGCTCAAGAAAATAAAGTCATAAAGCCTATGGTGACACTCCTCTTCCTCCACCACCAACCAAACCAAGGACTAGGGAAAGAACAACTAACACCAAGTAATTTGAAAAGAAAGATATCATGGAGACTACCAAATCAAGAAGATCAAGAACAAAGAGAGAAATATATAAAGACCCTTCTAGTCAACCAAAAAGGAGAATATTAATTAAGGGACTAGCTACAAGAAGAACAAAAACTATTGATTAGGTATGTATTAATATACAAGGTTCTATTTGTTTATCAATTTTTGGATATGTGAAATATGATATATTAGATGATGAGGATAAATCTAACATTGAAGAAGCTATGGTGGACATGATGGCAAGTTAGAAATTGGCTACTTCTAAATTAGAGCATAAAACTCTAATGTATTTGTATAAGAGACTTGATAGAAGGTGGAAATAGGTAGCAAAGAAGAGAGAAATATAAGATGTGGCACATTATCTATGGTGATATATCACAAGAATATAAGGAAACATTTTCAGAGAAATACAAGAAAAAATTTGTTCCTAAGTTCATAATTTTTATGATTTTGTAAAATAAGATAAAAACTATAATGCAATAGAATGAGTTAATTTGTAAAAACATTTTTGGCCTCACAAATAAATAAGTAACACAAGAAAAGGACATTGAGATAGTAACCATTGAAGATGATCAAAGTGACAAGACAAGTTTAGGAGTGTTGAGTCTGCAATGTAACATCTCACCTATTCATGTAACGTTGCGATGTTATTTTTGTTTATTGCGATATTGATTTCAATACACTATGATATTTCCTTATATACTTTCCCTTTTCTACTTATTAGATGGTTAGATTTATTTTTTCATCTTTCACTTGTGTGTTTGAGCATTCACACTTCAAACTATTGATCCAGTACTCCCTAGTGTGAAGGTTTTGAACTCTGTTTAACCTTTTTTATTGTCCTTGTTTGTTTTCTTGCTTTTCCTTGGTGACCATGTATAAGCATGGGGTGACACAATTATATGTCACATGCCCATTAAGATTCTATCGTGTGATACTAGAAAGTATCACACCTCTTAAGAAGAAATGTCGTGCAATACTTTCCAAGTATCATACATTCCTTTGTGAAGAGTCGTATGATATTGGTAAAGTATCACATGCTCTTGAGAGTAGTGTCACCCTATCCCTTGAAGTGTTATCTTGCTTCTTTAGAAATGTCACACGATACTATAAAATATCACCTAGAAATTGCAAAAACCTGTGTAGGCAGGCAACAAGAAATTTTTGGTATGACCTAAACTTTTCGTGAAGTATTTAGGGTACCCTCTCAAGTGTTCTTCAATCCTTTGGTGTCACATTATGGATTTAGTATGTTTTGATTCAAATTTAGTTGTGCATCTTATGTTGTTAGTCATGTTGTGTTAGTTTAGGTAGTGACATCAAGAGATCTATTGGTTGTTGGGATGGTGGTTAAGTCTTCCATTGTGATCTTTGTGATCCATGTATGTTGTTGTCTTGTCCATTTACACTTGTGTTAAAAAAAATCTTGGCTTGTATGTTTATCCTTATTTCCAAGGATCTTCATGTAGGGCATTGCAAAATATGTATGCTTTTCACCTAAGGAAAGATTATGATGGAGATACATGTGTTAACATGATCAGATATAAGAAGATGGTGGACAATAAAGAACAAATAGTTGAATATCTTGACAGTAAGATGACCATACTCCTTGTGCTAACTCTAAATTTTTTTATTTGGGGTATGAATCAAAATCAAAAAATAGAGGTGACTATTTTGCAACTCTAGATGGACCTTAGATGATAGTCATGAATATAATTTAGAAGAATAGGGATCAATCCTCCAATGTGGTACCTACTAAAAATAGTGCATCATCAGAAAAAGTAGATAAAGATAGTGGTATGATACCTTCAACTTTACAAAAAGAGCACAAAGGTAAGTCGTCTAATTCTTTGATAAAATATTATACTATGAAGAGGTGAGAATTTAGATATCTCCATTGGATTACTTAAAGTCTAATCCTAATCAATTGAAAAGGTTAGTTGAACATTGTAGTAATGAAGATGGAGGTAATAGTAGTATGAATGCTAATTTTGATCATCATAGTAAATCTAGTATTAGTGGATTTTCTCTGACTAATGAAGATCTTGTACTTCCTAAGTTGTTTCAAGGAGAAAGTCTATTGTCTTGGCTACCTCTCCAAAATAAAATCTAGATCCTTTTTATATTTCTTTGTTTATCAATGGAAATAGGTTGTGTAACTGTATGATAGACTTAGGGGCTTCTGATAATGTGATGCTTGCCTCTATAGATAAATCTCTAGGTCTTTTACTAACTAAAACCTTTGGTTGTTGTTACTCAATGGATGCAAAATGAGTACCCTTGCTTGGACAAATAAAGGATGCTCAAGTTTCTCTAGCTATCTATCTTTCTAAAAGACTAAAACTTACTATCTTAGTAGAAGACATCCCTGTAGGTTATGGAATGCTCCTAAGTAGAAGTTTTTGTAAAGACATGGGGGAAGGATAAAACTAGACTGGTCTTATGCTAATATCCAAGTTGGAGACAAAAATATGAAACTAGAAATGCAAAGCTCATTGTTCTAAAATCAGATGATCCTAGGTCTCAAATATTATATCAAGAAATGTAGTTTTGTAATTTTATGCTATTTTATGATATCACTATCATTCAAGAAGAATCAGAGCAAGTTAATGGTGAACAATTGTCAACTTTGGAATTTGATGGTAGTTGTACCAATGCTAGTTTAGGTGTAGGAGTGATTATGACATCACCTAGTGGAGAAACAACTTGTCTCGCATACATGTCAGATTTCAAAAATACTAAAAATATTGTAGAGTATGAAGCCCTTCTTCTTGGTATAATTGTAGCAAAATGAAAAGGAGTCAAGATACTCAAAGCTCAAGGAGATGCAAAATTGATGGTAAGGCAACTAAAAAATCAATACATAGTAAATAATTGAAGATTAAGAAATTATCATAAAAGGTGTGGGATGAAATTGAGAGTTTGCATTCTTTCTCAATTATAGCAGTGGTAAGGGAATTCAATTCAAGAGACAATTCTTTGGTAGTTTTTGCATCTTTTCTTGTACCACATTCCAATTTCAATGATCAAATCTATAAAGTGGAAGTTCTATTCAGGCATACTGTCCTGGATAATGAAAATTCGTGGCAGATTTTTGAAGATGAAAAACACATACAACAATTCATTGAAGGGGAAGAACCTTTTGAAGGCTTGTATTTTGAAGGAAGTAGTAATTCAAGTGGTGATCTAGTAACAGATGATAAAAATAAATTAGATCTATATATGATCTAATTGAATGGTATCAAGATTCCACTTTATCTCATTTCTTTGGAAAATCTCTTTGATAGGCATGATGCATGAATTATGAGAGAAAGAGACAAGAAAGGAAAATAAAATGGTGAGTATGATGGAATTAATATAGGGATAGAGGTCAATCAAAATAATGATAAACATAGGAAAGTGTTTTACACAAAAAGAGGGTAGAAATCAAGAAATTACTCTTTGAATATCAAGATGTATATTCTTGGAGCTATGTAGATCTAAAAAATTTAATGGATAGGAAACTTAAACATGAAATACCCCTTAAACTAGGAGAAACAACATTTAGACATAAATAAAGTAATTAGAACCCTATAGTTGAAGGATCAATCTTCAAAGAGATTGACAAAATGTTGCAAGCTAGGATCATATATCTTATTCATCACTCTACTTGGGTAGCTAACATTGTGCCAACAAGGAAGAAGAATGGAGTGATAAGGATACGTGTGGAGTTTAGAAATATAAATTAGGCCTCTCTCAAAGATAACTTTCCACTCCCCAACATGGATCATCTCATGCAGATTGTTGTAGGGTTAGAGAAAATGTCCATGTTAGATGGCTTTTCAAGGTATAATCAGATTCAAGTAGATGAAGTAGATCAGTTCAAGATAACATTCACCACACCATAGGACACTTTTTCATATAATAGGATGCCTTTTGGCTTAATTAATGTAGGTGTAACATTTCAAAATGCAATGAATTTGGCTTTTAGTGATTTGAAGGATAAAATCATTATTGTGTACCTAGATGATTTGACAATCTTTTCCAAGAGAAGAGAAGAACACATCAAAGATTTAGAAAGAGTGCTATGAAGATACAAACATCATGGTGTGTCATTGAGTCCCAAGAAATTAGTATTCTATGTAACCAAAGGTAAACTAATTGGTCATATTATCTCTCAAGAAGGGTTGAGAATTGATCTAGATAGAATTAAACACATTCAGAAATCAATTCCCATTGGGAAAAAATAGAGTAAAATATTTCTTTGGCCAAGTTAATTTCTTAAGGAGTTTTATGCCTAATTTATCTGAAATAGTTAAGTGTATAGTAGATATGAGGAAGGCTAATAAACCTTTCAAATGGAGTGATTGCTAACAAACCTTTCAAATGAAGGGTTTTGAAGACATCAAAGGTGCTATTGCCAAAGCCCTTGTTCTTGTTCATGCAGATTGCACTAAAATAATTGTCATATATTATTATGCATCAGGACATACCATGTCAACCATATTGATGTAGGAAAATAAGAAGAAATACAAGCCCCAATCTCTTTCATGAGTATGCCATTGAAGAATTGAGATAGTCACAAATGGAGAAACATGCATGTGTAGTGGGAAGAGGTCAAAAATTTCAGATTTTATCTTTTGTATTCTCATTCAGTGATACATGTGCCATATTCTGCAGTGAAAAGGATTTTGACACAACAATATTTTGGTTTCAATACTAGAGGATATTGGATAGAAAATTTTCAAGAATATTATATAGAAATTAAGCCTACCAAAATTGTGAGAGGAAATGCACTTTGTAAAGATTTGGCAAAAGATCAACAAGTTGAAGTAGAAGATACTCCAAAGGTTCTCATGGTAAGTCTTCAAGATCCTTGGTTTTCAAATATTGCATACCTTTTGACATATGGTGAGTGCCCTAATGGATTGACTACTAAGCATACGAGGGATTTAAAAATAAAGGCATTAAATTATGTAACCCATGATGATATTTTGTATAAAAGAGCTATTGATGGTACATTTCTAAGATGTGTTGATAAGAAGCAGCAGGTGAAGCTATTAATATCATTTCATGATGACATATCTAGAGGACACTTTTCTTCTAATGTTACTGAATTTAAAATCTTAAAGCAATGCTATTGGCTTGGTATGTTTAAGGATGCATATAAATGGGCTGAAAATTGTGAGAAATGCAAGATGTTTACTAGTAAACCTCCTCTAGTTGCCTTTCCTCTTAAACCTATGGTGATTGAAGCCCCTTTTCATCAATATGGGTTGGATTTTATAGGCCTAATCAATCCTTCTTCTAGTCAAGGACATTCATATATCTTGTCTGCCATAAATCTTTTGCTTCTTTTACTAGGGAAATGTTATTCTCTAGAAGTTTTGTCATTGTTTCATCATTATTACCAGTCTTTCCACTATCTAGCAGTTCTTTTGTGTCAACTTCTTTGTATTGATTGTCATTTAGCTAAATATCTATATCTTTTCTTATTTTTAAGGTTTTCCTTAACTCCTCTTTGCTGCTTCTAAATGTTGCAATATCATATGGATTTCAGTCATCTCATTCTCAATGATTTTTCCCAACTTATACACTTCCATTTCCATGATCTTATCCTCTCAAGCTATTAGGCTTCCTAACAAGAGAACTAATCTTTGATACCAATTATTTTAATATGTATATGGGATACAAGATACTGAGAGGTAGGATGGGGTGGGGGGGGGCGGGGGTGGGGGGGGGGGGGGTGTGAATCAGGATCTTAAACTTTTGATTACAAACCCAATTTCACTAACTCGTACCTAATTCATCACATAGATCTACCATTAAAACTATAATGCTAAAGCATAAATGAAATACATCACATCTGTAAAGATCTCAACACATAACACAATAATTTTTTTACCCAAAAACACTTCAAGATGAAGGTAAAATTGGGGTGGGAATGAAACCCACAAATCTTCACTAGTGTACCAAGAAAGTTAACTTGTTAAGGTTACAATATTTGATCATAAGATATGATCTACTCTATGAAAGGTCTACCCTATTGAAATCTTAAGAGACTATTAGGTCTCACCTTGTTAAAGAATTTTACACTCACAATGAAGTAAGGATACTGTTAGGAGGTTTACATAGGCCCGTTAGGACCACTCTATTAAGAGATTTACCCTATCTAAATTAAAATAACCAATTCGGTACCCAACCTTGAGTTTTCTCTACAGGTTGATCTTGGGTCTCCTCTTTGCTATAACTCTAATATGATCTCCTAATCTAATACCTCTGGTCAATTTGTTACTACCTTGATTTCTCTTTGCTGGATCTTTCTTCATTCTCTTCCTTCATATGCACATACACTCCTATGCATCTCACCAACTCCTTTTTATATATCAATTCTAGGCTTAGAATCCTCCTTAAATAGACATTTTGTAAAGGTTCCTAATTTAAATCAATGACTTACACTTCATCATCTATTGCCATTTATATCCCATAATCTGATTGGTTGAATCACATGCCTTGGGGTCATTACCTTCTATAATGACATGTAATCAACATGTTAGCTAGCTCAATAAATATTAAATGTTATGAAGTAAGCCAAAATGGTTTGCATATGTGTTTGTGCCATTACAAACTAGTATGTCAACACTGAACTACTTGACACTTGAATACTCTAATGCTCAGTCAAGCATACTTCTCCATGCTGTTCCTTGACTTCTATGTACCTATTTTCTTAGCTCTTGTTAGGTTGTCAATATGCTATCTCAACTATATTGTTCAGTTCCAACTACATTACTTGATGTGTAAATTTGCTCGATCACTACTGAATGCTTGACAATCAACATCTTGCTCAATATAATCGTTATATGTTTTGCTTCTACTAGACAACTTAGTCATAGTTATGACCTTGTAATCTGTCCTTGTAAATGACTAAGTTTTTGGACACTAATAGACAACATAGGCTTAGAGATCAACAATGATAATATTAGAAAGTTTGATACAAGAAGTGATGAAGATATGTGTATACACTAATCTAATGAAAGCATTTACACATTAAACTAACATAACATATAAGAGAGATAAAGAGAAGAAAAACTCAAATGAGAATGTGAGCCATGGATAGGCTCTCTCAATGAGATTTGTTCTCTTGTTTTTGAGATTTGTCTATGTGTAGATTGGGGATGTATGCTCAAATGCTCAAAGTTGCTTCAATGGTGGAGATGGATAATAGCAAATTGGTAGCTTTGTGAGCTCTCAATTTGACATTATAAGGGTATGGGTATGGCTTTTGGCTCTCAAAAGGGCATGGTAACTTTAGCTCAAAGATTTTTGATGAAATGGCTTGGGATGGGATTCAATTTATAGGCTAAGGGGTAGAGGGATGGAGGGCTTAGATGCAAGGATGGATGAAGGCTTAAGGAGGGCTAGGATGCACTCAAAGGAGAGCACATGGATTGTTATTGTTTAGCACCAATGGGAAGGTGACACTTGTCACAAGGAGGATGAGTGTGAGAGGGTAGGGTAAAAGGTTGGTTAAAGGCATGATGAGTGGGGTTGAGTATGTAAGAGAGATGTAAGAGGAATGAGTGTGGAAGAGGGAAGAGTGTGGAAGATGGATGTAAGAGTCATGAGTGGGCTTGTAAGAGTCTTTTATGGTTTGTAAGAGCACTCATGACTTGGTGGTTGGGATTTTTGAGGCGAGACTTTGGTTTGGATTAGGAAAGTCTTAAACTTGTTTAAGGAATGTGACAACATTAGGGGGTGGATTAGGCTTGGGTTTAGGATTAGATTAACGATGTTAGAGATGTGCAAGTGGATGGCATTAATGAGGGTGGGTGAGTTAGTGGCTAAGCTAGGTTAGTATGGGTGGATGGGGTGGATTAGGCTAAATGGAGGATTAGGGATAGGTTAGGGGTTTTTAGATTTGAAGATTTTATTTATCAAATAAATTTATTTAATAAATGAGGATTTTTGGAATTAGATAGAAGAATAGGATTTAATTGATAAATAATAGGTTATTTGATTTATCAATTAGGACTATAGATGATTAATTAAATTAATCAACTAGGGATGGTAAAGGATTAATTAAATAAAAATTTAATTAATGATGCCTTTACAGATAACTAAATAGGATTACTAAAGTGGTGTAATCAAATTTAGGTGTTTACAGTATGTTCCTTGGTTATTCATTAAAAAAAAAGCTTATAGATGTTTTAATTAGAGAACTATGACAATTATTGAGTGTGTAAATAAGAAAGTGGATGAAAAGTTTGGAGTTAAAGGGAGAATGTTGGATTATATTTCTAATGAAGAAGAAGAAAATCCTAAACCTGTTAGAGGAATATTGAAGTTTTCTTTGATACTAAAAATGATTTGTAGCTTGATATTCAAATTGTTGAACAAATAGAAGAAGATAGATCAGAATAGAGAGTAGTAAGAGTTTGAATAGCAACTCTCACACCAAACAAAAATTTGACAAAGAATCACCCTATTGATAAGATTATTGGAAGTAAAGACAAAGGAATTATGACAAGAAATAGAATACATGAGGAATTGTGTTTGATTTTTCAAGTTTAACCAAAGAGAATAGATGAGGCATGTAAGGATGATCATTGGATTCAAGAAATGAAGGAAGAAATAGACCATATTGTGAAGAATGGGACATGGAAATCGGTTCCTAGACCTAAAGACAAGAATGTCATAGGAACTAAATGAGTATTCAAAAATAGGCTGAATGAAAAAGGTGAAGTTGTGAGGAATAAAGAAAGGTTGGTATGCAAAGGATATTCACAATAAGAAGGTATAGATTATGAAGAGGAATTTCCCCCTATTGCCAAGATTGAAGCAGAAAGGATGTTTTTGGCTTATGTAGAAAATAATAAGTTTAAAGTGAATCAGATGGATATAAAGTCAAAATTTGTGAATAGATAACTTCAAGAAGAAGTCTACATTGAGCACCCTAAAGGATTTCCCTTGAAAAAAGAAAAGGATATGGTATGCAAATTGAAGAAAGCATTATATGGTCTAAAGAAAGCACCTAGAACCTGGTATATAAGATTGGAGAAATATCTAGTAAAATTGGGATTTACTAAATGTATGAAAGATAGTAACCTATATTTGAAAGAAATTGAGAATGGATTATTGATTATTGTAATATTTTTTGATGATAATATTTTGATGTAATGATGAAGAAAGTGACAAATTTGTTGATGAAATGAAGAATGAATTTGAGATGAGTATGATTGGTGAGATGAAAATTTACTTGGGATTAAAGATTATACAAAATAGTGATGGGATTTTCTTATCACAAACTATGTATTTGAAAGACTTATTGAAAATATTTGACTTGGAAAATTGTAGGCATATTGGTACACCTATGATAACTAGCCACAAGTTATCTAGAAAAGATGAGACACCTACAACTGAGAAGAAGAAGTACAAATCTATGATTGGAGGTTTGTAATATACATCTAACTCATATCAAACTAGATATAGAAAATGTAATTGGGATGGTAGAAATATTTCAAGATGATCCTAAGGAATCACATTATGCAACAGTAAAGAGGACATTCAAATATCTAAAGGGTACACCTAATTTTGGACTATGGTATGATAGATCAAGTGATTTTACTTTGTGTTCTTATACTAATGTGAGTTGGGCACAAAATATGGATAAAAAAAAGAGCACTAGTGGATGAAGTAGATGCTAAAGGACATTGGAATATATTTTTCAAAAACTTTTATCATACATTGTGATGATACAAGTACTATAAGTATGTCTAAGAATCATGTGTTACATTCTAAGACTAATCATATATCCATTTGAGAGATAAATTTGTAGAGAAAGAGATCTAATTGGAGTATGTAAATACAAAAGAGAAGATTGCATATATCTTTATTGAGGCCCTTTCCTAAAGACACGTTTGAGTATTTGTGAGGTACGCTTCAGGTTATGCCCCTACCTAGTTTTGAGTAGGTGATGTAGAGAATGCATCAATCTAGTGCTATAGAGCACTATTGTTTATATGGATTGAATGTTGATGCTTCATGTATGGGGGAGTATATGAGATGAGAAGAGTGTTAGAAATAGGGATTACTGGGGGTGGGGGGTGGGGTTGAATCAATAATCTACAAACTTTAGTTGCCAACTAGATATTATTACTTACTTTAAACCATGCATAATAGAGAAATAAAGTAATGCTGAATAGTAATAGAAATGATGCACAAAGATAACTCATAACACCATATTTTGTTAACTAGGGAAACTCTGGCCAAGGGAAAACCTAGTGGGGATGATACCCACTAGATAATATACTGAGATATATGTTCCTTGTTAGAAGATGGACCTTCTTAGGAGTCAATAAGAAAATTTAGTATAAGTAGTCCCTATCAAGAGACTTTTAATTCTATTAGGAGATTCCAACCCTATTAGGAGTTGTAGTACAATGTATGCAATAAGTGCCCACTGCCCAAACATGTAATTTCAACTACAAGAAGAGCTCATTGCTCAATCAAGTAATATATAGTTATTTTCCTTCCTTGTCTAATCTCTGATATTCAACTTGATCTCTGGTCACCAAATAGCTCATATAAAAATTTGTGTATATTGCTTTCATATATAGTCACAATTCACAATTCACACTTGTACTTTTATTATATAATACTCCAAGATAGCACACTGCTTATCACAAGAAGTCCTTTATATAAATACCATGCCTTTACAAAAATTATTGTTGGTTCAGCTAAGACCAAAATTCACTTTTCCAAGTTAGAGTAAACACCTAGGATGTCAGCCCTAATTGGACAAGTAGTTTTTTTGTAAACAAAACAATTCTTTCCTTCAATTCCACTATCTTGCATCATCAAAACATGATTAACTTTGTTCTGTACATTCTATACAAATTTCTAAGGTTATACACATCATTACCAACATGTATACTATCTCCATGTAACTTTGCATGTCATAATATTATGTTTGCAACATGTTATAAACAAAAAAATACACTACTGTAAAACAAATTCTATACTTAGACAATTTTCTTATTACCAAACACTAAATAACTTGATTTTCGAGGTAACCTATCAGCATGTACATCATGTGTTGCCATAAAAAAAAAGAAATTGCATATCACTATTAGGCATTTGTCAACAATCTCCCCCTTTGGCATTGATGGGAACAAAATAGGGAAAATTGGCTAAGTGACAAAAACTTAACTATCAAAGTAAACATTACATCTATTAAAACTTGTTCAACTTAACATATATGCTTCCCCTTAAAATATACTTTACACTTTAACAATCTTCACATGTATCTTTCCCTTTGTATCTTTCCCAATAATGACATGTATACAATTTTCACATGTATCTCTCCCTCTTTAACATCAATGACAAAGGTCAAAATGTCAAGATTCTATCCAAAAACTATCCAAAGACTACCAAAATTGTTTTCTTTCCTTATGCTGAAATGATCTTCATATAGTCATCAAAGTCTTTGAAATATCCATACCTTTGGCCCATGTCTCTTTGGTAGACTCAACTGATGTGAGAATTGCACACAAAGAATATGATACAATCTCAACTGCATTAATATCTAAATACAAAAAGTTTGAATATGTGTCCTTGGCCTTGACACATTCCTTTAGCTACTTCTCGACAAAAGATAGCTTTAGAGCAATAGATTCTCTGAAATTAGATGTTCTCTTCAAAATATGTTCTTTTTGAAGTTTTAGTTTCCTAATGTCACTATGAATATTGGTAACTTGACTTTCAAAATCATCAACATTGCTAGATGGATGCTAGATTTTGCTGGATAAAGCCTCTAGCTCATTCTTCTTTATCCCTATCTAATTGTTCAAGTATTTAGTCAGCTTGTATGATAAAGTATACTTAACATACAAAGTTTTTCCTTCTTGTTGACATTTCTCAAGTTGTTTTATACAAGTATCAAGATTAACTAAGTTGTTCTTGATATTTTTGCATATGGGGCTTAACAAGTTAGCATCATGGGAAATTTGAGCCTTTGCCTCTACAACATTCAACAGATTTGTGAATTCTTCATAAAATAATTTTAGCACTGCTTGTGCTCTCTATTTGGGATCTAACCTAGTATGCTAAATTGCCAATATACTATGTAGTCTGTCAATCACTTCCATCAGTGTTCTTTGTAAACTCTTCACTTTCCTATTTTTCTCAATTAGCTTGGTCAAGGATTAGATTAAATCTATTTGATCATCATCATTGGTAGATAAACTAGCAAGAGAGAGCAAAGTAGATGGACTAGATGGTTTTGTCTCATCCTCCCTCTATTTCTTTGTTGTTTATTTAGTTCTTCTCTCTTCCTCTTCTTTCTTTTCCTTTTCCTCTCTTTCTCTCTTCTCTTCTTCATTTGTTTTCTTTTTCTTTTCTTCTTTTGCTATCCTTCTTTTATCTCCATATTCCTCAAGCAATTGTTGATTGGCTTCTTCTATCTTCTTCTTTTCTACTTCTAGTAGTCTTTGCCTCAACTTATCCTCAATATCTTTGGTGTCAAGTACATTAGGTTCAAAACCACCAAATGGATTGGTATCATCAATGTTAAGAGTAATATTATTTTGATCAATCTGCATAGTGTCACCACTTACTGACACTTCCAAGGTTCTAGGAGCCAGAGGAGATATTGTTTGTGACTCTATTAACATCTTACTAATAGCTATGGTAGTCTCCTTTCTCAACCTATCCTTTTCACCAACCATGAATAGAATTGGTCTCAACTTATTTCTTAAGTATGGTGCTAGGTTATTCAACAATCCTTTTATTTCATCTTCATCACCAGTCTTGTAGATAGTCCTCAGCATAGACTTCCAAATTTCAAGAGCTTCTTCTCTTGTAGGAGTCTTCTTATTTATAATTCTCTCATATAATTTCTTGTTCATCACTCCTTCAATATCCTTCAAACTTATATGATTTTCCATGACATATCTTATAGTAGATATATCAATCTGATCCCTCTCAAAATTATTATATAAATCATAAAACTTATTCATCTAAATGAAGTTACCTTTATTGGAAATCACTATATTATCTTCTCAATCTTTAGCTTCCAAGGCTTTTGAGCTTTTTCTACTGCTTGTTTAGGTGGAGTCATCTTTTCTTCTTGTTTAAGTTTCCCATCCCTCATATTCTTCATCACTTGACTCAATTGTCAACAATGTTTTTTGCCTCTTACTAGGTCCTTTAGCTAGCTTTTTGACTCTCTTAGTCTTTGAAGATACTATTTCAACCAATGTTTCTAATTTTATTTTCTATTCATTGGGCTAAAAATTGGACACTGCTACATATGGTATTCTATGTTTTGAAGATGTTTCAACAACTGATACTGAAAAGGGTTGTATGTTCAATACACCTTGCTTCATTTTTTTTGTCTCATGGTCTCAAATTCACTCTTTGTCATTTTGACATCTGATAGTGCCTTCTTCATTATTGATTCAACCTTCTTGTGTGATTCCTTCTCCGAGGTTGCTTGATGAGTAGGTTGTGTGATCTCAACATATGTGCCAAATTTTTATTCAACTTTATCTTTCTTTGAATTCAACATCAAATCAATGTAACTAACTAAAACATCATCATTCAAATCATAGCTCAGGGGATCAAGCAAAGTTTCCCAAGGTTCCACTTCTTGAATATAAGTGTGATCTATATCAACTAGTATACAAATATCTTCCTTGAATATATTCACAATTACAAGTGAAATCCTAAATATTTGTTTCATATCATTTTGAAAAGTCCTCATAATTAAATTTCCACGATCCAATATCTTGTCTACAAGGTGTCTTCTACATAGCTTTGTTATCTTCTCCATTATCTATCTATCACTACTCATTATGTCTATGAGTGATAAGTAGTGAAATATCTTCAGTACATGGAAGAACATGTGATTTATCAATGCTTTGAATCTAAACATACCATTCTTGGTTCTCTTAATCTTTTCAAGGTTTTCCAAAAGTTGCATTCTCAATATTTCACTCAGATTTACTTGCTCTTTCTCTACACATATCGTATAAGTTGCAATAAATCCTACTCAAAGTTCATCAATCTTAGAACTTGCACAAACTAAATAAGCAATAATTCTACTAAGAAATCTCACATCATCTTGCTCGATGGAGTTGATTACCATAGCCTTCCCATTGCAAACTGCCTTAGTGTAACTTTTCACTTTCTTCTTAACCATTTTCTCACTTGTAGATACATTGCCTTCTTTGCTAAGACTAATTACCTCATGAACAAAGTCAATAGAAATGTCCACTACATTATCTTTCATCCACACTTTTCCATCATGTATCCTACTCAATATGATTAGATTCCATTCATCTGTATCTAGCTCATGGTAGAAATGATACTTAAACAAGTCAAATTCCTTTAAATGTTCAAATCCAGGCTTCATAGTCACATCGTGGTTAAAGACTAGTTCCATATCCTTATTTGTATATTCACTACAAATTGACTCAAACTTGCAATTCAAATAATTTTGTACATCTTCAAGGTAAAACATGTTGTTCAGAGTGATAGACAACACAAAGTTATGGTTTTCTTCATTAGGTTTGAACTATCTTAAACTTAGGTCTATCTTTATTCTCAACACTATGTACTACTAACATATCCATGATCTTTATTAATATGAACATTTATTGAGCAAATTTGTAGAAAAAATGATAAAATACCTCTTTAGAAATAGGGATTACTTCAAAATCACTTTGACAAGTTGCTTCTGAATGCTCTTCACTTTGAATATGTTTGCAATGAAGTAAAATCAATTATGTACTATATTTATCCCTCAACTTGAACTTGCATTAAGCATACTTCACAAATATGGAAAAGCTATTAATTATGTTTTGTAATTAGATAACTACTCAAACTCATCTATTTGATCTTCAAATGTCACATGAGATTTATTATCCCCTCCTTCCATCATGAAAAATATCCTCAAGACTTTTCATCATGAAATTTGTTGCAAAAACATACTTTTCATCTTTTGTTATAGAATCAACCTTTACTATAATACCAATAGCTCTGAATTCCTTCATAACTTGTTTAGATGAGCTCCAAATCATAAGCAAGATTAGGTGCCATCTAAACTTAACTGGATACACCTTTTCCTAACTTTTCTACCTCTAATTTAGTTTCAAACTGAAGTTCTCACATTTTGATGCTATGAAAAAGCTTAATTCAACTTAAATGAATCAAAATTAACAACTAACTTCAATATTCCTATCTCATCATCATCTAAATTTTCTTTTGAGATATCTATTCCTTTCACAAATGCTTCATTAAGTTCTTCTCAAAGTTAACTCACAATGTTTCTTTGTTCTTCACTGTTAGTTCTAGAGTTCCTTTCATGGTTCCTTCTATCATTCCTTCTATTTCCAAAGTTTCTTCCATTTTTCCTTTTATCTCTAAAGTTTCTATCCATTCTATACTACTTTGTTGTTTCTTCAAAGTTGTTGCATAACAGACATATAGGTGCTCTACTTCTAGGATTCTGCTAATCATTAGGTGCATGACAATTCCAAGTAGTGTGTCCTAAGTTGTTACACTTATAACACACAATCTATCTTCTATCTTCATGAGATCTTCCTTTACTCAATGTCCTTTCATTAGATCTTCTCTATTTGTAGGATTAGTATATCTATATATTCTATTATTTCTCCTATAATTATTATACTTAGGTTTCCTACAATCAATTGCATTATGATCCATACCATGAGAATTATGACAATAAAATTCCTTAACATGATTGAATGAATTAGTAGTACAATCTTCTTTCATATGACCTATTTCATTACATAAAAGCACTTACCTCTAAATTCACACTTCGTTGCCTTGAGTTTCCACTTGCTTTGATTCATCCAAGATTTCAGCTTCCTTGTTTTGCTCAACTTCTTTAGGTTTCTTATAAGATTGATTGGATTGAATCTTATCATTAGAGCTATCTTTTTCTTTTGGATCTGATCTAATCTCAGGTTTCTTCATAGACATGTTAGTTAGATAGCCAAGACCAATCTTATCATAAGAAGGTCTCTATATAGACATTGAATCATCAAGCTTTTCTCCACTAGAATAAAGCTTCTCAAGTTGTTGTTTGCACTGAGTTAATTCACCTTTCACAATAGTATTGTACTTAAGGAGTTCTTCATGATATTATTTCAATGTTTCAAACTTAGATGTTCTTTTTGCCAGACTTGCTCTCAGACCTACATTTTTAGTCTTCATATTAGATTCAACTTTTCTAGGATCATTTCTCAAAGTCAACTTTAGATTTGTAATCTTCAACTCATGCTTCAATATCTTGTATTTTATCTTCAAAATTGTATAGTCATCATCACTAGTTCTAAATTCAATAGATTTAGGCTTGGATTTCAGATGTTCAATTTTTTCTTTCAATTGATCAACATATACTTTAGAGTCTTCATATATGTCCTTTAACTTATCTCTTTCTTCAGCAAGGAGATCAATTTGTTCAAGAGCTTCTTCAAGGTTCTTCATCAATTGTTACATATCCATAGGGATCTTACTTAAGATATTAAGCCTCTTCAAAGTAACTAGGCTCTGATACCAATTGTTAGAAATAGGGATTACTAGGGGGGGTGGTGAATCAGTAATATACAAACTTTAGTTGCCAACTAGATATTATTACTTACTTTAAACCATGCATGATATATCAATAAAGTAATGCTAAATAGTAATAGTAACAATGCACAAAGATAACTCATAACACCATATTTTGTTAACTAGGAAAACCCTTGGTCAAGGGGAAATTCTGGTGAAGATGATACTCACTAGATAATACACACACACACACACACACACACACACACACACACACACACACACACACACATTTTCCTTGTTAGAGGATGGAACCTATTAGGAGTCAATGAGCAAATTTAGTACAAGCACTCCCTATTAGGAGACTTTGAATCCTTGTTAGGAATTGTAGTATGATGTATGCAAGAAGAGTCCACTACCCAAACATGCAATTTCAACTACAAGAAGAGCTCACTGCTCAATCAAGTAATTTACTATTATTTTCCTTCCTTTTTTGATCTTTGATATTCAACTCAATCTCCAATCACCAAAAAGCTCATATAAAACTTTGCATATATCGCTTTCACATACAGTCACAATTCACAATCCATACTTGCACTTTTCTTACATAATACTCCAAGATAGCACACTACTTATTGCAAGAAGTCCTTTTTCATAAATACCATGCCTTTACAAAAATTACTGCTAGGTTAGATAAGACCACAATTCAAATTTCCAAGTTAGAGTAAACACCTAGGATGCTGGCCCAAGTAATTCTTTTATAAACAAAACAATGCTTTCCTTGAATTCCATTTTCCTACATCATCAAAACATGATTAACTCTATTCTGTACAGTTTGTACAAAATTTTGAGGTTATACACATCACCACTAACATGTATACTATCTCCATGTAACTTTTCATGTCATAATATGCTGTCTACAATAGGTTATAAATAAAACAATACACTATTGTAAAACAAATTCTATACTTAGACAATTTTCTGATTACCAAACACTAACTTTATTTTTGAGGTTTCCTATCAACATGTATATAATGTGTTGTCATAAATAAAAAAAATTACATATCACTATTATCCAATTGTCAACAAAGTGTCATCAAGAAATCTTGGTAGTTAGTTTAGAATAGTGTCTTTGGACACTTGAGCTAATTAAAAACTAGGAATAGATAATTGAAATAACGAAGCCTTTCTCATTGATGTCAATTGGGGAGAAATTATATGAAAAACATTTTCTAAGAACAATGGAGAGAAAAATTATATGAAAACATTGAATGGGGGAAAAGTGTGAAAATTGATGAGCATCCATGAAAGAATGAGAGTTGTTTGTAAGAATCAAAGTGTGAACAACTGATGTTGATCCTAATAATAAGAAATCATAGATAGAGAAATGTTCTAGTAAGTTTCATATTTGATTGATGAAGAATATTTGAAATGAAAAGAACATCAACAACGATAGAGTTTGATTTGGTATTCTTGTAACTTAGATGTTTTCAATATATATTTCCATCAATGCCAAAGAGGGAGATTGTTAGCATGAATGTTGATGATATTCCTTTGAGGGAGTATCCTAAGCATTAGAGGGTATTGTTATGTTGCATTCATGATTATAATTTTCATTTTTATCAACATAACATTATTTCTATGAAGACTCATAGAGTAGAAGACATAGAATTAGGTCATATGAATTGTGTATTGATGATAATATCAAGCACAATTAAGGAAGTATTCTAAATTGTGTCATGATGAATTTGTTAAAAATTTGTTCAGTTCTCCCCTTGTGATTTTTGACAAGGACTTAACTTCCTCCTATGTATTATAAGTTGAGTGGTTGTATTGGGTATTGATAGATCAGACTTTTGGTGCAACGACAACCCCACTCTAACAAGTGGATAAGTGTGCGTATAGAGAATCAAAGACATGAATGATATATTCCCAATTTATAAGGGATAGTATATAGAAAAAGTACCTGAGAAACCATTTCTTATGTTTGGATTGTATTTTCTAATAGAGATAAAATCTTGATGTGAAAATTTGGATAGTGTTAGTAGAGAAATTGATGGTGACATCAATGAGTGCACAAGGATAGAGGTCCCACATGCGAGAAGTTGTAAAGATTGTGGGCTAGCAGTATTGTGTAATTGTAAATTAATTTTTTATCTTAAAGAGGTCCTATTATAATTAATCAAGAAAGCCTCAAGGTCAACTCAAGAAATTATTTTGAGGACATGGTATAAAGGAAGGTTATTTCCCTTTTGATGAACATGAAAAAAGAAAGCATTCAATTGTGTGATATGTGAAGTATTTGGTAAATGTGAGTAAGAGATCTAAGGGATTATTGGATGCAGAGTTGGTGATTAGGTATGAATATTAGAAGAGGTTTGGTCTAGTTAAGAGGACAAAGAAGAAGTTGAGATCATTTCATTTCTATTATTCTAGAAGGAATAATACAAAGATTAGTTGGACAGTGAGTTAAGTGGCATTTCCCATGAAGTTGTTTGGATAGTGGGTCTATCATGTTGAAAAGTTTGAACAAGTTACACACACATAACTATTTAAAATATTTTTTGAAAAAACTTTCAAAATTCAATCAAACATTTGCAGGTTTTTGCTAAAATTTCAAATACATTTAATCATATTCAAAGAAACATTTAAAGTGAAATGTATTCACACCATTGAAATTTCTCTTCTAATAGTACAAACATAAATGAATATCTACATGTGATTGTTACAATACAAAACTTTTAGAAAAAATCAAAATAATTCACCTTGAAAACTCCAATAGAGAATGAAATCTCCCAAGCTTTTCTTCAATACAATCCATATGAAACCTATAGAAAATAACACTAAAAACCATGGAGATCTCACCTCCTAGCCTAGGTCTCTATGGGACCACCCACTGAGCTTGGAGAACCAAGACCAACAGGGTATAGTCAAATACAAATGCACAATACAATAATTACAAGATACAACATTTAACACCCCTTTGATCTTACACAAGATGTTACTGTAATACCCCAGAATTGGCTTATTGCCACGATCACCAATTCTTGTATATTTTTGATCGATTCTAAAGTCCTATGTCATTAGGCAATTCTTATTCTACTAATCGCTACTTGACTTAATTGTCAAATGCAGAAAACCTAAATCTGCATTCATCATACTCTTTATTTAATTCCTATAGTATTAACTCATATTAGTCACATTAAACCTACTGATTGCAATTTAATTTGATTTAAAGTATTTGCACTTTAATTAAATTAAATTATTTCCTAAGGCTAATGTACTATGGAATTAAATTAATTTAATTTAATAAATACACCTAATTTTAATTAATTAAACAAAAATATTTAATTAAATGGAGAAGCTACTTCTAATTAATTACACAAAGTTATTTAATTAAACGGGAAGCCATTCCTAATTACTTAAATGAAGTTATTTAATTAAATAAGAAAAGTGTCTCTAATTAATTAAATAGAATTATTTAATTAATAAGAAAAGATAATTATGAGAGCATATCTCATTTTATTAAATTAAATATCTCTCCTAATTTCTCTTCAGTTCAAAAAGGGAAATTCCCAGTTCACTACTAATCAAATTGGAAATGACTTAGATCACTTACTCTGACACTAAAGTCTATCTGAGTTGACTGACTCTTACACTCAAATCTGAGCCAGTTAACTCCCTTTGATTTGGGAATCTTCCTTTATGACTGAACTTCATCTTCAATCCTAACTGTTGATTGAAATCAATCTCAACCATTGATGGATTCCAGGAAAGTCTATTTAAGAGACCCTCATCTCTTCATTTTTAGAGGATGAATGAAAATTTGCATCGAATTGCTACCAAATTGCATACTCATTTAAGCTTATTACATTCTCATAGATTTTCATTGTTAGCTTAATTCTCATCTAGATCTAATATGCATATATCTTTACCATAGTTTCTTTTATATGTTCTTAGACTAGTTTGCATATCTCATTTTAGATTAATTTGCACATTTATCTAGCTTAATTGCATCTCTCAAATCCTTCATTCTTAAAGGGTCTGGTTGCCTACACCTAAAATCTGAGGATATTAAATAGGAAAAAATCCCTTTAGATAGAAGGCAATAGGTTAGCTTGTTGGATGATTTTCGGGTGTGTGTGTGTGTGTGTGTGTGTGTGTGTGTGTGTGTGAAGCGTAAGGCCACATTCTGCATATACATTTCTAGTGCCCACCATGGGGCCAAGAAAATGAAATTTTTTGGCCTCTTTCTGCATTTTTAAATCATTTGCATGTTCTCTATCTGTACTATTTCGTACAAATTTGAGAATCTTCACGTGAGATTGTTCATTTTCGTGTGAAGATCTAGAATCTTCGTGCGAAGATTCTTTACGTATCGTGCGAGAAAGTTCTTGAGTGCATGAAACTTCACATGACACTTGTTTCTTCGCACAAGTCGTAAAGGAATTTTGCACGAGTCGAAAATAGTTTCACATGGCTCTATTAGAGATCTTGTGCGAGATCTTGTTATAGCAGCTTCAGTTTTAAGTTTTTTTTGATTTACAAATTATTTGATTTTACTAACATTTGTTATTTTGAATCTGTTTATCTGATTTCTTGTAGCTTAACTGTTGTTTGCAGGACATTTGCCGAAGATTCCTTTTAAAAGCCCACTTGAAAATGGACTGACTGTTTTCTTGCAGGATGCTTGTCGAAGATACGCCTATCAAAGACCATATTTCAAACCCACAAAACAATGTGTGTCTTCTTTTCCTACTTCCACAACTAGTCTAATTAGGGGCTTGTGAAATTCCTAGGGTGCAAGATGGAAGAATAGGGGAATATGCTCTTCACTTCTTGGAGGTCATGATCAAGAGTGAATCAGAAACCTAGATGCTTCTGAAAGATGACATTCTGAAGAAGGCAAGCAGCTTGGTGGTTCTTCAAAGCTTGTTCTCTTCTATGATAAGAAAATGATTTCCTTTAAGGGAATCAAAATCTTTAAGGAAGAATGAGTTTGGATTGATTAAGCCAAGTTGGTAATTAATTTTTCTTGCATGTTTGGGTGAGGAAATAAGGTAGATGATTATTCTCTTTCCCCTTGAGGGAAATCAAAAACTCAGACCCTTAGATCTAAACCACCAGTCCATGTCAATCCTTTAGAGGGCCTGCCGAAGTGATCCAACCTCCAGGAATGACCCAAGTGAGCACACCCTTTTTGCCAGAGATTCCAACTCACTATAATCAAGATGCTTTGTAGAGTGAAAGACTCCAAAGCTGGATTAATTTCTTCCCCTTAATTCTTGATATCGCATATCAAGGGGAAGCTCTGTTTGTGCACTGGTTAGAATTGGCCCCTGGCTTGTTAAGAAAGTAGTGTGCACTTTTAGATGCTGGTGTGGGCTGCTGGTCTCAACTCCACTTGTGGAGCCACTGGGGATTAATTTGAATGGAAGCCAAGTAAAAACCTCTTAGTTAGAAGCCACCTAGTTCACCTCCAAAAGGAGACATAATCTTTGTGTAAGGAGGGGGAAGAATCTCTCCTATAGAACTCACCATAGGCATGCTATTGGATGTTTCAAGGTGGTATATGTGCTCATCCCCTACCACAAGGGTTCTCATTCAGTGTATACTATTGAGTCCTTTGAATATACCAAAAATATGGGTGCCCTGTAGGGGGTGACACGACTGTGTGAGGTACACACATGTGCATAAGATATGGGAAAAAGGTTTTGCCTTCTCTACCAATTTTTATTTCTAGGGATAAAGTGTGTTTGTTATCGAGTCATCAACAAAGTCCAAACCAGTTACAACAAACAAAGGTCAAGACTCCCCTATCCTGTCGAGTTGCTTTGTCCTCGGCAGGATTGTTTTCAACTACTGCTTGCTTCCCACTGTCTTGTTTAAACACTTTTCTTGGATTAAAAACTTGAAACTTTGTCCAAATGTCTTACTCGATCAATCTTGCTACTTGTCCAATATGATTTGTCTTATAAATCTGTCTACTCTGTCTGAAAAGTATAGAAATCTTGTCAAATTCAGTCACTGTTGTAAAATTGGTCTGCCTTCTCACGCAAAAACTTTTTCAATCTTGCATGAAATCATTTTGTCCTCATGCAAAATTAAACTGCTATCATGAGTCTTCATGCGACCCTCTGAACTTCCTTGCATGAAATTAAACCACTATCACTGACTTTCGTGCGATCCAGGAAACTTCTTCGTGGGGTGTGTAAAGGTTTCTCGTGCGAGATCTTGTGTTAGCATTTCCACTTTCAATCTATTTTAGCTGTTTGCATTTTTCACGCTACCCTTTTCTACATCCATTTGTCACTTTTTGTCTGTGAACATTCCTGAAATAGTGGCACTTTGCTTTGCTAAGGGCTTGTATCTTCCACTTTGACTAGTCTCATCTCATACGTTATTTTTGGTCCTCGTCTTAACACTTGTCATACTTTGTGTAGCATTGGTCATAATATCTAGCTATTCTAGCCTTTAAATTAGACCATTTGTGCCTTATTGGACATCATTCTTGCTATTATCTTGTCCTTTTTGAAACCCAGTCTTAGTGTAGTCCTTGTCTAGGTTCTAGCTTCTTGTCCTTGTCTATGATTGTCGCAAGCAGAAGTGGCAACATGTTTTATCCCCATAACCTTAGACATGGTCATGCTAGGGGTCATAATCACAGCAGAGGTTGTTTACCTTTCATTACACAATTTGTATCTACTTCAGCTAGTGAGGCATCTTCACGATCCCCCTCACCTACTAGGTCACCTCGAAGTCAACAAACATTTTCCATAAACCTGCAAAAAATTAGGAATCCTTTGTACCAAGAGGATACTGAGACAAATAGAGGTCCTATATTACCAAACATGATGTCTAATCCTTTTTTCAGAGGATCTTTTGAAACAAAACACATTGAAACTAAACACATTCCTATAATGACTAATCGTAAACTTGAACATGGTAGTTATAGTCGATATCAAGAACCACCAAGGAATGATAAAGAGAAAGAGAAAGACCATGAAACTGATGAGGAATAGGAAGAAGTAGAAATTCCCCCTGAACACATAGCAAAATGTCGAAGAGACAAAAACTTTCAAAAGGTCATGGGAATCCTACTCAACGAAAAGAAAGAAAAGTACTTTCTCAAACTTGCCCAAGAGGGAGCTAAACTACCCTCTCATTTCAATGTGGAGACCATTATCACACCCGAAGAAGAAATTGAGACCTCTAAACTCCAAAAACAATTGAAAATTATGTAAGACCAATTGGCTTAGATGATGCATGAGAAAGAGAAACCCAAAAAAAATACACATTGGATGCTCTTTGTCCATTTCCATTTGACAAAAGCATAAACATGCTACCTTTCCCACAAGGCATAGAACTACCCAAATATGACAAGTACTTTGGTACTATTGATCCCCAAGATCACTTGCAGGAATTTGGTGCTTTGTCTACGGAGTTTATACATGATCAAATCTACCTCATGCATTTATTCCCTAGAATCCTAGGAGGTTAGGATTTGGAGTGGTTCTCACATTTACCTCCTTGTATCAAGACGTTTGACAAAATTGCCAATCTCTTTGTTCAGCAATATTCTCATAACATTCAACATCCTGTCAATATTCAAGATCTATGCAACCTTAAACTAAAAGTTGGTGAACCTTTCCTCACTTTCCTCCAAAGGTGGAGACAACTATACACTAAGTATTCCTGTAAAATCCCAGAAACAGAGAAGCTTGACATTTTTACTGATAACCTCTTACATGATTTCAGATATAGAGTCCAACTACAAGGTCCACGTACCTTTGAAGACATGATTACACAGGCTATCCACATCAAAGAATTTATGGTCAAGAAAGGTGAACTCACTCTTCAGAGAGACATAAAACAAGGTTCCACTTCCAACAGGGATAAAACCAAACATGTCAACAAGAACTGAGAAATTGTACATGATGGATTTGTTGACAATGTCAAGCTGCATTTAATCTCACAGATGGCCTCAAAATAGCCAAAAATGCTGAGAAACCTCCTCCTGACAATAAGACATCTAGGAACAAACCAAGAAACTCTTCGATAACATGCCCAAAATGAGAGTATACACCTTTGGGAGAACCTTTGGATGTGGTTTACAAAATATTGCTACAACATAAGATTATTTCACCAATGGATAACCCTCATCCCTATGATCCACAACCACGTCCACCATGGTAGAATGAGACCTCATTCTATGAGTATCACCAAAACAAGCGACACAAAACTAGCAACTGTATAAACTTGCACCATAAAGTCTAGGACATGTTTGATGCTGGTAATCTTGTGGTAGATGGACATAACAAAAACTCGGATCACAAGGAATTCAAAGAACCTTTCCTTGTTTATGAAAAAGGAGAGACTTCGAAACCACAACCTTACAACAAGGTCAACTATACATATTCCAACGAGGACAATGTCATTCACATGGTTGAACCTATGGATTTTGAATATTGCAATGTTATTACCATTAAGGACAAGCAAGATAACAACAAACCCACGACACCATTTGTCTTGAGGGGCCCTACTTTCGATGAAATGGATAATACACCTTCACAACACTATGCTAATGCTATTACTTGCTCACGCACCAAGTTGGTGCTCAAAGGCCGTGCGCCTCCTACTTCAGATTTTGAACAACACAAAGATAAAACCATTTTTGGTCCATCTGGAAAAGGTGCAAAACCCACAACAAACTTGATAGCAACCAGTTATAGTGTTCTCAATCAGTTGAAATGAACTAATGCTCAGATTTCCATCTTTGAGCTACTTAAAATCTCACTTGCTCATAGGCAAATTCTGGATAAAGACCTCGCTGAGGAAAATGTTCCTCAAGATCTTGATCTTGAGCGATTCCAATCCATGGTGGGTCACTTGACCTTGCCATATCTTATGACTTTTTTTGGAAGATGACAACTCACTGAGTCATCCACATAATCAACCTCTACACATCAAGGCTATGGTCCATTAGACATGTGTTCGTCGGGTACTGATTGATAACGGTGCTGGCCTAAATATTATCTCTGCTACCCTGCTTAGACAATTGAATTATTTTGAGGACTCTATTGATCCTTGATGTAAGATCACTATCAAAGCATATGATGAAGTGGACTAAAAGTCTGTAGGTCTTGTGGTTTTAACCATTCGCATCAGTCCTATAGAAAGGGATGCCACCTGTCAGGTGCTTGACATTCCCTTGGCTTACAACATTCTGTTGGGATGGCCATGGATACATGAGATGTGCATTGTGCCATCCACATACCACCAATGCATCAAGTTCCCATTTCATGTCTCCGAAGTTACTATTCTAGCCACTACTAGCTACACCTGCAATATGCTCAAAGCTGCTGAAACTTTCATCCCTGCTAACTGCGAGTCCACTAAGTATCACAACAATAAGCTGAAACAAGTTGAGTAGTCATTCAAACTGAAAGAAACTAGTATGGGAGAGTACCACATTGAACTAGTTCTATCATTAACGTCTCTCCTAGAGTCTCCTCGACATTATGGGAGACCCTCAAAGGCAAAGAAGCCATTCGTACTGACACCTCAGACCAAGTATAATGGTTCTTTTGTCAAGGCTATAGTTCCCTTAGAAGATGAAATTGAAAAAAGAGCCATTGTTGCATGGCTTTATAGAGAAGAGGCTCCAGTGGACCTAACAGAACAAGCTCGAGAAATCACTCCTAAGAAATATGGACCTAGTCTTGGGCTTATGAAGTGTTTTGGTTACAAAGGAATTAGCCCTATTGGGTACAATAACAATGGCCTAATTGATCCTATCAAAGCAAGAGCTTGAAGTAACCATGATACGACTAGCCTAGGATTTAAGAAGGTTCCTTTTCATTTGGGATCAAATAAATTCATACCAACACCTAAGAGTTAATTTGAAAATGAGTCACAAGATGAGTCAAATACACAAGAGGAAGAATCTGATGATGAGGATTCCTATCCTCATCCTATCCCTTATGATCTCGCTAAATTCTTTGCTGAGCCAAATGAATTTGTGCTAGGTGTTAGCACTATGGATGATACCAGTAATTTTTTTGAGGATAATACTGAGCAATTCAAATATCATTCAGAAAAGGGAGAATCTAGTTAGTCATGCCATGTTGAGTATTTGTGTAAGAACTCAAAGGATGAAGGTGATTATATCCGTATCACTGTTGGGGAGTTCTATAATCTCTCGCCATGTAGCACTAATTCTAAGGAATATGAGTTTGACTCTCTTTCAGAAGAGACTACTGATAAAGACATTGACAAAGTGCATGTCTATGAAAACCAAATTGAAGTGGGTGAAATGTCTAGGGTTAGGTCACATGGGTCAGATTCAACTAGTGTCCTAGAGTCATCAATTATTGATGTTCATATTCTGAGGCATTTGAACACACCTATGGACAAGGTCATCGTAGCTCTCGAATTGCTGGTCCAAGAACTTAATGACTATATTGTGAATGCAATTGAACTAGCCAGTACTCTCTCACTCACACATCTCGAGCTTATAGACTAGAACCCTTATGCATCTATTGAAATCCCCACGTTCCAAAATGACTATGCTCTCACCTATTAGCTAAACACTATTGAACCTCTAATGTCTTCCACCAATGAGCAGAGCATCAACATGACTAAGGCTGACATCAAATATCTCAGTCACACAATTAAAAAGAAAAAATGAAAAAGGTCCGATGGTGAAAACCATATTTTGGCAGTATGAAAACCCCAAAAAAGTAAAAATAAAAGATGTATCCAAAGGTGAAAACCTCTCTGAGGTGCCTACGGATGAGATATTTGATGTCCTTCCCAGTCACTTTTTGGAGACATCATTAGTGTTCATAGAGCCACTATAGCCAATTAACCTAGGCATAGAAGAACATCCTCATATGATACATCTGGCACAATCACTGTCACCTGAAGAGAAGGAACAATTCATTGCCTTTTTCAAGGAAAAGAAAATAAATTTTTCCTAGACATAGTCTGACATGCTAGGATTGGATCCTGATCTTATCATGCATCATTTCTCCATAGCACCAGGCATCAAACCAGTTAAACAGAAGCTTCAAAAAATGCACCCTCATGTTGCATTTCTCGTCAAAGTAGAATTGGAGAAACTCCTAAAGGCTTGTTTCATCCGTGCAATTGATTATGCTAAATGGATATCCAATATTGTTCTAGTTTCTAAGCATGATAAATCTATCAGGGTTTGTACAGACTTCTGTGATCTTAACTTGGCATGTCCTGAAGATAAATTTTTGCTCCCTAATATTGATATGATCATGGACATGATGGTTGGCTATGAGATGTATTCACTTATGGATGGTTTTTTTGGTTACAATTAGATAAAAATTATGCCAAAAGAGCAACAGAAAATGGCTTTCACATGTGCATGGGGAACCTTTTGTTGGAATGTGATGTCATTTGGTTTGAAGAACACTGGTGCTACATATCAACGAGCTATTACTACAATTTTCCATGACATGATGCATAGAACCATGGAGGACTATGTTGACGATACCTTGGTCAAAAGTGCTAAATGCAATACTCATCTACAAGATTTGGGTCCCATCCTAGATTGTATGGAAAAGTTCAATTTTTGGCTCAATCCTAAGAAACGCGCATTTGGTGTCACATCAAGGAAGTTGTTGGGATACATTGTTTCTACAAAAGGAATTGAGGTAGATCTAGAGAAAGTAAAAGCAATAATGGACATGCCACCACCTTGAAACATCAGTAAGATGAGAGGGCTATAGGGAAGGCTTCAATCTATTCATAGGTTTATTTCACAATTGGCAGATAGATCACAACCCTTCACAAAGACCTTACATAAGGGTGTGAAATTCAATTGAAGCCAGGATTGTGAGCAAAGCTTAACATAGATTAAATAATATCTTGTCAATCTACCAATCTTGATGCCTTCTATTCATGGGAAGCCTTTGCTTTTATACATTTCAACCACTAAAACATCTTTCGGCATCCTATTAGCTCAGGAAGTTAATGACAACAAAGAAAGAGCTATTTACTACTTAAGCCGAAAATTGGTCTCTTATGAGAAGAACTACAACATTATTGAGAAAGCTTGCTTGGTAGTTTTTTTTGCTTCCCGGAAGTTGAGATACTACATGCTTGCCCACACTACATGACTTGTGGCTAAAATAGATCCATTAAAGTACTTGCTTAGTAAGGAAACTCTTACAGGAAGATTGGCTAAATGGGTTATGATAATCAGTGAGTTTGACATCCAATACGTTGAATGCAAGGGTATCAAGGGACATGTAATTGTAGATCAATTGGCCAATGCACCCATATAGAGTCTTCTACCAATGAACATTGATTTCCTAGATGAGTAGATTCTGACACTCACGCACCACAGATGGGTTACGTTCTCTGATGGGTCCTTCACACAACAAGGATCAGGTGTTGGATTACTCTTTATTACACCACAAAGATACTCATTGCCCAAAGCCTACAAGATTATGTTTCCTTATACAAACAACATTGTTGAATATGAGGCTTTGATCAATGGCATGAAAATTGTAGCTAAATAGAGAGTGGATTAGTTAGATATCTTTGGTGACTCTTAGCTTGTTATCAACCAAGTTAATGGTGTGTACCAAACAAAGGATGAGAAAATAATTCCTTATAAGTACATGGTTGATGACTTAAAGAAGTATTTTTCACACATCACTTTTCAGCAAGTCCCTCGAGCAGATAATAAAGTGGCCGATGCCATGGCCACCCTGGCCTCTTTGCTACAAATGCGTAAAAATGATCTCTGACACGAGTTCTTGGTGGAAGCATTACACTACCCAGCCTATAGCACCCCTAATTCTAAGATGATATGTTCCATTATAAGATAAGAATCATCTCACTACCATCACATTTATTCCTACCTTCATAATCAAACCATTCTAGAAGGTCTAACCCAGAATGAGAAATGTTACCTAATCTGTAATGCTTCACATTATGTCATTATTGCTGATGATCTCTATAGGAGAGGTCTCAACAGAACACTCCTTTGGTGTTTAGAACCTGAAGAGTCCAAATGTGCACTAATTGATGTTCATGAGGGCATTTGCGGATCTCATTCTAATGGCCTGACACTAGCTCGCAAACTCCTTCGTGTTGGTTACTACTGGCCCAAAATAGAGCAAAGAGCTATCAAGTATGCTAGGTCCTACAAGTAGTGTCAGTTACACAAGAATCTCATCTAGCCTCCAGCCAGAGAGTTGATTCCCTCTACTATAACATGGCCATTTCAACAATGGGCCTTTGCCTTGGTGGGACAGATCCACCCAACCTCCTCTAATGGACATAAGTTCATTATCATGACTACAAATTATTTCATGAAGTGGGTAGAGGTAGTACCTCTCATAGTTGCTGATGGTAAAATTGTAGCACTTTTCATCACAAACTAAATCATCTACAGATATGGTGTACCATCCTCAATCATTATTGACAATGGAGGACGATTCAAGAATAAAGACCTCAAAGAACTGTGCAAGAAATTCAAAATCACACAACATTGGTCTTCCATTTATTACCCCCAAGGTAATGGCCAAGTTGAGGCATCCAATAAGGTGATCTTCAATATTTTTCATCACACAATCAACAAGTCAGGGAGAGACTAGCATCTCCAGATCAACCTAGCCCTATGGGCATATAGGACAAGCATCAGAACTCCAATAGGCATGACTCCCTTTTCTTTGGTGTATGGAGTGGACACTGTGCTTCCAATAGAGGTCAAGATTCGTACCTTGAGAATCTCTATGAAGGGCCTTATCACTGATGATGACTATAGGATAGCTCGTCTTCAAGAGCTTGTATTACTGGATGATTGATGAAAAGTGGCATGTGATCATCTACGAGCATATCAACAAAGAATGGCCAAAAGCTACAATCAAAGGGTCAAGCCACGTGACTTCCAACTGGGTGATCTCGTTCTGAGAGAGAACCCCAAGAATCAACAATAGCGAGTAAAAAAGGGAAAGTTTGAACCAAACTGGCTTGGTCTGTGCATCATTACTATAGTATATGGATCTAGCACCTATCAGCTTTCCACAACCGAAGGAGAAGTGCTTAAAGAACCTGTCAACACTCTCCACCTAAAGTGGTTTTAAATTAATCTGATATCAGTAAGCTCTTTGTACATATCTATATGTCCTTAAAAAATCTAAAAAATCAAAAAAAGTCCTAAAAAATTTTGTTACCCTTGTGAAAACCTAGCAATAGGCGCCTTGGTAACACCAAAAAAAAAGAGTGAAAAATCTCAAAAATAAAAAAAAATCAAAAAGAGAAAAATACAAAAAAATTAAAAAAACAAGAAAAGTGCCATTGGTGAAAACTTGGAAATAGGCATCATGGTAGCAAAAAAATAGAAATTTTTGCCAAGAAGGTGAAAACCTAGTAAATAGGCATCTCTTGTTCCCAACAATCCATCTTGTAGCACGTCTTCTGGCTATTCTATACAATCACTTTCATGCTTTTTCTTTCCTTCTTTTCTTGCTTTTGGCTCATGTATCCATGGATTGAGTCTTGTCATAGCTTGGGGGCATTCCCCCTTAGTATCACTCTTTTTGAGATTCTCCCCAGAGGATCTCCTTTGTGATAGTCACCAGTGGTCCTCACTACATTTTCCTATTGTCGCTAGTGTCACTCTTTTCAAGATTCTCCTCATAGGATCTCCTTCGTGACACTCACCAGTGGTCCTCACTACATTTGCCTACTATCGCTAGTGTCACTCCTTTCGAGATTCTCCTCATAGGATCTCCTTTGTGATAGTCACCAGTGGTCCTCATTGTGTCTTCCTACTGTCGCTAGTGTCACTCCTTTCGAGATTCTCCTCATAGGATCTCCTTCGTGACACTCACCAGTGGTCCTCACTGCATCTGCCTACTATCGCTAGTGTCACTCTTTTCAAGATTCTCCTCATAGGATCTCTTTTGCAATAGTCACCAATTGTTTCAACTGTGTCTGTCTACTGTTGCTTGGGTTATGTCTCCAATTTTTTTATGGAAGATCTCTCTTGCATCAGTCATCGGTCATCCTGGTTGTGTTTGTCTACTATTGCTCAGTCCTTCTTAGGTTCTTCATCGTGAAGATTCCCCATTGACCTCAGTCACGAGTTGTTCTAACTGTGTCTGCCTACTGTTGTCACCTTGCTGAAGAGATTTCTTTCAAACATGTTATGGACACTGACACTTGACATCAATCCCAAAAAAATTGAACTTAAAAATTATATACTTGTCTGGATATGCTGAGCATTTTCTTTGATTGCTTTGTTTTTCTTTATCATATCTCCTCGCACAACTTTCTGATGTCATCTTCGACTAGAGAAGTAATGACTGGCGGCATGATCTTTTCTTTTCTTTCTATTTGTGGTTTAGTTCCAATTAGTTGACATATTCCTATAAGAGGGGTGTCCACTATAAGAGCCTCCATCTTGTATTGGATGGCCATTGTACCTTGACTCCTTTTATATGAATACATTAATAATATTGGTTCTTCTCCTTATTTGTTATAGTGAACTCTTCAGGCTACAGTAAATACTGATACTCGTCCTGCTAAGTGAATGTACGGGTCACTATGAGTATATCTAGCACACTTCTGTCTTAGGTTACGAATGCAAGGGTTGTTGTGGATAGAATAACTACTGAATACTTAGCATAAGATGGATCTCTCATGTGTCTAGCATGTTTGTATGCAAGAAACATTCAGATCATCCTAGCGTTTATTCTTTGATGCTTATGTTAACTTGCTACATTAAAAGGGACAAATGTTCTGGTCATTCTGGCTTTTTGTGCCTCGAATGCTTACATTTAATCCCGAAAAACTAATAATGTATGTTATATTCATATTTCCATGATTGAAATATCAGTGGGAATTGTATGACCTACGAGATTTGTTCTATATCGGGTGATGATTAAATATTGAGGCTTGGTAACTAGACCTAGGGTTGCATTTAACGTAGTCTTGCATTACATACTTCACTTGTATACCCACGCAATTCAGTTGTGATTTTATTTCTCCCCTATGTGATGAAGGATTGGGGGCATATTCAAATATGTCAGGTTTCTTCATGGCTGCACAAGCATTTGGTTTGTTGATTCGTGCTCCTTAATGGAATACCTATCATTGTCAAGCAATAAACATGCAACACTACGTGAGATGTCAGTCCTTTTCCATATGCATCCCATCCATATAACTCATGATATCTACACTACATAATCACATCAAATCATTGCATTCATATCAAATTACAACATGTATCTCATCATCATCATATTGACATCTCATGTACATCAAAGTAAAGCAAAATAGACAATGACATGTACATAGGGATATTCAGCTCATGATCTCGTGTGTATATATATATATATATCAAAAGAATGGATTAGTACAAAAATGGGTGCTACTCAAGTGCAATGGATCAAAAATGATACATGTGGTTCTGGCACACCAGTCGATACATAGCTAGAGATCAAAATCAGAGTTAGGCATAAAGCACCTAACTCTGTCCCACACCCTTGCCTCCATGACAAGCAGGAGCAACAGGTGGCAGAGGCGGTGGTGGCATCTCTAGTCTGGTAGGAGGTTGTGTGCCTCTAGACTCTCGTGCATACTAACAGAAGCACTAAACCTAAAGGGTCTCATCTGGTACCACACTCATATATGCAGCATAATAATAAGTTGTTCGAGTTGACTGAAAGCGGACCTCATCCTGCACCAACTGCAATCTATGCTCTGCAGTCTCCACATGCTCTCTCCATCGATCTATCTCCTACTATCTCTCCACTAGCTATGCATCTTGGACTGCCACTAAAATCTACAAGTTCCCAAACTACCGAGAGGCTTGACGAATCTGCTCTCGGTACCACTGTACTATGTCATGTACCCCACTTGCAGGCTCATCTAGCATATCCTCATCAAGCATCTCAGGTGCCTGCCACTATGGTGGTACTTGTTGCTGTGGTGGTGCCTATGGCTATGGTCACACCTATTACAGTGGAGCCTCCTATTGTGGGACCTCCTCCTCTGTCCTCTATCACCATTGCCGACTCTATCCAGCCCTACTACCACTAGCACCTAGCTCTGATCGCATTTGTTGTAGAGGAATCTGCATCTGCTATACTTGGTGCCAAACTTATGGCTACTGCTACAACTAACCTGGTGGCTATGGTTGTGCTTGCTACTATTGGGGCACTTTCATTTGTGCCTGTCCTACCATCCCCACTAGATCTGTAAAGTGTGGGAATGGATGGCTGATCAAAAATTCCTAATACGCAGGCATCATCCTTGCATCTACTACCTCTAGTAGGTAGTCCCACTGAACTACAACTAGACTGTGAATATCTATCATGGATTGCCCCGGATCCATCCGTGGTGGCCATCCCCACTCAACATCCTTCTGCAACCTAGCATAGGCATAGTACTCATGAGATATGTACTATGGTCAGCCATACTGTCACCACACTTGTGAAATCACAAATCTCTCTATAATTGATGTGGTCTTGCCCACCAGAGGTCGAGAACTAAACATCCATGGTAGCTCTCTGGGGACATCATCCTAGTCCTCTGTCTCTTGCCAGGGTCACCATACAATAGACACTAGGTCATCAAGACATATCCTCTAGTGCTCAGTCTTACCCAGGTGGACCTAGGTAATGTGCCCTCGATATCTGCATATATAAGGCTCCATGGGCTCTCTGGCATCCTCAAAAATGGGCCTGCATATAGGAAGGTGCTCCCATGCCCATACTTGTAAGATGTACACTCTAGTTACCATTGTCTTCTTCTCATGGAAGATGACCTCGTGCATCTCATGGAAAAGATGGGCCAACATGCACTAACCCCACCCAAAGATCTCGGGTGCCTCCAAGATCCTACAAAGCATGGCTCCCCACCCACACTCAAAAACATGTTGTCCTCTATCAGGACATAAGAAACAACTCAAAAATATAGCCAGCACAGATGCTAGCCTATGCGTTGGTCCATAGGTGTGCATCAGCTCATCCCAGCTAATGGCCCTGCCTCTAAGTAGCTTTCTCCCAAACACAATGGATAGTGCCTCTGTCCTTGCTTGGGGCACTATATCATAGACGACTTGGGCACCGTGAAATGGGATCCTCAGTATCCTCCATACATCCTCTGGGGTAATTGTCATCTCACCCATCGACAAATGAAAAGTGTTCATCTCCGAATGGAAGTGCTCCACCAAAGCTGTCAGTAATCCATGATTCACCATCACAGCTAGAATCTAGCACAACAAAGATAAACCCAACCGCTCAATATGTGCTAGGTCGGTAGTATTGAGACTTCACAATAACTCCCTATATGGTGGGTCATGCGATCTGAATGCGACATCACCAAAGACCTCTTGTACGCACAAAAAAAATGACAAATAAAATGATCAGTATCAAGTCAAAATGATACACCAAAACAAATTAAAATGCAAATTTTGAGCACAAAATTGAAACTTTTAAGCATGACTGTCACGAGATTTCACATGAAGTTTGTGAAATCTCACGCAAAGTCGTGAAATTTTGCGTGAAGTTCACCAAGTCTTGCTTGAAGATCTTAAATCTCACGCGAAGAATCACCTCATTGTGCGAGAAAAAATCTTTTCGCATGAGAAATGAAATCAATTCGCATGAAGAATCTCGTTCTTCGCACGAGAGATGAGTGCCTCCCACACGAAGATCCTCCTCGCCACGCGCGAAGAAACAACGCACCCTATTTCTTCGCATGAAGAAAGATCTTTCTTGTGAAAGATGATAGGTTTCATGTGAAGATCGATTGGACCTCCTAAAAATATGCTAATAAATGTAATAAATGACTTAGAAATGCGTGAAAGAAAAAGTACAAAGGTAAAGAATCAACGACTCACTAGTGGTCCATAGTTTGCTGGCCAACTGTGATGTCTGGAGTGCTCGAATCGATGATATCTCACATTAACTGCCATAGCTCTCTCAGAGCTCAAAATCACTAGAAGACAAAAGAACAAATGAGTTTGAAAATGACACCTTGGACCCTTATATAGCTATTGATCTAATTTTTGAAAGTGCTCAAATTTACGCAAAAATCACCCCCTAGCTAATTGGACTATTCTGGATCCATTTTTGGGATCGAATTCAAAATTCGACACACCTAAATGCTTCAAACATGCATTTTAAAGTTTTGGAGATCGAAAAAATCAAATGCTTGTTCAGTCTGAATTTATCTGATATCTTGGGATTCCTAAAATCCTTTCAATTCAAAATTCTTCATATTTGCAAAATTCATTGTGAAAATCTTCAACTCAAGTCAACTTTGCTTAATTCTAGTCAACTAATGGTGAAACTTGGTCTTCTAGACCTTAGAAGCACGCTAAACTAACTCTAAATCATCTTCTGATCATTCTGATCTCTTCCATATTCTACTAAATCTTGGATTTCTCCAATATCTCTTTATGTTGCCTACATCATATTTCTGGTGTGTCATCTTTCAATTTCGCTCCCGAGGGGGCAAGATGATTACATCATTGAACTAAATATAACTCAATCTGAATCTCATTGCTTGGGGCATCTGGTTCCCATCTAATGTCCTTATCACTTGGGGCATCTCATCACTTTAGTCATCTCGTCCCCTTCTTTCTGGCATCATTGTCATTTGTTTCATCTTTTGATCATTTGATCACATCTTGTAACATTTTTGGTTTGAGTTTAGTGGACAGGTATCACGAAGTCTAAACCCTGACTCCTGAGAATCAGGCCCCTTTTTGGGGATGATTCTGTGACTCATAATTGGATCTTATCAACTCAGGTATCTAGGTGTTCTATCTAGATCCTTGAAGGTTAAGCTCCATTCTGGAGATAATCTTCTAAATGCTTTCAATCTCAGGTATCTAGGTGTTCTATCTGGATCCTTGAAAGTTAAGCTCCGTTATGGAGATAATCTTCTAAATTCTTTCAATCTCAGGTATCTAGGTCTCCTATTTGAATCCTTGAAGGTTAAGCTCCGTTTTGGAGATTATCTTCTAAATGCTTTCAATCTCAGGTATCTAGGTGTTCTATCTAGATCCTTGAAGGTTAAGCTCCGTTCTAGAGATAATCTTCTAAATGCTTTCAATCTCAGGTATCTAGGTGTTCTATTTGGATCCTTGAAGGTTAAGCTCTGTTCTGAGATAATCTTCTAAATGCTTTCAATCTGAGGTATCTAGGTGTTCTATCTGGATCCTTAAAGGTCAAACTTCATTTTGAAGAAACCTTTTAAATGCTTATCAACTCAGGTATCTAGGTGTTCTATCTGGATCCTTGAAGGTTAAGCTCCATTCTAGAGATAATCTTCTAAATGCTTTCAACCTCAAGTATCTAGGTGTTCTATCTAGATCCTTGAAGGTTAAGCTTTGTTCTAGAGATAATCTTCTAAATTCTTATCAACTCAGGTATCTAGGTGTTCTATCTAGATCCTTAAAGGTCAAACTTCATTTTGAAGAAACCTTTTGAATGCTTATCAATTTTAGGTATCTAGATGTTCTATCTGGATCCTTAAAGATTATGCTCCATTCTAGAGATAGTCTTTTAAATGCTTATCAATTTTAGGTATCTAGGCATTCTGCTTGGATTCCTTGGGATTAAGCTCTATTCTAGAGATAGTCCTTAAAAGCTTATCAATTGGTCTTCATATCATCAACTTCAAAACCAATCTCATCTTTGCATCATGCTTTCTGATTTTCTTTGAATTGAACATGTTGTTCACACATTCATTCAAAGAGGGAAAAAATGTAATACCCCAGAATTGGCTTATTGCCACGATCACCAATTCTAGTCTATTTCTGATCGATTCTAAAGTCCTATGTCACTAGGAAATTCTTATTCTACTACTCGCTACTTGACTTAATTGTCAAATGCAAAAAACCTAAATCTGCATTCAACATACTCTTTATTTAATTCCTATAGTATTGACTCATATTAGTCACATTAAACCTATTGATTACAATTTAATTTAATTTAAATTATTTACACTTTAATTAAATTAAATTATGTCCTAAGGCTAATGTACTATGGAATTAAATTAATTTAATTTAATAAATATGCCTATTTTTAATTAATTAAACAAAATTATTTAATTAAATGGAGAAGCTACTTCTAATTAATTAAGTAAAGTTATTTAATTAAATGGGAAGCCATTCCTAATTAATTAAATGAAGTTATTTAATTAAATAAGAAAAGTGTCTCTAATTAATTAAATATAATTATTTAATTAATAAGAAAAGGTAATTATGAGAGCATATCTCATTTTATTAAATTAAATATCTCTCCTAATTTCTCTTCAGTTCAAAAAGGGAAATTCCTAGTTCACTACTGATCAAATTGGAAATGACTTAGATCACTTACTTTGACACTAAAGTCTATCTAAGTTGACTGACTCTTACACTCAAATCTGAGCTAGTTAACTCCCTTTGATTTGGGGATCTTCCTTTATGACTGAACTTCATCTTCAATCCTGACCATTGATTGAAATCGATCTCAACCGTTGATGGATTCTAGGAAAGTCTATTTAAGAGACCCTCATCTCTTCATTTTTAGAGGATGAATGAGAATTTGCATCGAATTGTGCCAAATTGCATACTCATTTAAGCTTATTACATTCTCATAGATTTTCATCGTTAGCTTAATTCTCATCTAGATCTAATATGCATATATCTTTAGCATAGTTTCTTTTATATGTTCTTAGACTAGTTTGCATATCTCATTTTAGATTAATTTGCACATTCATCTAGCCGAATTGCATCTCTCAAATCCTTCATTCTTAGAGGGTCTAGTTTCCTACACCTCAAATCTAAGGATATTAAATAGGAAAAATCCCTTTAGATAGAAGGCGACAAGTTGGCTTGTTGGATTATTTTTGGGTGGACAATCCAATGTTCATTCCATGATGAATCCTCATATAAAGACCATGTTGAAGTGTGTGTGTGTGTGTGTGTGTGTGTGTGTGTGTGTGTGTGAAGTGTAAGGCCACATTCCACATATATAGTTACTATACCAACCAATAGAATGGGTGAAGGTGTGCCTAAAACCTTGAGGACAAGCCAAATATAGGAAAAAAAAATTTCCTTCACGAGGCATACACATTTAATCATATTCAAAGAAACATTTAAAGTGAAATGTATTCACACCATTGAAATTTCTCTTCTAATATTACAAATATAAATGAAGATCTACATGTGATTGTTACAATACAAAACTTCTACAAAAACTAAAAATAATTCACCTTGCAAACTCCAATAGAGAATGAAATCTCCCAGGCTTTTCTTCAATACAATCCATATGAAACCTATAGAAAATAAGACTAAAAACCATGGAGATCTCACCTCCCAGCCTAGGTCTCTAGGGGACCACCCACTGAGCTTGGAGAACCAAGACCAATTGGGTATAGTCAAACACAAACACACAATACAATAATTACAAGATACAACACTTAACACCCTTTTGATCTTACACAAGATGTTGCTATACCAACCAATAGAATGGATGAAGGTGTACCTAAAACCCTGAGGAGAAGCCAAATATAGGAAACAATTTTTTCCTCCCCTTATCACCCCCAAAAGTGCGAAACAAAATATTGGCACATGAAGCCCATACTTCATCCTTATCCCTCTTGTTTCTAAGGAAGAGACTCTACACTCAAGGGAAAGACCCAACTAACCCCTTCACCTGAAGGCCATTGCTTCCCTCCCAAGTGTGAGTGATGTCCTTCCACACATATAATTATCATACTCTAGAAATCAAAGTAAAAATAAGGAAATAAAAATTCATCCACACTCAACAACAAAATATGCACATATAAAAAAATACACATATGCAGCTGTAACAAAATTTACACAAAATTTATACAGGAAAATGATATAATACAAAATTAATAAAACATGGCAAAGCTCCAACCTTTCTCCAAGCTATGGAAAATGAACAATTTGAGAAGAGCTCTCTATCCTTGTTTCAATCTCCAAACCATAAAATCTCTAAAACTAGAGAGTGGGTGAATAATGACTATATTTTCAAATTTTCCTTTAATAGAAAACTAAAATCTTTCTCTTTCTCCATCCTAAAAGAGAAAAATCACTTTAACTTCAACTAAGTTTCCCTATTTGATTAGAACTCCAACTCACTGAAGATAAGGTGGGAAGTTGGGTAAGACATCTTTCATTTTCACAATACTTGAAAAATGGAATTTTAAAAGGGTTAGAAAATTGATTTAAACTAAAGTAGATTCAAAATTAAATCCCTAACATATAGTACTAACATGTAGGTAATTTAATTTCACTCGAAGAATTCCATAGGACTCTAATAGAATCCTCTAAAGTCACCCTAAACTTGAAGTCCTAATTTATTCTAATTAGAGCCTTCATATGACAAAATTATGCAACATGATATAACTGAGATATTTCTAATTGATTATGATTAAGGTTGGATGCCTTTTTCCAATCTCTCAATTTGACTTGCTACTATACACATAACATCACAAGAGTCAAGTGACACTATAAAATATACTTTACATTATGAGTGACAAATAAATTCTCACAAAAATAAATCTAGATTAAAAACACATTCACATTCATTCACAAAAATAAAATGCTAAACAATGAGGCTGAGATCTCTTCATTATATATAACCTTGTCATTCTTAGTTGATACAAAGGTATAGTCTTGGTTCTCTATTTTACTATGGTTATTTCCTCTATACTCAAACTACATATTAGTAGTCCAAGATGAATAAATCATATGCATATATAAATCCTCAATCAATTTTATATTCATAACTGAATCAAAACATAAATCATTTCTCAATCAAATTTCAAATGACATTTTCCCATTTCTCTTAATCAAAACATTTTTCCATTTCTAAACCATTGTACATATATAATATTAGCATAATCAAACTAAATATGATATGACCATTTGCAACATTTCATGATTTTAAAATATCTAAACCATCTAACCTCTATGTTCAAACATAAGTTCATACTCCTCAATAAAATAACTAACCAAGTACATGAATATCAATAATCATCAAGCTTCATTAATAAGTTCTAACATCATCATAAAAAACTATAATATCCCATAGTATCAAATAGTCTCAATAACTATCCAAAATAAGTCTAACATATAACAAGGTCTCAAAATATAAAGTATTAGAAATGTAAATAAATTTCTATGCTATGCTATGCTGGGCTAGGGTGAGGCCTCACATCCTCTCTCCCTAGACATGAACCTCCTCCTAGATTTCATCACAAAGATAATGGTACTATGATCTCATTGAATTGTATTCTCTCATGAATCTGTGGATCTATTTTTTTGACACTCCATGCCTTAATGAGTTTGGTTCTATAGATAACCTTCTTGGCTAGAGTCCATCTCACTCCTCTCCTAATTAGGGGTAGAGCTTGGAATAATGTCTCATCATCTTTGGGTGTAGAAAAAAGAGAGTAGTTGCACTTTGGCATGATTTAAATCAGATAAAATAATATAGGGTGGTGGTGTTTCCTTCAAGGAGTAGTCTGGAAAAACATCCTATTTTCAATTACATTAGATTTTATGGCTAAAGCTTCATATAACATTTACATAGTAAACTCAACTTAACCTTAATTCAAATTTCAACATCAAAATTATCACCTGAATAAATAAAATAAATAAATAAGAAATAGTTTCCTAATATCATCAAATGATCACTTGAATTGATAAAAAATTAAAATATGTGCAATAGGTCCTTGTCTTATTATAATACTCTAGTTTTATCAAAAATAGTATATACATATATAGACACAGTCTTTACAAAGGTTCCTCAAGCATAAAGCATCTAATATTATCTTATATAGAAAATTACCATAGAAAAGCATATTTAAATAAGTACTAACAAGGAGGGGTCCTTCATCCTCCCCCTCTTGCCTTTAACTTCCTCTTGTAAGTCACCCAAAATAAATAAGGCATGCTTCTCATGCTACCCTATTATCACTTTAAAAAAGTCCTTTATCTATAACACACTAGGTTAACCTATAATCCTTCACTAATCTTATGCAGTGATTTGAACTTGACTTACAATAGTCAAAGGAGGCTAGCTATTCCTACTAAAATATAGGAGAGGATGAGAACACATAGCTCAACTAAAATTCACACCCTAATGCTCTAATTCCCACCTAATTCATCAGGAATCCCTTTCTGGTCTAGCCATTCACAAGTTAGTTTTCCAACACAATTTGCAAGAAAATGCCTCAAAATGAAAATAAAGTCAAAGAAAAAAAAAAAATCAATTTAGAAGTATAAAAGAAAAGAAAATCAATAGTGGCAATACTATAAAACTTCTAATCAAGAAAATAAAGGATATCCTAGAGGAAAGATAGGACCATCATTAACAAATTTTGCTAAGTAGGCCAACATCACATTTTACATTGCTGACACGAAGGAATGAGAAACAAAATACAAATAAAAATAAAAATTACAACATGAAAGTAAATACACTAAATCACATTGATTACATAGTTACATTATGATCACAATATGACCATACCATCATCATTGAGGGGAAGTAGGACTCCTTATGACTTGTTTGGGGGTTCCACCTACCTTATGAATAACACCATGATTGATCCACATATAAACAATACCATTATCTTCCTAACCTTATCCAAGCCTAGGGTTTGCTACACTAAGGGGTGTGTTGAACTAGTAATCCCAAAGTAGTGCCCCAATGCAAGGATAGATATAGGACAAGTGCCTTAAACACTCTTACTATCATAGGAGGTCTTATCTCTAATACAATCCAAGTATAAAAAAAAATTACTATGTAGGGTTTTATGGAAAATAATGATGCAGAGTAAGTTGTGGTTATAAAACAAAATCCCTCATCCTTACTTTACTAAAACAAAAACATATAGGGCACTTAACCAAAATCTTATCCTTTACTCTTTTATATCCAAAATTTACGATCCTTTACAAGCTTAAATTACATTATCAATTTTTTTGATTTTGCATGTTCCAATTTTATTGGATGTTTATATCCTTACTTCATATCTCTCAACAGGTTGCATGAATCCTATATATAAGAGATTAGTTGGATAGTGAGTTTGGTGGTCTTCCCCCTAAAGCTATTTGGATAGTGGGTCCTTCTACCTTATACAACTCCTAATAGGTTTGGAATCTCCTAATAGGGACTGATATGTATTGAATGTATATTATTAGCTCCTAATAGAGTCCATCATCTAACAAGAAACATTTATATTAGTACATCATTTTCTAGGTACCATCCTGACTGGGGATTTCCCTCTAATCAATTTCCTAGTTAACATATCTGGTTTTATTATGTATGAGTATCTTATTGTGGTTGTTGATTATATTGTTCACATTCTTAATGATTAATAAGGTTGATATGTGTTTTAATAATTGGATAACTGGTCCCTCCCTAGTTATCTTGGTGAACTTTACTTTCTAAGAATTGAATTTTTTGGTATTGGTATCAAAGTATTAGAAATTTGAGCTTAGATTTGAAAGATTTAGAGACTCTAAAAAAGGGGTCAAATATTGGTTGATTCAAGCTTGCACAAGTTATGAGATATAGAGAAGTTCTTGACATTTTCAAAATGGGGTCATAATAGTCAATCAAAAAAATTGGCGACGAGTTATGGTCTTCAAAAGTTGTAGGCCTAAAATGGGAAAAAAATGAAATTTCTTTTAAGTCCCAAAATTTGTTAGGACCTACTCTCATGTAATTAACTATGAATAATAATATTTTAGGGTTGGTCAAACTTAGGGTCTAGGGTTAAAATTTGTAGAACCTTCTTAGGCAATGGAAAACTATCTATATAAAGAAGTTGTAGTCTTGTCTAGGGAAGCTCTAGAGTGTTGGTGGTGGCTTTGACTTACATAATATTGTAAGTAAAGAGATGTTACTCCTTAAAATTAAGAAAAAAAATGAGGAGAGCTCATTTGGAAAAGAAGAAGAGGAAAATAGAAGAGTTAAAGAATGATTAATTATGCAAGATCTGATACCAAATTACAATATCTTATTCACAAATATGATTTATTACATGCAAAATGTCAAGTTGTAAGGCCTTCCTAGTTATGGCTAAATAAAAAGAAATTAATAGTTCTACAAGATACCTCAAGATCCAATCCAAACACTAGCTAGTCTAGATCTACACTCTGGCAGAAACCCCCAAGGAAGATCTCAACTTGTGCTCGCACGCCCATCAAGAAATCTCCTTGTTTTTCCAAGCTGCAACTACTAGCTCTTCTCTAAATTCACTCCTCTACCACCTCCTCTTCTCCACGATGGATGGATCATGACTAAAAGACTTCACCAAAACCCCTACTTATACCAATCTAAGCCACAAGTTGGCCCATAAAAAAATTTAAATACAAATACATAAATTAACTGCCACAAGTTGGCCTGAACAACAATTAAATGCCCAAATTTGATATCTAAGTAAAATTGTGATATCTTGTAGATAAAATTGAATTAGAACTTGCACTTCAAATTTTAGTTATTAATCTAGGCCTTCTTCAATCCCTAAAATTTGCATCCTCTAACTAATTGTGGAAAATTAGTTACATGGCTTGCAACAAGCACCAAAAAACATATCTCCATAAGAAAAGTTCTCAGACCATGTCAAGCAACCATAGATCATGTTGAGCAAGCATAAACCATGCTGAGCAACCAAAGACCATGCCGAGAAACCATAGACCATGCTAAGAAACCAAAGACCATGCCGAGTTTCCAGACCATGTTGAGCAGCCATAGACCATGCTGAGAAACCAAAGACCATGCCAAGTTCCCAAAGAATGCGAAGAAACCAATCCTTCTTTCACCAAGTACCAGTCTAAGAACCCTCCAAAGAAACCACTGAGCCTCCTCCCATGAACTCCAAAGTAGTCACCAAGCAAACCCAAGATGCTCTTGCATCATACTCTCTAGGTAAATAGAAAAGTGTGTCCTATACTTTGATTCCTAAAGAAAGATCAACAACCAACTTCATATTTACCAAAGGCTCCACTTCAATAGGGACGAGAAAACCAATTTACACATCATAAAAACCTGTATCGTTCTATCAAACACTAGAATCTCAACCATCCGATCAACATGCTCACACCCAAGATGAAACTTAACATAACGCTTCAACAAAAAACCTTCATCCATGTTAGCAAATAGTGAATCCTTACCGGCAACAAAAAACTCCACATTAGTAGCAACAATATCCATATTAGCAACAACATGTAGATCTCCGTCAACACATGCCAAACTCACAACACCAACAATCTCATTGCTCACAACAAGATGCTCTGCAATACATAACTCACCACCAGCAACAACCAGATCATCCATGACCAAGTGCTTTGCAATTTCCATGTTAGATCTAACCAACTTATCATGAAAACCAATCTCTATCCTAGCATCAACAAGGTTAGGAATATCTTCAACAACAACCTCCAATTGCTCTACAAGTTCTATATTAGACTTCACAAACTGATCAACAAAACTGACCTCTTCCACCTCTACCTTGCCATGTCATCTTCTCTCACAAAAAATTCTCTTAACTAGCCAAACAACTCTCTTTTAGATCAATAGAGTCTAACTCCACAAACATCTATGAAATGGCTTCATCATCCTATCCTTGTCTTGATCATTTGAACTAGTTTCACACCGAGAAACCTCCTCCTTAGCTCGATCAACCAAACTAGCTTCAAATTGAGTAGACATCTTAGACAAATTCCTCTACACCACATCATGAAGATTTGCAATCATCTTAGGGTCCAATCCTCTCAGAGCCATCTCCAAAGATCTTCATAAACACTCTACAACAAATCCTTCCCACACTCCTTGTGACAACCTCAAATTTTTTGCAAGTCAGATTGTAACATAAACAATCAAGAACCACATCACAAGTCCAGGACCATGGATATGCAATCCAAAAACTATCAACCATCATGCCTTAACAATATTAGTCTTCCATCTTTGCATCCATCAATCCATCTGTAAGCCCTCTAGAATTGCAAGTCATAACCATGGTCTACCACCTCACAATCAAGAGATTTAGGACTCTAGAAAGAAAATCCATGAATAGATCAAGATTAAATCAGATCTACTTCTCCAACCCAAGTCTTGGTGCAAACTGCCTCAACTTTGATGGTTTGTCTACACACTTAGGAACAACTATGCTCTGATACCACCTGATGCAAGATTTGATACCAAATTACAATGTCTTATTCATTAATATGATTGATTACATGCAATGTGCTAGGCTATAAGGCCTTCTCGACTACAACCAAATATAAAGCAAATAATAGTTCTACAAGATCCCTCAAGATCCAATCCAAACACTAGCTAGTCTAGATCCACACTTTGGTAGAAACCTCCAAGGAAGATCTCAACTTGTGCTCACAAGCCCACCAAGCGATCACCTTGTTTTCCAAGCCACAACTACTAGCTCTTCTCCAAATTTGCTCCTCTACCACCTCCTCTTCTCCACGATGGATGGATCATGACTAAAAGACTTCACCACAACCCCTAATTATACCAATCTAAGCCACAAGTTGGCCCATAACACAAATTAAATACAAATACATCAATTAAATGCCCAAAATCAATATCTAAGTAAAATTGCTATATCTCCTAGCTTAGATTGAATTAGAACTCACACTTTGAACCATAGTTAATACTCTAGGCCCTATTCAATCTTCAAAATTTTCATGCTCTATCTCATTGTGGAAAATTAGTTACATGGTCTACAACAGGCACCAAAAAAATATCTCCAGAGGCAAAGTTCCCAGACCATGTCGAGCAACCATAGACCATGCCAAGCAAGCATAAACCATGCCAAGTAACCAAAGACCATGCTGAGTTCCCAGACCATGCCGAGAAACCATAGACCATGCTGAGCAAGCATAAACCATGCTGAGAAACAAAAGACTATGTCAAGTTCCTAGACCATGCCGAGTAGCCATAGACCATGCCAAGCAACCAAAGACCATGCTGAGAAATCATTCCTTCTTCAACCAAGTACCATTCCAAGTACCCTCCAAAGAAACTATCAAGCCTCCTCCAATGAACTCCAAAGTAGTCACAAGGCAAACCCAAGATGCTCATGCATCAATTAATTGAAGAGAAAAAATAATGCAAAGAAAAAAAGAAGTGATTTTTTTGAAAGATAATAATGATGAAAGGATGTGACTCTTTACTAGGGTTGTAATTATGAGCAATTGTGACTTTTCACATGGATTATAATTATGAAGGGCTATGACTTTTCAAATAGATTATTATTAAAGGACAATGTAAATACATTGAGCTTTCTTCAAAAGAGGAAATAAATAATATTATATGATTCTAAGATATATTATTTCTATATTATATTCATATTTATATATGAATATTGATCAATATATACGAGTATAACTATTTTAGTATTAATATCATTTACAATAATGAGATTCAAATATCAATGATAATAAAAAAATCATAAATATTTATCTGCACTTCAATCTTACTACCATCTAGCCAAGAAAGGAAGGCTAAAGTATTTTCAAGGAGGGGCTTGTGTAAATTACAAGAAGTAGATCTTTTTCCCAAGATAAAGTAGGGGTCAACATTATGGCAAGCCTTCATGATACAAACTTGGACCTGTAAACTTTGAGGAAATACATTGATAGAAGTAACTAAGAAACTTGGTTAACACCCACAAATTTTGTCATGAGCTGCAATAGTAGTAAGGTTGGACATAAGAATTAAAGATAACTTTAGGAGCATGATACAAGAAGGGGCTTGTATAAATCCAAGCTAATGAATCATATCCCAATAGAGGATAGGGGTCAGCGATTCGTAAACTTTTGGGTTGTATACTTGGATTGATAAACTTTGAGAGAGTCCATAAATAATTTTAGGCAACTTGGATAACATCTATACCATCCATCCATAAACCAAATGATAATATGATATGGTAATTTTACTTATTAGTATGACCATACTCTTAAGACTTACATGCATTACAATTAACTAATTAAGTATCAATCATAATCAACCCCAAAAATGAGACACTACACAAAACAAGAAAGGTCACACACCCAAGAAAAATAAGAGTTATTTATTATTTGTATATCTTTTTTTTTTCTATCTAAGTTTTTCAGTATAAGAGCAATAAAATTATTTTTACCTTAATGGTTTTTGTTTCCATTTTGGAATCCCATTGTGGTGTCAGAGCCCCTAGGATCATGAATGTGGCCTTACTTGAGGGGTGGTCTAGGATTATCCAAAAATTATCTAGAAGACTCTATGGGCCCATATTTTGAAATTATGTAATATAATAGATAGGATTGGAGTCAAAGTTTGGGCCTAAATGGCCTTTAGGGACATTTAGGACCATATTGGCCAGATTGAAGTAAATTTTTCTACAAGGGTCGATTTATTTTTCAATAGTGTTGGAGAGCATATAGAGATGTAATATGGTCTAATGGTGCCATTTTTAAGGTGTTGGGTAGGGTTTTTAAGTGTGAAAACTCTATATGAAAAAAGCTACATTTTTTTGTCAAAATGTTCTCTTGAAACTTTTGCACCAAAAGTTGCAACTTTTAAAAATATGGTTCCCAATGGCTATCAAATTCAAATATTTGTTGGAGACCTATTGGGTTGGTTTTAAGAATACCTTATAAGACCCTCAGATTCCTCAGGTTGGAGGTTGAAGAATTTGACAGTGAAGAAAGAAATATAGGTCAATCAATTTCTCTGTTAATTGATTATGTATGAACCTTTTTGTACAAATTTTGGATCTACATGAATAAATTATTTCTATTTTTATAAAGTAGATCAAATTTATAACATTTTTCATTTCATTTTATTTCATTTTGGATCCATAGAAGGAAGTTGTGAATTATTTCATCTCACTGGTTTGACAGGACAACACAACCTAGGTTTTGGTTTGAAATGCCTCTGGTTCATGTTTCCACCATATAAATTTTATGGCCCTTAGGGAAATTCAAACTAAGAGGATGTAATTCAATATTAAAAAGGTTATAGATAGAGGAGTTGGTGTGTATGCGAGGAATTTGATACCCTAGCTCTGCATCTTTATGTCCGAGTAGCAACATGATGCATTTTTGGTTGTAGCTAAATGGGTGGAGTTGTTTTGTTCAAAATAATGATGGATTTGGAGGTTTTAGAGGAACTCCAAAGTACCTAAGGTATTATTTCAATTCTAGAGTCAATATTCATAGTGATTTCTTTGTACATTTAGCCTAATTAGACATAGTCACCTAATTAGCCCTATGCACATTTGGGTAGAACTATTTTGTGCTTTGGAATTTGATCTTTTTGAACTTGAAAGGATTCCCAAAAAAGTGCTCAAGAAAGCCAATTTTTTGCAATTTCTAATTGAAAAGTTTGAAGAAAAGCTTTGAAAACTAGGATTAGGATGACGTAATTGAATTAGGCTTTGAAACTAGGTCTAGCATAGCTAGTTTTGGTTGAAGAGCATTGTGAAGTGTAGAACTCACCCAAATGAATTATTTTGATAACATAAGGATGTTAGGATCTTATTCCACCCATGGGAAGTGGTAGAAGTCCTTATTGATGGTTTTGGTAGAGTTTGAGGGCTTGAACCTTAAGGGGAATGCAAGGTCCTAAAAGGAGTTAAATGGCAGGAAGAGTTAGGAACCCTTAGGGGTCTAAAAAAATTCATTTTGGAAGTATGGAGTCTGGTTTGAAGTCATCTCTGGTATTGGAGGCCACCGTTGCTATGGGAGTGAGTGGTGGTTAGTTGTTTGGGTCCATGTTATAACCCTTAGTTTGTGATAGGTAGGCTCTCCCCATCACATTGACTATTAGGGTCGAATAAGTTTCTTTTATTTTTTATTATTAAATTTGAGCCCATCATTTATTTACCTATTACACACACTTTTTTGAACTTGAAATATAATATTGAAAAACAGTAACCCATGCAAATTAATATTAATTAATCTAAACTTAATTCATTTTGATTTTTGTATTCTGTCAAATTAAACTAGATGAATGTTAAAAAAATTCGCACCACTGACATATCAAGATGCTTCTTTCACCTCTTTATAGGATAGTTCACTTTTTTCCCCTTTATTATTTCACCTAATATAAGAATTTTATTCAATATCTAGACTTATTGAATCTCGAAAAAAATTACAATTACTTGATAATGCTAATGGCTCTTGCAATCTTCCAACAATTTTTTTTTCTTATCACACTATAGCAAAATGATTTAATATTTGAACCTTTTTTTTAAAAATAAATATTCAATGTTATAATTTATTATATATAGGTTATTTGTTAAGTATCATTCAAATTGGTTGCCTTTGTTTAGGAAATAATAATAAGAATAAGACATCGATACAATTTAAAACTATTATTGATTTTGAAAATCAAAATATTTTTATAGATTATTAAAATGTTTATTTATTGATTGCATTTACTTTTTAAAAAAAAATTATAAGCTAATATTGATTTTTTTTTTAATGAATAGACCTTTCCTATTAATTAAATATTAAAGATACATATCCACAAAAAAAGGGGTCGGGGGATACAAGATCACCCTAGGAGTTCACTCGACATGAAGCTAGATAAGACGACTATTCATAAAAAAACAAAAACATTAATAGAATATATAAAGCCCTCAATGGGAGTCGTAAGAAAAATTACACTATTATTATATCGAAATAATTCTTCCACTTCTTCAAATATTAACATTTTGTGGTCTTTATTGTTCCACCTAATTTAAGAATTTGAGTCCATCTCTACATGATTCGAGTCTTAAATAAAACATGTTATTACTTGATCATGTTATCAACTCTCTCAACCTTCACACAATTTCTTAATACTTCTCACAATAGGGAAAAACAAATATTTGGCCCTCTTGTTTCTCCCTTATTTTACACATTCTAATACTATTCTTTATCATAGACAAAATATACTAAATTTAAGACAAATATAAATTTTAGCCAATAAAAAAATTAAAATTTAATTACCCTTCATATGAAGAAGATCCAAAGTTATGGCAACACAATAATATTCACTTATGCTTCATATGAATAAGATATAAAACTACAAAATCAAGTGTTTTGCATGTGTGAGCATCGTCTTGACGCAATATTCTTAGTTTACCATTCATTCTCATAAGAAATAGTTTCTTGTGAACCATTACTCATAAAATGTATCAATAAATATAATTGAACCAAATCCTATTAAAACATCATAATATAACTTATTTTAGAAAATATCTCCTCTCTATCACCATCTCAAATTATTAATAACTATTTAACTACTAAAACTTGTGACATAAATTACTAACATAATAAATTTTGAAATAATCCACACTGCCCCTTAACTTTTCCATTTAAAAAAATTCAAATTAATACTTAATATTCTCAACTTACCACATTGTTTATTTTCAAAACAAACTTTAGAAACTACTATCCAACCTTAGAATATATCAAAAGATTCAAATAGCCATTTCCATAGAACTCATTGTATCCCAATGTGAATCAACTTTCTTGAAATAATCTTTTCCTTTGATGAACGTACACTTGTGTCCCACACGCAAAGTTAATGCAATGGAGATATTTGTCATAGACCAAAGGATGGGAATAATCTAAATATAAAGGACAAATAGATATGGACGTTACAATAATAATGGCCAAAACTGCCTTAGAAAGGCGGACTATTATGGTTGCCCATCTCTATTGATGTCTAGAATCTATTTGTATTTAGCCAGCTTATGACGTTATCCACTTGTCTTTTCTTGGGTTGCAACTATCTTATTTCTTTTCTTGGTTTCAAACTTGTTTCTTCAATCATATTTCTGACTATATAGATTGTATCATACACAAACACTTTCACCAAAATCCATTTGTAGACGTCTTCAACCTCCATGGGAAGTTTATATATTTGGAAATGAATTTATTTGATTGATTATTCTATATTTACATGTCTTCAACCTTCATGACATATTTATATTTTTTATAATGAATTTGTTGGATAAAATATTGAATTTGAACATTAGCATATTTTATTTGAAATATATATTATATATTAGTAAATAAAAATTAAATTACGTAGGAATAGCTATTTTATAATAATATGCTTAGTACTTTTCTAATTTCTTTTGTTTTTTCTCTTAAGCTTGTTTTTATAAGTGAAGTACATCTTGTGGACATTAACATTATCAATGCAATGCTCTAGAAAGAGTATAAATTTGCCTTGAAAGTGAACTTTACACTTTAAAAAAAAAAATTTATTATTTTAATAGATTTAATAGAATTATCTATTTCATTTTTTAAATATCTTAATAAAATGTTAAAGTAATTTGAGAGATTATTTACTTTTAACTATTCAACTATTAAATTGTTAGTCTCTATATATTTTTATTTATCTATTTTAATTTAATATAAAATTTATTTTATAACACTTTTAAAACTTTATATAATTTATTTAGTGATTTTATTATATATATATATATAGATCTTTTGATAAATTTTTAAATTAATATGTATGAAATAAATAAATGCTTTTAAAAATAATTATGATTTATTATTTTTTAATAATAATACAATTAAAAATTAAAATAGTTTCAAACACATGTTAATTTAATATGTAGTTATATATATATATATATATATATATATATATATATATTGGTGTTATAAACTAAAATTTGAAAGAATCATATTTTTTTTTCTTTTAGGAAAAAAAATGTGTCATAAGGTGAATGCCACTTTTTAAAAATAATGTTTAGAAAAAAAAAGGGACATAAAGTGAATGCAAGTCTTTAAAGAAAGTGTTTTCTTTCAAAATATCCAGTTTAGTATCCCACTATTGTAAGCTCGCCCTTAGTATAAATATAGATTGATTCTTAATAACAGAAAGAAATTCTATATTTATCGAAGTACATACATTGATAGACTTTGTCTTTTGAATCGCCCATCCTCAATTCTCATTTCTACTTTTGGCCATCTATGTACAAGTGTGTGAATACTAGAAAAGTAGCTCTTTCATAAGTGTCTTATCTAATTTGTAGTAGTATAAAGTATTTAAAACCAACCTTAGTCATTCTTCATACATGCAAATGTGTGAATACTAGAAAAGAAAAGAAAAGGAAAATAGGTCCTTTATAAGTAAATTGTTTAAAACCAATCCCAATCATTCTACATATCATAAGTGGAATTTGGATGATCTTCCTTCAATAGAAATATTTATTCCATGTTCATGGGAGTTCCAATGGTTTGAGAGATAAAAAAAGACCTTTAGGTCCTTGACTCTAACAATATGGCAGTGGGGAATGCAAATTGTCCTAGTTTTGGTAGTCTATAAAAGGCAATCCAATACCCATGATAATATTTTTCCATGCACTAGGAAGTTCGACGTCATGTAGAAAGATCAACCCATGGTACTACCAAATCTACAAATAGACAAATAATAGAGAAAGAATATCCTTTGCTTCATACTTTTTCAGTTCCGTGTCTTGGAGGAATAAACTTTAAGCAACTTTTTAACTTCTCATTACCTCATTACATCATTCACAGTGAAATAGAGTTATTGCCATAATTGATACTTTTTCCTAAATCCTCTTACAAACACATATAGAAAACAGATTCTCTATTACCTCTTCAGATTCTCTATTGCCTCTTCATAGAGAATATTTGTTGTTTTAATAGTATATCTGTTTTTCTTTTACTTTCCCGTGTGACAATTTTTTTGAAATATATAACATTTTATAAAAGCTGGAGAAGGTTTTCAAGATGAAAAATAAAATAAAGTGAAATAAAAAGAAGAAACTGGAAGCAAGAGGCTATGGAAAAAGCGACAGCGCAGTTACAAAGAAAGAAGCGGAGAACAAAAAATCATAAAAGAAACAAAATCAGAACTAAAAAACTACCTTAATTTTCAAATAATGTAATGGTTTATATGTATACTATTATTTCTTTTTAAATAGTATTTGATCTTATAAATTAGTTTTGATTTACATTAAATAATACCACTTAATAAAGTTTAATTATTTTGTAATAATATTTGGGAACTATTATTAAATAATTTATTCTTAATAAATTATGAAATTTAATAAAATTGTATTGAAATGTTTTAATGGTATATCATTTTTAATTTAATTTTATATGTTATAGAATTTCTTATTTTAACATTTTTTCTAATTTTACAAATTTAATATTATTAGTTAGTGGGTTTATCATTATTTAACTAAAGACTAATGAAATCATGATAAGATTTGTGAAATATCAATAGAAAGTTTAATCATGACATGGTAATCAATATGATAAGATTCTTAAAATATTGAAATATATTGTTGTTTGTCTTATTACAATGTCCTTTTTCTTAAAGTTTTCTTTTAAATTTAATTTGTTTAGATTTAATTACTTTTAGTTTTACTTGACAAATTAAATGTGATAAGATTCTATAAATTATGTTTTGTAGTGCAAGTCTATTTTTTTCATTGTCTTTGAATTGTGAAAATCATCATTTTCTAAGTAGATTAGTTTTAGTCTTAGTGGACTTTCATTGTCTTTGAATTGTGAAAATCATCATTTTCTAAGTAGATTAGTTTTAGTCTCTAGTGGACAACCGAACCATACTTTGTAAAATATCAATAGAGAGTTTCATCATGGCAATCAAATTTATAAGATATAAAAAAGATATGATTTATATGAATATGATCAAATTTAGAAAATATGAAAAATGATATGATTTATATGTGTTTGGTGCTCATCTTTTTAAAATTCTTTTTCAAATTTCTTAGAGTAATTTGTTATACTTTTTCAACCTTACAAATGAATTCTTATTCTTATCACACTTATTGTGATCTAATTAAAGGAAAAATCATATTAGTATTGTTAGATATCTTTAAAGAGATTATCCATGCTAGATTAATAAATATAATAAAATATATGAAAAATAAAAAGGTACAATTCATTAGAGTGCAAGAATGAGGTATAACATCCCCTATATAGTCAAGTGGGAAACTCTAACCAATAGAATCAACATCTTAACCCTATAAAATTTTTAGCTTCATAATTTTTTTTTTAAAACAGAAATTCCTTTTGAATTTGTTGGAATGTCTATTTTCTTCATATTCTTTCATTGTACAAGTTAATTTAAAATAGACTCGTTATTATATAACTAAAAGATAATATTAGAAATTTCCATTCTTGTATAAAATATTTAATAATTTAAATAGATATTACATAATATGAAATAAAATAGTTCTCAAAGAAAAAGTAAATAATGTAAATACATATGAACTTCATTTACATGAGAAATTAAAAAGCTCTTTAAAATATCTATATTAAAAGTGTCTTTTTTAATGTTAATAGTAATAAAACTATGTTATTATTTTTAAACATTATAATGTTTATATGAGTTGTTAATTTTTTTTGCTTTTTGTTTATAGATGGTGTCAATGAGATATGCAGGGATAATAACTAAAATAAAGTAAAAATGTAAATATAATAGGATATTTGGGTAAGAGCATTTATTATAATAAAATGATTATTATAGAGAAAAATGGTTACAAAGACGATAAATAAAAAGGGATAGAAGAGAGTAAGATGCTGTAGATAATTTATAGTAGGTAAAAGTTAGATTTATTTTTAAGACATTAGAAGAAGAATAATTGTTTGAAATATTTGTAAAAATGATTATATTATTAAAATCAATATATCTATATTAAATTTATTATTTACTATAAATGTCAATATTACTTAACAACTTCAATATAAATATTTCAACATGTCTTATAAATAAATGTATTTATAATTTTTGAATGAACTATACTTTATGCTGTTCACTAATTTGCATGGTTACCAGGAGACCCGTCTCCCACACCTGGAGAAGCGTCTCAGAGACCCCCAGTACCGGAGACACGTTAGGTACCAGAGACGTCCCCAAAAATGTTTGGATGCAAAAGGTTTTGGTAGACATCTCCAAAGTCCCCCAACCAACAATTGATGTCTCCCACCAAAAATATTGAGCATAAGGCATCATAAAACTCCAAAATCTTATCCTCTTATCATCACCCCTTAAAAAATTGTTATTACTTATATCATATATGTTAGTAATTATAATGATAGCCACTATAGTTTTCCGATCAATTTCCTTAATTGCCTCTAGAAAGACTTGTCAATGATGTATAATTATTCCTTTATTAAACAACAATTAACGTCTCCAAGTATCCCCATCTCCTATTTTTGAAAATTAGCCGTACCAGTACCAGTACCAGTCTCCAAGGTCTCCAAGTACCCCAGTCTCCTGATAACCTTGCCAATTTGAATGAACTTGATCAAATGATGCATATAGCGTATTTTGGTGGTTTACCTACTGTGCTCTTATTCTAATTTTAGAGTCAATACAAAATGTCAAATAAAAGAAATATCTTGGCAATCAGCATTTAATGGAATCTGAACATGGACTGTTCATCTCAACTCTCATTCCATCGTAAGAGACACAATTATTCTGCAATAAAAACCAAAAAGAATTTAACACAGACAACCTCATTAAATGTTCTCATAAAGCAAATAGTCACCACTGTACAACAAGAAAGCAAATAAATTTATCACAGAAAAACTCAATCAATATTGTTCTCAGAAAGATTGAAAGCTGAGAATGAAACCTTTACCACATCAATAAACACCAAATGAAAATAAAATATAAAGCAGAAATGAAATTAATAAACCGTGAAAGAAAACCCAAAACAAAACAAATCAGTCATCCATCAAAATATATTCGAGATTTCATTGAAATTTAATATATGTAAACAGATATTTGCGAAGAAAAAACAGCCTTGTTATTTGGAAGATTTGTGAAATTCATTGGACGGGTTGCACCGGGTAAGATCTCATGCCGATGGAGAAGAAGTTAAATTCATTTGACGGATTGCACCGGTCTGCAGTTATCTCATCCCAGATTTTCTTTTCTGTATGATCATTTTACAAGAGGAAGCTCATTGTGGCCAGTGAGATTTGTTCCAGTATGATAATCAAACCCACCATGAAAACCTGATCGAAGCCTGGCTTAACATTCAGACTGAAGACATCTCTGCCTAGCATATTTCCCGGACAGCCGCTCTTGCGTTTCACCTGGACATAAAATCAAAATCTTTATTGCGAAAACGGTACAGAAACTAAAGAGATTCACCAAATGAATATGAATCAATCCGCTGCCCTTACCTCTGCTGCTACCATGCGAGGAGCGTTTGTGAAAATTGTGCAGTGGCGCTCTGAGAAGGAACCTTCGACCTCGAAGTCTGAGCAGGGTTTCCAAAAGAAGCCACAATTCATAAATACTTGGACGCATTCTTTAGTAGGTAGTATGGATGATTTCATCACAGTAAATACAGGTTCTTGACCATCGATTTTATCGCCGAGATAGCCTTCCCATCTGTGGTGTAGACTGGGAAGCTGCAAAGGAAGCGCAAGCAACGATAAATCCATCAATAACACGATAGAATTTGCAGAACAAAGCTTATAGATAAAATTTACACTTAAATCTGTCAAATAATAATACAAATTTTCAGAACGGAATTTAGAAATGAGATATTCACCTTAAATATCTCAATTACATGATACAATTTGCAGAACAAAACTTAGATATGAGATATTCAACTAAAACTATCAGTTACAGGATATAGTTTACTAAAGAACATAAGATATTTATCAAGATCTGTCCACTAACAAATAGTATTTGCAGAACAAAACTTATAAATGAGATACGCAGAACAAAACTAACGAAAATAAGATATTTATCAAAATCTATAAACTAACTAAAAGAATTCGCAGAACAAAGCTTAGAAATGTGATATTTACCGATATCTATCAACTGCATATGGAATTCACAGACAAAATTTTAAAATCTGTCAACTAAATAATAGAATTTGCATAATAAAACTATAAAATAAGATATTTACCCAAATTTGGAAACGAAATGTTTTTTAAAAATTTAAAATGATATCTTTACCTTGCGGCGCAATGTGAGAAGCGGTTTGCCCTGCGCGGCCATGAGAATAAGGTGATTGTGAGCAAGCGCATAGGTATCCACTCTGAAGAGGAGATTTCCGCAAGAATCAAAGACAGTGAAACCCTCACCAGAAAATAGCAACGATTTGTTCCAAATCGTGAATGTCGTGGCCGTCTCGGAGCAAAATTGTTGATCAACAACAGTTTTCCCGGATAAATTTAGTAATTGCGAATATTTTAGTGACATTTTCTGCCAAATCGGTTACAAGCCAGAAAAACCAGGGTTTGTACAGGGAAAATTTGCTGATTCAAGATCTACTTTTTTCTCAGATTTGGTTGTAGTCTCCGATCCGTCTCTTCCTTTATAGTCATTTTCACATAATGGGGAGAAGCATTCGGTCGATTTTTGGTGCGTTCTGATGGTAGATCTGTCACTGTTCAAAATTGAGCGCGTACAGATCTTTGGGCCACTGCCTATGTGATGTTTATAGCCTGTACTTAACCACTTTTGGGATCTAGCGGCAGTCATCATTCTTGAGAATATTTTTGTGTCTGCTGAATGAGAAAAGTTTTTATCAAACCAATTGATCTTTCACATGGAGCCAGCTCAACTAGCAAAAGTACACCGGGTGGAGTTGAATTATTTTAATTATGCATTGTCAGGTTGGTTATGAAGTTGTGATCCAGGAGATTTTAGCCATAAAGAGGAGTTAGTATGATTGCCATGGATTATATAATGATTTATTATTATTTTAATGTGTCTGAGAAATTTTTATTATTTAAAGGTTAGTCATGGAAGTTACATCTATAGATTTTCATGACAATTGATGTCATTGTATATATATTTTTTCCTATTATTTTAATGTGACAAAGAACTTTTTATTATTTAAATATTAGTCAAGGAAGTTACATCTAGAAGATTTCCACAATTCATATCAATGTATATTTTGCTTCTTGGATCTATTGTGTAACAAATTTTTTAGTCCCAATGTTTGGGATCACACTACATGATCCATCACAGGGTTGTAGTATCATCAGAAATGTTACACAATCGAATTCTAGAAAGAAAATATGCATGGAAGTTACATTTACTTTATTTTTGTGTTGCAACAACATTTACATATGCTTTGATGTGGAAAGGAGAGCACAATTCTCTTCACATGTAATGTTTGGTAAAGTAATTGAAATATAAGAGTGAAATGATTAGTTTAGGATTGATAATTGAAGGAAAACTATTTTTGAAAAATGTTGTTATAGACATAAATAATTATAAATTTAATGTAAGCATTTATAAAATTGAAAATAATCTAGTACTCTAAAATTATACGACACATGCTAGTAAGTACTATTCTTATCATTCTAGGTCACTTTCATGATTTTGAAAATGATCCATGTGAGTACAAATCCGATTTTGACCTAGGAATCTAGTTTTGGTACACATCGTTGATATTTTTAAAACTTTATCTTTTGCTTCTATGGTTTAAGAACACCTTTGTGAAATTTACAATTCAACAAGTATTCTATCTAAGTATAGTGTTTGAATGACTACAAACAAGAATAAATAAAAGCAATCACATAGAAGATGATGAGATGTTGAGACAAGGAAGTAATAAAATGGTAATTTTTAAAATCATATAAATGAATCTTATCTTGAATATTGTTATTAGATCTTACAAAATTAAATAAGTTGTTAATTATATTCTAGTCAAGCTAAAATTTTGGTCCTCTAAATCAATTCATAAAGGTCACTTGGGAGGGTTAATTTTACCTAAAATTTGATTTTTAGGTTTTTAAATTTGTAGTTCATTTGGATATACCACATATTTGAATCTTGAGAGGAAATGAATAAGGATGAGAATTAAAATTAAATTTTATGAAGGAATGCAAATGGAAATGGGGTAACGCTTGAAAAGTTGCTAGGGTTTAACAAAAAACATTCACTTATATTTTTTATATCATAAATAAAGAATAATCCATTCAAATCAATTCTAAAAAGAAAGGAAAAACACCTATATAGTTTTTACCATATAAATCTAAATTCTTATTGCTTTAAACTACCATAATGATTTGCCATAGTTATTTTTACACTCACTATTCCTTCTTCTCCATTATGATTTTTTAAATCACAAAAAATACTTGAAGGAACAATTAAATTAAAATAATATATGTCAAATATTGAAAAGTTATTTATCATAACAAAGAAACATTATAATAAAATCTAATATTGAAAGATGGAATTTGTTTTCATGATACATTTTTTTCTCTCTTTTAAAAATTTACTAGAGTAATGTTTATAATGCATAATTATAGTTTATATTATATTATTAAAACCCAAAAATTAACTTTTCTATTTAGCTAGCTTATCATTATCTTTCAAATACTTCTATTATTTCTTATTCAATTTTCTATTCATTATAAAAATATAATGCAATCATATGCAATGTTAATCACCTTTAAAGTCATTCCTATTTTTGATTTATCACACATTTAGCTCCCACCTTATCACATCCTTAAATAAGAGCATAATCCAATACATTCATATTACCTAAGAATATATTACAAATATCTATAGAATTACTAGATATAGTCCATAGCCACCCAAATTTAGTTATTTGCCTACAAAAAATATTTCATTTTTTAATAAGATAAAGTGGGAAGTAATTCTAACCCTTACATAGAATTTGATTGATAAAAGAAAGGGGTTATCATGAAGAGTGAGGACACCTAGTAGAAAGACCAATAACAAAAAAGAAAGAATCAAACAACAAAAGAAACAAACCAAAACTAACAAAATCCAAAAGAAACATCCCAAATAATACAATAAAAATATCCTCACTAACCTAACATAAACTTATAAGGGAATCTTGGGCTAGCTAGGTGTGCGGGGGTGACAAAAAATGATTGAGGCTAGTGCCTTGCTATGATGGAACTCCTCTGGGAACCTCATATTAACCATTATGCATAAGCTATGGTGGCTCTTCATGCTCTTATTCTTGCTAAGTCCATCGGTATCTCTATAATTTGTAGGTGGAAGGGGATTCAATGAACCTTATTAAATATCTTAAGGAAATTTTGACCTCTTAACATGGTCTATTAACAATATCATAAATAAATCAAAGGATCTTATAAATTCTCTAAAAAAATGCTATATTTCCCATGCCTTTAGAGAAATTAACTCTATGGTGGATTCTCTTGCTAACATGGTAGTTAAAAACAATAATTATAATTTGTGATAGGGTAAGAAGGATTTACCTATCAAAGTGAAAGCTTGCCTTAATTATGATAGAGTACATGGTGTTTTGGGAGCCTTAGTTTACAATTACGATGTTATTTCCCCTTGGATGAAAAATAATATTGACTAAGATCTATTTTCCTTTTTCCATTGATCTAATTGTAGCTTTACTCCATATGCTTTGTGGCTACTCATCTTCTTTAGAAGGCATTATTGCCCTATTTTTGGTAAAAGCATTTTCATTTTTTGTCTCTGGAGTTTATTGAGTGACTCTTCAATTGGGAGAATGGGAGGGCTTAGGAAAAGAAGAGATATGGTCTCTTCAACAATTGGAAGAACATGACAAGGATTTGGGAGATTCTAGAGTTGGGAGGCTTCACACCTTTTGGAGAAGTTGCATGGTAACAACCTTGCCATTACTAGGTTCCTCAAAAAGGAGTAGAATGAGGTGAAAATGGTGATAGGTAGAAATAAAGTTAGAGTGGATGTTGGATTCATTGCTGGTATTATTGGAATATCATGTTTAGGGAAAAAGTTTTAGTGGTTAAGAATTTTTTAGAGCTAGGTGTCAAGAAATTCCTGAAGGGGTGGATGAAAATGATGCCCTCTTCAAGATGGAAAAGACTTATTACCCTCTGAAAACAATAAAAAATATATGGAGGAAGGTATTGAGGTTGATAAGTAATATGTTGTGCTAGATGGTAGATACTCAAGGGTATGCACTTACCATTTTATCCTATATATTAAATTATTTCCTTTATAATAAGAAGGTTTTCATTCCTTAGTATATGTACTCCTTGATGAATGTTAATATTAATAGTTGGATGACAAAAGAGGATAATAATCTTGCCATTCATGAGGGTTTGGTGCTTCTTATTATTGAATAACACCATAAGGCATTCTATCTCTTAGCAATTTATTGTTAGATTATATAGTCCACCAATATAACTAAGAAGGGGGTGGGAATCAGTTATCCAACTATTGAAACAATTATCAAACTTAGTAAACCTTAACAATATGAGCAATATAATTAGCAACCATAACAAGATACTTATACACAATAAGACCAGATATGTTAACTAGGGAAACCCTTAATCAGAGGTAAAACCCCAGTGGAGATGGTACCTACAAGATGGTGTACTAATATAAATATTCCTTGTTAGAGGATGGACCATGTTAGGAGTCTATGAAAACATTTAGTACTTATCGGTCCTTGTTAGGAGACTTTAAATCCTTGTTAGGAGATTCTAACCCTATTAGGAGTTGTGCTAACTCTATTAGGAGTTGTAGAAGGAAGTGTTGGACATATAAGAGGAGTAACTAAGAGGGGAGAGGTGAATCAATTACCACTAAAAAGATTTTGAATCCCTTAGATGTTAATACATCTTGAAGTTGATGAAAGATCGACCCCACAACTCCCAAGAATCACCTACATGCAAACACCTATTATAGAAGAGAGAAGCAAAAAGCTATGGTACAAGAAATTGCCAGATCCATAATTGAGATAGTCTTGATGAGGAAAAAATTATATTTCTATAATCAACAATGAATTAATCTCAATTCTCAATCAATATTTACAATGAGAGATTGTCCATATAAAGGAGACCAAGACCCTAAAAAGTTCTAGTCTAGGTTGCATAATAATAATTAATAAAAGAATTAATTATTATATGCCTAAAGTTTAGCTTAATTAGAAAATATCTAATTACTCTAACACCCCCCCCCCCCCCTTAAGATAAACTTAGGGAGTAGCTAAAAACCTAGAAACTACTAGAAAAAGTAGAAACTAGGTCCCAACAACAAAGCTTGATGAGGTACCTAAGCACAAACAAATCTTTGAAAAGAGGAGAAATAGAGAAAACCACATGGGCAAACCCTACTCCAAAAAGAGATGGAAAAGATGTTGATATGGAGAAGATGATAAAAAAAACTAGTGAAGGACTGAAGAAGCCTCCAAACTAGGGAATGTCCCAAAATATAGGAACACAAGATGATCATGAAGAACACCACTAAAGCATGTAGAAACTGCAAAGTTCTGTCAAAAGTAATTTCTGATATGAAGAACCTGCACTGAAATAGAACTTGACTAGGTAGAGAAGACTATAATCTACATCAAATCGGGAGGAACATAAAGGAAAACAATGAGGATACAGATGGCATGAAACACCAAAGCTTGAAGAGCTGATCAATCAAACCAAGAAAGCATGAGAAACAACAGAAGAACCCCCTAATGTAAACAAGGGTGAGGTGATAGGAAACTAGAAAAGTGGGTCAAAAGAACTGCATGTCAAGGAACCCCAATCAAGATCCACAAAAGAGTACATATGTGTGTACTACGGTGATCTATCTTAGACACGTCATGAGGCTAACGTCATAGAAGGGACACTCACTTGACAAAGGAAGATGGAAAAAAAATGCAAAACATCAACCCCCCATGACACTTTAATCATGAGTAGTGCATGTACAATAAGACACAAGATATAATGAATCCCAAGAATATAGTAATTTGTATGAGTGTCCTTAGATGACATTTCTCAAATCAGAAGGCAAAACAAGGCAAAACAACTAAAATGAAAATGCAAATGCAATATGACACTTTATCTCAATGTGTTTTCAAGAATGCATATAGATGATGTCTAAATAGACCAAAAGAGACATAAGACTAATATATGACGAATCATCTAAAACAACAAAATTGATCCTCGAACCTAAAACAACCAAGATATCAACCAAAATGCAAAAATTAAAAAGAAAGAATATAATGTTCCTGGAGAAAAATTTGGAAAAACAACTAGCACCATTGGAAAGAATCTAGAAACACCTTTCTAACAATAAAAATATTTCCCAAATTGAAGATCACATGCTCCAGATATGCCTCTCGGAGTGCAGAATTGAACTCTTGACTTTGATAGTAGAAAAGCTTATAAAAAAGCATCAAAATGTTGGAATACTTTAGAATAACTAGGGGGGGTGGGGGTGGGGAAGGTGAATTAGTTATCCAAGGTCCAGATGTATAAATAAAACTTTTCACAACTTAGTGAACCCATACAACATTTATACTCATGCTTTCATCCATAAGATTATGCAATCAGTAAAAAATTGTAGGTTACTATCAAATCAACTTGCAAAAAATGTAAAGCATGGAACATAATAGATTCATCAACACACTTGACACAATGGTTTATGTGGAAACCCAATTTGGGAAAAACCACTAGCAACATGGTACTCTTTTTACTCTTTTGAAGTGATGTCCTATGAAAGGCCAACCCTATTAAAGGTTACAATACACACTGTTAAATGTGACCTTGTTAAAGGATTTCAATCACCCTATTAGGAGTGAGCCTTGTTAGAGGACTTTAGGCAATTCACTTGGAATGCCACCTAGTTAAAGGATTTGCAAATGACTATTAGGTCAACCTTAATCCAAAGGATTTACCTTAGATTGATACAATTGTTAGAGAGTAACAATAAGGCTTTGATCTGATACAACTTACTACTTCTCTTGCAGATTAAAAATCTCTATTCAGTCCTCAATTCTACTTGGGCTTCATACTTTGTGGCTCTGATAGGTTGTTCACCCTTTAAACATTCGTCTTCTTAAGCCTTTTTTATTAACATGCCACTGCAGACTCTTCTTTTAGGCCATTTGAGGAAGCAAAACCCTTGACTTCTTGTCTTCCTTAGGTTCTCACACATGATAACTTTGTTTCATGACCAGACATTCCTATAAGTAGAAAATTAAGATATTTTGCACTCATTTTCCATCGTCCAATTTAGGTTTTAGATGGATTAGGTAGGATACAATGTATCTACCCCATATCTCATATCTCTTCTAGAAACTTCTCCTAGAATCCACTTTGAATTTGCCTCAAAATTCTTTACCTCACATTCTGTGCCACCAACTCATCAACCTTATCTTCCATCTAGTTCACAAAATCCAATAAAATAAATTTGTTGGCTTAGATTCATCAAAAATTTAATCTTTTAAATAATGTAGTAGCTCGACATTATCAATCTTTTGATGCTCGACACATATTGCATTGCTCGGCATCCACTATGAAATTACTCGACACGAACTAAAGTTTCTTGGTGCTCGGCATAAACTAAACTTTACTTGGCATCAACTATTTTGCTTAGCATACACTCGAATGAACTTTTACTTGGCTCTAATTAATTTTTTGCTTAGCTTGTACTAACTTTTCTCAACACCTACTGTCCACTCTTTCAAGCTTGGTAGACCAACTTTATGTAACTTGTTCTTCTAAAATTTCTATGTGTAACCAGCCTTTGTAACCTTAAGTAGATTATCAATACATGATGTCATCACTATCTTAACTGATCCTTGTAGTTCATTGCATAATCATATCTCAACCTTTCCTCTAGGTGCTATTGTTACATCTTTTGATCAAATCCTCTTCATCAATCAACTAAGTGATAGTAATTGAATCTTATAAGTAGTTGTCTTACCAGAAAATAGTAGATTTGACATCAGTGACAAAACAATGATTGAAACACACAGTCTTCTTCAATAATCTCCCTCTTTCAATAATCTCTCTCAGCAATGATCATTTCAATAAGATCTCAATAAAAAATTGAAAACTAATTGTACCACTATGATAGGCTTGGAACTAGATTTATGGTGATATCTCATTTGTAGAAAATAGGGTCTCTATGCTTGAGATATAAGTAAAAATGTGAAGGTAGGTCCAAATAGAGGCTGAGGAGGTGACATGAAGTGGTGATGTAGTGTTGATGTCAGAAAGTGACAAGCCCAAAATTGATGGTCAAATGACAATCAAGGAAAAAAAAACCATAAAAATGACCCCTACTAGAGAAAAATTTTGAATTGTTGGAAACAAGACAGGATGATAAAAAATCGTTGTTGCTAGTAAAAGAGCTAGTGCTAGATAAAAAATATTGGTGGCCATTATGGTCATGTGTTAAAAAAAGCACTAAATTTGCATATAAAAAATGCAATGCTACCAATAAAAGCATAAATCTATTGGAAATAGAAAGCTCATGCAAAGCCACTGTATAGGCCTAGACTCCACATCATTGGAGGGGATGGCTTGACCAATATGCACTAAGCATCCAAAAACATAAACACTACCTCTGTAAGAAAAAAATTGCCACACACAAACTACCCTCAATCTACCCATAAACTATCCAAAATGTCACCAAAAAATTAGCCATATAGACCAACAGTGGAGTCAGTGCCGAGAATAAACTAGCACAGGGGCCCACAAACTACAATCAGAGCCATGTGGGTTATGCCCAAGAAGAACAATGAATCAATGCTGAAAAATCCAATAAGGATGGGCCCGAGATGTTGTGCAAATGCCAAGGCATAGGTGAAGGGGCTCCATAAATAAAAAACCTCCCAAAAAAAAACTATGAAGTCTCAAAAATGAACCAAGCCTGATGTGGGTGGTGAGCTTTTGTTCCGAAAAACAAGCTGCGTTCTGACGAAAAGTGGCATGGATTGGCCAAATGCTAGTTGGGACTAGCCAAAGGCTACATGGATGAGCCAAAATCCATGGTGTTGCAAGAAGAAATGGGAGACATGAAGATCATAGTCCACATTGAGAACACCTCCAAATATTGTGCCCTCTAGGATCAATACCAAACAAAACATCATCACTGTGAATATTTTCTAAAATCTAGCAATCTGCATGTAAATCGGGCCATTCATGGTGTATCTGCATGGAGTCTAGACAAGATGGAGGGAAATAAAAATAGACTATACCACCAAAAAAAGTGTCACTAATTATGATGGGTCTCCTAGCACTACACTCATACCCAATAGAGATTCTTCAAAGGGCATGTAGCTTCATAGTTAGAAACCACCAAACAAAGACTTATGCTCCTATAATAAAGGTAGATCACTAAGACATTACATGAAAAAATAAAGCAAATGCTTTTATAGTTGGCAATCCTCCAATCAAATTGCCATACTATTGCTGCTCCAACAAGAAATTACCAAGCAAGCCATACTTTAAGAATTTCATGCACCAAAAAAATTGTTCCATGATTTTGGCATTTCACCAAAATACTGTTGAAGTTGGGTGTGCAAATTTTGGAATCCAAGCTAGCACCAAAAAGAAGGAGAGCACAAGGGATGAGACTATCCATATTTGGCTAATGATGATGCGAATCCACACATTTTGACATTGCTTTTATGAATAAAAAACTTAAGGCATTGTGCAGGCGTTTAGGCTAAGAAATCTCATTTGGACGATAGTCCAAAAAACCAACACATGCATAGGTACTGGTCAATGGTGAGGGGCTCAAGATAAGACCACGGTAGGATAGAGTATGAGCTTACATGCTCAAGGAATCATATGCAAAAAATTAGCCCTCCTTTGCAAAAAAAAAAAAATGCCTTCCTCAATGAGCATGGGCTCAATAAAGAGAGTCACCAACACCCACTAGGATCATGCTCATCTAAACAATTCTGCATACATTTTGAAATTTTTTTTGTGCAATAAATCCTTTTTAACAAAAAAATAAAAAAATACCTTACCTTAGTTTGCCCAAGTCAAAATGGCCTGGGTGCAAATTTATTTACCTCATATTTCAACAACATCCAAATAGGACATATTTTATGTGAAAATTAGGGTTTTCAGGTACTTTGAGCTCAACAATGATGTCCATTTTTGCTCAAAGTGCCTCAAAAATCAGTGATCCCCTAGATCTAATAAAAAATGTTGAAATCTTATATTTGAAAATTGATGCCAAATCTCTCAAGAACAGAATAGGGGCATGAAGATCAAAAGCTCTGATACCATGTCGAAGGTGACGAAAGATCAACTCCATAGCTCCCAAGAATCACCTACATGCAAACACTTGTTACAGAAGAGAGAAGCAAGAAGCTATGGAGGTAGAAATTGCCAGATCCATAGATGAGACATTTTTGATGAGAAAAAAAGTAGATTTCTATAATCAACAATGAATTAATCTCAATTCTCAATGAGTGTTTACAATGAGAGATCATCCATGTAAAGGAGATCAAAACCCTAAAAAGGTCTAACCTAGGTTGCATAATAATAATTAATAAAATAATTAATTATTATATGTCTAAAGTTTAGTTAAGTAGATTAGAGTTAATTAGAAAATATCTAAAACAATACAAACTTCTTATTAACTCAAATTCTTGCATAGCTTGGTTAGAACTAGATATTAACTATAACTTAGTTAAAAAAGAAATTTTGAGATATTAATGTTTATTAACCTATAGTAACTTACTTATAGAAAGATAAATCAATAAGAAAATAACATGAACACATCAGACACTGAGATTTGATGAGGAAACCCAATTTGGAAAAACTACAAATGTAACTAGTTACAAATTTTCACTCTTTTGAAATTAGCCTTATTAGGAGCCAACCTTGTTAAAGGTTACAAAACACACTATTGGGTGTGACCCTATTAAAGGATTTTAATCACCCTTTTAAGAGTGGCCTTGTTAGAGGTCTGTAAGACACTTCAATCTAGAAATGCCACCTTAATAGGGGATTTACAGGAATGATTGTTAAGTCAAATTTGTTAAGATATTTCTTCACTACTACAATTTTAGAGAGTAAAAATGATTGACCTTATTATTGAAGCAAGTGAATTGTAGATTCAGATCATTGTTCTGGCTTATCCTCTAGATCCTTCTTGATCAAAATATTGTTAGTGTCAGATTGTTTTTGACAAGTGAGTGTCTACACACTTTAGTCATTTACTTAGTTCATGTTGAATAAGTAGTACATGCCAAGCACATGTATATAATAGAACATGACCGAGTCCATAGTGAGTGCTGAGCCACTCATGTGCCGAGTCACTCAAGTGCCGAGCAGACAGTGGATTCTGAGTGATACAAATGTTGAGCTAGAGTATAAAGAATAGTATATGTCGAGCATCAGATACCGAGTAAGACAATTTTGTCATAGTTTTTTGTAATGGCACAAAAAACTATGTAAACCATTTTTGAGCTGACTTAAAGATTGAATTATGATATTTGGAGATAAGGATGAATCCTAATTTGAATTCCTAATGCATTGCATGTAACCAATTAGAAAAAGGGAAGGTTTATGCAAAAAAATGGATGAACCACAACCATTGATTCATATCTAACCCTAAGTCACCAAAGTATTCTTAAGATGGACAAACCTATACTATTTATGATGCGAAGAAGGTGTATGAAGGAAAAAATAGAGCATTCATGGTGGCCAAGTAGTTATGAATAGAAACTAAATTGCAAAATTAGTTAGAGGAGAATAGAGGAAGGGAAAGTATGTAGCAAAGATATATTTGATCAAGAAGGATTGAGAATATATCAGTTTAGAAGTGATCTCTCATTAGGCAATCAAGTGCTAACTGCAAGATCATTGCTAAGTCATTCTAACAAGTGAATCAATTAAATCTCTTAATAGAGTACTCCTAATAGGTTGTATTGAAATCATTTAACAAGATACTTACTTAATTGTGAGTTGAAGTCCTTTAACTAGGCACACTTCTAATAGGGTGATGAAATCCTTTAACAAGATGAGACCTAACAGTCTTTGTACGCCTTTAATAGGGTAGATCATGTCTCATGATCACAAATTGTAAACTTCATTGGATACACTTTATTACTACAATATTGAAAATTTGTGGGTGTCATCCCCACCCCATTTTTACCTTCTCATTGGAGGGTTTTTCGATAATCATATCTGGTGTCATATGTGTTTACTTTTTTTCATGTTTTAGATGTACATGCTTTACATGGTATTTTAGTTTACTTAAAGAATGTATGAGATGGATGTGTGGTGAAAGTTTTTATGGGTAGGAGTTTAAATTGCTAATTCACCCCCCCTAGAAGTTTACCTTTCCTGTTGTAATTCCAATAATTGGTATCAGAGCCTTGTTCTCAAAAAGAGAAGCTTTGCATCTTTGATGAAAGATCTTGAAAATGGAATTCTACAAATTGGGAAAGATCATTGAGAGTTAGGTAAGGGTAAAAGTACAAAGTTGTGTCACATTTTAGGCTAACTTATTAGAACGAACGAATTTGAGTATTTCTATCTAAAAACTAGTTTTTTTTTAAAATATGATCTAGATAAATTCATTGTAGCTAAGTTATATATGGTCTCACACTTTTCTGATTGGAAATGCCTATTAAATGCATATTTTATACTAGTTTGTATCCAATTACTAAAGAAATTAAATTAATTTAGAAAAGTGGTATTTCAATAACTCTTACTATTTTTTATGATTTTTTTTAATAACATATAAACACCATTTTATAGAGATCAAAGTTAGGAATATTCTCATATATATTTTATAGTTTTTAAATTAGATATACTATATTGTAATTAAAAAAATCTACAAGCACCCATTTTAACACTTGAAAAGATGTTGATTTTGATAATAATAAAATTATTAAACTATATGAAAAAAATTTAAAAATTATATGATGTTCTAGAGTAGAGAGTCCTATTCTAGAATGTATAATTTATCTTTTGGTTAGAATAGATTTTTTTTAAAAATGTGGTGGGAGATGAAAACTGTCGATTTTTGGTGAGTTGATATTTGAATCATTATAAAAGACAAAATATAGGTCTAAAGCCAATTTTTATATTTGATTGTTCTAGCTACATATGTTTTTTATAACATAGTTTGAGATCAAAGAGAAATAAGTTTGTTTCCATATAGTTTTGTGGTGGGAACTAGACCCCTAGTTTTCATCATTTTTCAGTAGCTAAAAAATTATCTATAACAATTAGAAAAATATATCAATTATTATTCCAAATAATTATTAAAAATTATAATCTTAAACTTCATCCATTTCTACACATTTCATTAGTTTACTTCATTTTTAAATTCAAAATAATAATACCACTTTTATGTCATTGAAAGTGAACAATTATACCTTTGTTAGCCTTTTTCTTTACAAAAGGTGATACATGTTTGTGCTTTTACCCGAAATTGAAATACAACTCATTCTACATCAACTGGATGAAGCAAGAGAAGAACTAAAGAAATATTTGAAGAGAAGGAAGGAAATTGCTATTGAGGTGAATGACACACAATATAGAGAGATAGACACCACTAAGCTATTTGCTAATGGAGACTCCAATGAATTTGATATAGAAATTGTAGATCTAATGGAAAAGAATAGAGCCCAAGCTGAGGAAATCATAAATCTCAAGTTAGAGCAAGAATCATAAGCCATATGGCTATGTCAGGTGACTGAACAGAAAAAGAAAGTTATGGAAGACAAAGCCATGATTGAAGATGAGAAAAGAGTTTCAAAAAATAGATTGGAAGAAAATTTATTAGAGCTAACCGAGATTTCCAATATGCAATTAGATACTCTAAGCTAAATGATGAATGCCAACTATGAATTGAATGTCAAGGACATTGAGATAACAACATTGAAACTACAGAATGAGCAATTGAAGAGCAACCTAGAAAGGGAAAAGAAATTTTCTGAAAGTTTCAACAAACCAAATGAAGCCATCAACTACTTTGAGTAATTATTGAGATCCCCTAGATCCAATAATGATACATCCAGACTAGGATACACAAGCACTAAAGAAGGAGAGTCATCCAAAAATGTTGAAGAAAGGAACAACAAAGGTAAGAACTCTAAACCTACTTGTCATAACTGTGGTAAGAAAGGACATACAACTAATTTGTGTAGGAGCAAGACTATAAATTAGAATGTCAAGTATAATATCATGGTTCACTGCCATAAGTGCAACAAATAAGGACATCAAGTAAATGAATGAAAAACCAAGACCATGCACACATAAAGATTTGAAGGATACTTTTATAACTATCAAAAGTATGGACATAGAGCTTTTGAGTGGAAATACAAACCGATGTGGTAATCAAATAGGCAAACAAAGGTAAGGAACAATGTAAACTTGTATAACTAGGATTATAACACAAGATATAGTTGTCATTATTGTCAAGAATATGGAAATGTTCCTAAAAATTGCATTAGGAAACACTTTAGAGGTGACTACAAAAGGTGGTTGAGTCAAACCACATGTTTTAGCTATTTGAAGATTGATCACATTAGTTGTTACTATCCAACAAGTTCAAAGGCACCAAGTTGTGAATTTGATAAAGGAAAAGGCAAGGTAGATGTTGAAAATATCAAAGATGATATGAATAAGACATGTTAGAAAAAGGATGGTTGCAACACATCAAATGGAGAATGGATCACTTCACCCAATGGGTGATGATCATACCTCGTCAAAATAAGAAATCAAGAGGTATGTGGGATTGATATTTATAAGTTATGTCATACATCAGTTCCAAAAGGACTTAGCACTAAAAAGATTATATAAGCATGAATAAAGATGCAAGATGTTATTTGGAATCCAAGGAAATCTCTAAGTTTTTCATGTTACTACTGAGCATGAAATATTTCTTATGACTACTGAGTGGAAGGCTAGAAGATGTCAAACTCGTAATGGTTTCCAAATAAATGGAATGGTAATAGATGCTAAGTAAGCTTGAAATTAGTTTATGCTGAGCTTACTGTTGTGTAAGCACTCAACATTTATTGCAAGGTTTTGAAATGGTATTTGATCAGTTTTCAACTTATTTCTCATCATTTCAAAATTGAGAAAGAGAAAGGAGAGAAAAAGGTGATTAGAAAACTCATCCAAAGTAGTTATAGAAGATTTTAGTAGTGATTCTACATCATTTTATTGGATCTTACAAGATATTTATCGAGTGCCAAATTATGTTGTTTATATTTTCATAAACCCTAGTTTCACAAAATGGCATTGAGTTCAAAGAATGTAGAGGGAAAGGAAGTTTTGAATGTTCAATTGGTTAGTAATGAGGTCAAGCAACCAATATTCAGATCCATACCAGACATTGCTTATAAAAAAGACCCCTCCAGTGCGTTATCCATGATAGCACTGAATTTTTTAATGGTGCAAGATGTTAGGAAATGATATAACTATAAAATTTGAAGTATAGGTGATATGGAGATTAGGAAAGCATATGATAGACATTGTGAGAATGGTGTGCTAAGAGAAGAGTACAAAATTGTAGAAAAGAAAGGGTTAACACAAGCCCTAGATTTCTCGAATGTGTTCAAAATAGAATGGACTCGGATAGTATTGAGAAGAATTCATGACAACTCACTTTAGTTAGATAATGGACCCATCAAGATAACCAAAAGAATAATCCATAGGGTATCAAGGTATCCAACCCTATAGATCGGCCCAAGACCCTAAGAAGTGATTCAAAAGAAGTTATTGAGAAAAATACTAGAGCTATATGGAATAAGAGAGGAATGACTATTGATACCATTACAGATTCCTTGATAGAGTTTGTAGTAAGGGTTATTTCACATAAGTTTTTATCAATCTAGTAGATTGAATAGTGTACTATGCATTGTGGTAGATGTTGGTTATAAAATTGTCAAGAAAGATCACACATATAATTTGGCAGAGTTACAACTACAACAATTAGCTAAAAACCTAGGAGCAATAAGGAAGATAAAGAGTGCACAATGCAAGTTTGGTTCTATTCTAATATGCATTTTCTTTTATGTGCAAAACACTTTTCCCACATTTGGCACACTTGCATGGAAAACCAATAGGTCAATGGTAGTACAGATTGGTGAATTCATCGACCAATTGGGAGAGAACTTTGAATCAGTTATGATCAACTATTTTGAGGATTTCAAGCAATCAATGAAGAAAAGATTGAGAATAATACTATCACTAGTAGAAAAGCATTATGATGATGTATGTTTTCTAGTGGATGCTGACTATACATTTGTCTAAGAAGAAACATCAAGGGTGAGATGGCTAAGGCCACTTGGATATGAAATCAATGTAGATGAGGCCTCTACAACTACTACAACATTACTGGCAAAAGAAGTTGATAAAAATGCAAAAGCATTTGGAAACTATGAAATGGTTAAATCAAAAATCACCATGGAACTAAAGATTTCCTTTGTTATCAAGAAGAAAAAGAAATTGGTGAAGAAATTAAAAGCTAAATTTGGTGAAGGTGACGAGTAAGAAGAAGATGAAGAAGAAGAGGATGAAGAGGAAGAAGACATCCATGTTGGACTAACCACCAACATTCTCCTTCAGGATTCATGACATGGCTTAACTAATTCCTATGTTCTATTAGTCTAGTAGTTGTATCGGGCATTAATAGGTCGATCTTTTGGTGCAATGACAAGTCTATCTTGTAACAAGTGGTATCAGAGCTTGGTCACAGGTTCAAATCTCCTCAGGTAAGGCTAAGGGGGGGGATTGTTGGACTAACCACCAACGTTCCCCTTTGGGATTCATGATATTGGCTTCACCACCTCCTGTGTTCTATAAATTTAGTGGTTGTATTGGGCATTAATAGGTCAATCTTTTGGTGCAATGACAAGTCTAGATTGTAACAACCCAAGCACAAGCACCACTAGCTTTAACATAAGGAATGGGTGAAGATCAACTAGAGGAGGAGATTGAAAGTGCTGAGGGAGAAGAAACTGAGGAAGCACCTACTCTGATAGACCAAAAGAAGAGGAAGGCTAAGGCCCAACTAGTGAAAAAAGAAAATAAGGTGGCCAAGCCAAGTCAGCCCAAATCTAGAACACCTACTACAAGGGCTAGTGCATGTATTATTGCACAAAAGGCAAAAGAAAAAAAACAAACTAGTAGAGCAGGGAGGTGAAATGAAAAAAAGACCAAGAAGAAAATACATTGCACAAGTAGAAATTGATGAGAAGAAAATAGATTCAGACGGTAATAGCCATTTCAAAGTGGTGAGTCACAATCCTCTATTAGATTTAGAAAATTTATGTGAAAATGTCAAGAATAATGCAAATTTGACAGGATTTACTAGTGTGGATTTTGACAATCTTGGTAAAGTTGAGAAAAAACAAGCGGAGGAAGCTATATATGCCATGATAGAAATTTTTAAGAAATCCCCACTAGAAATTTCCAATTCAATACCTAAGAGCCTCTATGAGAGAGTTGAGCAAAAATGGCACTATTGCTTGAACCTAGAAAGACAAATAAGGGAGACTTCACTTGCACAAGTCATGCCTGAACTCAGAAAGGCACAAATTGCTAAGGCCGTGAAGAAATATGCAGTTAGGTTTGTACCTAAATATAAAGCCTTTAGCATATTAAAAAATAATATTGAAGATGTTGTGAAGAAGTCTACTTAGATGTGGAACATGACATATGGTTTAGCAATAGTAAAAATAGGAGAACAAGAACCTATTGAGGTGAAAGATGATAAAGATGATAATGATGAAGACATTGTTGAGGGAAATATAGAGATACAAGTAGACAACTAGGCAACAACTTAGGCAAAGCAATAAGAGGAATAGAGTGTACAAGATACACAATTTCCTAATGTCACGTCTCAACATGTAACAAGTGCTAAAATAGTAATAGGTAAGGATGTATCTGATATCATAACTTAGAACATCAATCCCCTTATAGAGTAAAATATCTCAAGAAGATGGTTGATCAGTCCACACTAGAGGAAAAATTATGTGATAATCCTATATTAGTGAGTGTGGATGAATTGTAGAAAACTATGATTGATATAACAATAAGGGAAGAGGTGAAAAAACAAGAACCACCTACCATCACCCTTCAAGTCACTAATTTAGAACCTTTGGATAAAGTAACTAAGGCTACATCTAAAAAGGTTGATACAACTACAAAGGATAGAGTGGAAACTCAAGCCACTATTGAAGAGTAGAGCCAAATAGCTCAAATAGCCTTATCTACACCTATAGCACAAGCACAAGGTGCAAGTCAAAACATTGTAGAAGTCAAGGATAAGCTTGAACAGATAGAATTGACACCTAAGGTGAAGGAACAAGTAGCAATTCAAGCCTTGGTAACCTTACTAGAATCCAACATTCCTTCAAGTTGCACTCTTCAAAAGATGAGCATAGATGCAACACCATCACAAATCTCATTGCCTAGCCCAAGCTCATCAAAGGCCAGAGAAATCATGCAATATGGAGATGTGAGCGTCGATGAACAAATTATGTTACCAAAATATGATTATGATACCATAATAATTGAGCAGATGGGCATATTGCAAGAAGCCCTAGTAAGGAAGAGAAGACAAGAACTACTCAGAAAGGAGTATAGGTAGAAGTAGGCATTGCAGGATATCAAAGACATCTTTTTAGATGTATTTAGTTTGCCAAATTCAGATGAGACCAAGCCATTGATTGAACAACTAACAAATATAGTGGAGAATGTTAGTGACATTGACCTTGATACAAATGCTAAACTGTTAGAATGGTTAGAAAATAAATTCCAAAGAAAATTTAATGAGAAAATATTAGGTAACGTAGCACTCACACAAGTTGCATTGGAAACTAAAGTAGAAAGTTTGAAGAAGGTACTTGAGAACATTTTCTCACTATACACAAAATTGTGTAATCCAACACTCTTCACACAAGAGACTAGAAGTCACATTTTGAGTTTGGAAAGTTAGATTAATGCATCAAGTGAAAAATTGTCTATGACACTAGCTCAAAGTGAAAAGCACTTCAGAACTTTATTACAAAACTAGAGTCAATTAGCTACATTGTCAGTAGAAGAACCTAATATAGGGGCTAAACTGATTAGCATCCAAACAACATTGACCCCACACATGGAAATTTTGCACAAGGAATTAGGCTATGCCAAAACCCTCATGAAGAAAGATCCACAACTTTAAACATTAGATGGCCTAGTCCACTTTGCTACAGAGCTAGCTATCCAAATCAAATCTTTGGATGTAGCATGTGAAAATTGGGATGCAACTCTCATGATTATACTAGAGGTCCATAAATCCTTTTTGGAAAAACACACTATAAGGGTATAGCCCATTTGACATAAGTGTCAAAAAGGGGGAGAGATATATATTTTGGGGGAGATATGAAATTTTGGGGAGAAACGAAAAAAAAGATGAACAAAGGGGGAGAAAGAAATAAAAAAAGGAAGATACAGAGTAGAGGGTAAGAGAAGGGATAGAGAAAAGTCAGAATAACCTATGGGGGAGAATGCACAAACAATGTGAAGTCAAAGAGCATCCATAGAGACACATTTACTCAGCAAGAGTACAAGAATTTTTAATATAGAATAGACCTATAAACTCAAGGGGAGTTATAAGATTTTGAGGTACAAGCTATTAGAGAATTTTGAAATTTTGAAGTTTTGTATATAAGCTGAATAAGAGATATGTTATGCTCATAAGGATAAGGATATTATTGCATGAAAAAGTGTTTTTGACACTCATGTCAAAGGGGAAGATTATTAGTCTCAGATTGGTTTTGACAAGTGAGTGTCCACACACTTTAGTCATTTACTAAGTTCATGCTAAATAAGTAGTACATGCCAAGCATAACATGTATATAATAGAATATGACTGAGTCCACAGTGAGTGCTGAGCCACTCATGTGCTGAGTCACTCAAGTGTTGAGTAGACAGCAGATGCTGAGTGATACAAATGCTGAGCCAGAGTATAAAGAACAATATATGCCAAGCATCAGATGCCGAGTAAGATAGTTTTGTCATAGTTGTTTGTAATGGCACAAAAAACTATGTAAACCATTTTTTAGCTAACTTAAAGATTGAATTATGATATTTGGAGACACGGAAGAAATATGTGTAGTTACTGATAGAGAGTACAAAGATGTTTTGCATTTGCAGATGGAGGTTTTCCAAGTGAATACATGTCAGACACAAAATAGATCTAGGAATTCATTCTCTTCTATGTTTTTCTTTCTCTCATTCATTGTGGTTTTTGGCAATTTTCTTTGTGAGACTAGTAGGGTTCTAGTTTCTACTGTGAGACCAGGTTGGTTGGTTTTTCTTCCTATCTATTGAGCATAGCTCTAGTAGTGAAGGCCACACATCCACTCTTATGTAGGCTTCAAGTTTGATTTCATGTATTTTTTTTCTAAGATAATAGAAGTTGATGATAGATCATGTGAAATATCCTTAGTTTTTTTTAGTGTTTCCAGTTAATGTATTAAGTCTTTCCAAGGATGAATACAAAAGGGGATTTACAATGAATTATCTATGTTCTTTGATTATGTCTCCTAATTCTTCATATGCTATTAACTTTGTGATTGAATGAATAAGGTTCATTCAATTTAAGACAACTTGGATGAGTTGTATGTCAGATCTGTTGTTGCTTTTAATTCAATGAGTTATGTAAATACTTCAATGATTTGATAGGGTTTCTGGGTGTACAAAGGGGATGCTAGTAAGGATGGAGTTTGGAAATTTTAATTAACAAACTTAATTGTAAGGCAATCAAGTTAGGTCATCCTATTGGTAGTCACTCTATGTTGTAATGGATAAGGCACTGATCACTAAATCAAATGCAGGCTATGATGAAGGTCATTTGCACAAATATTTTTAATCAAATCAATTCAGTTCTTTTATGTTTTGTACTGGGCTAAAAGGAATTAACCCTCACTTAGCTTATGGGATCATAGGTTATGATTTGTAGCTATTTCATTCCTATGTTGTTGAATAAGTATCAAAAGATAAAGGGGTTGCATCTATTGTTAATAGGTTCAAATTTTATGTTTTAGCACTGGTAGCATATATCAGAACCTCAAGGTTAACCTACCTAGGTTTTGTAGAGCTTGAAGTGAAGGAGTTATGCCTTATAGTTGGCCCAAGATTGCAGTCGAGTGCATTCATCATGGGAGAAATCTAGCCTTAGATGTATTGGGCTAGTTTCTTGGTTATTTTTAAATATGTTAAATCAAGAGCCAACAAAATGGTGACTCTACTAAGGATAGACACAAGGAAACTAATATAGCAATGAGGAATTGTGGTGTTCTTTTATATCCTTGCTGAATTTTGTGTTCCCCAGTTAAGATTTATTCATGGACAGAAGTATGCTATGAAAATTGGATGTAAATTGTGTTTTATGACTATTATAAGTCTATGTTCAATTAGTTTAGTTTTTGTAAGTGCTATTGAGAAACATCAGAGTCAAGAATTAATTTATGAAGTGTATTCTCTTTTTGAGATGTTGATGATCTACAAATTTCTCCTATATTGAAAGTCTAGTTCAGAATTTAAAAGTGGTAAATTATTTCAAATCATTTCTCAAAAAGTGTGAGTGGTAACTCTAGTCTAAATCTTTGTGCCAGTGCATGGTTTATTTTAATATTAGAGGCTTTTAGTATTTATGGGTAGATCTAGTTTGTTAGGAAAGAGGAAGTATACGTTTCTTGATTGATAGTTTATGTGGTTGTTTGTATCTGCTGAAATAATTGATTTCAAAAGGTGAATCATACTATGATTTCATTTTCCTCTTCAAGGGGGTATTGGCTCTACAAATATTTTATCTATGGTGTGAAGGATTTCATGTTTGCACCTATGCCAATGAGAAAATCAGAGGTTTCATGCAACACCACATAAAGGTATTTCTAGCTTTCATGTATTTGTCTTTCATGAAAATTGAATGGTAGATATGGTTGCCTCCATCTAGAGTTTCAGCAATAAGAAAATAGAGGTAGAAGTTTAAATTTTAAATAGATGGATTCAGGCTCTAGGTCTAAAAGTGTTTGTGCAAATATTTCTAGGCTGAAAAGAAAGATTCATAATAATACTATCATTCACATACGAAATGAAATTGGTAATACTAAGGATCTTAGTAATTTTTAAATTTACATTAAGTTTAAATTAGTAGTTATGAATCTTGAGGAGTATTGCAGACATGAGGAATATTTATGGCCAATGGTACTCTTAGAATTTTTCATACCACATTTAGTTGATTGGTCAACAAAGTCAAGGTTAGAAAAGATTTTTGAATACAAAGATTTCATCATGAAGGTTGAAAGGGATTTGAATGCTAATGTTGCAAATGATAATGAATGCAATGAATCCATTGAAAATGATGTTGAAAATGAAGAGTTTCAACTTTATGAATCAGAGGATAGTAATCAGTAGTTTGATGATAGGCATAATGTGGATTCATCTTGTTATGATGATGATTGTAAAGAAGAGGAAAAGTGTAACAACAATAAGAATCTTTCTTCTAGTGATGAATGTGAATGTGATAAGATACCGGTTTTTGAGGTATTTTCTAAAGAAGATGTATGTGATGATCATAGTTCTAGTTTTTTAGAATGTATTACTAATCAGGTTTTTTTTGTAAGTGTGCCAAGCTATTTGGATGATAATCATAGCCAAGGAGAAGAAACTAGTGATGAAGTCTTGTTAAGTGTTGATGAAATTTCAGATTTGTTGGCTCTTGATTTTGAAAGGTATGCAAATCTATCCAAGGATGTTTGTGCTTTACCATGTTTGCATTTTCATATGGTGAAGTCATTTCCCCTAAGTTTGATGTTGAAGAAGATGTAGTTATAGAATATGCTATGTCAAGTTTTAGAGTTGTATGTGATGGTAGTTTGTACATCAGTACACATGATGACTTCTATGTTGAGAAGGAAGATTTAAAGAAAAGGTTTGTTGCTAGTTCATTTTCTTCTTATTTTCATGAGGTTGAGATGAATTTTGATTGTTCATATGATCAAGAAAATAATAGTAATAAATCTGTTCATTCTAATGAGCTATTTGAGTAAAACATTGATACAAATCAGCATATTGTGAAAATGCAATTCCATGATGATTCTTGTGATTTATTATCCAATCATTTGTTGGAATGTGAAGAAATTGCAGCATATGTCCAATCTAATTTATGGAGTACTAGTATTACAAATGAGGAGAAATCAGATTTTACATTCCCTTCATATCCGGATGCACAAGGTGAGTTACAAGTTGATTCATGTAACTCGTTGAATGAAGTAGAGTACCAAAATTTTGTGTTTTCGATTGAAGGTTTCCATGACTCAGTTAGTGATGATCAGTTTTAGTTTGATATTAGTAGTTATGATCATGCTGATTCATATTTTTATAGTGAGCAAGATGAGGAAAGTATGTCTGGTTTTTATATGCACTATGAAAGTGATGAGGATAGTTTTGTTTTTCCTAAAGAAGTGATTGAAAGTGCCAATGTGTTGGGTGAAACAAAGGAGAATAAAAGTTTTAGTTTACCTCAAGAAGATGTTAATAAGAATCAAGTATATGATAGAGGTAAGAATCTTTGAAATTTTTTCGGTGGCCCAGGGCCATTGTTTGTACATAATAGGAGTAGATTTCTTACTTTCAATAAAGCTATGCAAAAGAAGTTTTTGCTATTACGCATTTGGTTTTCTTCATCTAGAGATCTGAATCCTTGCCATGCCCATAATGGACATGCATCCCCAGATAGAGCCCCTATTGGGACTCAAAATTGAAGCCTTGATTTTGAGTACCATATTTGATGAAATCAAGTCTTATAAGCACTTTTAATGCATGTGTACCTGACTATCTTTTTGGGTCCTAAGAGGTGTTTAATGTTTCTAACACCTTGCATTCAGTATTTTCACTCATCCCATGAAGATAAATTTCCATTTTGAGTCATTTTCAGAAGTTTCATTTTGAGCAATGTCCAAATCTATTTTTGCCTAACTATCAGATAGCAATAGGAGGCCTTATTTAAAATTGAATATCTCACACCTAGTAAGATTTCATGACTCACCACTTTGGGAGTGTTTAGTGTCCACACCAAAGAACCTATGTTTCAAATTTTAAGTCATTGTGAATCTGTTTGACTAGGTTTTGAATCCATCAAAGTTAGTTGTTTACTGTTGTCATGCTAATGCAAATTATTCAAAATTGTGGGGGGCCCTACTTGACTTGTTATAATTTTGACCTAGTTGACTAAAATGAGAAAATTCCTTTTGGGTTGCATCTTAGAGGTCAGAGAATTTCTATGTTTCAATTTTGAGCTCTTGACAAATCCGTCCGATCAATTTTCGAACGTGATTCCAAAAGCAATATGTAAAGTTTTACTGGTGTTAGTAAGTGTAGATTAGTTAGTACCCCTATTGATGATGTCATATATCTGAATCTATGATAGGTGATATTGAATGGATTGTACCAATGTATTCTACTCTAAAAATACTTTAAGTGTACCAATTTTCAAATCTTGATGAATCCGTTCGCACACTTTCCTAGGTCTATTCCATTTTCAAAAACCACTTTTCTGCCAATGTTCCCTGTCTGCAAATCTGAGTAGCCCACTTTGACTACTCACCATCTTCTTCCTATTATTTGTTAGTGCCCTAATCACAAATTTATATTTCCCTCATGGTAATGAACCAATTCCCTAGTTTTTGTTTCCCCAAGTGTCGGTTTGACCAGATTCCAAAGCCAAATCTGAACGCATTTTATGGTTTTCTGACATGTTTTCTTGCAGGCAATTTTGAGAGGGCAACTTCAACGACCAATATCTTTTGGATGAGAATTTGAAATGAGATGAAATTTGACAGGGTGCTAGAATGTGGAATAGAGAATCAATGTGTTAGTTCCTAGAGCCTAGTCAGATGTTTTGGTTAGTTTTTAAAGCCAACTGACAAGCCCTATTAATAGAACATCATAGTTTTTAGATAAGATGTGAAATGAGTTTTAATGATCAATTAGTGCTCAAAATTATTTCCAATCAGTATCAGATGTTCTAAGGATCACTTTAAGGTTTGAGTCATTTGAAAACATTTTCTTTTGGTCAGGCCCACTTTGGGGCTCAATTGACTCCTATTGGATTGATAAGATGCTATGGAGATTGGCAACATTACACGTGATTTTAATAATGGTAATTAAAAGGAGATCATACATTAGGATTGCATATTTATAGATTTCAATATGTTATCACTATGCATGTCTAATATTAAATTGAAGTATCCCAATGCAAATTCCATTAGTTGGGATCTCCATAAAGGAACAAAGTACTTGGCATGGAGAAGATTGATCAAAAGCAACAAAGAAAGCAATTCCATGTGACATAAATCTGTTATTGACAAAATAAGAACATAAGACCATTATTAACAAAACATTTTTCAAGTGGAAAGAGGAGTCAAAAATGCCCTTAAAAGCTTATAGAAAATGTTGATGCCACCGTCAAGGAATTGGAAGGCATACTACGCAAGAGTGGAGGCCTCCATCTTATAAGACAATACAGGCATGTCATAACATCTTGTTAATCATTTATAATGACCTCCAAATAATATTAAGTAGTCATAGGGAGGCTGTTGATTTACATGACTGCAACTTAAGCCACATATTCACAATGAGGAAGATGAAATGCTAGAGGCTTGGGGTTGGAAATGGTTAAAAGGTGGAAACAACATTTGCAAAGGAATTTAGAGGCATAACAAAAAGAAGAGGAGGATGGGTTGTGGTAGGTATCCATCAAAACAAAAGTATATAAACAAATATCTTAGAAATGTTCCCCATTACATACATAATGATGCATACTATTGATGGATGCAACTTGTAAACAAATAGGAGAGTTTCCAAAACTCACTAGAACATGATCACAACCTCTACAATAGGTATAACTAACAAATCTATCTATTCATCAAAGAAAAAATTATAGGGAGGTAACTTTGTCAAGAATAACCTGAATGGAAAAGGCTCTGGGCTGTGCAAGTTAGCCACTAGAGGATCTAAGAGTAAAGTCATCTCAACTTCAAGTGGCTACAAATTATATCATAGGAAAATGATTAAAATAAACAATGGCAATAGCCTGAGTAGATACTAATGAACCCCTTCTCAATGTTGGATTGGTAAATACCTTCAAATGAATTAAAATCAGCCTACACCGTCCATATATTGTTCTTAGCAAATTTGGAGGGAGGTAGATTGCCACCTTGGAAAAGTGGCAAAGGTTTCTCATTGCAAAGAGTGAATATGGAATCCTATAGCATAGTGTGAAATGAAAAAATGATTCCAGTGTTTTTCTTTGAAGAGACATGATTATAGTCAATGCCAAAGGGAGTGATGGGAGCTTTGGAATCTTGTGGAGCCATGCCTTGATAGGGGAATCACCTAGGTCAAAGCATAAAAAATACTAAATAAAGTGTCCTCCACCCAGCTCCACGGTGACAGATGTCTAGTGTCACAACATGTAAAGAGGAACACTATGGGCAAGACAAAATACAATCACCTTTGCATAGGTTTGGGTATAAATTGCCTTCAATATTGCATTTCGACAATGGCGATGCCTGGAATTGGGAGATGATAGGAAAATCCTACATAAAAATGTAATTTTTGTTCAGTGGCTAGTCCCATACAACCAACCAACTCCATTGAGAATAATTGAATAAAATCCAAGCACTTGATGTTGGTTAATTTTTTTGCATAAGCTATACTGGTGATATTGTTTGCATCTCCATGGTTGAACATATCTACAAAAAATCCCACTCAAAACTATGTTAATGAGGAACCAAGTCAATGCGTTAGACCCATGCATGTTTCCATCGGTTGAAGATGGTTGGAGGAGGTGTGGATTATGGAGTAAGAAGATGGTCACCATTTTTAGAATAAATATGTGTAGAAAAGTGGAGAGAATGCATTGAACAAGTCGTAGCATGAAAAGGTTTTCCCCACCCAGAGAAAAGGAGTTTTCATTTTAACCATTTATCCCATATACATGCCATGGTGAGAATTTTAGTTGTTTAAATAATATTCCACTCCCATAGTTAGTTTTCTTTAAGACAACACCTTTTGAAAGGTAGCAGCACATGAGGAGGGGCCCACATGTGGCTAGGTGGAAGCAAGGTCAAACAAATTTTGGCTTGAGAACCCTCATTGGAAAAGTCATCAGATTTAGGTGGTCACCATGTCACCACCAAAAAAGGGAGATTTCACCAGTGGAGACAGGGTGACCTCCCAAAAAACCTTAAAATCTGAAAAAGGTTGTGGGACCCGACAGTGATCAAGATGACCATTCACCATTTGACATGTGGCACAACTCTAATGGTTGAGGGAGGTATAAGGGAATATTTTAATAATTAATTTTTTTAATTTCCAAATTTTTTTGAGCATTCAATTTGAGAATTTGAGAATTCTGTTTCAAAAGATGATGATTTTCTATAGTTTAGACTATAGAGACTTTTTAAATTTTTCAAATTCATTCTTTTAAATTGTTCATTTCAAAGTCTTGGGCCAATTTTTCAAATGGATACCAAAGGGGTGAGATTGAACCAAAATATGGACTCCAATATATCATTGGAACTAGGAGGAGATGAATTTTTTGAATATGGGGTCAGAATTTGCACAGATGTTCAGCGGTTCTGTCTATAAAAAAATTTGTATTTTCTGGCTATTCTCAGTAGAATGGGTAGAATCCATCATTGAGCATCAAAAGTGGTTGGAGGGCAGATATTAAAGTTTTTTGATGCCTGAATGTGGAGAAAAATGATTCTAAAAATTTTATCTTGTCTCTAGAGGTCATTTGACTATTTTTTGCCTTTGCCTTGATCTCAGATCTAGCATCAAAATTAGTTACTCATTTCAATCATTCTAGAGATAATTTCAAGGAATTCTCAAGTAGAAATAAAAATATCTAATGTGTAGTTATAGAGAGAGAGAGAGTAGAAATATGTTTTGCATCTACAAATGGAGGTTTTCCAAGTGGACACATGTCAGACATAGAGCATATTCAAGAATTCATTTTCCTCTATATCCTTCTTTCTCTCATTCATTGTGGTTGTTGGCAGTTTTCTCTATGAAACCAACATGGTTCTAGTTTCTACTATGAGACCAAGTTGGTTGGTTTTTCTTTTTGTCTATTGAGGAAAGCTCTAGCAGTGAAGGCCACACATCCACTCTTGTGTAGGTTTCAAGTTTCATTTCATGTCTTGTTTTTCTGAGATAATAGAAATTGATGATAGATCATGTGAAATATCTTTAGTTTCATTTATTGCTATTAGTTAATGTATTAAGTCTTTCCAAGGATGTATACAAAACATGATTTACAATGAATTATCTATGTTCTCTTATTTTGTCTCCTAATTCTTCATATGCTATTAACTTTGTGATTGAATGAATAAGGTTCATTCAATTTAGGACAAATTGGATGAGTTGTATGTTAGATCTATTGTTTCTTTTAATTCAAGGATTTAAGTAAATGCTTCTATGATTTGACAGGGTTTTTGGGTATATAAAGGGGATGTTAGTCAGAATGGAGTTTGAGGATTTCAGTTGACAAAATTAATTATAAGGTAATCTGAGCTAGGTCATCCTACTGGTAGTGACTCTATGTTGCAATGGATAAGGCACTAATCCTTAAATCAGATGTAGGTTGACATGAAGGTCATTTGCACAAATCTTTTTAATCAAATCATTTTAGTTCTTTCATGTTTTGTAGTGGGCTGAAAGGAATTAACCCTCACTTAGCTTATGGGATCATAGGTTAGGATTTGTAACTATTTCATTCCTATGTTGTTGCATAGTATCAGAAGATAAAAGGTTTTCATCTACTATTAATAGGTTTAGATTTTATGTTTTGACACTGGTACCATATATCTAAACCTCAAGGTTAACCCACCTAGGGTTTGCAGAGCCTTAAGTGAAGGAGGAGTTATGCGTTATAGTTGGCCCAAGATTGTAGTCAAGTGCATCCATTATAGGAGTTAGCTAGCCTTAGATGTATTGGTCTGGTTTCTTGGTTTCTTTTAAATCTATTAAATCAAGAGCCAATAGGGTGTTTGATTAATTGTGAGTTGAAGTCCTTTAACCAGGCACACTTATAATAGGGTGTTGAAATCCTTTAATAGGGTGAGACCTAATAGTCTTTGTAAGTCTTTAATAGGGCAACCCTTTCACAAGGTAGATCATGTCTCATGATCAAACATTGTAATCTTCATTGGATACACTTTATTATTGCAATAATGAATATTTTTGGGTGTCATCCCCACCCTAGTTTTATGTTCTCATTAAAGGGTTTCTGGGTAATCATATCTAATGCCATATGTGTTTACTTATTTTCATGTTTTAGATGTACATGCTTTACATGGTATTTTTAGTTTACTTAGAAAATGTATAAGATGGATGTGTGGTGAAAGTTTTTATGGGTAGAAGTTTAAATTATTGATTCACCCCCCTCCAAAAGTTTACCTTTCCTATTGTAATTCCAATAAATTTTCTTTTCAAATCCTTGGATGGTTTTCCCTTAATTACATATCATTCTTTATTCACATTTTTTCTTCCTCCACTACTTCCATATTTAAATCCACAACTTTACCTTTCATATATATGAAACCCAATGTCAAGTCATCTTGAATACTCTTACAACTAAATAATTAACATTGACTAAGTCATCTTGCATAAACCAAATAATAAACAAAACTATTCTACTATATGTTGGAAATGAGAATGGAGTAACTGAGAGGGGAGGGGTGAATCAGTTACTACAAAAATTTTTCCCACAAGTCCCTTAAGATGTCAAAGGAAATACTCATTGCTGATACTCATATAATCAAACTGAAAACACAAGAAACAAGAGACAAGAGACACCAGATTTAACGTGGAAACCCAATATGGGAAAAACCACCAATGTAACTAGTTACTATTTTTCACTCTTCTGAAGTGAGCCCTGTTAGGAGCAAACCTTGTTAAAGGTTACAAAACACACTGTTAGGTGCGACCTTGTTAGAGGATTTAATCACCCTGCTAGGAGTGGCCTTGCTAGAGGTCTTTAGATCAATTCAACTGAATTGCCACCTTGTTAGAGGATTTTACAAAAGGCTGTTAAACCCACTCTGTTAAGAGATTTGAAAACACTGTTACAATTGTTAGAAAGTAACAATGAGTGATCTGAAATAAATACAACTTATCTTTGCTGATACAGATCTCTGTTCTGTTCCTCTAGATCCTCTCTGATCAAATGCAACTCTGCATCTCTGATCCTTCAAAAACTTGCTCTGACCTTCCTTATAATTCGCATATTAGATATTCAATCATATCTGCTCGCCTTTTTACATTCATCCTTCCTTTATTGAATTTGCAACTTGATCCTTCATATATGCCTTTCAGATTATTGAGTCGGCTCAAATACAAGTTACAATTATAAATAATTGTGCTATGAGTCGGCTTCATACATTACATAAAGTAATTAACTTTAATTACTTAACCTTCGAGAAATCCTTCGCTGACCGACTTAACTCGGTAAATACTGCACAGAAAATAATTCCTGTGTTAACCGACTGAGCTCGGTTAATACAGAGAGTTTCGTGAAATCCTTCACTGACCGACTTAACTTGGTAAATACTGCACAGAAAATAATTCCTGTGTTAACCGACTGAGCTCGGTTAATACAGAGAATTTCGTGAAATCCTTCAGTCGCCGAGTGAACTCGGTAAACACCGATTTCTCCGACTTTCCTTTGATGACCGAGTGAGCTCAGTTAACACTGTCTGCTTCTTTTCTTCGATGACCGAGTCAACTCGGTAAATACTGACAACCTATCTTATATCCTTTGTTTACCGAGTGAGTTCGGTAAACACTGCCTTTCGGAAACAAATCCTTTGATTACCGAGTGAGCTCAGTAGACTCTGTCTGATGACTGATATGACATTTGTGTAACATCAAAGACAATCATGCAATTATCAATTGTATCCAACAATCTCCCTCTTTGGCATTGATGGAAACACAACATGTCATAGGCAGAATGAAATTTGAAAACAAGTCCTTATTAGCACAATGTGTCATCAAAACAATTCTCCCTCTAAGATGATAGACTCTCCCTCTTTCAGTAATCTCCCTTTGTGAAGGAATTACATAAGAACTTTCTTTTTCACACAAATTTTAGAAAGATATGACAGTAAAGTAAATCTCTCCCTCTTTGACAACAAATGCCAAAGACAATAGAACTTAAATGAATTGTAATGTACCTTTAGTACTGATTCATATGCAAAGCTTCCAGATTTGACTGCATCAACAGATAGATTTTCATTTTGGTATGCGTTGATGCATCACTAAAACTTGTTTTTAGTGAATTTCGGATAGGGGTGCAACCCCTAACTTACCTCTGAGATACAAGAATGCATCCTTAGGTAGTGGCTTTGTGAATATGTCAGCAATTTGTTCCTTTGAATTGACATATTCTAATTTGATCTCCTTGTCTTGTACCAATTCTCTGACAAAATGATATTTGATTGCAATATGCTTGGTCTTAGAATGCATCACTGGATTCTTTGATATATTGATTGCACTAGTATTGTTACAGAACATAACAACTGGTTCTTTGATTTCCATCCTCATTCCTTGCAATAACTGCTTAAGCCAAACAATATTTGAACAATTTACTGCTGCAGCAACATACTCTGCCTCTGCTGTAGATTGGGATGTACAATTCTACTTTTTGCTTGTCCAAGAAACCAATCTCTTTCCAAGAAAGAATGCTCCTCCACTTGTGCTTTTCCTGTCGTCAAGGTTTCCTGCCCAATCAGCATCAGTAAATACTTTATAATCCAAATTACCTCCAAATTTATACCATAGCCCATAATCTTCAGTTCCTTTCAAATATCTCATTATTCTTTTGATTGCCATTATATGAGTTTCTCTTGGTTTTGCTGAAAATCTTGCTACAATACCGACTGCAAGGGCAATATCTGGCCTAGTATGTACTACATACTGCAATTTTCCAATCATAGATCTATACAGTGTTTGATCCACTTCTTTGGATTCATCTTCCTTGGTAAGTTTCAATCCAGTACACATAGGGGTTCCAACTGGTTTACAATCCTCCATACCAAATTTTTTTAATATCTCCTTGATGTATTTTGACTGTGTGATGAAGATGCCATTCTTACTTTGTTGGATTTGAAGACCTACAAAGAATTTAATCTCACCGAACATAGACATCTCAAACTCCTTGTTCATTTGTTCTGAAAATTCTTTGCATAGATCATCATTGCTTGTGAAAACAGTGTCATCTACAAATATTTCTACCAAAACAATCTTATTATCTGGACCTTCTTTTATATACAAGCTACTGTTATCATTAGTCCTTTGAAAACCAATCTGAATAAGATAGTTATGCAATCTTTCATACCATGCTCTAGGAGCTTGTTTTAGACCATACAGCGCCGTGTATAATTTGCAGACCATTTTCTTCTTATCTGGATCAACAAAACCTTCAGGTTGTTCAATGTAAACTTCTTCATCCAGTATTCCATTGAGAAATGCTAACTTGACATCCATCTGATAAACTTTGAATCCTTTGTGAGCAGCATATGCAAGTAAGGTTCTTATACCTTCCAATCTTGCAACAGGAGCAAAGGTTTCTCCATAGTCTATACCTTCTTCTTGAGCATATCCTTTGCATACTAGTCTAGCTTTGTTTCTTGATACCTTGCCATCTTCATTTAGTTTATTTCTGAATACCCATTTTGTTCCAATCATATTCTTATCTTTGGGTCTAGATACAAGAGTCCATGTTTTGTTTTTCTCTATCTGTTCTATTTCTTCATTCATAGCCTCAATCCAACTATCATTTGCCAATGCATCTTTGATATTTCTGGGTTCAAAATCAGCAAGTAAACAAGTGCCTTTTAACTTACTTCTTGTCAGAGTTCCTTCAGATTTGTCTCCAATGATCTGATCTGGAGTATGATGCCTTCTGACATATTTAGCCAACACAGGTTCTTTACTTCTTGAATGAGTTTCATTGTTGTCCTTTTGTACTTCAGATTCTTGCTGTTCTGGCTCGGTAGATTCAGACTCGGTAGATATTTGCTTGGTAGAGTCTGAAAGTGACTCAGATTCTTTTAGCTCGGTAAAAACTTCCTGTGTCTCGGTTTGAATTTCCTGCAACTCGGTCATTGATGACTCGGGAGTTGAGGATTCCTGATTAACTGGAGTACTTGGTATAGTATTAGGTTCAATGTAAATAAATCTTCTGTAGTCTTCAGGAACCTTCTTGCTTTCTTCTTCTGATTTCTCTGCAAACTCATCAACTTTCACATGTGCACTTTCTATGACCTTGTGAGTAGATAGATTTAAACATCTATATGCTCTGCTTTTACAAGAGTAACCTAGAAATATTCCTTCATCTCCTTTTACATCAAATTTACCTTTTCTAGATTCTTTCAGAATATAACATTTGCTTCCAAATACTTTCATATAACTTACATTGGGTTTGTAGCCATACCATAATTCATAGGGAGTTTTGAATGAGTCCTTTTTCAGTTGTACTCGGTTCAAGGTATGAACTGCAGTGCTGATAGCTTCCTTCCAGTATTTGATAGCAATGTTCTTTTCAATCATTAGGGTCCTTGCACAATCCATAATGGATCTATTTCTTCTTTCAGCTATCCCATTTTGTTCTGGAGTTCCTGGTGCTGAAACTTGTCTTTTAATTCCTCTTTCAATGTAGAAGTTATTGAACTCATGTGAAATGAATTCACCATCTCTGTCTGACCTTAAGCATTTCAATCTTTTCCCTGTTTCTTTTTCTACTCTTGCCAAGTACCATTTGAATTTCTCAAAAGCTTTTGATTTATTCCTTAGGTACATAATAGTCATCATTCTTGAGTAATCATCAACAAAAAGAATGAAGAACTTTTCTCCAGTATAACTTTCAATTCCAATGGGTCCACATAAATCAGTATGCACAATTTCTAATATATCTTCAGACTGATAGCTTTTACTTTTAAAACTAGTCTTTTCCATTTTTCCAATCTGACAATTCTTGCATAAACCGACCTCAGGTTTCTTTATATTAGGAATGCCTCTTACCTTTTTGAATTTGCTTATCTTCACCAGATTATCAAAATTGACATGACACAACCTCTTATGCCATAACCAACTTTCTTCAATTTGAGCAATAAAACATGAGCATTCACCAAGTTCTAGGTAGAACAAGTTACCTTTAGTTTGTGTGCCAGATCCTATCAGCTTTCCTTGCTCATTCAACAGTCTTGCCTTTCCATGCATGAATTCCACCTTAAATCCGATATTGAGTAACTGTGCCACACTTAGCAAGTTATGTTTAAGACCTTCAACCCAATAGGCATTGTTGCATATAAGTTCTTTGGTTAGAGAGATTCTTCCTCTTCCTTTTATGAAACGAGGTTCATTATTACCAAACCTTACACTGCCACCATCATAATCTTCAAACTGATCAAACTTAGTTTTATCACCAGTCATATGATGAGAGCAACCACTGTCTATAATCCATGTATCATTCATACTTATATGAGAGATAAGAGCCATTTTATCTTCCTCATCACTATCAGAATCATCTTTCATAGCAATATAAACAATTTCATCTTCACTATTATCAGAATCCTTAGAATTTTCAGCCATGAAACATGATTTCTTTCCTTTGTTCTTGAATGATTTGTAATCTTTCTTTCTATTCCATTTATGACTCTTCTTTTCATCATTGTTCTGCTTGTTTGGGCACCTAGCTACAATATGACCAATTTCTTCACATGAAAAACAGATTAGAGGAACTTTACCTTTATATTTTCCTCTGCCTCTGGAGTATTTCTTTGCCAGTAGAGCTTCAATTACTTCAAGATCACTGTCTGAACTTTGGTCTAATTCATCATCACTTTCTGACTCTGATTTTTTTTTGCCTCTATCTTTGAGTGAAAGTTTGGCCTCAAATGCTGATTCAGTGTTTTTGGAAGCTAGAACATAGTTGTCAAAATTGTCTAGTTCAAATGCGGTTAGTCTTCCAACTATAGCCTCCAAATTGATATTATGATTTGCTTCACACCTTCTTTCTTGAATTGCAGAAAATCTGATTGCATAGATGGGAAGCAAGGTTCTGAGAACTTTGCTTATAACCGTCTCTTCTTTGATATCACCTCCAGATGCCCTGATTGCACTGACACATGCTTTGATTCTATCAACATATTTTGCAATGTTTTCATCCTCTCTCATTCTCATTTGGTCAAATTGTCCTCTTAGACTTTCTGCTTTTGCTCTTTTCACATTGTCATCTCCTCCATAGATTTCTTTTAGCTTGTTCCACATGTCAAAAGCGGTTTGACAATCCTTGATATCATCAAATTCTTCATAGCTTAGTGCAGATGCAATGTCTATCATCATATTGTTATGAGTCTTCTTTTCAGCAATATCATTGACAGATAATGTGCCGGAAGGTTCTTTGTATTTTTCATCAAGATATTTCAGTCCTGTATCACCAATAGTAGCCAAATGAAGTTTCATCAATCCTTGCCATGCAGAGAAGTTATTTTTGTTGAGTCTTGGAATTTCTCTCTTGTAAGACATCTTGATCTTTGGCTTAGATCCTTGAAATCTTTTCCTGCAAGCACCAATAAGCTCTGATACCAATTGTTGGAAATGAGAATGGAGTAACTGAGAGGGGAGGGGTGAATCAATTACTACAAAAACTTTTCCCACAAGTCCCTTAAGATGTCAAAGGAAATACTCATTGCTGATACTCATATAATCAAACTGAAAACACAAGAAACAAGAGACAAGAGACACCAAATTTAACGTGGAAACCCAATATGGGAAAAACCACCAATGTAACTAGTTACTGTTTTTCACTCTTCTGAAGTGAGCCCTGTTAGGAGCCAACCTTGTTAAAGGTTACAAAACACACTGTTAGGTGCGACCTTGTTAGAGGATTTAATCACCCTGCTAGGAGTGGCCTTGCTAGAGGTCTTTAGATCAATTCAACTGAATTGCCACCTTGTTAGAGGATTTTACAAAAGGCTGTTAAACCCACGCTGTTAAGAGATTTGAAAACACTGTTACAATTGTTAGAAAGTAACAATGAGTGATCTAAAATAAATACAACTTATCTTTGCTGATACAGATCTCTGTTCTGTTCCTCTAGATCCTCTCTGATCAAATGCAACTCTACATCTCTGATCCTTCAAAAACTTGCTCTGACCTTCCTTATAATTCGCATATTAGATATTCAATCATATCTGCTCGCCTTTTTACATTCATCCTTCCTTTATTGAATTCACAACTTGATCCTTCATATATACCTTTCAGATTATTGAGTCGGCTCAAATACAAGTTACAATTATAAATAATTGTGCTATGAGTCGGCTTCATACATTACATAAAGTAATTAACTTTAATTACTTAACCTTCGAGAAATCCTTCGCTGACCGACTTAACTCGGTAAATACTGCACAGAAAATAATTCCTGTGTTAACCGACTGAGCTCGGTTAATACAGAGAGTTTCGTGAAATCCTTCACTGACTGACTTAACTCGGTAAATACTGCACAGAAAATAATTCTTGTGTTAACCGACTGAGCTCGGTTAATACAGAGAATTTCATGAAATCCTTCAGTCGCCGAGTGAACTCGGTAAACACCAATTTCTCCGACTTTCCTTTGATGACCGAGTGCGCTCGGTTAACACTGTCTACTTCTTTTCTTCGATGACCGAGTCAACTCGGTAAATACTGACAACCTATCTTATATCCTTTGTAAACCGAGTGAGTTCGATAAACACTGTCTTTTGGCAAAAAATCCTTTGATTACCGAGTGAGCTCGGTAGACTCTGTCTGATGACTGATATGACATTTGTGTAACATCAAAGACAATCATGCAATTATCAATTGTATCCAACACTATAGGTTTGTTTTCCCAACATTTTTACGGAGAGTTTAATTATATTAATCAATTGAGAAGAGAAAATACTCAAGAAAATTCGAACTTCTTCTCTTCCCATACTTTTCTCACTCCACATACTAAAACTTTAGAGAGAAGTACGAGTTAAGGTTTTAAGTTTGAGTTTCCACTCTCTCTCCTCCAGTTTTTCTCTCTCCACGTACTAAAACTTTAGAGGGAAGTACGGGTTAAGGTTTTGGGTTTGAGTTTCACTTTTTCTCTCTCCACGTACTAAAACTTTAGAGAGAAGTATGTGTTAAGGTTTTAAGTTTGAGTTTCCACTCTCTCTCCTCCAATTTTTCTCTCTCCACGTACTAAAACTTTAGATGGAAGTATGGGTTAAGGTTTTGGGTTTGAGTTTCACTTTTTCTCTCTCCACATATTAAAACACTCTCTCTCCCTATACTCAAACTTTTTAACCTAATTCTAACCCAAACTTAATTTCCAACTTCCAATTAATTGCCGGCTGGAAGTAAAAATTGAAAGAGGCAAGCTAAAACTGGTTCCTGACAAAGGTTTTGGAAATCATTACACAGGAAGAATGTGCAGTGAAAATGTCTATGGATAGCTACCAAAGCAGAATAGAAATGTAACTTTCAATCTAAGGCTTAAATCAAGAGGCATGTTTGGAAAAAGCTTCACAAAAACTCACCAACAACATGGAATGAAAATGTGGTTCTCACATGATCACGACATTGCTCAAATAGAACCAATAACGAATGAGAAAAAGGATAAATAATATCATGTGTGAATTTGAAAATAGGAGGAGATGCCCAACTATTTGAAATTCCACCTCGAAGATACTTGCTGCTTAGCCATCCCACACAAGTTAAAACATGTGATCTATTTGGCAAAGTCATCAATCATTTCTTCAACCCATGAAATTTGATGAAAGTTAGCATAGCATGTGAACTATTTGATGGAATAATCCAACTGAACCATAGCTCAATACCATCTAGCTCACATTTATGAAGAATGAGTAGCCCATTGCAAAGAAAAAAAGGAAATATGAATGAATGTTTCAGAACTCCCAAACTACCGTACATTGAAAGAAGCAATAGAAAATAATGCAAGACAGGTGTGTCGTTTCATTAAAGGTTCTCTTTATCGATCTGCGACTTTGATAGAACATAGACATGGTGCATGATTTATTTGAAAGACAAAGACAGGGGCATAATTAAATTCAAAACTAGTCTTAAGCGATGCAGCAACAAGAAGGGTGGTCAGTCAGTGGATAGAGTGAGTGACTTGTTTGATGAATTGTATCTTTGTCTCCCTAGCCGTGGTACTTCAGGGAACTATAAAAAAAGGTACATGCATTGTGTAACAAACCGCAGGCATGATTCTTCAAGGAAAATGGTCCTATCAAAGGTAGTGGTAGATAGAAACAAGAAAATGCCTCAAGAAATATCTCTATAAATGTATTGAAGGCGGTGTCAAATGCCATTTTCAGAAATCCCTGTTAGATATGTATGTTGGCAACGATGCACACTATCATGTTATCGACCTATCAAAGCATATTAATGGTGGCATTTAGAGTTGAAAATATTACAATGGACTTGAATACCAAAGCTAGAATCGTATATGGAAACAGTAAAGTGTTTGACAGAGTGCACTCCATTATTGATTCGGAATTCTATGTTCAATCGGGCGTCCATTCTCCATATCAACTACAAAATAGAGCATGTACAGTTAATGTTTGACCATAAGTTCATCGAGATCAAACACAAAGTATGGAAACTCACACAGTATTAATCAAGCGCTGGGCAGAATAGCAACAACATCTATGACATTACGGCTGGGACGAACATCAATGTGCACATACTCATTGCCAATCGAAACATAGAAGAGGGAAGATTGGAGAATCGATTCTTTTAAGCAAGAAAATCTGAAATAGTCTATAGCTGGAAAAAGTCCAATGGAAATATATGTGCATGAAAACTGTTTGACAAAATACCAAGTCCAAGAGTGCTCATATTGTTTGACAAAATGCCTCTGCTACATCTAAAAGTTGAGTTCTCAAAGTGAAATAAAGGTTTGAAGAAGTTTTAATTGAAGAAGATACAACATCAATTTGATATAAAGAAAAGTGGCTATTGACTCTGCACAATTTGCCAGGACAACCCTCGATAGGTGAAAATATGAGGTATCAATTTCAAGGTAAGGAACCTCCTGTAATATTGAAGAGCACACTCCTTGAAATATCTGACACAAAGATGGGGCATTTAGAAATTGCAGACTTCTGGAAGATGATGAGCAAAGAAGATAAATCACCCCTGGCACGTGGAATGCTTGAAAGTGGTCTGGCCCATGCAGGAGGACATCCGCTCGCAGTTCAATGTGTGGAATTGGTTTTAGAATGTATCAAGGCATATGATCAGAATTCGACGGACATCAAGACTGTAGGAGGTGATATCGTAGCAAGATTGGACCCCATATCTATATCCATCACTTTCAGACTGCCAGTAAGAGAGGAGTTCGCAAAAATTTCTAAAGAAGGTGCCCATGCTTATTTTCATCAGAATAAGAAAACATGTCTCAATGTTATTGCTAAAAGTTGGCTCGATCAACCCAGACGAGGACAATCGCAGTTGCCCAGAATGTTACGCAGGAATATCTTTAATGAAGACATTTCTGATATGATAGTTCTTCTCAATAGAGTGGTGGGAAATTAGACAGCTGAAGATTTTCAAGATTGGATGTTTTTGTATATTAATACCATCACCACTGGGAAACAGTTTATAGATTGGGGAGAAATGATCAGCAACACCCTCCATTACCAGTTGACAGGATTCAATGCAAATCAAGGATTTTACATGTCCTCATATCTAATGTATGCAATTGCAAGTATGAAGTCATGGCCCATCCTAATCCTTATGGGGAATATAGCTTAGCCACTCAAATCTATAACTATTACCCCCAGCTGCAATTAAAACAAAGCAATGCACACTTCCTCAGGGTGAATGACACTTTTTCTATGCTCACTGCCAGGGAACTACAAGGAGACATAGGGCTTCGAATTTCTCCTGAAGCGGCCAGTCTCATTAGTATTTATGGTAGCTCCTTCATACAATATCCTCGATTCACTTACATCTGCATTGGAGGTTTCCAAGATTGTCCTCTCATGTTGCCTCGCTTTGTAGATGATAAGTTGGTACTTTCAGAAGTCTGTAGGCAAATTGGTCAAGTAAACAAAAAGTGCAAGAACAAAAAATCAATCCCTTTCCCAATTGCCATTGGACATTATAGTTGTTCTTCTTCTTCGGATGCTCAAAATATTGAGAGATCCATGGTGAACATAACTCTACACTCTTTCTACAGTCGCTTTCCATTTGATTATAGCAGGTATGTTAAAAATAACCTAGCACTTGGACCTGGCTATCTTCATTTCCCCACATTGGAAGATTATTGGGCTAATTGTGAGAATGATTTCGAAGTTATAAAAAGGGACTAGATGAGATTTACAATACAAAAAATCATTGATTACAAAATGGGATGGGATGTGACAGGTGTAACGAAAGACAGGTCAGACTTGATTGATCCTTACTTGTTTGAGCGGATAAAATTACTAGAATTGCCATATATCAATTGGTCGTTGCCAGAACTAAAAGACCTCAAGGAAAGGACTTTCTTTGTGATTCAACGAACTGAGACTTGGTCAAAGAATAAAGTCCAAGAAGCCAATACTACTAAGTCAATAGGAAGAAGTAGTGTAAATAATAATAATAATACCTCTCATGAAGGAACATCAGTTTCAACCATTCCGTCTTCTATTCCTACATCCTCAGGCTCTTTGCATAGCACACAAGGGGGAGATGATGGTGAAGATCCAGATAAACGAGTTGATCTAGCATTAGCATGCGAACTCAACATGGTTACCAGGAAGAAGAGATCAAAACCCAAGGAGAAGACCTTAAAGCCAATTCAACAAATGATTGATGAAGCTCCTGAGATGAATACTTTACCATCATTTGTAGATGAGATGATTCAATCTATTGCATCTCCTACACGTTCATTGTCTCCCAAAAGCACAGAAGCAATCCAAGAGGAGCCATTTGTAGAAAATGTGCATAACTTGAACTTATCATCTACAGTCTTGCAGCTTCCTTCAGTAATTAGTCCATCTGCTAGTATCTCTACATCTTGGTTACAATAGAGTTTGGAGAGAAAGAAGAAAAGAATGATTCAATTGGAAGTGCCCAATCTAGATGTTGTAGCTGACTTGATGCACAGAAGTACAAAGATAAAGAAGACTAAAATGGATTCCAGACTAGCGGTGAGCCCCACTACAGGTAATTTATCTATTGAAATTGCACAACCAGTCACAGAAAAGGACATAAATGAGGCAAATGAATCTGACTTTAGCATCACTAAAGTAGATCTAGGCCAGACTACCCGTGAAGGGAAAGAACACAATTTTCAAGTGTCAGCTGCTGTCCTAATAGAGTAATCAAGGAGAGATAAGCAGGTTAAGAATCAACTCAAGTGTCAAGTCCAAGCTCTTTCTTCATGCATCAAATCAATGGTTGGTGACTCCTTTCCAGGCCCTAGTTCATCCATAGAAATTATACAAGATCCGAAGAAGATGTTTGATGAAGAAACCATTTGAAACGTAGGAGAATGCCAAACTTATGGTAAGATGGTGAAAGCATGGGTACAAAGCATGAAAGAACAGGCATCAGGCTTATTTCAAAATGTTCAAGTTATATTTACCAAAGCGGATCATATACAACAAAGCATTCAAAAAGAATTGACAACTCTCAAGGAACAATGAACATTTTGGAAAGAAATTGATGCCAATTTAGTAGAAATTAAAGGCATGGACAGCAATATAGTCAAGTCACTAAAGTTAATCAGCACTGGAGAAGAAGAGAAAATTGATATATGGCTGGAAAATATCCGGTGGAAGAATGATAGTATGAATGAACAATTGAGTGAAGGAGAACAATTCTTAAACTCATGCAAGTTACTGAAAAAGAAAGCCTTGGGGGATATACCGATGATCGTAGAAGGTATTCCTATTAGTGAGCACACTCAAAATCCAGACATATCTTCCATTTTGGAATGCATAGAGGCAAAAATCAGCATCGAACTTGGCAGTAAACAAAGTTCTGATGCTAGTGTTATGATGAGATCGAGCAGTCTCTCAGTAGCATTGAACTCCTGTACTCAAAACTTGTCAGGTTGTGTTACAGAATTGGATGAAATTAGAAAGAGACATGAGCTGTGTAAGCTGAAGATGCAGAGTTTAATCGTCATTAAGAACAAAACTTTGGCTCAAGTCATCAAATCATTCAGAGCATACAAGTAAAACTTGACTCAGTTGTTGGTAGCGCCTACAAATCAAGGAGCAAATTCAAAGAATTAAAAGTTAGAAGTATTTCTGTCCAAAGTTGTCTTAGAATTTCATTGATGTATTTTGTAAGAAGTTCAACTTTAGAATTAATTCTAGTTTTCATTTTTCTAACCATAGCTAAGCTTCAAGGGTTAGAGTTGGTTATGAATCATCTTCAAGTAGCCCAAACTCCAACTTTTTGGGTAGTTACGAACCCGAGAAGTTGGTTATTCTAGATTGGCTATAAATTCCTAGAGGTCAATGTAATAAGGGACTCTTTTTTTTTTTTTTTTGGGACTTGGATACAGGGAACACTGATGCTCTAATCATAAAGCAATTTTTTGAAAGTGTGTACAATTGTTGTTTTTGTGTAATCAGTTATTTCTTTCTTTCTTGGTGCAAGAAATAAAAGGAAGTACATTTAGCGTTCTCTCTCCAAGGAATCTGGATTGTTAAAGTATTGATTCGTTTATGATTACTTTCATGGTATGATGCTAGTATTTGTGGATGTTTGAATTAGCATTGTGTTGGTGAAAGTTCTCAAGCGTAGTCCTTGATAGCTCTCATTAATAGTTTACGTCATTTTTCTGAAAATGTTGAAGGCGTGTGGTGCATTTGCTATCAATGGTTTTCCTTCCTATTTTCTAAGTTCTTCTTATCTTTATTGAAAAATCTAAAATTTCATCTTACGAGGGAGCTGCCCCTCTAAATGTAGAGGAAGGCTGGATATCAAGGGCCTATCCAACTATTGTAAACAATTTGTCACATACACTCCATTGGGCAATTTCTCAAGTAGCAAATCTATTTACCAACAGATTTTTGGTGACTCTACTGGGGATCACTGAACAAGAAAGATTGACGGTCACCTGTAATGAAGTACAATGGTGCTTCCACATGAGAACATTTTTCCTTTTCTCTAACCGAACCTCGGCTTTGAAGACACCCAAGAAGATATCATCTCAGACTTGAACACTTTAGCCTGGAGGTGTAGACAAAGCGTACAGGAATATCATCAAGTTAATCGAGTTCTTGAAGAAGAAGAAGAATTTAGAGAAATCTTGCGAAGAGCCCCTATTGGTTAGGACGTTGTAGTTATTGAAAGAATAGTGGTCATTCCAAGAAGAAATAGACAGAATCTTGGTCATATTCAAGGGAAAATAAATAATAATAACCATTAAGCTGGCGGATAAACCATACACATGGGTTGATAGACAAAAAGGTTTGGTAGACGAAGATTTTGAAGCCCTTCGAAAGTTAGATTTTAAGCCAGTTACTCCTAAAAAGAAGAAAAAGGCCAAGTCTGTTAGTAGGTCTTCTTCGCCAACCAAAGCTACTATTTCTCCTACTGCTTTTTAAGCTTTGATTCTGCCAGGTACTCTTGTACCTTTAGCTATAAATTTGCAGCCCTTGAATATCATTCTTTCGACTATGGCACATCAAGCACCACAGCCACCAGTCCCATGGGGAGCTGCTATTGGTCCTCTAGATTTAGGGAACCAATTACATGACTTGCCCGTTGGTTCTCAAAAAATTCTTCCCAAGTTTTCTGGTGATGGAAAAGTCACTACTGATTAGCATATAAGTGCTTTCTTTACAGCAAGCGGTGTTCTTGCAGTCCAACATGAAGATGTTTCTGTTCGTCTTTTTGTTGAAACTCTCACCGACGCTGCAGATGAATGGTTTGGACAGCTACTAGCTAGATCAATTATGTCATGGGTAACTTTGATTCAAGCCTTCGAGAGGAGATTTAGGACTGTTGAAGATGAACATTTACTCCTTTCCCAGTTAACTTCAATGAAGAAAGAAGTTCATGAACCAATGCGAGAATTCATTGCTCGTTTTAATCAGATGGTGAATCGAATTCCTGTCAATAAAAGACCCACTAAAGAAAATCAAATGACTTTCTTCATTAGTGCTCAACCTTCTGATGTAAGCTTTCAAATATGAAGGACAAGACCCGTTAATCTAGCAGCCGCACAAACTTTGGCTATTGAGGTGGAAGATGACTTGCTTAGTTCAGGAAAGTGGAGTCGTGACCTACAAAAAGGAAAAGGTCAGCAAGCTCCTATTTCTACCACTGATCCTCTATATCAAAAATTGGCTAATGATCTATTACAACTCAAAAAGAAATTGCCTTCTAATCCTCCACCTCTATATCAAGATATTCCAAGGAGGAATTATATGCCATATCAACAAAATAGACAAACAAAGTGGCTACCCCAATCAACACCAAGATTAGCCATCGAACATCCCTCATCATCTAGTAAACAGGCTGCTATGTGTGATTTTCATCTAACAACAGATCATGATGGTGCAAGCTATCCTGAGATGGCCAGATTCATGCAAATGCATTTGACTACAGAAAAGATAGAAGAGTATATGGCTCCTGAAGATGTAACAGAATCCACTGCTAGTACTTCTTCTATTAACTTTCTGGAGTATGAATCTGATGATGACCAAACTGAAGATATTAACAATCATTCTTGTAATGTGGCTACACCAAGTTGGAGACAAAGATTGGAAGAAAAGTGGGGTAAACAAGCAAAAGAAAAAGCTTCTGATGAGACCGCTAAGAGGATTTTGTCTCGTAAGCATACTCCAGAAGAACCTTCACAAGCAAAGGAAACAGATAAGTATAAAACATCTCCCATTGTTGAAGATTCTTTTGATTTTATTGATCACTGTAAAAAGACCAAAGTGCAAATTTCTCAATTAGACTACCTTAAGGCAAACCCTCATCAATTAGAAAAGTTGATTCAATGTGTTGGTAAAAGAAAAAATTCACTTGAGATCACTATCAACCATGAATCAGAAGTCTCTCTAGAAACAGAAGATAATTTGGAAGGTCTCATGACGGAGAAAGAATCTTTTGTTGCAGCATCCTTGTCAAGTAAACCTGAGCCTTTCCTATGTTTCTCTTTATATAGCCGGATGTAAGTTAAGTAATTGTATCATTGATTCTGGTGCATCCGATAATGTTATGCCTTCAAAAGTAGTCCATGCCTTAGGACTTTCTCTAAATAAACCATCTGGAAAAGTGTACTCTATGGAGGTGAAACAAGTCCCACTGGTTGGCCAGTTAAAAAATGCTCAAGTAGCACTTGCAGCACATCCTGAGAAGAAGTTAAAACTAAATATCCTAGTTGCTGATATTCCTGCCAGTTATGGGATGCTTTTAAGTAGGAGTTTTTGCAAAGATCTTGGTGGTGAGATCAAGATGGACATGTCTCATGCCCTTATCCCGATTGGAGATAAAAAGGTTAAGCTTAATCCTGAACCCAAAGCTAAATATACAGTCTTGAAATCAGATGATCCAAGAGCTGAAATATTGTATTTTGATATTGGGCATGGAACGTACATGATGACATCCACCGAAGAAGATGTAACTGAACCTCTCATGCCTGATATAACCAATGAATTATGGTCAATGGAGTTTGACGCAAGTTCTTCTTCTTCTGGTTCGGGAGCTGGGATAGTGTTGGTATCACCACAAGGAGAAAATTTTTCAAAAGCCTATAAGTTAGCTTTTGAGACCACCAATAACACCACAGAATATGAAGCTCTTCTACTTGGTCTCGAGTATGCAAGAGGAAAAGGAATCAAACAACTCAAGGTATCGGGAGATGCAGAATTAATTGTCAACCAAGTGCATAGACAATATCAAACAAAGAATACAAAATTGAAAGCATATAGGAATAGAGTGTGGGATGAGATTGAGCATTTTGATGCCTTTTCTTTATTTTCTATTCCTCGTGAACAAAAATCCAAAGCAGATTGTCTTGCAATCTCTGCCTCTCTCCTTATTCCTCACCCTGAGTTCAATAGAGATGTTTACATGATAGAGATGATTCATAGACCCAGTGTGCCTGATAATGATCAACACTGGTAAGTTTTTGATGATGATGGGCAAATCATTGCATTTCTTGAGGGAAGGCCTCCATTTTCAGACTTAAAATTTGAAGGATCGCGTAATCATAATGGAAAACAAGGAGATGATCCTGAGATTATTCAATTGGAAGGTAATGTTATCCCAAGAGGATTAGTCACCCTAGAGAGTCTTTTTGATAAAGAAGACAAAAGGAAAGAAAAAGTTGAGGACACCAAGCCTTCTAACTGTTCAGGTTATGAGAAAGTAAATATTGGCTTTGAGGGAAATCCAAAAGTAGTCCTAATAGGGAAAGATTTGACATTAGAAGAAAAAGAAACATTCATGAAATTATTGAGAGCCTACCAAGATGTTTTTTCTTGGGGTTATGAAGATCTAAAAGAATTCATGAATGGGAAATTTAAACATCAGATTCCTTTGAAACCTGGTTCAACTCCCTTTCGGCAAAAGCAAAGGCAATTCAATCCTAAGGTAGTTGATGCTATTTTTAATGAAGTTGATAATATGCTTAAAGCAAAGATTATTTATCCCATTCACCATTCCACATGGGTAGCCAATATTGTTCCTGTCAGGAAGAAGAATGGTGAGATAAGGATATGTGTTGACTTTCACAATTTGAACCAAGCGTCGCTTAAGGATAATTATGGACTCCCTGTCATGGACCATATTTTGCAGTTGGTATCTGGCTCTGAACTCATGTCCATGTTAGATGGTTTCTCCGGTTATAACCAGATCAACGTCGCACCTGAAGATCAACACAAAATAGCTTTTACCACTCCATGGGGTACGTTTGCCTACAATCGTATGCCTTTTGGTTTGATAAATGCTGGGGCCACCTTTCAGAGGGCCATGGATCATTCATTCAAGGATTTCAAGAATAAAATCATTGTGATGTATCTTGATGATCTTACGGTGTTTTCAAAGCATAGAAGAAATCATGTGCATCATCTAGAAGCCATCTTACATCGATGTCGAACTCAAGGCATCTCACTGAATCCCAAGAAGTCTATATTTGGGGTGACAGAAGGTAAACTACTGGGGCATATTGTCTCCAAAAAGGGTATTCAAATAGATCCTGAGTGAGTGAAAGCTATCCAACAGTTGTCACTTCCCATGAGTAAACTAGGAGTCAGGGTTTTCTTTGGACAGATAAACTTTATAAGGAGATTCATACCAGACTTCTTTGAGATAACAAAGTCAATCATGGACATGATGAAAGGGAATACTAATTTTAAGTGGACAAAAGAAGTTAAGGTTTTTTTTGAACAAATCAAGACTGAAATTGCTAATGCCCCTACCCTCTCTTATCCAGATTTTTCTAAGGATTTTCATTTGTATTGCTATGCATCCGAGAACACTTTATCCGCTATACTTACCCAACCTAACAAAGGCAATAACGAAGCCCCAATAGCATTCATGAGTATCCCTCTTAAGAAACATGAATTGAAATACTCTTTGATCAAGAAGAATGCTTATGCTCTAGTTAGAGCAGTGAAACAATTCAGGTTTTACATCCTGAACTCTCACTCCAAAGTGTTTGTTCCTGATTTAGCAGTGAAGACTATTCTGACACAACAAGAAATTGGTGTGAACAAAAGGGCCTCCTGGATAGCTAAAGTACAAGAATATGATCTTGATATCAAGCCTACAAATCTTGTCAGGGGAAAAGGTTTGTGTAAGGCAATTACAGAAGGATCTTCTAAAGGTGAGGAAGAGACAGAGGAACAAATGCCTTTAGTTTTATTCATTAGCAACGTTGATGATTGGTTCTCGAATATTGCCTATTTCCTGACATATGGAGAATGTACTGCTCACTTATCACCTAAAGAAAAGAGGACCTTGAAATTGAAATCTGTGAGGTATGTTCTCTGGGGTGACGCTTTATACAAGAAAGGGATAGATGGTACCTTTCTGAGATGTGTAGATTTTGAACAAAGAAAGGAGTTACTTCAATTATTCCATAATGAGGCATGTGGAGGTCATTACTCAGCATCAGTAATGGATTACAAAATTTTGAGGAATTGTTTTTACTAGCCAGGGATGTTCAAGGATGCGGAAGAATGGGTTAAGAAGTGTGACTCTTGTTAGTATTTCAAAGGAAGAGTTCAATTAGCAACATTTCCCTTGAAGCCGGTAGTGATTGAAGAACCCTTTCAACAGTGCGGTTTAGATTTCATTGGTCCTATCCATCCTTCTTCCACTGTCAGACACACTCACATTTTGATGGAAACTGACTATTTTACAAAGTGGGTCGAAGCTATTCCAGTCAAACAGACAACTTCAGAAGTGGTATGCAATTTTATTAAGCAAAATATTTTGGTTAGGTTTGGAGTTCCTAACAAAATCGTTACTGACAATGCTACCAACTTATCCTCATAGGAGATCTCCTCCTTCTGTTACCAATATGGAATCATTCTCTCTCACTCCTCAGATTATTTTTCCCAAGGGAATGGTCAAGCATAATCAAGTAATAAAAATATTATGACCATTGTGCGGAAATTGATAAATGTCAATCAGAGGTCTTGGCATAAACATTTGTATGATGCACTTTGGGCAGATCGAACCACTAAGAAGAGAGCAACAGGATTATCTCTCTTTGAGATACTATATGGAACTGAACCAACTCTTCCTCTTCCTCTAGAATTATTTGCTTTGAAGTTACAAGATGCCATTGAAAACCATGAATTCAAAGATGCTATTGAAAAACGGATATTGTATCTGACCAAGTTGGAAGGAGAAAGGGATCTGATTGTGAATAGAATTCAAGAACATCAAGCCCATGTTAAGAAGTTATTTGATAAGAAAGCTAGGCAGAGAGTGTTTCAAGAAGGTGATCTTGTCTTACTGTGGGATAAATGCCGAGAACCAAAGGGCTTACATGGAAAATTTGACTCCTTATGGAGAGGCCCTTTCTAGATTAAAGAGGTATGCGGAAAGAACTCTTTTATTCTATCATACTTAAGTGGTACTCAGTTGCCCTTGCCTTACAATGGGCAATATTTGAAACACTATTATCAGTAAGGTGTCTAGTCTGCCACCCTGTACATAGCTTAGCTAGGAATTTTTGTTGTGCCTTCTTTTCTTCTCGGTTCAGTTGTGTTCCCATTTTTGTTGTGCTTAGTCCCTTTTTCTTGGATTTATCTCCTTTTGGGGTGACTCTATAGCCCTTGTGATAAAACATTGTCATTTCTTAACTCTGGGTTCTTTCAGCGTCCTGTATAGTCCTTGTCCCCAGATAGAGCCAGCTGTTTTCCCAACATTTTTACGGAGAGTTTAAATATATTAATCAATTGAGAAGAGAAAATACTCAAGAGAATTCGAACTTCCTCTCTTCCCATACTTTTCTCTCTCCATGTACTAAAACTTTAGAGAGAAGTATGGGTTAAGGTTTTAAGTTTGAGTTTCCACTCTCTCTCCTCCAATTTTTCTCTCTCCACGTACTAAAACTTTAAAGGGAAGTACGGGTCAAGGTTTTGGGTTTGAGTTTCACTTTTTCTCTCTCCACGTACTAAAACTTTAGAGAGAAGTACGTGTTAAGGTTTTAAGTTTGAGTTTCCACTCTCTCTCCTCCAATTTTTCTCTCTCCACATACTAAAACTTTAGAGGGAAGTACGGGTTAAGGTTTTGGGTTTGAGTTTCACTTTTTCTCTCTCCACGTATTAAAAAACTCTCTCTCCTTGTACTCAAAATTTTTAACCTAATTCTAACCCGAACTTAATTTCCAACTTCCAATTAATTGCCAGCTGGAAGTAAAAATTGAAAGAGGCAAGCTAAAACTGGTTCCTGACAAATGTTTTGGAAATTATTACACAGGAAGAATGTGTAGTGAAAATGTCTATGGATAGCTACCAAAGCAGAATAGAAATGTAACTTTCAATCTCAGGCTTAAATCAAGAGGCATGTTTGGCAAAACCTTCACAAAAACTCACCAACAGCATGGAATGAAAATGTGGTTCTCATACATGATCACGACATTGCTCAAATAGAACCAATAAAAAATGAGAAAAAGGATAAATAATATCATGTGTGCATTTGAAAATAGGAGGAGATTCCCAGCTATTTGAAATTCCACCTCGAAGATACTTTCTGCTTAGCCATCCCATGCAGGTTAAGACATGTGATCTATTTGGCAAAGTCATCACTCATTTCTTCAACCCATGAAATTTGATGAAAGTTAGCATAGCATGTGAACTATTTGATGGAATACTCCAACTGAACCATAGCTCAATACCATCTAGCTCACATTTATGAAGAATGAGTAGCCCATTGCAAAGAAAAAAAGGAAATACGAATGAATTTTTCAGAATGCCCAAACTACCGTACATTGAAAGAAGCAATAGAAAATAATGCAAGACAGGTGTGTCATTTCATTAAAGGTTCTCTTTATTGATTTGTGGCTTTGATAGAACATAGACCGGGTGCATGATTTATTTGAAAGACAAAGACAGGGGCATAATTCCATTCAAAACTAGTCTTAAGCAATGCGGCAGCAAGAAGGGTGGTCAGCCAGTGGATAGAGTGAGTGACTTGTTTGATGAATTGTATCTCTGTCTCCCCAGCCGTGGTACTTCAGGGAACTATAAACAAAGGTACGTGCATTGTGTAACAAACTGCAGGCATGATTCTTCAAGGAAAATGGTCCTATCAAAGGTAGTGGTAGATAGAAATAGGAAAATGCCTCAAGAAATATCTCTGTAAATGTATTGAAGGCGGTGTCAAATGCCATTTTCAGAAATCCCTGTTAGATATGTATGTTGGCAACGATGCACGCTATCATGTTATCGACCTATCAAAGCATATTAATGGTGGCATTTAGAGTTGAAAATCTTACAATGGACTTGAAAACAAAAGCTAGAATCATATATGTAAATAGTAAAGTATTTGACAGAGTGCACTCCATTATTGATACGAAATTCTATGTTCAATCGGGCGTCCATTCTCTGTATCAACTAAAAAATAGAGCATGCGCAGTTAATGTTTGACCAAATGTTCATTGAGATCAAACACAAAGTATGGAAACTCACACAGTATTAATCAAGCGCTAGGCAGAATAGCAATAGCATCTACGACATTACGGTTGGGACGAACATCAATGTGCACATACTCATTGCCAATCGAAACATAGAAGAGGGAAGATTGGAGAATCGATTCTTTTAAGCAAGAAAATTTGAAATAGTCTATAGCTGGCAAAAGTCCAATGGAAATATATGTGCATGAAAACTGTTTGACAAAATACCAAGTCCAAGAGTGCTCATATTGTTTGACAAAATGCCTCTGCTGCATCTAAAAGTTGAGTTCTCAAAGTGAAATAAAGGTTTGAAGAAGTTTTAATTGAAGAAGATACAACATCAATTTGATATAAAGAAAAGTGGCTATTGACTCTGCACAATTTTCCAAGACAACCCTTGATAGGTGACAATATGAGGTATCAATTTCAAGGTAAGGAACCTCCTATAATAGTGAAGAGCACGCTCCCTGAAATATCTGACACAAAGATGGGGCATTTAGAAATTGCAGACTTCTAGAAGATGATGAGCAAAGAAGATAAATCACCCCTGGCATGTCGAATGCTTGAAAGTGGTCTGGCCCATGCAGGAGGACATCCGCTCGCAGTTCAATGTGTGGAATTGGTTTTAGAATGTATCAAGGCATATGATCAGAATTCGAGGGACATCAAGACTGCATGAGGTGATATCGTAGCAAGATTGGACCCCATATCTATATCCATCACTTTCAGACTGCTAGTAAGAGAGGAGTTCACAGAAATTTCTAAAGAAGGTGCCCAGGCTTATTTTCATCAGAATAAGAAAACATGTCTCAATGTTATTGCTAAAAGTTGGCTTGATCAACCCAGACGAGGACAATCGCAGTTGCCTAGAATGTTACGCAGGAATATCTTTAATGAAGACATTTCTGATATGATAGTTCTTCTTAATAGAGTGGTGGGAAATCAGACGGCTGAAGATTTTCAAGATTGATTGTTTTTGTATATTAATACCATCACCACTGGGAAATAGTTTATAGATTGGGGAGAAATGATCAGTAATGCCCTCCATTACCAGTTGACAGGATTCAATGCAAATCAAGGATTTTACATGTCCTCATATCTAATGTATGCAATTGCAAGTATGAAGTCATGGCCCAGCCTAAATCCTTATGGGTAATATAGCTTAGCCACTCAAATCTATAACTATTACCCCCAGCTGCAATTAAAACAAAGCAATGCACACTTCCGCAGGGTGAATGACGCTTTTTATATGCTCACTGCCAGGGAACTACAAGGAGACATAGGGCTTCAAATTTCTCCTAAAGCGGCCAGTCTCATTAGTATTTATGGTAGCTTCTTCATACAATATCCTCGATTCACTTACATCCGCATTGGAGGTTTCCGAGATTGTCCTCTCATGTTGCCTCGCTTCGTAGATGATATGTTGTTACTTTCAGAAGTCTGCAGGCAAATTGGTCAAGTAAACAAAAGGTGCAGGAAGAAAAGATCAATCCTTTTCCCAATTGGCATTAGACATTATAGTTGTTCTTCTTCTTCGGATGCTCAATATATTGAGAGATCCATGGTGAACATAACTCTACACTCTTTCTACAGTCGCTTTCCATTTGATTATAGCGGGTATGTTAAAAATAACCTAGCACTTGGACCTGGCTATCTTCATTTCCCCACATTGGAAGATTATTGGGCTAATTGTGAGAATGATTTCGAAGTTAGAAAAAGGGACTGGATGAGATTTACAATACAAAAAATCATTGATTACAAAATGGGATGGGATGTGACAGGCGTAATGGAAGACGGGTCAGACTTGATTGATCCTTACTTCTTTGAGCGGATACAATTACTAGAATTGCCATATATCAATTGGTCATTGCCAAAACTAAAAGACCTCAAGGAAAGGACTTTCTTTGTGATTCAACGAACTGAGACTTGGTTAAAGAATAAAGTCCAAGAAGCCAATACTACTAAGTCAACAGGAAGAAGTAGTGTAAATAATAATAATACCTCTCATGAAAGAACATCAATTTCAACCATTCTGTCTTCTATTCCTACATCCTCAAGCTCTTTGCATAGCACACAAGGGGGAGATGATGGTGAAGATCCAGATAAATGAGTTGATCTAGCATCAGCATGTGAACTCAACATGGTTACCAGGAAGAAGAGATCAAAACCCAAGGAGAAGACCTTAAAGCCAATTCAACAAATGATTGATGAAGCTCCTGAGATGAATACTTTACCATCATTTGTAGATGAGATGATTCAATCTATAGCATCTCCTACACATTCATTGTCTCCCGAAAGCACAGAAGCAATCCAAGAGGAGCCATTTGTAGAAAATGTGCATAACTTGAACTTATCATCTACAGTCTTGCAGCTTCCTTCAGTAATCAGTCCATCTGCTAGTATCTCTACATCTTGGTTACAATAGAGTTTGGAGAGAAAGAAGAAAAGAATGATTCAATTGGAAGCGCCCAATCTAGATGTTGTAGCTGACTTGATGCACAGAAGTACAAAGATAAAGAAGACTAAAATGGATTCCAAGCTAGCGGTGAGCCCCACTACAGGTAATTTATCTATTGAAATTGCACAACCAGTCACAGAAAAGGACATAAATGAGGCAAATGAATCTGACTTTAGCATCACTAAAGTAGATCTAGGCCAGACTACCCGTGAAGGGAAAGAACACAATTTTCAAGTGTCAGCTGCTGTCCTAATAGAGTAATCAAGGAGAGATAAGCAGGTTAAGAATCAACTCAAGTGTCAAGTCCAAGCTCTTTCTTCATGCATCAAATCAATGGTTGGTGACTCCTTTCCAGGCCCTAGTTCATCCATAGAAATTATACAAGATCCGAAGAAGATGTTTGATGAAGAAACCATTTGAAACGTAGGAGAATGCCAAACTTATGGTAAGATGGTGAAAGCATGGGTACAAAGCATGAAAGAACAGGCATCAGGCTTATTTCAAAATGTTCAAGTTATATTTACCAAAGCGGATCATATACAACAAAGCATTCAAAAAGAATTGACAACTCTCAAGGAACAATGAACATTTTGGAAAGAAATTGATGCCAATTTAGTAGAAATTAAAGGCATGGACAGCAATATAGTCAAGTCACTAAAGTTAATCAGCACTGGAGAAGAAGAGAAAATTGATATATGGCTGGAAAATATCCGGTGGAAGAATGATAGTATGAATGAACAATTGAGTGAAGGAGAACAATTCTTAAACTCATGCAAGTTACTGAAAAAGAAATCCTTGGGGGATATATCGATGATCGTAGAAGGTATTCCTATTAGTGAGCACACTCAAAATCCAGACATATCTTCCATTTTGGAATGCATAGAGGCAAAAATCAGCATCGAACTTGGCAGTAAACAAAGTTCTGATGCTAGTGTTATGATGAGATCGAGCAGTCTCTCAGTAGCATTGAACTCCTGTACTCAAAACTTGTCAGGTTGTGTTACAGAATTGGATGAAATTAGAAAGAGACATGAGCTGTGTAAGCTGAAGATGCAGAGTTTAATCGTCATTAAGAACAAAACTTTGGCTCAAGTCATCAAATCATTCAGAGCATACAAGTAAAACTTGACTCAGTTGTTGGTAGCGCCTACAGATCAAGGAGCAAATTCAAAGAATTAAAAGTTAGAAGTATTTCTGTCCAAAGTTGTCTTAGAATTTCGTTGATGTATTTTGTAAGAAGTTCAACTTTAGAATTAACTCTAGTTTTCATTTTTCTAACCATAGCTAAGGTTCAAGGGTTAGAGTTGGTTATGAATCATCTTCAAGTAGCCCAAACTCCAACTTTTTGGGTAGTTACGAACCTGAGAAGTTGGTTATTCTAGATTGGCTATAAATTCTTGGAGGTCAATGTAATAAGGGACTTTTTTTTTTTTTTTTTTTTGGGACTTGGATACAGGGAACATTGATGCTCTGATCATAAAGCAATTTTTGGAAAGTGTGTACAATTGTTTTTTTTGTGTAATCAGTTATTTCTTTCTTTCTTGGTGCAAGAAATAAAAGGAAGTACATTTAGCGTTCTCTCTCCAAGGAATATGGATTGTTAAAGTATTGATTCATCTATGATTACTTTCATAGTATGATGCGAGTATTTGTGGATGTTTGAATTAGCATTGTGTTGGTGAAAGTTCTCAAGCGTAGTCCTTGATAGCTCTCATTAATAGTTTACGTCATTTTTTTGAAAATGTTGAAGGTGTGTGGTGCATTCGCTATCAATGGTTTTCCTTCCTATTTTCTAAGTTCTTCTTATCTTTATTGAAAAATCTAAAATTTCATCTTAAGAGGGAGCTGCCCCTCTAAATGCAGAGGAAGGCCGAATATCAAGGGCCTGTCCAACTGTTGTAAACAATTTGCCACATACACTCCGTTGGGCAATTTCTCAAGTAGCAAATCTGTTTACCAACAAGGTTAGATGATACTAAAAATGGGTCACTCAGTTACTACTAAGTTTGTTGGTAACTGACCTAACTTGGTTTACAATGAACCCATTTGATAACTAACCTAACTTATTTTACACAAGAATCCTTTAATGACTGACCTAGCTTGGTTAATGCTTGATCACTAAACTTCACTTGTTCTGAACTTTTGCTTGGCTGATATTAGAGTCTTATGAGCTTAGTTACTTTTAGTAGTGCTTTGTTAGAATGTAGCATTTGTGTAACATCAATGGAAATATACAATTGAATAATTATTTTCAACAATCTCCCTCTTTGACATTGATGTCAACAAAACATGTTATAAGAAAATGAAAATTAGAGCAATTAGAATGGTTTATAAGATTTTATAATATCCTTAGTTTCATTCTTATTCTTCATCCATGAGAACTCTCTTTGAGATTCTCCCTCTAACATCTTATCTTCAAACTCCATTTGATCAAGTTCTCCTTGTTGTTGATATACAAGTTTCTTCCACTAATTCATGAAATCAATCTCCCTCAACTCTTTTATTATGAACATGACATATTCAATCTCTCCCTCTTTGAAATCAAATATCAAAGACTTTATTCAATTAATTTACAATGTACCTAATGTAATAATTCATATTCAATGAGCTCTAACTTGTTTGCATCAACTTGATAGATCTTCAATGTAGTTAGGTTGATGCATCACTAATCTATACTCTAGTGAGCATTAGATAGGGGAATGACCCCATAGCTTTCTTATAAGATACAAAAATGCATCCTTAGGTAACAATTTGGTAAATATGTTAGCAATCTACTCTTTTGTGTTCACATATTTCAATCTAACCTCTTTATCTTGAACTAATTCTGTCATAAAATGATACTTGATTGCTTTGTCTTAGAATACGACACTGGATTTTTTGAAATGTTGATTGTACTCATCTTATTACAATAGATAACCACTTAGTACTTGATTTCTTTCTTTATTCTTGATAATAGTTTCTTGATCCAAACTATGTTGGAACAATTAATTGCTACAATAATATTCTTCCTCTGCTATAGATGAAGAGATGCAATTAGGCTTCTTTTTGGTCTATGACACTAGCCTTGCCTTATTCCTTAATACTTCACCATTTTCATTCAATTTTTTTCTAAATACTGACTTTGTACCAATTATATTTTTGTCCTTGGGTCTAGGAACACGAGTCCATGCATTTTTCCTTTCAATTTTCTCAATCTCTTCATTCATTACATCTATCCAACTTTCATTATTCAATGCATCTTTAACAACTCTAGGTTCAAATTCAATAAGCATACATGTACCTTTTAGTTTATTCCTTGTTATTGTGCCTCTTGTCTAATCTCCAATTATTTTTTTAGGTGTATGATGCCTTATGACATATCTAGCAAGTACATGTTCCTTTCTTCTAGATTCTGGAGTTGTTTCACTTGGTTCACCATGCTCAAAAGTTCTATGAAATTATGAACTCTACTCAGGTTCCACTATCTAAGACTCAATTTTCTCTGATTGTGACTCAAGTTCCTCTTTTTGGGACTTGGTTTGAATTGTCTCCAACTTGAGTTGCATTGGCTGCAACTCAAGTTGCACTACAAACTTAGGTGACTTAGGTAGTACAATCTACTAAGGTGGAGCAATCTATTGTTGACCAATCACATTTTCTCATGTCTTTGGTAAAGTATCAGGCTCAAAGTAAACAATTTTTTTGTAGTCTTCAGGTTCCTTACTACTTCATTCTTTACTCTTTTCTACAAACTCATCAATTTTACATGTATACTTTCTATAACCTTGTGAGTAGCAAGATTCAAACTTTAAATGCTTTTCTCTTGTTGGAATAGCCTATAAATATGCCTTCATCACTTTTTGCATCAAATTTTACTTTCCTGCTCTCTTTCAAGATCTACCATTTTCTTCCAAATACTTTGAAATAGAAGACATTAGGTTTATAGCCATACCATAATTCATAAGGTGTATGATATGCACCTTTCTTCAATTGAACTCAATTCAAGGTATGAACTATTGTGCTAATTGTTTCTTTCCAATATTTGGATGCAACATTTTTCTTTATTAGCAGTATTCTTGCAAAATCCATGATAGATCTATTTTGTCTTTTTGCTATGGCATTTGTTTGATTCCTTGTTTATTGAAAAATTCATTGAATTCATTAGAGATGAATTCTCCTCCTCTATCTAACCTCAGACATTTAAAATTCTTTTCTAATTTTTTTTCAACTCTATCTAGATACCACTTGAACTCTTGAAAAGCCTTAGATTTGTCCTTCAATTACATTAATGTCATCATCCTAGAATAATCATCAATCAACAAAATGAAATATTTATCTCCAGTATAGCTTTCTATGCCTATTGGTCCACAAACATCTATATGAACTAGTTCCAAGACTTCTTCAGTATTGTAATTCTTACTCTTGAAGCTAGTTTTACCCATATTTTTTATCAGACATTGTCTACATATAGTAATTTTAGGTTTTTTCAAATTCAGAATACCTCTTATTCTTCTATTATTAGTTATAGTAACCAAATTTTCAAAGTTTACATGACACATTCTTTAATGCCAAGTTTTCTCTACTTGTGCCAAAAAGCATGAACTTTTAGTGAGATCTAGATAGAGTAGATTATCTTTGGTTTGATTGCTAGTTGCAAATAGGTTTCCTTTACCATCTATTAGCTTGGCCTTCTCATTCATAAAATCTACCTCGTATCTATTAGAAAAAGGAATTAATGAGGGTGGGTTTGAATTAGTAATCTACAATCTTTTGTCGCCAACTAGATATTATTTTTTACTTTAAACTAGGCACAAAGATAAATCATAACACCATATTTTGTTAACTAGGAAAACCCTAGCCAAGGAAAAACCCCAGTGTGGATGATACCCACTAGATAATATACTGATATATAAGTTCGTTATTAGAGGATGGATCCTATTAGGAGTCAATGAGAAAATTTAGTGTAGAGAGTCCCTGTTAAGAGACTTTGAATCCCTATTAGGAGATTCCAACCCTATTAGAAGTTGTAGTATAGTAGACACAAGATGAGCCCACTGCCTAAACAGGCACTTCCAATTACAAGAAGAACTCACCATCCAAACAAGTAATCAAAATTCTAGAATATAGGTACTATAAATTCTTTCTCAATTAATCTTTGATCTTTAGCTCAATCTTAGATTAGAAAATAGCTTTACAAAACTTTGCATATATTGCTTTCACAAAAGTTCATATATGGTCTCTCAACACAATAATACATCACACTTGCACACACTTCTTCTCGCAAGATGTCCTTTGCATAAATACCATGCTTTTTCATAAATTTCTATTGGGTTAGATAAGACCACAATAAAATTTTCCAACTTAGAGTAAACAACTAGGATGTTGGCCCTAATTGTTTAAGTAATTATTTTGTAAACAAAATAATTCTTTTCCTTTAATTTTGATGTTCGATTTCACTGTTAAAACATGAATATCTCTTTCCTGTATAGTTTTTACTAACTTCCAAGGTTATACACATCATCATCAACTTGTATACTATCTCCATCAAACTTCACTAGTCATAATATAATGTTAGTAACAAGTTACAAACAAAAAAATACATTGTTGTATACCAAATTCATACTTAGACAATTTCTGAGTACCAAAAGCTAAGTATATTTATTTCTAAGGTTTCCTATAAGCATGTACATCATGTTTTTCCATAAATGACAACAATTACATATCTTTATTATCCAATTTTCAACAATCTCTCCTCTGGCATTGATGGCAACAAAATAGGGAAAATTGGCAAATATCAAAACTTAAAAATAAATAACACATTAACATTACATCTATTACAATTTGTTCATCTTACATATGCTCCCCCTGCCAATATACTTTACAATATTATTTTCTCCTCTTTACTTTATTTACAATTTTCTTATGTACTTCTTCCCCTTTGACATCAATTGAAAAGGTTAAGATGTCAAAAACTATCCAAAAACTATCCATCTACAATCAATATCTCTGTAAACATCCACCTTAAATTGACAATATCTTCATCTAATCATCAAAATTTTCCTTAAGACTACTCATAACTTTTGTCCATATATCTTTGCTAATTCAGCAAAGGTGAGAATTGCTCATAAGACATATGATGCAATCTCAACTGCATTAAAGTTGGAGTATAAAAAGTTAGAATAAGTGTCCTTGGCCTTGACACATTCCTCCAACTATTTCTCAACGTTAAATATTTTCAGAGCAATAGAATCTCTAAAATCTAATACTCTTTTCAAAATTTGTTCCATTCAAAGTTCTATTTTCCTGATATCATTATGAATACTGGCCTCTTGTCCTTCAAAATCATCAATTTTGCTAGCAGGATGTTGTAACTAGCTAGATAGAGCCTCTAGTTCACTCATCTTTCCTTTAATCTAACTGTCAATATCCTTAGTTAGCTTGTGAGATAGAGTACACTTAATGTATGGTATCTTTCCATCTTCTTGACACTTCTAAAGTTCCTTGATACAAGTATCAAGACTTAAAAAATCATTCTTAATATTTTGAAAAATGGTGCTAAACAAGTTAGCATCATGTGAGATTTGTGCCTTTATTTCTACAACATTCAAAAAAATTATGAATCCTTCATCAAAATACTTTAGCACCACCTGTGCTTTCCATTCTAGATCTACTTCTATGTGTTGCACTACCAGAGTACTATGTAATATGCTAGTAACCTCCATGAAGTTTCTCTACAGGCTCTTCACTATCTTGTTCTTCTAAATAAGCTTTGATAAAAATGAGATCAAGTCAATTTGATTATCATCATTAGTTTTCAAGCTAGTAAGTGAAAGCAGAGTAGATGAACTAGAAGGTTTAGTGTCATCCTCCTTTTTCTTCTTCTTAGCTACCTCTTTGATTCTTCTTTCTTCTTCCTCTTTCTTTTCTCTTACCTTTCTTTCTTTTTCTCTCTTTTTTGCCTCCCCTAATCTCTTCTTCTTATCTTCCTTTGTTTTTCATTTCATCTCATCTTCAAGAAATTTATACTTGGCCTCTTCTATCTTCCTTTTCTCTTCTTCTAGTAGCCTTTACTCCTCTTCAATCTATCTCAATTCTTCTTCAATATCCTTAGTGTGAGGTTCATTTTGTTTGGATTCTTCAAATGGGTTAGTATCATCAATTTTAATGGTAACATTGGTTTGATCTATCTCCATTGTGTCACCACTTATTGAAACTTTCAAGGTTCTGAGTGCTGGTGAAGATGTTGCCTTGGACTTTGTGAACATCTGATCTATAGCTGCAATAGTTTCACTTCTTATCTTTTGCTTCTAACCCACCTTAAAAAATGGTCTCACCTTGTTGCTCAAATAAGGTGCAATATTGTTCAACAATCTCTTGATTTCTTCTTTGTCGTTAGTCTTGCATATTGTTCTTGACATAGACTTCCAAAGTTCTGGGTCCTCTTCTCTAGTTGGTTCCTTATTTTCAATGAATCTATCATAGAACATTTGATTTACTATTCCTTCAATATCCTTAAGTTTCAGATTATTATCTATAATGTATCTCACAATAGAGATATCAATCTGATCTTTCTCAAAGTTGTTATACAAATCATAAAAAAATTTCATCTGAACAAAGTTGCCTTCATTAGCAATAGTTGAGTTTATCTTCTCTATCTTTAGCTTCCAGGGTTGTTGAGCTTTTCCTATTAACTGCTTACAAGTTGTTACCTTCTCTATCTCTTTAACTTATTGTTCTTGTTCTTCTTCTTCACTAGACTCAACAATTGTCAAAAATGTCTTTTGTCTCTTTCCTAGTCTAGTGGCTTGTTGCTTGACCCTTTTAGTCTAAGTTATGGTCACAATTTCCACTAATCTCTCTTATTTCCTCTTTGTCTCACTTGTTTGAACATTTGACACTATTGCATAAGGAATGCTTTGTTCTAAATATGTCTTTGCAATAGACAATGATAAAGGTTGCACATTTAGTATACCTTGCTTCATAGTTTTCCTAATTTCTTGTGACTCCCTCTCAATCATACTAGCCTCTGGTAAAGTTTTCTTCATTATAGTTCCTATTTTCTTGTGAGATGCCTTCTCCAAGGATGCCTGATGAGCTAATTGGGTAATCTCATCATAAGTTCCAAATCTTTATTCAACTTTTTCCTTCTTTATCTCAACAATAAATCAATGTATCCAACTGCTATATCATCACTCAATTCATAACCTAAGGGATCAAGAAATTTTTCTTGAGGTTTTACTACTTGAATATAAGTAAAATCTATATCAACCATAATAGAAATTTCTTCCTTAAATCTATCTACAATTGTAGGTGCAATTCTAAATCTCTGTCTCAATTTATTTTGAAATGATTTCATTATCAAGTTCCTACTATCTAATATCTTATCTGTTAGATATCTTCTACATACATCTATGGTTTTCTCCATTATACACCTCTCACTACTCATAATCTCTGTGACTGACAAATATGGAAATCTCTTAAGTACATGAAAAAATAAATGATTGATCAGTGACTTGAATCTAAACCCACCATTCTTGGTCCTTTTGATCTTCTCTAGGTTCTCAAGAAGTTGCATTTTTAGAATTTCACTAAAGATTAACTTGTTCCTTCTCAACACATATCTTGTAGGTTGCATAGATGAATCTGATTGATAATTCATCAATCTTTGAACTTGCACATATAGAGTAGGCAATGATTCTACTCAGGAATCTTACATCATCTTGTTTAATGGTGTTGATCACCATGGCCTTTCCATTATAGACTACTTTGGTGTAGCTCTCAACCTTCCTCTTAACCAATTTCTTAGCTATGGGTACGCTGCCTTGTTTACAAAGACTAGTTACCTCATGAATAAGGTCAGTTGAAATATCAACTACACTATCTTCCATTCATAGCTTTCCATCATGTATTCTACTTTGTATGATATGTGTCCACTCATCCATGTCCAATTCTTAGTAGAAATAATATTTGAATAGGTCTTGTTCCTTCAAATGTTCAAATTTGGGCTTCATAGTCATATCGTGATTAAAGACTAATTCCATATCCTTGTTCGTATATTCACTCCCAATAGATTCAAACTTACTGGTAAGATAACTTCATATATCTTCCAAATATACTACATTGTTCGGAGTAATAGATAATGCTAAATTAGGGTTTCCTTCTATGGGTTTCATGGAAACAACCTTCAATTTTGGTCTCTCCTCATCTCAACATTGTGAACTACTAACATATCCATGATTCTATCAAATATGAACTTTTATCGAATAAAATTCTACAAAAAAAATAGCTTTTTTGAAAAGAGGTTTTCTTCAAAATTGCCTTGACAAGTCACTTCTGAGTGCTCTATGCTTCTGATGTGATCACAATGAAGTGGTAATCAATTATTTACTCCATTTATTCCTTCAACTTGAACTTGCATTAATTGCATGCTTTACAAACACAAAAAAAATGTCAATTATATTTGAAATCAAATATCTACTCAAGATATTCTATCTAATCTTTAGATGCTACCCAAGGTTTACCATAGATTCCTTCCGTCATGACAATGCTCCACAAAAATTTTCTCTACAAAATTCTTAGTAAGAACATAGTTTTCATCTTTTGTTATAGAATTGACTTACTCTATAATAACAGTAACTCTTAATTCCTTCATAACTAGTTTATATAAGCTCCAAATTACAAGTGAGCTTAGATACCATCTAAACTTATCTCGATACACATTTTCCCAACTTTGCTACCTCTAGTTTGATATTTGGATGAAGTTTTCAAATTTCGGTGTTGTGAACAAGATTAATTCAACTTAGTTGAATCAAACTTGATAACTGACTTTGATCTTCCTATCACATCATATTCTAACTTTTCTTTGAGATGTCTAATCCTTTTACAAATGTCTCATTGAGTTCTTCTCAAATTTCACTGACTATATTTCTTTGTTTCTCATTGTCTTTGTTAGTTCTAGATTTCCTCTCATGGGTCCTTCTATCATTTTTGACATTCTTTCCATCATTTCTTCTATTTCTAAAGTTTCTTCCATTGTTCCTTTTATCTTCAAACTTTCTATCCATTCTAAACTACTTTGTTGTATGTCCAAAGTTGTTTCATAATTAACATACTGGTGTTCTACTTCTAGGATTTTGTCGATCATTAGGTGCATGACAATTCCAAGCAATGTGTCCAAAGTTGTTACACTTATAACACACGATCTATCTTCTATCCTCATAAGGTCTTCCTTGTCTCAATTTCATTTCATTAGATATTATCTATCTATAGGGTTAGTATTTCTAGACATTCTACTATTCCTTCTATTATTATCATATTTATGTTTTCTACAATCAATTGCTTTATGACCCATACCATGACAATTATGATAATAAAAGTCCTTAACATGATTAAATGACTTATTTGTACAACCTCTTTTCATATGACCTATTTCATTACATGAAAAACACTTACCTCTAAATTTGTACCTAGTTTCCTTAGGAGATTCTACTTGCTTTGGTTGATCCAATATTTCAACTTCCTTTTCTTGTTCAACTTCTTTAGGTTTATTATAAGATTGAATGGATTCAATCCTATCATCAAATTTATATTTTTCCTTCAGATTTGATCTAATCTTAGGTTTTTTTGTAGACATGTTAAATAGATAACCAACACCAATCTTATCACAAGTAGGTCTCTGTATTGACATTGAATCATCAAGCTTTTCTCTGCTAGAATAAAGCTTCTCAAATTGTTGGTTGCACTGAGTTAATTCACCTTTCACAATAGTATTGTACTTATGAAGTTCTTCATGATCTTCTTTCAATGTTTCAAATTCAAATGTCTTCTTTGCTAGACTTACTCTAAGATTTGCATTCTTAGTCTTCAAAATATTTTCAACTTTGCTAGGATCATTCCTTAAAGTCAATTTTAGATGCATTATATTCTATTCATGCTTGAAGATCTTGTACCCTGTCTTCATCTTTGAATAATCATCATCACTAGTTTCAGATTTAGGCTTGGATTTGAGATGTTCAATCTTTTCCTTCATTTGTCCAATTTATACTTTGGAGTCTTCATGTTTGTCCTTTCACTTATCTCTTTCTCCAGTAAGGAGATCAATTTGTTCAAATTCCTCTTCAAGGTTCTTCATCAACTATTCCATATCCATAGGGATCTTACTCAATCTGTTAAGCCTCTTCAGATTAATTAAGCTTTGATACCAATTGTTAAAAATAGGAATTACTTGGGGGTGGGGGGTGAATCAGTAATCTACAAACTTTAGTCACCAACTGGATATTATTTGTTACTTTAAACCATAAATAAAAAAGTAATAAAGTAATATTGAATAGCAAGTGTAACCACACACAAACATAACTCATAACAACATATTTTGTTAACTAGGGAAACTCTGGCTAAGGAAAAACCTAGGTTGGTATGATACCCACTAGATAATATACTAATATATAAGTTCCTTATAAGAGGATGGACCCTGTCAAGAGTCAATGAGAAGATTTAGTATAGAGAGTCCTTGTTAGTAGAATTTGAGTCCCTATTAGGAGTTGTAGTACAATAAATGCAAGATGAGCCCATTACCCAAGGATGTACTTCCAATTACAAGAAGAGCCCACTTTCCAAACAAGTAATCAAAATTCTAAAATATAGGTACTGTAACTTCTTTCTCAACTGATCTCTAATCTTCAACTCAATCTTGGATCACAAAATAGCTTTACAAAACTTTGCATATATCACTTTCACAAAAGTTCACATATAGTTGCTCAACACAACAACTACATCACACTTTCACACACTTCTTATTGCAAGATGTCCTTTGCATAAATACCATGCCTTTTCATAAATTATTGTCGGGTCAGTAAAGACCACAATACACTTTTCCAACTGAGTAAACATCTAGGATGTCGACCCTAATTGGTCAAGTAATTATTTTGTTAACAAAATAATTCCTTTCCTTTTATTTGATTTTCCTATTTCATTGCTAAAACATGGATAAATATTTTTTGTATAGTCAGTACTAATTTCCAAGGTTATACACATCATCATCAATATGTATACTATCTCCATCTAACTTTTGTAGTCATAATACAATGTCAGTAACAAGTTACAAACAAAACAATACATTGTTGTATACCAAATTTGTACTTCAACAATTTCTGAGTACCAAAAGCTAAGTGTCTTTATTTTTGAGGTTTCCTATAAGCATTTACATCATGTGTTTCCATAAATGACAATAATTACATATCTTCATTAGCCGATTGTCAATAGTATCCAATGTTTTTCAATTGTGCCACACTTAGAAGATTGTGTCTTAGTCCTTCAACCTAGTAAGCATTGTCACATTTAAGTTTATTAGTAAATGCAATCCATCCTTTTCCCTTCACACAACATGGTTCATTGTTTCCAAATTTAACGCTTCCACTATCATAGTGCTCCAAGTGTTCAAACTTAGTTTTATCACCAATCATATGATAAGAACAACAACTATCTATTATCCATGTGCCATTTTTGCTAAAATGAGAAATAAGTGCCATCTTTTCATTATCCTCATCATCTGACTCATCTTTAATAGTAATATATACCATTTCATCTTCATCATCACTTTCAAAATCTTTAGCAATATAACACAATTTCTTACCTTTATCTTTGTAGTCTTTGTAGCTTTTAAAATCTTTCTTACTTTTGAACTTGTTAATTTTTTTGTCATCTTTGTTTTCTTTGTTTGGACACCTTGTAGTTATGTGACCAACTTCTTCACAAGAGAAACAAATCAATGGATTTTTTCCTTTATATTTACCGTTGCCTTTAGGTAACCTTCTTGCAAGTAGGGCTTCAATACCTTCAATGTCATCATCTAGTTCTTCTTCTTCTTCACTATCAGATTGTTTTCCTTTTGAGTTTCCTCCCTTTCTACCAAGAGTTAGTTTGGCTTTTAATATCGATTCTATGTTCCAAGAGCTAGGAAGATAGTTATCAAAGTTATCAAACTCAAAAGTTGTTAACCTTCCCACTAATGCATCCAAAGTTATATCATTTTTGGGATCACATCTCATCTCTTTAATAGCCGAAACTCTAATTGCATAAATAGGAAGAAGAGTTCTTAATACCTTGTTGACTACTATCACATCATCTATTTTTTCTCCTACAACTTTGATTGCACTCCACTTGCTTTGATTATTTCACTGTATTTAGAAATGTTTTCATCTTCTCTCATTTTTATCTGATCAAATTGGCCTCTTAGACTTTCTTCTTTGGGTTTTCTCACATTTTCGTCTCCTCCATAGATATTTTCCATCTTATTCTGCATTTTATGAGCAATAGAACAATCTTTGACTTTATCAAATTCAGAATAATTGAGAGCAAAAGCCATGTCAATCATCATTGTGTTGTGATTCTTTTTATCCACCATTTGATCCATAGTCAAAGGATTAGGAGGTGCCACATACTAGCTCTCCAAGAAGCATAGGCATGTATCTCTAATGGTTTCCAAATGTAGCTTCATGAGTTCCTACCTTGCTTTGAAGTTTTCCATATTCAACGTAGGAATCTCTTCTCTATAAGACATCTTTATCTTTATCTTAGGTCCTTGAAACCTTTCCTATAAGCACCAATAACTCAGATACCAATTGTTGGAAATATAAGATGAGTAATAGAGAGGGGAGGGGTGAATTAGTTACCACTAAAACAATTCTAAATCCCTTAGATGTCGATACAAACTTCTTATTAACTCAAATCCCTGCACAACTCAGTTAGAACTAGATATTCACTGCAGCTCGATTAACAAAGCAATCTTGAGATATTAATGTGTACTAACCTTTAGTAATTTAGTTACAAAAAGATAAAGTAGAAATCGAGTAACATTAAGACATAAGACACCAAGATTTAATGTGGAAACTCAATTTAGGAATGTGGTATAAATATACCACCTCAAACTATAAAGGAGTTTATATCAGGTTTGTTTTGTAACTATTGAGTGTTGTATTTATAATATAATAATGACATATATTCACTTAATTCCAGATAGATTATGGGTCTTATTTTCCTCGGTGTGCCTTGGTTGTGATATTGATTACAACATTTAGTTGCAAAGTGTTTTTTTGAGAAGATAGGATATTTATTTTTGAGATAGGAAGATGGGAGGAACATAAAAATAATTGAAACAACTAGTTGCAAAGAGTAAAGGAAGAAGAAGGAAATCTGGGAAATTCTCTAGCAAGGAAACTTTACTAGTTTTATGGAAAAGTTAAAAGGAAATAACCCTGCTATTACTAGGCAGTTCATTAAGACTTGGAGAGATGAGATTGTTCTAGTGGGAAATCAAAGGATGGAGGTGACTGAAGAAATCATAGATGAAGCCACGGGTCTAGAGATGGAAGGCATTAATTTTTATCGAGATAGAAAGCTGTCTGATAGAGTAGTTGATGAGTTTGTGGGTTCAACAAAAGAATGCAACTAACTAATTAAAATAGGTAATTCCTACTTCAACTCAGCTTCCATTTCATGCCCATGGAGATTTGCAATTTTTTTTTGATTATTGAGTATCTTACTTTGGATGGTCACTTCACAAATATTTATTGTCACCATTTCATGTTAGTCAATCATTTTAGGCATGGAATTAGGATAAATCTACCTTTTTATCTTAGAAAATCTCTAGGTAATTCCATTATGGCCTTTCAAAATGATCCAAATAGATATCATGTCTACTATGAGGGGTTAATGGTTCTCATTTTGAACCTTCTAAAGTTAAAAAAGGTGGATAGGCCCAGATAGAGTAAGAAAGTGAACAATTATGAGACACAGGGTAATGATTCAAACAAGGACTTGGACAAGGACATTGAGGATGAAGGGGATGAGGTGGATTTGAAATAGAGCATGAAAGGGGATTTTGGTAGTAGTTCTAAGAAGAAAAAGAAAGTAAAGGGGAGTGAGTTAGACCAGGACAATGACTATGAGGAGGAAATGAGAAAGGGTTCTCAAAAGAGAGGAATTGCATAGAAGGGCTTGAGTAATAGGGGTTTGCATGTGGATAGGGTCTTTATCCCATCTGATGATGAACCTTTAATTCAAAGGATGGAAAAACAAAATTTTGGTGTTAGCTCAAAATGAGGGTGATGACAATGTTCCAAATGAGGTGGATTTAGGCAATAATAGACAAGGGGAGCAGGAATACCATTTTGACCATAACAAGGAGGAGCTTGAGAAGGGGTTCCTAAAGGGAATCATGGGTAACCCAAGGTCAATTTTGAAGGAGGTTGGGACCCTTAAACAATAAAAGTAGGTGATTTCAAAGGACTTTGAGTAGCTCAATAGGATGGCAAGGGGGGAATAGCATATTGATAGGCTTTTTGAAGTCATTGGCAATGCTGAATAGGTTAAAAACTTAATGAAAAGAGTGCCTCCAATTAAAACCAAAAATAGGAACTTGGAACAAGTTAATAAAGAAATCCAAAAAAGAATGGAGAGCCTGGATGTTAGAGTAAGTAATATGGAAAAAAGGATCAAGAATTTGGCTAACAAAAATTGCAACATCCTAAAGATTGTGATAGATAAATTTAATACATTGCTAAACAAGATGGATCAAGCTAAAGGACTTGACTCCTTTGCTATGAATGAAGACCAAGGGATGAGAAAGTGCACAAGGGCCAACTCCAAGAAGAATGTAGGAGGGGAAGTGAAAAAATTGGATGAAATGAAAGCTACTGCATAAAATATGAACATTTTGGCAAACCAAGCTATAGACCTGTTGAAAAATTTGTAGCTATTCTGGTGTTCTATCTTTTTATGCATAGCTATACTTGGCCTCTTGTTTCTATGTATGTTTATTTGTTCACTGAGGCCTTTTACTTTCTAAAATCAATAGTTAGTTCTACTTTGATACTTTGTTAAAGGTTTTGGGTCCTTTAAAACCTATTTTTATGTAATCGAAACAATGACATATATTCTTATGAATATCTCTCTTGAAAAGTTGATAAAATAACCTTTGAGGTTTTTGGGGGCTTCTTTTCAACCACCTTGATAACTTAATTGAAGACTAATATTTTTGTTCATAAGGAGGCCTTAGTTGGTCCTGTAATGTCAAATCTTCAATTTTCCAAAAGCATGGAAATTTTACTTGAAAATCCAATATTTTTGATATTCTTTGATTTTTTGATATACAAAAATTTGTAATTGTGTAGCTATATGAATTTCTAATTTAACTATTTCTGTAAAAATAAAATTACATGGATCCAAGGTAACAATAAGTTTAAAAAAACTAGTGAAAATTAAATTCCTAAATGGACATAAGCCATAACAATAATGTTTCTTTGAATTAAACCTCTGAAGGGATGGAGAAAATAGACAAAATTAGTGTTGGAATTCTTTAGAATAATTGAGGGGGATGAATTAGTTATCCAAGGTCTAGATGTACAAATAAAACTTTTCATAGCTTAGTGAACCCATATCCATAAACAATATTCATGCATGCATCCATTAGATCATACAATCACTTAAACTTTGTAGGTTCCTATCAAATCAACTTTGCAAAAATGTAAGCATGAAACATAATAGATTCAATAACACATTTGACACAATGATTTTATGTGGAAACCCAATTTGGGAAAAACCACCAGTAACATGCTACGCATTCCCACTCTTTTAAAGTGATGCCCTGTGAAAGCCCCACCTTGTTAAAGGTTACAATATACATTGTTAAATGTGACTTGGTTAGAGGATTTCAATCACCCTATTAGGAGTGAGCTTTTTTATAGGACTTTAATTCATTCACTTGGAATTTCACCTGATTAAAGGATTTACAAATGACTATTAGGTCAACCTTAATCCAAAGGATTTACCCTAGACTGGTACAATTATTAGAAAGTAACAGTAAGGCTTGATCTGATATGAACTTACAACAAACTTGCATATTAGAGATATTTTTTTTAGCCCTCCATTCTACTTGGCTTTCACACACTTTAGCTCTGATAGCTTGTTCACCCTTCAAGCATCCATGCTCTTAAACCTTCTTTCTTTTCTTGCTAATAATAGTCTCTTCTATTCAGTCTCTGAATGAAGTAATACATTAGATCTGTTGTCTAACTTAGGTTCTTCCAACATTGATCAACCTTGTTTCTGACTAGCCATCTCTATAAATAAAAAATTAAGATATTTTTCCATTCATCCTCTATTGTCCATTTTAGGGTTAGGTAGGATTAGGTAGGATTTAATGAATCTACCCACATTTTTATTTTAGTCCCGTCTAGAAACTTCTCCTTCAATCCTCTTTGAATTCACCTCAAAATGTTTTACCATGAATTTTATGCCACCAAATTGTTATAGTTATCTTCTACACACTTCAAACAATTCAAGAAAAAATATAGTTGGCTCAGATTCATCAAATCCATAATTTAACATGAATATTGGCACTCAACATCAATATGTTGTCACTTGGTTTCCATACTATTCTTCCACTCATCTTAAACTAGATTACGTAGTAGACACTAAAGTTTATTGGTGCTCAATATCAAAATAAACTTTACTTGGCTTACATTGTATGACTTGACATACATTAAACTTTGACTTTTTTCAACTCCAACTAATTTTCTTCTCGGCTTGCACTAAATTTTCTTGGCACCTACTATCCACTCGGTCAAGCTTAGTGGACTCAATTCTTCTTACTTGTTATTCTAGACTTTGTCAGCATATCAAACCTTTGCAACCTTAAGTAGATAATCAATGTACTATATCATCACTATCTTAATTGATCTTTGTACTCCCTTTACATACCATAACTCAACCTTTTCTCTAGGTTCTTTTGTTATCTCATTTGATCAAATCCTCCTCATCAATAAAATAAATGATAGTATCGAAATCATCTAATTAGTTGTCTTACCAGCAAGTAGTAGGTTTGATATTAGTGACAAAACAATGATTGGAACACATTCTCATACTTGTATCAATCTATTTTCAAAATTAGGAGTAGTGCATCTAAAACTTCATAGGTGCAATCATCAAATGTATAAGACTAAATGATATTTTTACAACTCATCAAATTATGTAGCCACAAAATTGTGTGCACACAAGAAAATTTTCTATATAAAGGATGTAAAAATTTGCTTCTCCAATTTGTCAAAGCAAAGGTATTATGAGGCTAAATGTGACAAACTGTACAATAATAAGTTTGCACAAGCATTTAGTACAATAAGATAATTGGGTCTGTCATTAGTGATGAACATAAATTTATAAAGGAAACACACATTCCAACAAGAAATGGTACACATAGAATAAGAGCACTAATAATATAACTTTATTGCATAAAATACTATCCTCTTTTACATATTAAAATCATGTATTCATAGGGAACAATCTCTATTGATGTGATTTTCAGAGTTGGGGTTTATCCCTTGTAAAATGTATGCAAAAACTACTAAATCTATCCTATTTGTGTGAGGAATTTGGATTTGAATTATTATCCTCCTTTCCTCCTCAATGGACATGGTCAATAAAGTATTTTAATGAAGAGGAAGTTTTTTTTTGGGATCCTCCTCTTCCTCTAGTGCTCGTGGAATGGTTTCTTGCATAGAGGTTGAAACAATATTTCTCTTCATTTTCTTTAATAGCCTTCTTTTTGTGGGTTTGGGTTCTCACACCACTATGACAGTTCTCTTTCTTCTTGGAACATCATTCTAAGATTTTACCTCTTCCAATTATGGTTCCTACTCCTCTTCCATAACTGGAGCCTTATTTTTCTTTCCTTTCCCTTTCTCTTCCCTGGTGAACTATGCTACTTCCTTGTCATGAAAAAAATAAGTACATGGCTTTACCAAAGATGGTGCCTTCTAGGTAGGGTTAGTGACCTTGAATATTTCCCCTTTCTTGGGCTAGGAAAGTACCTTCAAAGATGGCATGTCTCACAGGGAGCCAATTGAAAAGGCTTAGCAACTGACTTCTTTGTTAGTTTAATGATGTATTAGGTGTAGTCTTGACCATGATCACTTTATTTTCTGTTTACCTCTTCATTCATCACAGAACTATCACATATCTTATCTATTCCATTATCTCTAGAGTTTTCTTGTTCCACACTTTGTTTGAAATTTGTGGTCCCAAAAAATATTCTCTCCATTTTTTTGATTCGTTGCATGCTAATTGCATAGGAAATGCAAAAGATTCAATCTTATCCTTATCATCCTTCAAAATCCTTCTATGTTGGCTCCAAAAATGGTTTACATCTAATTTTGTGAGGGCACAAACTCATATATTGATTCTGTGTTACTTGACACATACTGAAATACTGGTGCTCGACACATATACTCTCCTAGTTTGCTCAACACCTATTGCATCCTGTCATGCTTGGCACATGTATGACTCTGGCTCACTTGGCATATGAAGCATCTTGGTTTTCTCATAATCAACTATGACTTGGCACCTTTATATCACTCAACATCTATTGCTTACTTGGCACCTGAAGTCACTGAACACCTCTTGAAATACTCGCTCAACACCAACTGTGTCTTGGCATACATAGTTTACTCAAATTCAATGTAAAAAGTGGTTAAGTGTGTTGACACTCAAATTTCAAAACCATTCTAAGGCCAAAAATATCCCCCTTTGACATGAATGTCAAAAACACTTAACTATGCATTATTGAACTAACCTTATGACTACATTTTTCATTCTGCTCAACATATATGAAAAATTTTGAAATTTGTTCAAAATACCTTGTTACTCCCCCTGAGCTAATTTTCCCTTGACATTCTTGAAACCAAAATTCTGTGCTGATGTGCTTGAAACTCTTTGTCAATTACCCTGTTCCTATATTTTGTACCTGTGTTCTGTATCTGATCTATCAGAGCTATGGAATTCTTGCATTTTGTAGCAGATCTTATATGGAATAGAGTTATCTTCCATATGATTGCCAGAAGTTTGTATCTTCCCCTCACTTTATCTTTTTACTTATTTCCCCCTTTTGGCTATCTACAAACTTTCCTTTTTATTCTCAAAATGAATGAAAGAATGTAATCAGAATTTATAGTATTCTCCCCTTTAGTTATATCTTCATCAAAATATTATATCTCCCCTAAAACATATATTTCCCCCTTTTTGACACTAATGTCAAAGGGTTCTAAGGAGTAATACCATACTTAGCCAAAAAGTTACTATTTACCTCCATTATTATTTTCAGAGCTGTATCACAATTCTTCAAAGCAATGTCAAGTGACTTGTACTAGATGGTAGTCTTTGTAGCAAGATGTACAAGTCCATCCAATGTAGAAAAATTTGGATCTTTCTTTAAAATAGTGTCAGCATAGACTTGTTCCTTGTGTAGGACTTCCAAATGTGGGGTGATAGAGGATTGAATTTGCATCAATTTCGCTTTTATATTGGCTTCCTCTGCTATGAGTACAACTAACTCCCTTTGAGTGTGAAGCAATTATGCAAAATGCTTCTCACTTTGAGCTAGATCTTTTGGCAGTTGCATGCTAGAAATCTTTAAATTTCTTTCCAAGCTCAATATCCTTTGATTTGTTTCTTGTGTGAAGTTGGAAAAATCACACAATTTCTTGTACAATGAGAAAATGTTCTCAAGTACGGCTTTGACCTTATCAATTTTCTTGGCCAACTCTACCTGTTCAAGTGCTATACCACTTGATATCTTCTCATTTACTTTCCCCTAAAATTTTCTCTCAGACCATTCCATAAGTTTAACATTGGTGTCCTGGTCTTCACTTGTCACCTCGTCAGCTATATCAAATAGTTGTTCTATTATGGGCTTTGCTTCATCTAGTGACTGCAAGTTGAATGCATCCATAAAGTTTTCCTTAATGATATTCAATGCTTGCTTGTGTTTATACTCTTTTCTGAGTATTTCCTACCTCTTCCTTCTATCTAAAGTGTTGGGACTAAAAATTGCATGATTCATTTTAGTCACATTTTAAAATTTTGAGAAATCAAGACCCATAATTGCATGTGTACTCAACTGTACCTTTCAAGCCCCTAAGGTGTTTAATGTTTCTAACACCCTCAATTTAGCCTGTCCATATGTTCCCTGAAGTTAAATTGAGATTTTGAGTCATTCTATAAAGTCTCATTTTAAGCTAATGTCAAATTTGCATTTTCACCAAAGTGTCAGATAGTGACAGGAGGCTATGTTTGCTATTGAATATCTTGCACCCAGAAATGTGTCATGATCTGCCACTTGGGGAGTATTTAGTGTCCATACCAGAGAGCCTATGTTTTAGATTTTGAGTCATTTTGAGTCTATTTGACTAGGGGTTGAATCCCTCAAAATTGGTCATTTAAATTTGTCATGCTGATGCACTTTGCACATTTTTGGGAAGCCCTGTTTGATGTGCTATAACTTTGACCTAGTTGATTAAAATGTTGAAATTCCTTTTGCGTTGCATTTTAGATGTCAGAGACTTGTTATGTTTCAAGTTTCAGCTTATGAAAAATATGTTTGATCAGTTTTCAAATGCGATTCCAAACACAATTTTTATCTTTTCACTGGTGTCAGCAAATGCAGATTGATTGGAACCCCTGTTCGTGATGTCACAATTCAAAATGTGTGATTGGCTAGATTAAATGGATTGTACCACTGCATTCTACTCTGAAAATACTATAAGTTTTTTAGTTTTTAAGCCTTGAGGAATCCGTATGCACACTTTTCCAAGTCAATTCCATTTCTAAAAATTACTTTTCAATCAGTGTTCCTAGTTGCAAAATTCCAAGTAGCCCACTTTGAATGTCCTCCATTTGCATCCTGTGATTCTTCATGTGCCCAAATTGCATTTTCATATTGTCCTCATGAAAAAGAACCAGTGCCCTAAGTTTCATTTTCCTAAGTGTCAATTTGCCCAATTTTCAAAGCCAAATCTGAACCCAGTTTGTTGTTTTCTGACTTGTTTATTTGCAGGTGATTCTGAGAAGGAAACTTTGATAGTGAATATCTTCTAACCCTGATTTCGTCATGAGATGAGATTTGACAGGGTAGAAGTAGGTGGAACAAAGAATCAGTGTGCTAGTTTTCAGAGCTGGTTAGGTGTTTGGATCACTTTTTAAAGCCAGCTGACAGGCCTATTAGTAGAAAGTTGCAGTTTGCAGATAAGTGATCAATGAAAAGTTTAGGCTTCTCTATGATGCTAAAGATCATTTTTTCTTGCACTCAATCAAGGATAAGGAAGCCAAGTATAAAATTTGCAAAATTCATGGAGTTCAGTCTGGAGATAAGGGTATCCATTATCCAAGCACTTATGAGGGGCAGTCAATGAAGAGGAAGACTACACATTAGGAAAGAAATAAAAAGACAGATCGAGTAAGAAGAAAAGTTAACGCTTTGAAGGGAAATGCCAATGGGTGAAGGCAAAAATTTTTGCAAGAAGCAAAATGAGACGTGTAACAAAGAAAGTGTCTCCACATTAAGTGCCCATGGCATATAGGACAAAAGGAAGTATGGGTCGTTAACAATGTAACTTGACAAAAGGAAGGATGTTGTTGTGGGGAAGATCATGTTTATTGTAGAGGGAAGCCTATTAGATTGAGGGGAAATGTTTTTGAATCCTTGCGAGATGGTTATGGTGAGATGACATGTGATGCAACAGGACACATTTGAACTTCTTCATGTCTCATATGCACAGAGGCATCTCAACTATTTTAGGAGTTCCCTAAAACTTGTTATATATTTTCACATTTGCTATTCTAGAGACCTGGAAGGATGTTGAAGGTTGTAAAACCTAAGACAAATCATGCAAGGAGGATTATTGAAAAGCGTGCTTCAAAGCCTGTTAAAATGCCAAGAGAATGCTAATCTTGCATGGTACAAATACTAGCAATGTATTGAATTCAGTCTTGACTGACATATTTCATATCAAAAGGGTTGATGGAAATGCTATCAAATACGCTAAAAGGAATGGAGATATTTGACCATTTGAGAGTGGGGGTGAAACTTCCTTAGAATTTCTCTCCCAAAAGACTGATTGCAGTCTATTCATTCTTGGCTCACATTTTAAAGGAGCAGCTGCAGATCAAGGAAGAAGTAGCTCATGTCACAGGAAAGGAAATGAGAGTGAATCCTACGTCCAAGCAATCTAATCCACCATGGAGGCAGAGCATCAGTAAATAGAAGTTGGCTCAGACTAAGAAGTTCCCAATGCATGAGGAACGAGTTCACACCTTGTTTGAAAATAGGATCATGCCAAAAATGGAAGAAACCACGCTGAGAGGAGGTAGCATTTTGAAAGGAAGCTAAGCAAGAGGTGGAGATATCATGAAAGCTCACACTAAAAGGGCAAAAAATGTCTCAAATAGAACAGGGGCAGCACTAGATAGAAGAATCTATGAGTATTAACGCAAGAAAAGGAAAAGATGCCAAAAGACATAGAAACTCATGCCCAAGACAACATACTATCCATGTTTTGTAGGGATGTCACCAGTCAAAGAACTTCCCATGCCGCAAAAGCAATATAATTGATGAATTCATGTTGATAAAGGGGAAAATTTCCATGCTAAATTAAGAGGAAATCACCCATGTAAATGTGGAGAATCAGCAATCAAAAACTTGAATCAGCACATGCAAATTAGAAGCTGTTGCATATTGAGAAAAAACCCACGCTACACAAAGAGGCAGTCAACCTTTTAATGGAAGCCTGAATGCATTAAGACTACAGTCTGAGCAAGGATCAGACTACCCATGCATAGTAAAAAGGAATGTCTACAGTAGGGAAACCATTTGTAGGAGCCATCCACGCATATAGGAATGAATATGTGAGAGGAAAGCCTATTGTGGTTTGTCCCACATTGGCTGGGAAAAATAGATTTTAGTAGTTTAAATACTATTCTTTGCATATTTGATTGTGTCCACAAGAGAGGGTCCTTTTGGAGAGTAGCTTTGTGTGAATGGGTCCTAGAAAACTATGTGGTGACATCAATAGAGTTTTAAATGAAGATGCAAGAAGGATGATGTGGTGCCCAAACTGAAGATCGCTCCGAGATGACGACATGTGGTAGGATCGACCATGCCCGCTTCCTCACAAAAATAAGTTACGCCTAGGTTAAATAAAGTGAGAAAGTGGGATTGCACCATGTGGAAGTGCGGGACCTAGACTATCATGAGGTGGAAATAATGACCAGTTGCAGACAAAGGCATAGGATGCTGCCACGTGGCAGATCCTACAGTGCCCACATTCTCGCAAAAAGATGCAAGGAAGATAAATATTGTGGGAATGCAGGCAGTTGACAAGTGGCAAGCGGGGCCCAAGCTGATGGTGATGTGGGAGATTGGTGGCAGGTTGACAACCAATCAGGGGCTACACGTAGTAGCCTAAGTGGTGCCCAGTGGGTCTAGAGAAGTATAGAGGGAAAATTTTAAAATGCAAAAATAATAATTTTAAATTATTATTTCAAAAAATGATTTGCACATAAATGAAATTCAAGAAGGAATTTCTTCTAAAGTTCTAACTTTAGTTTTGTTTTTTTAATTTTTCAAAACATTTAAAAAATTAAATATGCAGACATGATTTTTATACTAGAGGGGGCATTTTTCAAATCGAGATTCTGGGTGTTTTCGAAAGGCAAAGTATGCACTCCAATATACCACCAAAACTGGGAAGATCTAAATTTTCCAAATATGAGGTCAATTTTTGCATAGGTAGTAGTCTGTTTGAGCTACAAGAGGTTTTCTTCTAGATTCCTATTGTGCAACCGAATTCAGGTATCAAAGCTCAGAACTAATTTCTAACGAGGTGATGACTTGAGTATGGTTAAGAGACAGTGAAAAAATAGTTGGGGTCACATTCACTCAGTAAAAAATGAAGTTTTCACCAACATTTTCATGGGGCAATCAGCTATTTAGTGACTCAATAAAGGATTTCATCATTAAGCAGAGATATTTTGCAAATCAGTTGTAGATAATGATGAAACCTAATTAGATCAATTGGGAAGAAAGAAGAAAGAGGTTTAGATGACAGTTGCATATTAGATTCGAGAATCACCTTTGTCTATATCTTTCTATCTTTTATTCTTTGTAGGGGTTCCATTTTTTTGTTACTGTGAAACCATTGTTGGTAGGAAATGTGCAATCATTCTGTGAGACCACTTCTTTGGATCCAAAACTGTGATTCCACCTCCATTCTTCAGCAAATTCTTCTTGTATGAACAATAGTAGTGCAAATAATATAGATAGTTTAGACATGTTAGGTGTTTTCATGTTTTGATTGCATGCATTTAAATGTATTATTTCAAGGAAATTAATACAAAGGAACAAGAATTTCATTAGTTTCATTCTGATTCTCGTCTCCTTTATCAGTGATCTTCAATGTTTTACAATCTCTGAACAAAGAGGTTAGGTTGTAGTTACAGCTCCTTAAGGCTATATGTTAATTCATTGTTGCTTATAACCCAAGAGGTTGTGTATATGCTTCAAAGAATCAACAGGGTTGCAGGTTTGCTGATGGGGATATCATGTAAGAATGAGGTTCAGATTGAGCATAGATGTCCATTTACAAGTTAAATGGAAAGATCAAATATTTGAAGATACACATATGTCTCAGATATTCATATGTATGCATTTGATTCATGGATTTTCCCAATAGATAAGGCATTGGTCATTTACAGGATCACTTGTTCATGTTGCTGCATATTAGGGGTTTTGTTGAATTCAAAATCTTAAATTCAAATCAATTCAGTTGTTCATGTTGAAGTGGGCATCAAAGTTTAACCCTCACTCATCTTTTGTATGTCATAGGTTTGCATTTAGCTACTACAGATATGTGTCATTTCATGAGTTCTTAGGAGATATAAGGGGTTTTCATCTGCTTAATAGATTCAGGGATATGTTTTTGCACTGGTACAGTATCATTGTAATCTAAGGTCTACCCTCCTAGGTTTAGTAGAGCCTGAAGTAGAAGAAGGGTCATGCCTTATAGTTGGCCTATTGTCAGAAATGGCATGTTGAAAATGGGAGTTAGCTGCCCCTAGATGTGTCACTTTCTCATAGGGATAATTGAAAACCCTCTAGCATTTTCAAACACCAACATAAAGCATCTTGCATTTCAATGATCTGAGCCATGGTGATGGTCTTGGAGTCATAGGAAGGTATTACTATGTCTTCATCTAATTTAGGGTCTCCATAGTGAAGTACCCTAGATACTTTGGTTAAGCTTGAGCCTAGAGTAGAGATTTGCAAGGGTATGACTTCAGTGCTTAGCTTTTGAAGGGTCTTTGTGGGAGTGCTAGTCTTTGGTAGTTCTACCAATGTCTATATGGTGGCCTGCTCCTTTTCTTTTGATGGATCCTCCTTCTCATCAGATTTCCCTTCTTCTAGCTTTTGTAATATATCACCTACTGCTGGAGGTGGTGGAAGCATCAAAATTTTGGTGCTAGTAGCTATATAGGTGAAAGGTGGTTCTTTTGGTTTCACCTTTTCTCTTTGTGGTTCTGCTACTACCTTTTGTAGTTCATCTACACTCACCAATATAGGGCTTGTGCAGAACTATGCCTGAAGAGTGGATTGGTGAAGGATCTTAGAGAGATCCTTTGCAATTAGGGGATTGATTTTTTAAGCTAAATTATCAAGAACATCCTTAATGATTATTGTATCTACAGGTGTGATGGTTATATGAGGAGGGCTAGGAGGTGGCATTTGTGTGTCTTGCACACTCTGTTCATCTTCTTGCTACTATTCAGTTGTTGCCATAGTTTCTGCTTTTTGTGTTTCTTCCTCCTCACCTTTTTCTTTATCCTCCTCATCTTTCTTATCTTCCTCCTCTTTCTTCTTTTCTTCATCTGCTCTTGTTGTGGCTTCCTTCTCCTTCTCTTCCTCTTGCTTCTCTTCCTCTACTTTCTTCTCTTCTACTTTCTTTTCCTTGGTACTAGTTTCTACCTTATTTACTTCCTCTTCTTTGTTATTAGTTATTTTGTAAATTATTTTCCACAATTGTGTGGATTTATTTACTACATCATCAATCTTGTTTTGAAGAATGCTAAAGACTCTATATTTAGTTGCAAATTTGTCACCATGTTTCTTATTAGCCTTTGCTATTTGTCCTTTTTTCATGTCAGGCTTTACTTGAGTTAGGGTAGATTCTCTAATCTCCCTTTCCATTTTTAGACAATAATGCCATTTATTCCAAACTATCTCATATAGTTCCTTAGGCATGGTATTGTCAAGTTTTAGAGGTGTGTTTTTCAATTCTGCCATCACGGCATACATAGATTCCTCTACTCTATTTTTCTCTTCCCTACTAAGCTTATTAAAATCAAGATTCTTTAAATCATTTAAATCTACATTCCTAATCTTTTCACAAATTTTATCAATTGTAGACTTTGGAGGATGACTTACCACTCTAAATTGGTTGTGCTCCTTTGACTCTATTATTTCTTCATCATCAGTATCTAGTTGTGCCACATACTTTCTTCTTTTATTTAGCTCTTCATCAGGCTGTTGACTAGCCTTTTTCTTCTCTTCTATTGCCTCTTTGGCTTTTTATGTTGTTGCCCTTGTAGTAGCCCTTGTTGTAGGCTTCTTTGGTTTTGCTTGAGTGGGTTTTGCTACCTTTTTGGCCTTTGGCTAAGTTGTAGGCTAAGTTTTAGCCTCTCTTCTTTTGCTCAGCTTGAGTAGGTGCTTCCTTGGCTTCTTCTTCCTTGGCATCTTCCTCCTTGTCTTCTCCTAAGCCTTGTGTAATTTCCACTAGGTCTTGCCCTTGCTCTTCTTCTTCTTCTTCTTTGCCACCTACTTCTCCTTCAATATTTGCCCCAAGTTTCTTCTTTATCTTCTTTACTAATTTATCTTTCTTCTTGATAACATAAGCTATCTTTAAGTATATCTCAACTTTTGACTTGACAACATCATATGTGCCAAAGTGAGGAGCTTCCTTATCTATTTCTTCTACAAGCAATGTTTTGGTTGCTATTGAGGCTTCATCAATATGCCACTGGCCTTAGCCATCCTACTCTTGGTATTGCTTCCTAAATGTAGGCATAATCAATGTCAACTAAAAAACATATGTCATTGATGTGTTTTTCAACTAGCGAAACTAGTATTCTAAGCCTTTGCTTCATGGATTTCTTAAAATTCTCAAAATAACTTGCCATTTGGGCATCAAAGTTATCACCCATTTGATCAATGAACTCATTGAATTGTGTAATTGCAATTTTGTTAGGGTTCCAATTCACTTTTCCAATAGAAGGAAACTCTTCCATGGCATAAAAGAATATACACATAAGGACTGGACCAATTTTTCACTGAGCACTTTTTGATCTGCTTATTGCTCCTAGGTTTTTAATTGATTTGCTGCAACATAAGTTCTAATAGATCATATGTGTGATCCTTCTTTACCAGTTTGTATACCACATCAATAGCTATGCATGGCACATTGTTCAATTTGTTGGATTGATAGAATTTGTGAGATATTATTCTTACAACAAAATCTAGAAGAGGATCAGTTACAATGTTAATAGTCATACCTCTTTTATTCTATTTGGCTCCTGTATCTCTTTCAATGATTTCTTTGGAATCACTGCACAAGGTATTAGGTTGATCTAGGATTGGGAAACCTATAACCCTATGTACTATCTTTTTTGTAATCTTCACTGTTCTAGTTTCCAACCAAAACCATCCATTGTAAATTTTGCTCAAGATAATCCATATCCATTCTGTTTTGAAACCAGTAGGGTAAACTAGGGCATTGGTTAAACCATTTCTCTCAACAATCTAGAATTTTTCCTTTAGAATTTTTTTTTCACATAGTTTATCATATGCTTGGAATATTTCTAGATCACTTACTACACCTATCTTGCAGTTATAACACTTTCTCACGTCTTGCACCATAACAATTTTAGGTGGAATGATAGACAATGTGCCAGCTAGGTCATTTCTATAGGCAACTTCAAGGATTGGCCTAAACTTAGGTTGTTTAACCTCATTACTCACTAACTAAACCTCATGACCTTCCTTTCCTTTGGCATTTCTTGAACTAGAAGCCATTATACCAAACTAGGGTTTAAATATATTAAAAACTTTAACTCTGTAGAGTTTGACACTTGATAAATAACTTAGATCATTGAAATGTAGGCTAAATCATTGTTCTAATCGATGCAAATGGCTTCAAGGTTGTTGTATGATTGCTCTTGCTCTTTTCTCATTTTTCTTTGTGTTCGAATGGCATGAAAATGATCAAAATTTGGCCTTATACCTATAAAAACCTAACATTAAATGCTTCATTCATATAGCTATAAACTTGACACTTGAAGGATTCAACATGAATCAGATCCAATTGTATTTTTTTTACTTGGCATCCACTAGATTTCAACTTTACTTGGCTTTCATTGACATATCTCAACTTAGCATCAATCATCAACTCAGTTTCTATTGGCAACTCGACATGTAATGGAGCTTTGCTCGACATTTGAGGACAGTTCAACAGTATTGGAAAACACTTTAAATTTTGACTTAACATCTTTACTCATGCAAATTTCTTCTTTGTAGTACTCCTTTGTTCTTTTGGGACTGATGTAGGATACAACTTTAGATACCAGTCCCATACATTTTTCTTTTGCTTAGTTGGATGAAGTGTGATCACTTGACCTTTTGGGTGATGTGATCTCTCCACTTGATGTGTTGCAGTCATTTTTATTCTTCCAAGTTTTATTCATTTTCCCTCTTATTTGTTCAACCTCAACCTTCTTTTTTCCTTTTTTGGCTTTTGATTTGGCTGCTTTTGACTTTGTTGGGCAATTCCTGCTAATATGTCTAGTCTTCAAGCAACTAAAACATGTAGTTTGACTTAACCATTTTTTGTAATTCCCTCTAAAATGTGTCCTTATGAAATTTTTAGGAATGTGTCCATACTCTTGACAATAGTGACAATTATACCTGGTGTTGTAATCCCAGTTGTAGTGATGACCATGGTTGTTTCCTTTTGTAGGTTGATTAGGTGTCCACATAGGCTTTGATCTGCATTCAAATACTCTATGTCCATATCTTTTGTAGTTGTAGTAGTGGCCTTCAAATCTTGGTTTCCTCATGGTCTTGGTTCTACATTCATGTCTTTGATGTCCTTGTTTTTTGCACTTATGACAAAAGCCTACACTTTTAGGCTTATCATGCTGATAACCATTCTTGCTCCTACACACATTAGAAGTATGTCCCTTTTTACCACTGAAATGGAAAGTAGGTTTAGTTTTCTTACCTTTTTTACTCCTTTCTTCTGCTATCTTGGATGATTCTCCTTGCTCAATGTTCGTGTAACCAAGTCCTGAAGTATCATTACTAGCCCTTGGTGATTTCAGTAGTTTCTCAAAGTACTTGATAGCCTCATTGAGTTTTTTGAAGCTTTTTTCTATCTCCTTCTCTCTTTTCAATTCATTTTGTAGTTGATCATTTTGTATCTTCAATGTACTGATCTTAATGTCTTTCATATTTAGCTCATGATGTGCATTCATCATTTGGCTTAAGGTGTCCAGTTGTATGTTTGATATTCTTTCAAACTCAATTGTCTTCTCCTCTAGTCTATTGGTAAGATTTCTCTTTTCATCTTCTAACATGACCTTGTCTTCAATGGCTCTCTTATTTTGTTCAATCACTTCACAAAGAATTATGGTTTGTGACTCTTGTTCAAGCTTGAGTATTCTGATTTCTTCAGCTTGTGCTCTATTTTTCTCCATCAATTCTACTATTCCTACATCAAATTCCTTGGAATCTCCATTGGAAAATACTTGTGTGGTGTCAATCTCCTTGTAATGTATGTCATTTTCAGCTATGGCTATATGCTTCCTTCTTTTTAAGGACTTTCTCAATTCTTCTCTAGCTTCCTCCAATTTGTGTAGAGCAAGATGCACATCAATCACCTAATTGTTTGTGATCTACCCAAGTTTGAAGACTTCCATCTTCAGACCTTTTCTCTAAGTTGTTAGGCTTCTCCTTATGAGAACTAGTGCTTTGGTACCAATTGTTGGAATGTTCAAAATGGGAAGAGTACTTTTGAGAGGGGGGGTGAATAAGAAGTACCACACTTTTAACCTTTTCAAATCCGTTAAAGTAAATAACTGAAAGTAAACTATATGCATGTAAACAAATTAAATGAACATGGAATAAAAAAATGCAATAACACACATAACACCAAATTTTGGTAACCCAGAAACCATCCATGAATAAGAAGGTAAAACTGGGGTGGGGATGATACACACAAAATCACTGCAACAATAATTGTTTGACCACTTATGATGGTCTGCCCTATGAAAGGCCTGACTTGTTAAAGGCTTTACACTATGTCAATAGTTACTTGGTTAGAGGATTAAAAAAAACTTTACATTAAGTGTCACCCTATTAAAGGATTTACAATAGGCTATTAAACCCACCTAATTCAATAGGATTTTCAATCACCTTCTCCAAAGGTTCTCCCACCTAGTTGTTAAGCTAACCTATCAATATAGGATTTTCAACATCTAATAAAATGGCAAGAAAGTATTAGAAACCTTTGACCTGATTACTTACAATCTTAAATTGTTTATTTTAGGTACTTGATCTACTCATTTTGATCTTGATCCTCTGAGATCTAATATCTAATCATGTCCCTTCCTTTGTCCTGGTCAACTGGATATGTAATTGCTGCTCTGTTCCTCTAAGTCTTTCACACTTCACTCTAAATTTCACTATAGTTTACCTATACATTGTTCTTTTCCACACTTACAATGGGGTTTTCATCCTCCTTTTAAATATTGTGAAGACTTAGGGATAGGTATGGAACTACGATCCATATTGAATCTTAAGTTCCTGCTCATTCCTTGCATTTTTCTCATTGGTTGCATACCTTCTCCATTTTTCTGATTGGTTGCATGATGATTGCATAGGAAATACAAAAGATTCAATCTTATCCTTATCATCCTTATCATCCTTCTTTTTCAGCTCCAAAAATGGTTTACATTTGAGTTTGGGAGGGCACAAACTCATATGCTAATTCTATGTTACTTGGCACATACTGAACTACTGGTGGTCGACACATATACTCTCCTAGTTTGCTCAACACCTATTGCATCCTATCTTTCTTGACACATGTATGACTCTAGCTAACTTTTCATATGAAGCATCCTAGTTTTCTTGGCATTAATCATGAATTGGCACCTATATATCACTCAACATCTATTGATTACTTGACACCTGAAGTCATTTGGCACCTATTGAAATACTGGCTTGGCACCGACTATGGCTTGACATACATAGTGTACTTAGCTTCAATGTAAAAAGTGGTTAAGTGTGTTGACACTCAAATGTCAAAACCATTCTAAGGCCAACACAAGGAGTATGGAAATCCTCTATGAGCTAATTCTTGTTAGAAATAGGGAATATTGAAAGGGGGAGGTAAATTAGTATTCAAAAAACTTAAGTCCAAAACTAGAAATTATTAATTACCATATAACTTTCATATGAACACAAACTAATTATGCTAAAAAATAAAAATAACCATGCAATAGGAGAACTCATAACATCATAATTTTCTAACTAGGGAAACCCTGGCCAAGGGAAAACCATGGTGGGGATGGTATCCACAAAATGATCCACTAATCAAAAGTATGTGGTTAAAGAGATTGACCTTGTTAGGAGTCTATTACATACATATAGTGTCTTAGTCCTTGTTAGAAGCCTCAAACCTATTAGCATTTTTTATATAAAAATACAAAGTATACACAAGAAGAGCCTACTTCCCAAACATACAATATATAATATAGTTCCTTGATACAAAAAGATAGATACAAAAACCTCTTTACTTGCTACTAATATATTCAATACCTAATAAAGCTCTAGCTACTCTTCATAAAATTTGCATTCCTCTAAGAACACATTAGAATTTGCATCACATATAGTTTGTATAGTCTTTCTTAGAAGCACACTTAAATTTTTACTTCATACTCTCTTTTATACCTTTACAATTTACAAAATACTATCCATTTGACCTTCAAGCTTTCACATGTTTTAAAATACAATAATATCTTTCACTCACTTAGGGATAACATCTAGGATGTCATCCCTAATAAATTAAGTAATTATTTTCTAAACAAAATAATTCCTTAATATGTATTTATCTATTTCCTATCATGCTTTGTTCTTCTTGTTCTTCTATTGTGGTTAGTAAAATCATTACATCACTTTTTGTACTGACCCTACTGACTTGTGCTTATGTAGACATCATTTTGACGCTCTATCCTTTCTATACCTAACTACACATGTGCCAAAAGTGTCTTTTTGAATTGCACATATCAAAATTGTATTTGTTTTGCTAGATAAACTAACTGATACTTAGACAATTTTCTAAATATCAATGTCATAACTTGATCTTCAAGGTTCACCTTCTTCATACTAAAGATATGTTACCATCAATAACAACATTAAATATCTACCTTAGCCAAATTGCCAAAAATATCCCCCTTTGGCATTGATGGCAATATATGGGAAAATTGGCTTTAAGTCCCAAAAACTTAGAGCGTCCAAACTTTACAAAATTAGCATTATCAAAATTTTCAAAATTAAAAACTTGTGGATCATTACATTTTTACCATATTTACTTATATCTTCTACTTACACTAAAACTCCCTCTTTGAGTATAGTGTTGGTTGTTACATTACTCTCCCTAACATATATGCTAATTCTCCTTTACACACATATACTTATATATAATTTTCCTCATCTCGCCCCCTTTGAAATCAATGAAAAAGGTTTCATAAACATATATACAAATCAAAACTTGTTATTTAACCTTCGTGGTTGCTTCTGGCTAGAGATTTTTATAATGTAGTCACCGAAGTTATATTTTTACATGGTGAAATCCATGTCTTATTTGTCTTTTACTACATCTGCTACACTCAAGACTCTGCATAAAGCATATGATGTTATCTCCATTGCATCTAGGTTTGTGTAAGAAAAATTATCTTAAGATACCTTTATTGCTAGGAATTCTTCTAGTTGTCTATACTAAATCAATTTTCAATGCAAGGTGTTCCCTTACCAATGAAAATCTCTTCCTCTTTATCTTCTTTTGTAGCTCTAAAAGCTTGATGTCATCATTTTTTTTTACTTGTTCTATTTTCAAGATCTCTTATCTTGGTTGAGGGATCTTGAACTTCTTTCATTATTATTTCAAGCTCTATGAGCTTTCCATTTAATTCATTTGTCACATCCCTAATTAGTGTGTGCACTCCAACACACTTCCCATAAATAGTATTTCCCCCATTCAGGCAATATCTTAAATCCTAAATCTTCTCATCAAGGTTCTTTAGATATCCCCTGATGTTTTCACAAACTTTTTTGAATATCTCTGCATTATGTAGAGTTTGTTCTTTAATTGCTATAATTTCTGACACATTTATGAATTCTGTATCAAAATCTTGGATTACAACTTTGTCTTTTTCTCGGGGTTTTGGTTTAATCATCTTTATTATGCAATCTATCATTTACATCCATTATTGAACTCTTTAGACTCTTAAATTTTCGATTCTTTTCTATTATTTTACTAAGTGATGAGATCAACTTAGTTTGATCATCATCATCTAATCCTATTAGGATTGCTAGTGTAAATGGTGTCCTAGAAGAACTAGTTACACTTTCCTTCATCTTCTCTTCTTCTTTCTTCTTCTTCTTTTATTATTTCTCCTTATTTTATTTTTTCTTCTTCTCTTCTTATTCCATTTTCTTCTTCTCTTTTTCTTCCTTTTTATTCTCTTTATTCTCTTTCCTCTTTTTCTCTTCTTTTTCTTTCTTCTTCTTTTGTTCCTCTTGTAATTTACTCCTCAATTTTCTTGTTTTCTTCCTCTATTTTCTTGTGTTCATCCTCCTTTTTTCTTTTTTTCCTCTTCAATATTTTTCTTCTTTTAATCTTCTTCAATTTTCTTTTTCTTTTCTATTTGTAATATTTTTTCCTCTTTCTCCCTCTTCTTATCTTTTTCTTCTTTCTTCTTATTTTCCTTTTCTTCCTTCTTTTTCTTATTTTCTTTTTATTTTCTTCTTCTTCTTCTTGATTCTCAAAGCTGGTGTAGCTCACTACATTTCCAACATTAGTGCCACAATCATTGAATGGATCTTCTAAAGTATCTAGAGTGATCCTTGTATTGTGCACTTGCACAGTATCAATACCAATAGAGAGTTGTGGGGTTGATTCTAACATTGTATTTGTTGCTACTCCCTGTTCTTGCTTGATGTGGAGGTCATAAAATTTATAGTAGCTTGCTATGTTTCTTTTTTTACCTCATAATTACCTATCATTAACAAAATTTATTTTCTTTTATTTATTAGCAAGGGTTCAACACCCTTCATTATTATTTCCATTTCATCATCACTTTTCAACTCATATAGTTTTCTAATTTTATTCTCTCTCATTCTTCTATCCTCATCTTCTTCTCTTCTTCTTCTCTTAATTAATCTATTATACAAATCTTTTTGTATGTCATCAATATATTCAAATCTCTTATTTGTTAGAATCATATGCCTAACTATGAAATTCCCTAATTGCAGTCTGTCCATGTTATTATAATGACCATAAAACTTAATCAATTGTACAAAATTTCTTTTGTGGATAATTTGAACATTCAAATTCTCAACCTTTGGCTTCCATTTCTTTTCTTCCAGAAGGTTTCTTCAGATCTATCTCTACCTTTTCATTTGGTTTTTCCTCTATTTCTTCTAATTCTTCTTCATTTGATTCAATCATCTATAAAATTTTTCTTCTCTTTCTAGGTCCTCTAGCCATCTACTTTGTTCTCTTGTTGGGTTGTGACTTAGCTTGCTCTTGCTTTACCTTTATCAATGTTGTTGATCTCTTGGTGTTAGTAGGGATTATTGACTCTATTTTTACTATTTCCACTTCCTCTTCACCTTTCTCCTTTTGCATTGGTAATACAACTATAGGTTGTACTTGTGAAATTGTGGCATATCATATAGATTATGCTGTTACTTGTGGTTCTACAATTATTCTTCCTTCAAATGTTCCTCCAACTACCATTGGTTACACATACATGATTCCTTCTTGACCAATCTACCTCATTCTAGAAATAGTTTGTCTTATTGCTACTATGTCTAGTGTCATATTTGCTTCCTACATGATTTTCATCATTGTTGCCTCAACCTTTTTCTTTGAAGATCTCTAAAGATGATGTTGAGATGTCACTTGCATTATCTCTTCATAGGTTCCAAACCTATTGAATTCTTCATCTCTAGCTAATTTTAAAATTACTTCCATATATCCTTCTACTTGTTCCTCAATAACTTCATAACCAAGTGGTTCAACATAGGTAATTCTTGGTTAAAATGGTTCTATGTAGGTAAAATATGTGTCAACCATAAAACATACATAATCTTTGAATTTATTTATAAGTTAAGGTGAGACTCTATATATTTGTCTCATCTCATTTGGAATGATTTTATAATAAGATCCACACTACTATCAATCTTATCTATTGGATGTCTTATATACATATTGGTTATCTTCTCAATTTTGCACTTATCACTGCTAATTAGTTTAGTAATAGATAATAATGGAGATCTCTTAATCAAATAGAAGAACATATAAATAATCAGTGATTTAAATCTGAATTGAATGTTCTTTACTCTCTTTACCCTTTCAAATTTTCTACTAACCATGCTCTCAGGATTTCACACATATTACCTTTACTCTTTCTATACAGATTTTGTAGATGACATGATTGACTCTTTCTGCCATGTCATCCTCTTTGGAGCTAGAAAATATCTTGGATGCCATAATTCTATTGAAATATTCAAAATGGGAAGAGTACTTATATAATTCTGGACACCTAAAGTCACTCGAGACCTGTTGGAATTTTGACTCAGCACATACTGTGGCTCAGCATACATAGTGTACTCGGCTTCAATATAAAAAGTGGTTAACTATGTTGACACTCAAATGTCAAAACCATTCTAAGACCAACAATCTCCCCCTTTGACATGAGTGTCAAAAACACTTAACTAAACATTACTATCTGGCCTTATGAGTACCCTATCCAATCTGTTCTGCATATGTACAAAATTTCAAAATTTGATCAAAATACCTTGTTACTCCCCCAGAGCTAATTGTGCATTGACATCCTTTGCAACCAAAATTCTATGTTGAATGTGCCTGATATTCTTTGCCTTTGTCCTGTATCTGTAATCTATACCTATGCTATACTATTTACACATTATGATTTATCTCCCCCTTAGTCATATCTTTCATATTATTATTTCTTCCCTTAAACATTGTATCTATTTCCACCTTTTTTGGTACTTATGTCAAAGGGTTCTAAGAAGTAATAGTATTTCACAAAAAATGTGCTATTTTCCTCTATTATTATTTTCAAAGTTTCATCCCAATTCTCCAAAGCAATGTCTAGTGACTTGTGCTAGATGGCAGTCTCTACAACAAGATGTATAAGTCCATCCAATGTAGAAAGATTTGGATATTTCTTTAAAATAGTTTCAGCATAGAATTTTTCCTTGTGGAGGACCTCCAAGTGTGGGGTTATGGAGGATTAAATCTGCATTAATTTGGCCTTTATGTTGGCCTCTTCACTTGCTAATGCAGCTAACTCTCTTTTAGTGTGAAGCGATTAGGAAAAATTCTTTTCACTTTGAGCTAGATCTCTTGGAAATTGCATGCTAGAAATATTCAAATTTATTTCCAAGCTCAATATCCTTTGATTTGTTTCTTGTGTGAAGTTGGAGAAATCACAAAACTTTTTGTACAATGAGAAAATGTTCTCAAGTATAGCTTTGACCTTGTCAATTTTCTTGGCTAGTTCAACCCATTCAAGTGCTATACCACTTGATATCTTCTCATTCACTTTCCCTGAAATTTCCTCTCAGACCATTCCATAAGTTTAACATTGGTGTCCTAGTCTTCACTAGTCACCTGGTCAACTATATCAGATAGTTTTTCTACTATGGGCTTTGTTGTATCTAGTGACTACAAGATAAAGGCATCCATAAAGATTTCCTTGATCTCATGTAGTGCTTTCTTATGTTTGTACTCTTTTCTGAGTATTTCCTGCCTCTTTCTTCTATTTAATGCATCTTGCATTTATGTTATCTGATCCATGGTGATGGTCTTGGAGTCATAGGTAGGTATTACTATGTCTTCATCTAATTTAGGGTCTCCATAGTGAAGTACCTTGGGCACTCTAGTTGAGCTCGAGCCTAGTGTTGAGATTTGTAAAGGTATGGCTTCAGTGCTCGGCTTTTGAAGGTCTTTGTAGTAGTGCCTATCTTTGGTAGTTATACCAATGTCTATATGGTGGCCTACTCCTTTTCCTTTGATGTATCCTCCTTCTCATTTGACTTCCCTTCTTTTGTGCTTGTCTTCTGTGTGGTGTCACCTATTGTTATAGAATGTAGAAGCATCAAGATTTTAGTGCTAGTAGTTATATAGGTGAAAGGTGGTTCCTATGGTTTCACCTTTTCTCTTTGTGGTTCTACTACTACCTTTTGTAGCTCACCTACACTCACCAATACAGGGTTTGTGAATAACTAAGCCTATAGAGTAGATTGGTGAAGGATCTTGGAGAGATCCTCTATAGTTAGGGGATTGATGTTTTGAGCTGAATTGTCAGGAACATCCTTAATGGTTATTGTATCTGTAGGTGTGATGGTTACATCAAGAGGGCTAGAAGGTGGCATTTTTGTGTCTTGCACACTCTGTTCCACTTCTTGCTTCTATTTAGCTATTGCCATATTTTCTTCTTTTTGTGTTCCTTCCTCCTCATCTTTTTCTTTGTCCTCCTCATCTTTCTTATCTTCCTCCTCTTTCTTCTTTTCTTCATCTGATGTTGTTGTTGCTTCCTTCTCTTTCTCTTCCTCTTGCTTCTCTTCCACTCCTTTCTTCTCTTCTATTTTCTTTTCCTTGGGACTCACCTCTACCTTATTTTCTTCCTCTTCTTTGTCATCAGTTATTTTATAAAATTGTTTTCCACAATTGTGTGGATTTATTTACTACATACTCAATCTTGTTTTGTAGGATGTTGAAGGCTCTATACTTTGGTGAAAACTTTCCACCATGTTTCTTATTAGCCTTTGTTATTTTTCCTTTTGTCATGTTAGTCTTTACTTGAGCTAAGGTAGATTCTCTGATCTCCTTTTCCATTTTTAGAAAATAAAGCCATTTATTCTCAATTATCTCATAAACTCTCTTGGCATGGTACTGTCTGGCTCTAGAGGTCTATTCTTAAATTCAACCATCATGGCATATACTGATTCCTCTATTTTATTTTGTTCTTCTCTACTTAACTTATTGGAATCAAGATTTCTTAGATCATTCAAATATACATTCCTAACACTTTCACAAATTTTGCCTAAGAAAAAATTTTGAGGATGACTTACCATTCTAAATTGGTTGATATCGTACAATTCTCTTCTTTCCTCATCATCAATGTTAGGCTATGCCACATATTTTCTTCTTTTCTTTGGCACTTCATCAGTTTTTTCACTAGCCTTTTTCTTCTCTTTTGATGCCTCTTTGGCCTTTTGTGTGGATGCCTTTGTAGTAGCCCTTGTTGTTGGTGCTGGCTTGGCTTGTGCAAGCTTAGTCACCTTCTTGGGTTTGGGTTGAGCTTTAGCCTTTGTTTTCTTTTGCTCAACTAGTGTAGGTGCTTCCTTGGCTTCTTCTTCCTTAGCACCTTCCTCCTTGTCTTCTCCTAAGCCTTTTATCAATTCCATTAGGTCTTGCCCTTGCTCTTCTTCTTCTTCACTTTCTTATTCTTCTTCACCACCTACTTCTCCTTCAATATTTTCCCCAAGTTTCTTCTTTATCGTCTTTACTAATTTATCTTTCTTCATGATAAGAGAAGCTATTTTCAATTCAATTTCAACTTTTGATTTGACAACATCATATGTGTCAAAATGATGAGCTACCATATCTATCTCTTCTGTAAGCAATGCTATGATTGTTGCTGAGGCTTCATCTATATCAAGCTCATATCCCAATGGCCTTAGCCATCTTACTCTTGGTATTTCTACCTAGATGTAGGTATAATCAATATCAACCAAAAAGCATATGTCATTGATGTGCTTTTCAACTAGGGAAACTGGTATTCTCACCCTTTTCTTCATATATTTCTTAAAATCTTCAAAATAACTTGTCATTTGGGCCTCAAAATTGTCACCCATTTGATCAATGAACTCATTGATTTGTGTGATTGCAGTTTTGTTTGGGTTCCAATTCGCCTTTCCAATAGAAGGAAACTCTTCCATAACATAAAAGATTATACATATAAGGACTGAACCAAATTTTCATTGAGCACCTTTTGATCTCCTTATTACTCCTAGGTTTTCATTTATTTGTTACAACATTAGTTCTGACAAATCATATGTGTGATCTTTCTTTACCAGTTTGTAGGCTACATCAATAGCTATACATGGCACACTGTTTAGCCTTTTGGATTGGTAGAATTTGTGGGATATTAATCTTATAGAAAAATATAGGAGAGGATCAGTTCTAGTGTCAATAGTCATACCCCTATTATTCCATTTGGCTCTTGTATTTCTTTTAATGATCTCTTTGGAATCACTGCATAGGGTCTTAGGCTGATCTAGGGTTGGGAAACCTATAACCCTATGTACTATCCTTTTTGTAATCTTTACTAGTATGGTTTCCAACCAAAAACATCCATTGTGAATTCTTCTCAAGACAATCTATATCCATTCTGGTTTGAAACTAGTAGGGTGAACTAGGGCATTGGTCATACCCTTTTTCCCACCAATCTAGATTTTTTCCTTTAGAATTATGTTCTCGTATAGTTTATCATAGGTTTGGAATATCTCTAGATTACCTACTGCATCTATCTTGTAGTTATAACACTTTCTCACATCTTGCACCATGACAACTTTAGGTGGAATGATAGACAATGTGCTGCTAGGTCATTTCCATAGTCAACTTTTGGGATTGGGCTAAACTCAAGTTGTTTAACCTCATTACTAACTAACTAGACCTCAAGACCTTCCTATCCTTTAGGGTTTCTTAAACTAGAAGCCATTATATCGAACTAGGGTTTAACTGTATTAAAAATTTTAACTCTGCATAGCTTGGCACTTGATAAATACCTCAGATCATTGAAATGTATGTTGAATCACTATTGAGATCAATGCAAATGGCTTTAAGGTTTTTTTATTATTGCTCCTACTCTTTTCTCATCTTTTCTTTGTATTCGAATGGCATGAAAATGATCAAAATTTGGCCTTATACCTATCAAAACCTAGCATTAAATGCTTCGTGCATACAACTGTAAACTCGGTACTTGAAGGATTCAAAATGACTCAGCTCCTATTGTATTTTGTTTACTCAACCTCCACTAGATTTCAACTTCACTTGGCTTCAACTATCAACTCGGTCATTATTAGAAACTTGACATCCATTGGAGCTTTACTCAGCATCTAAGGATAGTTTGGCAGTGTTGGCAAAAACTTCAAATTTTGACTTGGCATCCTTGCTCATGCAGATTTCTTCCTTGTAGTACTTATTTGTCTTCGAACTAATGTATGATATAACTTTTATATTAGTCCCATACACCTATTCTTTCTTAGTTGGATGAGATGTGATCACCTGACCTCTTGGGTGAAGTAATCTCTCCATTTGATGTGTTGCAGTCATCTTTCTTCTTCCAAGTCTTGTTCATTTTCCCTCTTATTTGTTCAACATCAACCTTCTCTTTTGCTTTGTTGGCTTTTTCCTTGGGTGCTTTTGACTTTGTTGGGCAATTCCTATTGATATGACCAATTTTCAAGCAACTAAAACATGTAGTTTGAGTTAACCATCTGCTATAATTTCCTCTAAAATGTATCCTTATGCAATTTTCTAGAATGTGTCCATACTCCTAACAATAGTGACAATTGTATCTGGTGTTGTAATCCTAGTTGTAGTGATGTACATGGTTGTTCCCCTTTGTGAGATGATTAGGTGTCCACATAGGTTTTGATCTACATTCAAATGCTCTATGTCCATACTTTTTGTAGTTGTAACAGTGACCTTCAAATCTTGATGTCCTTATGGTGTTGGCTCTACATTCATGTGCTTGATGTCCTTATTTCTTGCACTTGTGACAAAAGCTTGCATTTTTAGGCTTATCATGCTGATGACTATTCTTGCTCCTGCATACATTATAGGTATGTCCCTTCTTACCATAGAAATGACAAGTAAGTTTAGTGTTCTTACCTTTGTTACTCCTTTCTTCTACAGTCTTGGATGATTCTCCTTGCTCAGTGCTAGTGTAACCAAGTCCTAAAGTATCATTACTAACTCTTGGTGATTTTGGTTGTCTCTCAAAGTACTTAATAGCCTCATTGGGTTTATTGAAGCTTTTTTCTATCTCCTTCTCTCTTTTCAATTCATTTTGTAGTTGATCATTTTGTATCTTCAATATAGTGATCTTAATGCCCTTCATGTTCAGTTCATGATGAGCATTCATCATCTAACTTAAGATGTCTAGTTGCATGCTTGAGATTCTTTCAAACTCAATTGTCTTCTCCTCCAGTCTATTGGTAAGATTTCTATTGTCATCTTCTATCATGTTCTTTTCTTCAATGGATCTCTTCTTTTGTTCAGTCACTTCACAAAGCATTATGGCTTGTGACTCTTGTTCAAGCTTGACTATTCTAATTTCTTCAACTTGTGCCCTATTTTTCTCCATTAGTTCAGCTATTGCTACATCAGATTCCTTGGAATCTCCATTGGAAAACACTTGTGTAGTATCAATCTCCTTGTAGTGTATGTCATTTTCAGCTATGGCTATATCCTTTCGTCTCTTCAAGGACTTTCTCAATTCTTCTCTGGCTTCCTACAATTTGTGTAGGGTGAGTTGCACATCAATTACCTGATTGTCTATGATCTTCCCAAGTTGGAAAACTTCCATCTTTAGACCTTTTCTCTAAGATGCTAGGCTACTCCTTGTGAGAACTATACTCTAATACCAATTGTTGAAATATTCAAAATGGGAAGAGTAGTTATATAATGCTTGACACCTGATGTCACTCAGCACCTATTAGAATTCTGACTCGACACATATTATGGCTTGACATACATAGTATACTCAGCTTCAATGTAAAAAGTGGTTAAGTGTGTTGACACTCAAATGTCAAAACCATTCTAAGACCAACAAATTCTACATATAAATATTATAGCATGCTATTTTATCTTTCTTATTACAATTCCTTGCCCTTTGTACTTAGACTTACTATTTTCTAGCACAAGTTTCTTAGCATTCTTCTCATTGGTTGGGATTAATCCTTCATTGTATAGACTAGTCACCTTGTGAGTTAGGTGAGCTAATATCTCTCCCACATTCTCTCCTAACCAAAAATTTTCATGATGAATCCTAATCAGCATGATCTTTGTCCAATCCTCATTGTCAAAATCATGTGAACATAAGATTTTAATCATATCATTCTATTCTAGATATTCATAACCACTCTTAAAGCTCATGTCTTGGTTGTAGATATGATTAAATTTATTTTTTATTCTTTCCTCACCTACTATTTCAAATTTTCTCCTAAGATAGCTTCCTATGTTCCCCAAATATAACACTCCATCTAGAATAATAAAAAATACTACTATAGGGTCTTCTGCTAAAGGTTGAATTGGGTTTATCTTCACTTTTGGTTTATTCTCAACCTCAACATTACAAAAAAAAATCCTATCCATGATTATCATAAATTTTGATTTCAAGTTCACAAATGAGCTGTCAAAATTTGATAAATACCTTAATTTCATAGAATATAGGGTTTATGATGATTTCACTTCAATGTTACCTACATTGACTTGTATTCACACTCAATTCACAACTCATAAAACATTTGAATGATACTCAACATATCAATTCTAACTCTTTAATGTTTTTTCATTTACCAACTGCATTAATTGCGTAAGTAAGAAATCACCAAAAAGTTGTTTCTAGTTACCAAGAAACTCAATTTATTTTATACACTAACATACGATCTCCAAATCATCTACGCTCTTAATCATAAGTTCAAACCATCATGTTGTACCTCATACTAACTGCACAAACCTTAACTCACTTTTTGTTATCACTTTTACCTTTATGGTGCTTGATCTCTTATCTAAAGTACTTAATTCAAGTAAAATGAATCAAATACAATTATAAACTTCAAACTTCCTTTAGGTGCATCAAATGAAAATACTTGTAATACTAAACATGAAATAGATGGATCTTTGGATTTGAAAAATAAATCTTCAGATTCTTCTATGTGTTCTTTCAAACTTTCTTTCTGACTATAATTGTAGCTATCACTCCTAACATTTCTATTTTTTGTGTTCCTTTTGAAATTTGGATTCCTATTGATGTTCCTCATATCTATTATGCAAAATCTTTCGATATGACCAAAATTATTGCATAACTAACATATTGGTGTAGTGTTACCAAATCTAGGTCCTAGCTCATTTACAAGTGCTTTGCAATTTTTGGCTATGTGTCCAAAGTTGTTGCATTTGTAACACACAATGTTGTTCTTTGATCTATGAATTCATTCATTGGATCTTGATCTTTCTCATATAGATTTAGTACCTCTAAAAATTGTACTATTTCTACTATTATTATCAAATTTAGGTTTCTTAAAATTAATTTCTCTATGACCAAAACCATGATAATTATAACAATAAAAATTAGTAACATGTTTAAATGGCTTACTTATGCTTCCCTTTTCATATGACTAATTTTATTACATGCAAATAATCTCCCTTTAAATTGATACCTTACTTCCTTGGGTGATTTAGGTTGCTCAAGTTTCTTAGGTCATCAATTTGTTTAGGTTGATCAACTTGTTCAATCTCCTTGGGTACTTTATTAGATAGATTTGACTCAACATTATTCACATCCTCTTTCTCTTTTATAGGCTGATGAGTTTTAGGAATAGCTTCCTTTCTAGCTTCAGATTTTTGAGCATTTTTTTCTCCAATAAGGTATCCAAGACCAGTCTTATCATAAGAAGGTCTTTGAAAGTATAAATTCTCATCAATTTTCTCACTACTAGAATATAACTTTTCTAATTATTTCTTAGTCTGTGTTAACTCTCCTTTCACAATAGTTTTTTATTTCACAAGTTCTTCATACTTTAACTTGGTGGATATAACTTTTATAAGATGAGATCTTAGATTTGCATTCTCACATTTCATATCTGATTCAATTTTTCCATCATCTTTCCTTAAGCTCAATTTCAGTTTAGTGATCTTCAATTCATGTTTCAAGATCTCATTTTATTTCTTCAATCTAAAAACTTCATCACTATCCTTAATTTGATATTTATGATCCTTTCTAGATTTGAGATGATCAATCTTCTCTTTTAGCTTAACAATGTAGTCTTTTGCATCTTCTTATCTTTCTTTTAGGTTATCTCTTTCTTTAGTCATAATGTCAATCTACTCAAAAGATTCTTGTAGTGTATTTTATAACTATTCCATATCCATAGGAATCTTACTCAAGTTGTTAATCCTCTTCTAAGTAACTATTCTCTAATACCAATTGTTAGAAATAGGGAATAGTGAGAGGGGGGTGAATTGGTATTCTACAAACTTTAGCCAAGAAATGGATATTATTAATTACCTTATAAGTTGCATATGAAAGAAAACCAATTATGTTGAACAATAAAAATAACAACAAAATAAGAGAACTCATAACAACATATTTTGTTAACTAGGAAAACCCTGGCCAAGGGAAAACCCTAGTAGGGATGGTACCCACAAAATATGATGCATAAGCATCCTGGGTTGCATTGCTATCTTGCATGTTTGCCAAGTTTATTAGTTGTTTCCAAGTTGCAATGCCTTGTATTTTCAAGTTCCTTTGGTTATCAATTTTCTTTGGTTTTTGAGTTCATTTTATTGATGAGTTTGCCCAGTTATAACATCTTGTTAGGTCCTTCATTTACCAAGTTGTCTATGTGCAATTTCTTGTTGGAGCCAACCTTTGCATTTAATTTTGTGATAGGTATTTGTTGAGAGCTGACTTGTGACTTATTTTGGAATTTAATGTAATTATTTAATCAATTGATATTTTCAATAGGCTAACTTGTGGTCATGCATGTATTTAATGGGGTCTTGGGTAGAGTCTTAAGTATCAAAGTAGTGTAGGAAGAGTAGAAGAAAGTTGGGGAATGGGAAGTTTATCATTGTGGATCAAATTTGAATTGTAATGTTGGCCATAACCCAAAAGGCCTTACATTTGGGCATGCATTTGATATTTTGATGAATCTATAAGGCATCTTTTCTCTTTTATCTTCTCTAGTTGTTATTGTTTGTGTTTTCTTTTTACTATGTTTACTTTCATAGGCGACTTGGATAGCTAGGTGGGCCTTTGGCCCTAGTTATCTAATATCTCCTTGCGTCAGGTGGAAATTAGAGCTTGAGGTTCATTCTTATGGAGATTGGATTGTGTATAACCCTAAGTGAATTTGGTTGTAGGGTTGAAATTTGTAGATTTGACCTATAACTTGTAGAGTGTTACTATCTTGAAGGAACCTAATTGTAGCAATGGTTCAAGGTAGAGGAAATGCTAACAATGCCATATTGGATACATTGAGACAAATTGTAGCCAGATTCAATGTTGTGGAGACAATCTAGACGAGAGGAGCACATCTTGATGATGTGAGTGATGATGAAGCCACAACACAAAACCCTAATCTAGAACCTAAAGAAGATAAAGCTGAGGCATGATTATTGAGAGCATTATTAAGGGAACATTCAAAACCTATCATAGAAGTTGTTCCTTATGATGAAAAATTATATACCAATGCTATATTGGATTAGATCTTTGAAATGGATAATTTCTTTGAGTATGAAAACACTCCTAATAAAAGGAAGGTGAAAATTGCAGTTACTAGGTTGAAAGGACATACCTCACTATGGTGGGAAAATTTACAAACTAGTAGATAAAGGAGAGGAAAGGAGAAGATTAGGACTTGGCCAAAAATGGTGAACAAGGTAGAGAACAAGTTCCTTCCTATTGATTACCAAGTTATATTGTTGAGAAAAATGCAAAATTTAAGACAAAGAGATGAGAATGTGAAGGATTATGCTAAGGAATTATATAGATTGGACATCAGATATGGACATGTGGACGATGATGTTGAGAAAATTACAAGATACATAAATGGATTGAGATCTAGAATTTAAGATGAGATAAGTTTTGTGAAACTGGAAAGTGTGAAGGAAGCATATCAATATGACTTGAAAGATGAGGAGATCTTGAAAAAGAAGTATGAATAATGATAAAGAGGTAGAGGTGGTAGATTCCAGAGAGGCAGATGTAGATCTTATGGAGAAGGTTGTTAATTTGACAATTTTTTTCAAGATATGGGAAAATCTAAATGGAAGAATGATGACAAAGGAAAGACTAAGTGGAAAGGTGAAAATTCTTACTAAGGAGGTACTGGTTCTTACTGAGGAAGAGGTAATTCTTATTCTAGAGGTGGCTTTCATGGTAATTGTTTTGGATGTGGTAAAGGGGTACAAATCCTTTGAGTGTAGATCCTTTGAAAGAGGGAAAGGTAATGGAAATGTTGTGGTTCAAGGAGAGACTGAGGGTTGGATGTTAGGCTAGAGAAAATATGATGGTGAGAATAACCTTATGTATAAGGGAAGTGATGAGGAACCCATCCTAAGGAGAAGTCTAACCAGATGTAAAATGGCTGGAAAATGTTGCAAGGTGATAATTGATAGTGGAAATTCTACAAATTTAACATAAGAAGAATTGGTTACAAAGTTATAGTTGCAAAGGTTGGTGCATCCTAAACCCTATCATGTTTCATGGACTAAAGATGAACATAAGATATTGGTAAGTGAACAATGTATTGTGAAGTTCAAGATTGAACATTATTTTGATGAAGTTCTGTGTTATAGTATGCATATGGATTGTTGTCATATTATGTTGGGTAGACCTTGGCAATATGATAGATATGCTATATATGATGGAAGATTGAATCAATATACTCTTTGGGTGAATGGAATTTTTTTTTTTTGCCTTTGACTCAAATTCAAGATGAGGTTAATTTTACTACTATGAGAATTTACATGGTTAATGGAAAGCAATTTGAAAAAGAAATGAAGAAGGAAAAAAATCTATTTTTCCATAATTCCTAAGAGACTGAGTTGTGCTAGTAGCAGCCAACCATTAGATAATAGTGCTAACCTAGTGCCATTTAGTAATGAGTGAGTGATAGAAGGTAGTGGTAACTAAGTGACATCACAAACTAGTAGTATTGACCGACTACTAGTGGAAATTACAAAATTGATGAAAGAGTATAAGGATATTGTTGAAATGGATATAATTGATGGCTTACCTCCTATGAGAAGTATAATTCATTGCATGGATTTTATTCCTAGAGCTCATTTTATGAATAAAGCACCATATAGATTGACACCTACTAAAAATGAAGAACTTAATAGATAAGTGCATGATTTGTTGCAAAAATATTTGATTAGAGAAAATTTTAGTCCATGTGTTGTACCTGATGTATTAACACCTAAAAATAATGGAGAATGGAGAATAGATACTAATTCTAGAACTATTAATAAGATCATAGTGAAATATAGGTTTTCTATGCCAAGGATGGATGACATAATGAACTATTTGAGTGGAGAAATGTATTTTACCAAGATTGATTTGAAGAATGGATATCATTAGATTAGAATTAGAGAAGATGATGAATGGAAGATTACTTTCAAGACAAAAGATGATTCATATGAATGGTTGGTAATGTCTTTTGGTTTGACTAATACACCTAGTAATTTCATGAGGTTGATGAATGAAGTACTGAAAAGATTCTTAAGTAGTGATTGTTTATTTGGATGATATTTTGATATTTAGTAAGACTAAGGAAGAAAATATTGAGCATGTTAGACAAGTATTATAGAGATTGAAAGAAGAAAAGTTGATGAATAATTTGAAGAAATGTACTTTTATGCAAGAGGAGATTTTGTATTTAGGATTTATGGATTTATCTAATGGTTTTAAGATGGACCCTAAGAAGGTTCAAGCAATTTTGGAGTGACCTACACCTAAGAATGTGGGTAAGGTAAGATCATTTCATGGTTTGGGTAGTTTTTACAAGAAGTTTATAAGGAATTTTAGTTATGTTTGTAATGCTATGAATGAGACAATGAGAGATGATAAAAAGGAATTAAAGTGGACACATGGAGTTAATAACAATTTTGAGACTTTAAAACAAAAGTTTGATTAGTTACCTATATTGGCTTTGTTTGATTTCAATAAGGTATTTCAAGTTGAATGTGATGCAAGCAATAGTGCAATAGGTGTTGTATTAATTCAAGAAGGTTAACCTATTACTTTCTTTAGTGAGAAGTTGAATGACATTAAAAGAAATTATTTTGCGTATGATGAAGAGTTTTATGCTATTTTCAAAACATTGAATAAGTGGAGACACTATTTGATTCCTAAGGAGTTTGTGTTGTATGCTTATCATAAAGCCCTATAGTACTTGGGAAATTAACATAAGTTGAATTAGAGACATATGAAGTATGTTGAGTACTTGCAAAGTTTCACATTTTTGTTAAGAATAAGAGTGGAATCAGTAACTAAGTTGTTGATGCATTGAGTAGAAGAAATTCTTTACTAATTGAGATTAAGGTTGAATTTCTTGGTTTTGATGAGATGAAGGAGTTGTATGATACTGATCCTAATTTTTTTGAGATGAGGAGAGAGTGAAAAGCACCTAGTTTGATAGAAAAACCAAGTAAGTTTGATGAATATTTTATTCAAGAAGGTATGTTGTTTAAGGGTATTCATTTGTGTATTCCTATGACTTCTATGAGGTTGAATTTGATTAAGGAAAAACATAGTGGTGGATTAGCTGGACATTTTGGAATTGATAAGACATTGAGTTTGTTGTAGGAGAAGTATTATTGGCCACAAATGCACAAGGATGTTCAAAAGTTTGTAAAGAGTTGTGGAGTTTGTCAAGTTGAAAAAGAATTACATTAGAATACTGATTTGAATACACCTATTTTTGTTCCTAAGAAACCTTGGAGTGACATCAGTATGGATTTTGTTCTTGGATTGCCTAAGATAGTGAAGGGCCATGATTTTATATTTGTTGTTATGGATAGATTTTCTAAAATGGCTCATTTCATACCTTGTAAGAAGAAAACAGATGCCAAGCATGTTGTTGACATTTTCTTCAAAGAGATTGCTAGATTGCATATATTACCAAAAAGTATTATTTCTAACAAAGATAGTAAGTTTGTTGGTTACTTTTGGAAGACATTGTAGAAGAAGATGGGTATTGAATTGAAGTTTAGTTCTACATTCCATCCATAGATGGATGGACAAAAAAAGGTTGTGAATAGAATCTTGGGTAATTTTTTGAGATGTTTAGTGGGAGATAAGCCAAGTAATTGGGTGCTGGTATTAGCACAACCTGAGTTTCTTATAAAAAATTTGTGAATAAGGGTATAGGAAAAACACCTTTTGTGATTGACACTAGAATATAGCCTAAAGGCATATTAGATTTAAGGAATATTGCTAGTGAAGAGAAGAGAAGTTTTGTAAGAGAAGAGTTTTATAACTTATGAAGTCTTTTCATGATTAAATAAAGTTAAGATTGGAACAAAGTAATTTGACGTATAAGGAGAATGATGATAATTCTAGAAGACGTCATCTTTCTGAAGTTGGTGATGAGGTAATGGTTCATTTGAAGAAAGGAATATTTCCTATTGCAACATATATTAAGTTGAAGATGAAGAAGTTTGGACCTTGTAAGATCTTGAGAAAGTTTGACAGTGGTAATTCTTATGAAGTTGAGTTACCTAATGACATGGATATATCTCCTATAATCAATGTTTCTAATTTTTATTAATATCATGAGTCATATGATGAAGTTATTGTATCAAATGATTATGCTAAGAAGTAGATTGAAGAGGTTGAACAAATACTAGAATAGAGAGTTATTAAAACCACAAGAGGAAAAGATTACTATGAATATTTGGTAAAGTGAAAGAATAGACCAGTTGAATATGCTACATGGATTTCCAATTCTAAGTTGAATTCAGCTTAGGTTGTACATATAAATGATTCAAGAGAATCAATTATTTCAACCCTAGTTGTCTAATGTAGGAGCATCTTATGTTGCATTGCTATCCTACATGTTTTCTGAGTTCCTTAGTTGTTACCAAGTTACAATGCCTTGCATTGTCAAGTTCCTTTGGCTATCGAGTTCCTTTGGTTTTTCGTGTTTAGAATGGTTGTTGAGTTCCTTTGGTTGCCAATTTTTCTTGATTTCTAGGTTCACTGAGTTGCAACATCTTGTTTGGTCCTTTTTTTACCAATTTCTCTTTATATGGTTTCTGTTGGAGTCGACCTTTGCATTTAATTTTGTGATAGGTATTTGCTGAGAGCCAACTTGTGGCTTGTTTTGGTATTTAATGTAAGGGTTTAATTAGTTGGTATTTCCAATAGGCCAACTTGTGGCCATGCATATATTTAATGGGGTCTTGGGTAGAGTCTTAGGTATTGAAGTAACATAGGATGAGTAGAAGAAACTTGGGGAACGTGAAGTTTATCATTGTCAATAAAATTTGAATTGTAATGTTAGTCATAATCTAGAATGCCTAATAGCTAGGCATGTATTTGATATTTTGATAAATCTATAAGGCATATTTGGCTCTTCTATCTTCTTTGGTTGCTATTTTTTGTGTTTTTTTTCCACTTTGTTTAATCTTGTAGGTGGCTTGGATAGATGGTTGTTCCTTTGGCCCTAATTATCTAATCTCTCCCACATCAAAATCCTCCACTAATCAAAAGTATTTGGTTAAATATATTGACCCTATTATGAGTAAATTACATGCATATAGTGTCTACCTCCTTGTTAGAGGACTTAGGCCTTGTTAAAATCCTGTTAGGAGTTTTGATATACAAATAAAAAGTGTATGCAAGAAGAGCCCACTACCTAAACATTTAATATACAATGTAGCTCCTTGATACAAAAAGATAGATACAAAACCTCTTTACTTGCTACTAATATCTTCAATATTTGATATAGCTCTAGCTACTCTTCAAAAAATTTGAAATCCTCTGATCACACCTCAAAATTCACATCACATATAGTTTAGATAGTATTCCTTAAAAGTAAACTTAACTTCACATTTCATACTCTCTTTTATACCTTTACAATTTACAAAATGTTGTCCATTCAACCTTCAAGCTTTCACATGCTTTATAAAATATAATAACATATTTCACTCACTTAGGATTAAGATCTAGAATGTCATATCTAATTAATTATTTTTTAAGAAAAATAATTCCTTAATTCGTAATTATCTATTTCTCATCATGTTTTGTTCTACCTATTCTTCTATTGTGACTTCATTATATCTCTTTCCATATAGATCATACTGACTTGCACTCATGTACACATCATTCTAACACTCCATCCTTTCTATACCTGATTAGATACATGCCAAAAGTGTCTCTATAAGCTACACATATCAAAACTATATGTATTCTACCAGATAAACTAACTGATACTTAGATAATTTTCTAAGTATGAATGCCATAACTTGGTCTTGCCTTCTTCATACTAAAGATATGTTCCCATAAATGATAACATTCAATATCTACCTTAGCAAAATTTCCAAGACTCTCCTACTTGACTTTAAAGGAACTAATATCCTTTAACTCCTTGACCTTATAAGGCCCTATACAAAAAGGCCATACCCCAGTCCTTCGATGTTTGTCTCTACATTTTGCATACATAGTCTTCAATTGCCTACTGATATCTAGTAATAACTACCTATTAGAGGGATACCTTGGAGACTTTTTAGGATTTTAATTTGTTCCTACCATATAGATGTATATGAGTGTTTTAACTATTCATAATATGCTCTTGTTTGGGTTACTCAAGCTATTAATTCAAGTTATATTTTTATTGCATAATCTCCTTCCACAAATCTGATAATTACAAAAATGAAGACATTGTTTATGATCTTGTATTCAGGGCTTCCCTCTTGTAGTTCTTTATACACCAAATAAGGATACACAATATAGTACCAAGAATTCTTTTCTTAAGGATCTATCTTCTTTGTTAGCATATGATATTCTTTTTGGCCACAAGAAGATAAACAACATAGGAAGTCATGTAGAACTACATGTCCTCTTTGAGCAATGTGATCTTCTTGTCCAAGGAATCACTAATGATCATACCTCAATATATCATGTTATTCTTTGTTATGATATTATCTATGAAATGTACCATCTAGGTTTCTAGATGGCTTGAGGATGGAAGACCTATCACTCTACTCAATAAAATGATGCAACAACCAATTCCATCCACCATATATCCTCTTGTCATGTCCAATCAACTTGTTCTATAGTGAGGGGATCTTCTAATCAAATATATTTCTTTCAAAATCTCATATTCTTTGATAAGATGGTCTTTGTACCATCTTATTATATTCTCAAAGGACATCCCATGGTATTCATTAGAGATGGACAAATGGAACACTTCTTTTATATTGTCTAGATGAATGTCCAAGATAACCTCTCCGTTAACAATCACATGACTACCCTTTTATTTGGACCATAATATTTGGCTAGGGTTATTATTATCTCTAAGGACTACATCAATGTATGGTGCACTACAATATTAACTAGGCCCACCTATTTAAAATAAGTGATCATGTTTGACCTCTCATGAGGCTTTTTGCATACTAGGAGGAATTGGTTCCATCCTATGTTTCTTAACTCTCCATATCTTATCCTTGTATGGAGGTCTTCAAACCTCAACTTCCCAAGTAGTCCTTTGAACTTGAAAGCTACTTATTTAAGAGAGATATTTGCATTAGTTACTACTATTAAAGAGGATGCCATGATCACCTAGACTAAAAGAAGCTATCAAAATCTTGATCACAAGCTCATGCATAGAAAATGACTCCAAACAACCAAAAATGACTAATTGATGAGATTGAGAGAATAAAAAAGTGGAGTAAAATAAAAAAAATCTAGGGTTTGTGTACCCTATGCATTTGCTAACCTACATAGATGTGCAAGTGAAAATCTAAATAAAATTAGGTTACAACCCTAGGTGCTTCAACAAATTAAAAATAGACCTTGAACACCTAAGAAGATATGGAACTTCACAGCTATGCAAGTCTGCAATAGAGTTAGTGAAGAAATATAAATCAATTTAGGAAAAATATGCACTTGCACACTGAATGTTAGTTTGTGGTGACTGATCAAAGAAGTATTGTACATACTTTAAAAAAAATTTGAGGCTACTATTTGCTAATGGTGGTCTACTATTCACCAATGGCTAATATTCACCAATTGGCTATTTCTTATATTAACTAATTTATGGCCAACATGTTGTAACTAGTTTTTACCCTAAAGTGACAAAAATACTTGTATAAAAGGGCTTAGCGTTAGGGATTATTTTATAAGATGTGATGCTAAAATTGGTTCTTGCAATAGTATTGAGTTGTAAGGGATTATGAATAATAATTAGGTTGTAATCACTAGATCATAATAATATCAGACTAGCTATTTGGTGGACTTAGCCTAGGGTTTGGGTGAACCATGTTAAATCTTGGTGTCTTGTGCTCTTTTCTATGTGATCTATTATTTTTTGATATTGTTTATATTTTCATGTAATTGTTATTTTTCTCTAAGTTTTAATCCTAGCACTGGAATACCTATGATGGTGCAGAAGGATGGACTAAAAGAGTACAAATGTGAAGATCAGACATGTAGCCTTGTATTTGTAGACCCAAATGATGCTAACAATAGTATTGGAGGGGACATGTGCAAGTGTGCAAATACACAACACCAAGTAATAAAGAAAAAAGAAAGGGGACCTTTTAGACCTGCATAAGTGCACACATCTGCACCTGCACAAGTTACATAGTTGGAATTTTGTGGAAATGGAAAAGCTAGACTTGTATACATACACAAGTGCACAAACTTGTAAAATAAGTACTTAGAAAATAAAAGACCATTAAACTAACATAGAAACTTCTCAATCCAAAATATAGATTCTTAGCTATCAAGACCCCAATAAAGAGATCATAATCTAACTAAACATAGGTTTCCAAAATGAGACATGATATTTATGGGATCCCCATCTACAACTCTACAGATGTGATGTGTGTTGTGCAACCACACCAAATAGCCCTAAAAAATGAAGAAATGACAAATCCATTTCTTTACTAGAAAAAACACTCTCAAACTCATGCAAACAATAAACTAAAAACATCTTCCTCATAGGGCTTTGAAGGATCCATGATCTTTAATTCACAATCTCTCATTTTCATATTTAGTTTTTGTGCATATTTCAATTTCTTCTGATATTTAGGTGTAGGAAATCCCATGTGAGAAGTAACCAAGAGCATTATTCACTATCTAAGTGTAAGGCCCCTTCCCTAGTACCTTATTACACACCTTAAATGTTATGGGTATGATTAGGATTTAGAGAGAGCAAGGACATTAGATGATATGTTTTAGTTTCTTGTGAAGAGGATGTGAATTACATATATAGTTATCCTTACATTTTATGATAAAATTAGGGTAAGGAGGTTTTAGAATTAATGTATGTCATGAGCGATAAATTTCTTATCAATAATGAACTACAAGATGTTGCTTGAGATGGATATAGATTTTAGTTATTTCTAGGTTAAATAACCTATTTAGTTGCATTAGGTTGATGATTTAAGACCACAAGGAATAAAGGTTCAAAATGTCATAACCTAGAAAATAGGTCAATGGATTCATGGAATTTTATGATCTATTAGGATAATAAATTATTTAAGAAAGATGAATCAACATCACCCTTGTAAGAATTACCAATAGTGTAGATGGAAATTGATATCAAAATTGGATAAGGGTCTACACGATAGAACTCAGTATGATGTTAACATAATAATCCAATTTTTACAAAAGTAGTATTAGGTGGATATGTTGATATTCACAAGGAAAATTTTTATGGCCCAATAAAATGTACTAGATTTATTCTATGATTGATTTTGAAAACTATATGACTATGCACACATCTTGATTACCTAACATAATTGATACACCTTATAATGTATTATCTCATAACAATAATGAGATACTATTAGTAATCAAACTATATTTAATCAAATTAAAGGATGTTAATTTTGATGTTTACATTTAGGAGATTTTGATCTAAGACATGTATTCAGAACTAATTTTCATTATGGCTGATTTAACATCATAGATTCAACATTTCATCAATATGATTAGAAATGGATTATGATGTGGTTCGGAATGTTAGTTGGATCATTTGATTAGATTTTAATTTTGATATGCAGATTCTGATATTTTAATGATTTACATGCCTTATATGAAAATGATTAGAAAATAAAAGTTTATTAGAAAATAAATTTGGTTAGGATAATTGAGTATGTTAATGCAAATTATTCAATATGAAAATTTTAATGCATCTATATACATGCACTTTATATGATTTTTCATTGGGATACTGATGTTTGAGCTCAGTATGTAGGCAATTGAACCATGGAATTTTACTAGGGAAACAAGGTCCAAACTCATATAAACACAGTTTAGCCAAGGCGAATCTTTGGTATGTTCAAAAGCCTCGTTGTGATGTATTTTATTTTATAAATGTAAGCTTGCATGAGTGTAAAAATTTTAATCTGAAAGATGCATTAGGGACATGTCATGGTGATGTGTAATGTTCTTTAATATGTCACTTGACACTTGTAGATTGTTGTGTGTTAATGACATGTCACCTAGGGTTTTGATCATGGTAACATTTAAACTTTAAACTAATTAAATTTTTAAAAGAGTAAGTAAACCAACTTGACAAGGGAAAGGATGAGTCAATAGTAAAGGGAATTTCAAATTCAAAATTGAAAAGGATTTTAGAGGGTCAATAAGTGGTCCCAAAGTGCTTCTTTTGTGAAAATAAGCTACCCATATGTTAGCATAACATTTTAGGGGCCTAAATTTGGCCATTTTAGGTTTGAGCTAGACTAGGGGACCCCTTAACCAATGCATTCTTCTACCAATTTGAAAATTGAGTTGTCCCATCAGTTCATCCCCATCTTCCCTCTTAGTCAAAAGTAACAAATTTGGTAGGGGAAAAGTTGTAAGAGAGAATGGCTTGACATTTTTTCCAAAAAGAGATAGTAGGAGAGTCTTTTTAGTTTACTGGGACAAACAAGTGGGGGTGTTTATCCACTCTTTAAGTTTAGAGATAATTAGGGTTGGAAAAAAGAAGGGAGCTTTGTGAAAACTTTCATTCTTTCCTTTAGCTTAGACCAAGGTTGGTACCCATACCACAAATATAATTGTACTTGCTCAATGATATTGTTCTTGTTCATTTTGTGTTAAAATCCATGAAGTGTGTTTGTGTTGGGATTGTGGGTATGTGCCATTATTTGTGATGGATTTCACTTGAAATTTTTCTTTGTTTTTGTGTGTATGAATGTTGATGGATGTGAAGGCTTTACTCACCCTTGGTAGCTAAGAGATGCCTTGGGTGAAGGGGTTAGTTGGGCTCAATATTGAAGTTGAGAGATTTTCCTCTTGGAGAGGGTTTTATTGTTCATGGAGTATAGGCTCCATTGAAACCATATGCCTTGTTTGATAGCCTTAAAGAGCCATTTGTATTATGGGAGGTATAAGTGTATTGATGTGATGAGGAGGATAATTTTGATAGCCTTGAAGAGGCATTATGCAATTGCAAATGTATATGTGTATATGGACATGACATTCTCCTCTTTGGAGAGCCCACCTTCACCCACTATTTTCATGATTCCAATGGTGAATCATTGTGTTAAACCTTTGAGGGATTTTAAATGTAGGGTGATATTATGTTTTTATGAATTGCTAAATGCTTGAGTGTAACCCCATTTGAGCCTTGTTTCCCCTAGCTCAGTGGGTGGCTTCATAGAAGCCTAGGATGGGAGGTGAGCCTCCATGGTTCTTGTGTGAATGATTTTGCAGGTTTTATGCTCATTGGATATAAGGAAGAAGTATAGTATCCTCCATGTATTGATGGAACAAGGAAGGGATATGTTATTGTGTATGTATTTGAAAGGATGAAATCCTTGTTATGTGATTGTATTTTTTTTTTTTACAAAAAAGGAACCCTTCACTTGTGTCTTTTGTCTATTGTATTCTAAAAGTGAGATTATCACCTTGTGTACATTGTGGTGAGTAAATAATTCATGAGAAGAATGAAGAATTTGGGGATATGTTCATATGTAATTGCAATGTAAAATTATAGATTCTTGCATTTAGATGTAATGGTAAATGGGAGATTAATGTATCATAGTTTGGGTATGGAAAGATTTCATTTTAGAGATAGCCATTTATTTTTTATACTTAAGGAACAAATATGTATTGTTGCATTTTACTCATTCAAAATTAAGATCAAATCAAGATAATGCTTTTCAAGGATTTGATTATGTGAAGAAATTCCAGTACACATTAATTCCACAAGAAATACCATTTTTAGTTCCATTATTGAAAGAAAAATAAAAATCTATAGGTTTCATGATTTATCTTGGTTCAAAGGCATTTCATGTTAAGTTTTCTTCAAACAAATTATAAAGAGACCCATTTATGTATATATTTATATTGGAATATGGAAGCAACATGATATTACTACTAAATTGATACTAATAACATCATAGATGCATAGGAAAGATACATCAAATATATTATATATCAAATACCATGATAGACAACTTGTACATGCACATTTACTTCTTTGGATTTTGTATGAGAAGTGGAAAACATTCCATTGTCTATTACAATCCAATATAATATTCATAGGGAATATACTCTAGCATCTTCTCACCTAGATAAGTAAATAAAAATAATAGTAGTCATAATATATATTAGACAATAAGCTTACTAAGTTGAAAGTAAAATGAGACTAGTACATAAATATCCCATGGCTCAAACTTGTCAAACAAGTCACGTCCAAAAGAATTATATAAAACTATAAAATTGGTACTTCGACCTTATATAAGGATCATCTCACATGAGTAGTAAGGGAAGAAAAAATTTGAAAATGTATATTTTCCTCTGTTATTCTAGTTGGCTTCACATCATAAAGTATCCACACACAAAAGAACTATATTAAAGTTTTTTTTTTAAAACTAAAAATGTGCACACTTACCTATGCATGAGCACCCTATTCTGATTCCACTTGAACAATTAAGTGGTGTTGCCCCATATACATAAGAAAAGTTAGTGCCACCCTTCCTAAAACTATAAAGGGTGTACTCACATAATCCCAGGTGCCTTGGGGTTCAACCAATGTTAAGGACCTATGTCAGAGCATGTCCCTTGGAAGATGGGAAGCAACTTAGTAGTCACATGAGTCTAGGAATGGTAAGGAAATTCACTTGGGATAGGGAGTTCAATTAAAGTAAATACCTAGAATAAAAGGATATAAGTTGGGTTTAGGGATGTGTAGAAAGGGATATTTAATATTGATAAAGGTAGTAAAACATAGGAAAATATTTTAAAGTGTAGTAAGGATTTAGTTATAAAAAAAATTGTTGCTAGAAACAAGGATAAGGAATGTATTGTATGTTAGTTTGTGGTGATTGATCAGAAAAGTATTGTACATACTTCATAAATTGTTTGGGGCTCAGGGAATCACCTCAAAAATAATCAATTTGGGCCCTATTTTATCAGGATTTTGGGCTGACATGTAATTATTAATTAGAACCCTCAAGTGGTAAAAATACATGTATAAAAGGGCTTAGGGTTAGGGATTGTTTTAGTGTTGTGACACAAAAATTGGTTCTTGTGGTAGTATTGTGCTATAAGGGATTACATATTGTAATTAGGTTGTAAACACTGGATTGTAATAATATTGAACTTGCTACTTGGTGGACATAGCCAAGTGATTAGGTGAACCACATTAAATCTTGGTATCGTATGTTTTTTCTGTGTGATCTATTATTTTTTGATATTGTTTATATTTTCATGTAATTATTATTTATGTCCATGGTTTAATCCTAAGAAGTGGTATTAGAGAAAGGTTTTTCTTTTAGTTATCCTCTATAGGAAAGTTTCATGGTTGAGTGGGAGTGATGGTAGATGAGGGTAAGTTGAGGATTGATAGGTTTAATGGGAGGAACTTTCAGTTATGGAAGATGGAAATGAATGACTATCTTTATTAGAAGGATTTATGGAAGCTATTGGAAGGAAAAACCAAGAATTAGGGATCTATGTCAAATGATGACTATGATCTTTTGGATAGAAAGTCACTTGGAAGCATTTGATTATGCCTGGCACCATCTATGCAATTTAATATTACAATAGCAAAGACAATAGAAGAGTTGATGCAAACCCTAGAAAAAGTTTATGAAAAGTCCTTCACTTCAAACAAGGTATTTTTGATGAAGTGTTTATTTAATATAAAAATGAATTAAGGTGGATCTATTACAGATCATTTAAATGAGTATAATACTATTACTAGTCAGTTATCTTCTATGGGTATCAATTTTGATGAAGAAATTAGAGCTCTTTTGATTTTTTGTTCTTTGCTTGAAAGCTAGAATGACTTGGTAATGGTTGTGAGTAATTTTATTCCTATATCTAGTATCTTAAAATATGATGATGTGATCAATGTTTTTTTGAGTGAGGAAACTCATAGGAAAATCTCAAGTGAATCTACATCAAGAAGTACTTTGAACACACAAAGTCAAGGTAGAATGATTGAGAGAGGAAGTAATTCTAGAAATCATGGGAAATCAAGAGGAAAGTCAAAGTGAAGGAGGTCTCAATTGAGAGGACAGAACAATTGTTGGTACCATGTGAAACCAGGGCATAAAAAGAAAGATTGTTGGACTCAAAAGAAAAATGAAGGAGATAAACCAGATGGAGACAAGGAGAAAAATGTAGTAAGTAACAAATCTAAAGAGGATGGTTTGCTTCTGCCTTTAGAAAGTATTGGCAATTCATGGATTTTAGAATTTGGTGCTTCATTTCATGCTACACCTCATAGAGGTTATTTCATTGATTATGTCTAAGGGGATTTTGGGCTTGTTTATTTGGGATAATGAACCGTGTTAGATTGTTGGAAAGGAAAAAGTTAAGATTAAGTTGTAGAATGGGAATCATTGGCTACTACATGAGGTAAGACATGTTCCAAGCCTGATTAGGAATTTAATTTCAGCAGGGCAACTCAGTGATGAGGGTTGTGTAGTTACTTTTAATGATAAAAATTGGATGGTTTCAAAAGGTTTCATTGTAACAACAAAACATGTGAAAGTAGGAACCTTATATCTTTGTACAGGTCATATTGTTCATTTGATTTAATTGTTTCAGAGAAAAATGAATGTTCAAGGATAGTTGTTGCAGTTGAGTAGGGAGAACAAATAGCTAATGTAGATTCTGATACAATGTTGTAGCATAATAGACTTGGTCATATGAGTGAGAAGGGTATGAAATTACTTCATTCAAAGAAAGTTTTACCATGTCTAAAATGTTTTAATATGGATTACTATGAAAGTTATGTGTCTGGAAAAAAAAAAAAGAGTGAGTTTTGTGAAGACTAGGAAGGAAAATATAAAGGAGAAATTAGAGCTTGTGCATACTAATGTATGGAGACTGGCTTAGGTATCTTTCCTTGGTTGGTCTCATTATCATGTTACATTCATTGATGATGCAACTAGAAAAGTATGGGTTTATTTCCTTAGACAAAAATCTAATGTATTTCAAACTTTTAAGAAATGGAAATGCTTGCTTGAAAATGAGATTAGTAAGAAATTAAAATGTCTCAAATCTGATAATGGTGGTGAGCATTGTAGTCATGAATTTGAAGATTATTGTTCCACTAATGGTATTCATAGATAGAAAACTTTTTCAAGGACTCCACAAGAAAATTGAGTGGTTGAATGCATGAACAAGACTATAATGGAGCATGCTAGGAGCATGAGGTTGCATGTTAGGTTGTACTTACACATGTGGGTGGAGGTTATCAATACTATTGTATATTTGATTAATAGAGGTCCCTCTACTCGTTTTGATTGTGGTATTCTAGAGGAAGCATGGACTGGTAAGAAGGTGAGTTATTCTTTTCTCAAAACCTTCGGTTGTGAAGCATTTTCTCATATAGATTCTAAAAATAGAACCAAGCTAGATGATAAGTCATAGAAATGTGTATTTTTTGGATATGGAATTAATGAATTTCGTTATAAGCTTTGAGATTTTGAAAATCATAAAATTTTAAGAAGTAGAGATGTCATATTTAATGAGAAATTATTGTACAAAGATCTGTTGTAGCAACATGAGAAGAAAGAAGTTGATTATGTAGTGTTGGATAATACTCCAAAAGATGTGATGTTCCAACCATTCCTCATGATATGTAACAATCACAACAACAAATACCACATACACCAATGAATGTTAGATGGTCAACAAGGATAATTAGACCTCTAGAAAGATTTTCTCCCTCTTTGTATTCTATTTTATTTACTAATGTTGGTGAACTTGATCATTATGATGAATTTGTGCAAGTGGATGTTGAAAAATAAGACATCAGATTTATGAAAATTGCCTGTAGGTAAAAGCGATTTACAGAACAAGTGAGTATATAGGTTAAAAGAAGAGGACAGAGGTAAGAAATGATTTAAATCCAGGTTAGTTGTAAAAGGATTTGCATAGGAATTAGTAATTGATTTTGATGAGATATTTTCTCCTATTGTTAAGATGACTTCTATCTGTACTATTTTGTACATTGTGGCTACTGAAGATTTGCATTTAGAGTAGCTTGATGTTAAAATAGCCTTCCTTCATGGTGATTTGGATGAAGAGATATATATGGCTCAGCCATAGCGATTTGAGATCAAAGGTAAGGATAATTTAGTGTGCAAATTGAAGAAAAGTTTATATGGCTTGAAGCAAGCACCTCGGCAATGGTATCTAAAATTTGACAATTTTATGCATGAGCATGGATATAGTAGGTGTCATTTAGATCACTATGTTTACTTTAAGAGGTTGGATGATGATAGCTACATTATTTTATGTTTATATGTTGATGATATACTTGTAGTTAGGTCTAACATGGATCATATTAACGGGCTAAAACACCAGTTAGCACATTGAATTTGCTATGAAGGATTAGGAGGAAGAAAAATAAATCCTTGGTATGAAGATTTGTAGAGATAGAAAGAATAGGAAATTGATGCTATCTCAGGCTAATTATGTTGAGAAGGTGTTGCAACATTTCTCTATGGAGAATGTTAAAGCTATCAACACACCTTTACCTAGTCATTTGAAGTTGACTAAGGAGATGTGTCCCAAGAAACAAGAAGAGGAGGACAAGATGTCCAAGGTACCCTATGCTTTAGATGCAGGAAGCTTGATGTATGCTATGGTATGTACAAGGCTAGATATTGCCCATGTAGTGGGAGTCATTAGCAGGTATATGAGTCATCCAATAATTGAGCATTGGAATGCAATTAAATGGATTCTTAGATATTTGAGAGGAACATCAAGTAAGTGTTTACACTTTGGAGGCTCTACTACTAGCTTACAGGGCCATGTTGACTTAGATTTGGTAGGGGATGTTAATACTAGGAAAAGTACTATAGGTTATGTATTTACTATTGGTGGGGCGGTTGTGAGCTGGAGTTCTTAGTTATAGAAGGTTAATGCTTTATCCACTATAGAGGTAGAGTATGTTGCTACTATAGAGGTAGCTAAGGAGATAATATGGCTTCAATTCTTCTTGGAAGAATTGGGACACCCTTAGAAGGATAATTTTTTTTTACAAATAGCTAGAGTGCCATTCATCTTGTGAAGAATTTTGCTCTACATTTAAAGACCAAACACATACAGTTGTGGAACAATTTCATTAGGTCAGTTTTGGATTATGGACAGTTTAAGCTAGACAAGATACATATAGATGATAATCTAGTGGATATGTTTACAAAGGTTGTAACAAGGGAGAAGCTGAACTCCTTTTCAACTTTGGTTGGTCTTCTAGATTGAACATGAATAACAAAACAACAAAGTCTAGGGTGGCTTGATCTAGTGGGAGCCCCATGTGGTAGCAGTACTACTATAGGATCAATCTCCAAGTGGGAGAATGTTGTATAGTGTGGAGTCTAATTAGTTCCCAAGTGGGAGACTATTAGTTTGTGGTGACTGATTAGGAAATATTGTACATACTTCATAAAAAAAAATTGGGCCCTATTTTATTGAAATTTTGGGCTGACATGTAATTATTAATTATAAGCCTAAAGTGGTAAAAATACTTGTATAAAAGGGCTTGGGATTGTTTTAGTGTTGTGATGTGAAAATTGGTTGGTGTGGTAGTATTGAGCTGTAAGGGATTATGGATTGTAATCAGGTTTGGGTGAGCCATGTTAAATCTTGGTGTCTTGTTTTTTTTTTTTCTTTTTCTGTGTGATCTATTATTTTCTAATATTGTTTATATTTGCATGTAATTGTTATTTCTATCTGTAGTTTAATCCTAACATTGTAGGATTTTAATATTACTAAAATTTAGTTAGTATGAGTTAGTATAAGTGTTTAGTAGGTAGTTAACAATAGTTATTAATAAATTTTAATAGTATAGTTAGAAGATAATTTCTATAGTTGAGTTAGGAGATAAAGAGCTTTTAGAATAGTATTGATAACAAGATAATGAGTAATATTGATATAATTAGTTAGGGGTTAGTGATAATAATTATAGTTAAAATAAATCATTTGTTAATTACATAATGTAAGTCAGTTAACAAGTTATTGAGATTGACATGTTAGTATATAGATAGTCGTTAATACATAGGATATTGCTAGTATGAAAAAAAAGATAAATTGAATTATTAGGTTGGCAAATTAAAAGATTTCAATGATGTATTACTTAGGAAGTGGTATAAGTAAATAAAGTGGTAGATTGGGTAGTACATTAGGGAGCATATTATATAGTAAGTTAATTATTTAAAGTCATTTGATTTCTTAGTAGATGTATGTTAGGTTATAGTTAATAGTTAGTATAGACTAACTCAAAGATTTATGAGTAGTGTTTTGCAGTTGTGATTTAAATGGGTGTCCAAGAATACTTACGACATCTAGGCCATAGAGTAATAGTGCTCAAAAAATAATAATTCTATAATATGAAATAATATATACAATTATATATAGATGCATATGCGTGAACGGGGTCAGTTTGGACATGTATAAACTAATTCATCCAACTTTCCTTATAATTGATATATAAAATGATATAGGAGTAGAAATGTGATGACACACTTAATATTATACTGTAGTTCCTGAAGTGGATACACTGAGATACTAAATGATGTTATTGATAGTTTACACAACCATGGCAGACACATCTCTCCTATTGATTGATGATCCCAATATGTTCCATATGACTTAAACTTTATGTAACTATTGACCTTGTCAGTAGGATTTTTGGTAAAATAAAATTGTGAGTAGATCTTCTATTCTCTCCCTAGAATATTCAAATCAATCTAAGCTAGTTTGAAGAAAAAATTAAAAATATATATATAAAAAAGGAAAAGTAATAATAAGTTGTAGTTGTATTTTTTGTCTTGAAAATTTTGGGCATGACACTAGGAGAAGCTTCAATGGTCTCAAAAAATTAACTTTGTGTCACTCATGATGAGATGTGAGAATCCATTCCAATGGCTCTTTAATGAGTAAACTTGAACTTTCTTTCTTATATCATATGTACAATTTTCAGAGAGCACCCATATATCTTTATTTTATTTCTCTCATTATTTGATGTTGTTAAGGGGACAATTAGATTGTGCCACTATGCATGATATATATATTTTTCAATATGTCTAGGAAACTCTTAGACTATGCTACCAAAGGATTTGAGATTTATCAAATTTTCAACTTTTAAATATCATTATTTGTGTTTTTGGGGAATTTTGGAAAATTCACACACCAAGAAGCAACATGGAAGTTTTGTGAAACCATCATCACTCCTACCGACTAGTTTTGACCAACCTCAATCATGATTCACCTAGGGTCAACAACACTCTTTGTATCGTATTTAAACATATTTATGTGATGAGAATGATTAGTTTTAGATTAGAGCTTGAATACTAGATTATGATGCTTCATCCTGCAAGATTTGTATAAAGTTTCTCACCTAGCCAAAGCCTTCAGTTCTTTGATGAAGAAATACCTCTTCCAAAAGTTAGGACTAGTTGGGATGAACAATATGTTGTGAGAGCCTTGAAAAAGCACACCAACTCTCTAACTCAAGAATTGTAAAATAAAGATGCAAAATAAAAACAAAAAAAGTTTCTATAATACAAAGTATACTCCACTTCTCAAGATTCAAAATAATTCTTGAGGAATTGACCATTGAATGGAAATATAATCCACTTGATGTAGCAAGGGTGATGGACAAGATTTCAGTAAATAAATGATTCAACTTTAAAGTTTCTACACTTCAACTATGCTTCAAAAGACTCAATTCATGAATAAAACCTTCCCAAAGGAAAAAAAAAATGGTAAAATATATCTATTAACACTGGACTACAAAGGATTCAAATGGATATTGCATTTACAACAGCACCCAACACTCCAATCTTAAGCAATCTTCCAGAAACTCTTATTTTTTAATTAGAACAACCACAAACACTTGTCATCCCAATCAACTTATCAAGAAAAAACTTTTGAACACCCAATCATATCAACCTACAACCTTTCATATCCTTTTGATTCATTAATTCAATCTCAAAAAATAAATAAACCACAATACACCACCTTGCTGTCCTCTAGATAGACCTATAGATAGTCACAATAACTTTTAAACAAGACCAAATTTCTTCAATACCTCCATTTATTTTGGGCATAATTAGGTTATCTTCATTTTTTTTCAAAGCACATTAAAATCCAATGGTTCAATCAAAAGATATTTCCCCAACATCAGACTACATTTTCTATAACTTTTATTTCTAAACTTTTTACCATTTCTCCAAATAGTGATCAATCTTTCTTAGTGTTTATGCACATCACTTGTTAAAAATATATAATACAATGTTAGATATCAACATCCCATGAATATTAGGCCTTTATATTCATGGAATGCACATCATTTTATGGAAGCCCTACTGTACATTAATTTAGAACTGAAAAGTGCAACAACAAACTCAAAATTAGCATGATAGTGATTCAGTATAAAGATAAACTCCTTCAAAAATGATCTGCAACTTGTTGGAACAAGAATTTCAATGCATTATATGGTCCTTTCAATAAAATAAAATAAAAAACTTTAACAAAAAGTTCAAACATAGATTGTTGCAGAGAATAAAGAATTCTTATTGCTCTATTTTTTTTCCTTATTATCCTCCATACATCTCTAGGGATTTTTATACCATGACTTCTTCATACATTTTATAACTCCCTTATAACTTCCATAAACTATTTTATTTGTTAAATGGATTAGTTTAAGGTTTTAGACATTAAAACTGAAATTCCTTCCATTGTTAACTAACTGTTGGATTTTGAAAATTCAAAATTCCAACTTACAATTTATTGAATTCTTTTAAACCAAAGAGCACTAAACTCACTAATTTTTATCTATTATTATTATTCAACTTTCCTACACCTTTACTAGACTCTAAACACTCCACTTTAACCCAAGGACTCTATTGATCCTCCATACAAATAAAAATTTGATCTATTTAGGACTTTTAACCATTTCTAAGATTTGTATAATCAAAAACCATTATAGGCTTCAGTACTTCCCAATTGATTTGAAAACTCTATTTATGTATTCTATCCCTTTGATTTTATTTGAGGGTCTTTGTAGTCTTTGTAATCTTCAACTTTGGCTTGAATTTTGAGGTTCTCCTACACCACCACTCCCCATTCAATGTACACAAATTAAAAGTTTTATGTCCCAAAATCTCCACAATTTTATAAGGGCTAATCCACAAACATTGAGACTTGGTGTGACTACCCAATTCTTCTTTTTCCTTGTCCTACATAAGGACTATGCCAAAGATTCTAAAAGCCTTAAATGAATCTCTTTTATCAGACCAACATTTGAAAACAGCATGATTTTTTGACATGTGTTCCAATGCTATGATTCTCCTTTCATTAAGCTCCAAAAGATTCATTAAATTGACCTAGACCCTATATTTATTTTCAAGATAACCTCTCATGAATTTTGATAAAGGGTGCTCTCTTTAATCCCATAAACACATAATAGAAACAAAGAAACAATAAAAATTTCGAAACAAAAAATGGACTTCTTATTATCCCCACAAATATGGAATTACAATATGCTAACCAACATTGGCACCTTCTTTATAATAGTCTGCAAGACAAAGCTGTGAACTATCACCCAGAGCTATCCTAGACAATGTTTGGGCATTTCTTAAATAGGAAATTTTATGTTTCTCGAGAAGGTTCTAGACATTCAAACTTAATACCTATGGCCAATAGACCCTAACAATACATTTAGAGTTGGCGAAATACACTTTTGACATTTTTTTATAGAAATTTTAGGTAGCCCAACTTTAGAAGACCATAACTCTCAAACCATTGCTTCAATCAACTATTATAACCACTTTTCATAAACCTCGGCTTGTGATCTACATGCTTAAATCTACACAAGTGCCCATTTTTTGAGTTTTTGGGCCTCATCTAGGGCCTCTAAGGCCTTTAAAACTGAGCCTAAAGTTTTTATACCAAAATTACAAACCAAAAATTTGTAATAACTTCACAAATACATATAATCTAATCATAAAGGTCCACTAACAAATTTATATAACTAAAATTAATCTTCACCTTTGAAATTAGAATATTTCAAGCTTATATGACTAACTTACTAAGTAGCAAGCCTCCATAGAAAATAAATCTGTATTAAGACAACTCTTATTGAAACAACTAGAAGGAAATATTTTTGGATGATGTAATATTGCTCTTACGCCCGAGGTAATTTGAGAAGTGACCCTATCATATCTCAAGTATTAAGATGAAAACCAAGATAGTTAACCTCCTCCTTTTTATTTGTGATGAATCTTCTACTAGCCTCCCTTTCCACTTGACCAGGTATTCTTTATAAGTTATTTTTCTTGTACTTTTGCCAACACAACTATCCAATATCTCCTCAATCTCTTTTGTAGCTGAAATAACTGTTGGAATACTCCACTACACTTCTACAACTTAATACCCATCACCTCCTTCATGGCACTCTTTCAAATCTAAAATATTCAATTCAACAGGAAACTCCACTTCATAGGCATTTCCAGAATCATGCCTTTTCACTATCTTTCACAGTCCAAACTTCTTCATTTAGCTTATTATATGTACCCACTAGAAATTTCTCCTTCCACAAATGAACCATGATGTCATCTACAATCTTAAATGACTTATACCTTATTTTCATGTCTACCTTGGCCTTATACTATGTATTCATCTTGATAATGTGTTTCCTCACCTTCTCATGGATATTCTTTAAATGTTCAACAAATTCTGCTACTTTAGCACTACTTATCTCTCTTTTATCCAACTACCTTGACTTAGAAGCATTTCTAGGAATGCTCCCATATACAATCTAAAATAGTGATTTATCAATACTCTTGTTGGAAAAATTATTATATACAAATTCTACCTATGGTAAAATCAGATCCCAACCTTTTGGCTTGTCTCCAACCAAACATCTCAGCAAATTTCCCAAACTGTGATTCACAAATTCTGTCTACCCACCAATCTATGGATGATGTGATAAACTAAACTTCAAATCTATCTTTAATTTCTTACAAAATGTATGCTAGAAATACCCAAAAAACTTGGTGTCTCAATTTGAAACAATACTATATGGAAGACCATGTAGTCTCACCACTTCTCTGAAAAACAACTCTGCTACATGAACAACATCACTAGTCTTCTTGCAAGGAAAGAAATGTGCCATCTTTGAAAACCTGTCAACCACAAAAAAAATAGAATCGTGCCTTCATTGAGTCCTTTGTAATCCGAGAACAAAATCCATGTTGACATCCTCCCACAACTTCTTTAGTACAAGTAATGGCTGATACAACCCTGTATTCTACTTCACTCCTTTTACAATCTAACATACTCTACAACTCTATACAAATTTCTTCACATCTTGTTGTAGCTATAGTGAGTAACAATTCCCTCTAAAATTGTCTAGCCAATCCTCAACTACACTTCTCCTTGATGAGATTCTCTCTCATTAAGCTTCTAGAAATGCACAACTCGCTTCCTTTGAACAACATACCATTTTGGATTATGAAATCCAACCACTTCATCACATCAAGTGTAACAGGTTCTATACAAGTCTTCTATGCTTCACCAAAATCAGGATCCTCTGGATATAAATTCTTAAGTTCCTTGAACCCAACCATCTCAATCTGCATCTTTGTCAGCAAAAGTTGTCTACTAAGAGCATTTGCAACTTTGTTAGACTTTTGAATCCTATGTTTCAGAATAAATGTATAACTCTACAAAAATTCAACCACTTCAAATGCCTTTGGTTCAATTTTCCTTGACTATTTAAATATTGCAAAGTTTGATGATAAATATAAAAAATAAACTCCTTAGGAAGAAGATAGTGTCTCCTCTTCTTGAATGCATCAACTATAGCATAAAATTCCTAATCATAAACATAATATTTTCTTTTGGCATCATTCAAATTCTCATCAAAATAAGCAACATGTTTACCTTCTTGGCTCAAAACAACTCCTATTGCAGTACCACTAGAATCACAATCTACATGACACACCTTGTTAAAATCTAGAAGTGCTAAAATATGCTACTCTATAACTTTCTATTTCAACAAATTAAAACTCTTATCTTCTCCTATAGTCCACTTAAATTTTTTCCTATCCACTCTCATTGTTTCAGTCAAGGGTCCACAAATACTGCTAAAACCTCTTATGAACTTTTTGTAAAAACTATCTTGTACATGAAAAGATCTTACTTAGGGCCGATAGACCCTAACAATACGTATAGAGTCAACCAAATACACTTTTGACATTTATTTTAGAAATTTTGGGTAGCCCAACTTCGAACGACCATAAGTCTTCAATCATTTCTTTGATTGGATATTATAATTAGTTTTTAGAAACCTCAACTCCTTATGTATGGGCTTGGATCGATGCAAGTGCCCATCCATCAAGTTTTTGGGCCTCATCGAAGGTCCTTAAGGCCTTCAAAATTGAGCCTAGAGTTTTTATACCAAAATTACATACCAAAAATTTGTAACAACTTCAAAAATATGTATAATCTAGCCATGAAAATCCACTGAAAATTTGATATAACAAAAATGAACCTTCACCTCTAAAATTAGAACATTCCAAGCTCATTTGACTAACTTAGTAAGTAGAAAGAATCCACAAACAACAACTTTGCAGTAAGAAAACCCTTATTGAAACAACTGAAAGGAAATATTTTTAGGCAATGAAAGATTTCTCTTACACTCAGGATGCTCCTGCATCAAGTTTTTGTTAAAAATAATAGTCCACCAAGATATCCAATAATTAAAACATTTATCCTCTTTAAGAAAACTTAACCATTCAACCAAAGCAAACAACAACCATACAAAGATGCATATAAACAATTACACCAGATATGTTGACTAGGGAAACCCTTGATTAGAGGGAAAACCTCGATGGGAATGATGACCACATGATGATTTACTAATATAAATATTCCTTGTTAGAGGATGGACCCTATTTGGAGTCACAACATTCAGTACAAAGAGTCCCTATTAGGAGAATTTGAATCCCTATTAGGAGATTCCAACCCTATTAGGAGTTGTGCCAACCCTGTTAGGAGTTGTGGAAGATAGTTGAACCCACTGTTCAAATAGCTTCATGATTAGATCAATGAACCCACTATCCAATTTACCTTGGTACTATTCCTTTCAAAATAATAGATGTGAAACAAACTTCTATTTCTTCCTCTATCTAGTATGTCAAACTTCTCTTTTAGACCATGCAATCAGATCTAAAACTTAGTTCTCAATAATAATAACCCTTAAGGTCACTTACACACATAGGTAAATCACTATGCTTGCTCAATAGTTTGCAAGTCTCATATGATCTCTATATCTTAAACATGGAAAATATCTTTCCTTTATACCATGCCCAATAATAAATCCTTGAATCACCTTCCCACTTAATTATACTACATCAATTAAATGAATACACATTTAATTAATTTTGTCAGCTCATAGTAATAAGAAGACTTTTACTCGTACAACTTTTGTACATGCACATTCTCTAATGTCATCACCAGCTAGCATACTGTCTCTAGTTAACTATGCAACTTTTCATTACATTTGTGATGAACTGCAACAATCACACAATAAGAAGTACTTTACTAATACTATGTTTCCATATAGTTCTCTATAGATCAATAGTATATTTTGTACTATCAATTTAGGTTCAATACACTTATTCTTGCAACAAACACATACTGAAGTGTACTTTGAAAACTATGCATCAAAATAGATGAGTAATGTATTGTTCTTAATACAAAGATCATAGTCTGTTGCTCTGTTAGTCTTCACAAACTTACTACTATGTTGTCATGAATGACAAAAATAGTCATGAATACATCATATTAATGTTCTACATTTCTCTCCCATAGTGATATCATCAGTATTCATGCTAACAATCTCCCCCTTTGGCATTGATGGCAACATAGATGAAAAACATCTAAGTTCCAAAGAATACCAAGTATACAAATCAATCAAATCTTGCTTCATTTTCCTCAAAAAAACATCATACATCATTTTCCCATTTCTTCCACATTATACTACATAGAGTTTTTTTCATGTCACTCTCTCCCCTATTGACATCACTCTCTCCCCTATTGACATCAATATCAAAGGTTAAGGTGTAATACACAAATAGTTCAATTACTCAAAGGTACACTAATCTATCAACATGACCATAAGCTAGTCTATTTCTTTGCAAATTTTGTATATAAATCCATAAATAGTTCAAGTTTCTAGAGACACTATTGCATACCAATTACCAATTACCAAGAGTACTCTTCTAACTATGTTCATCACAAATACTCCCCCATTGAGGAAGCATCAGCATTCAATCCAGTCTAACAATGGTGCTATGTAACTTGGACTAATGCACTTTTGCATCTTCTACTCTGAAGTAGGCAAGGGCATAAGCCCAGACATACCTCTTAGGTACTCAAATATGTCCTTTGGTAAGGACTTTGTGAAAATGTATGCAATCTATTCCTTAGTGTTAACATACTCCAGTCTAATTTCTTTCTCTACAACTTTCTCTCTTAACAAATGATACTTTTTAGAGATGTGCTTAATCTTAGAATTGAAAAAAATATTCTTAGACATGCTTAATATAATTGTGTTATCATAGTAAATGATAAAAGGTTCTTTGAATGTAATTCCAACATCTTTCATCATTTGCTTCACCTAATGATCATCCTTGATTGCTTCATCTATGCTCTTTGGTTCAACTTGAGATATTAGACATAGTTCTTCATTGATTCTGCTTCTTTTCATTACTCCTATTTCTTTACTTCCTATTATCTAATTAGTAGGATGATTTCTCATCATATTCTTATTTGGGGTAGGAGTTGATACTTCAACTCTTATTTCGGGTATTGCACTCTATTCTCTTCCTATTTGTTCAGTTTTCACACTATTCTACAAGTCATTATTAGTCTTAAGAAATAATTCATTACATCTATTGGTCATCCTATAATAATTATCTTCATCTTAGTTATAATTCATCATCTTTTCTTTGGTGCCAAAACTTTTCATCTATTCTCACATTTGCACACTCTACTATAGTTTTTGTTCTATAGTTGAAACATTTGTAAGCTTTACTTTTTAATGAATAGCCAAGAAAAATACCTTCATCACTCCTTGGATCAAACTTACTAATATCATCATCTTTGTTGATGTAACATTTGCTCCCAAATATTATGAAATATTTAACTGATGGTGAGTATCCAAAAAATAACTCATAAGGTGTTTTCTCCATAATTTTTCTGATCTATGCTCTGTCCAGAGTGTATACTATTGTATTGACTACTTCTCTCCAAAATTTCTTTGGTACATCATTCTAAAATAACATAGCTCTTACAGCTTCTGTAATAGACTTGTTGCTTCTCTCTACAATGACATTCTATTCAGGGGTTCTCAACTCAACTCTTTCTTCTATTGTATGATCAAATCTTTGCCCTTCAATCTGCTTCCCATTCTATAAATCATTGTTAATGGTAACTTCCACATTTTCATGGTTAGCCTCTTGATTAAAAATAGTTACCAAAGCTATCTCTTCTAATACTTCCTTTTTCTTAACCATTTCAAACTCATTATCACAATCCTTCAAGAATCTTTCCATACTTGCTTTAAATTCTTCATCTTCATCAGAAAGAAAACTCTTTCTAGATTTCCTTACTTTCTTAGGGAATGTAGATGCATAATGACCAAACTCATTACATTTTCAACAAGAAAAAATTTCCATACCTTTTCTTTTTTTTTTTCATAACCAAATCAATACCTTCCTTGATCTTCATGTCTTCTTTGGATAACTCACCAAGAGCATTTTGTGTCAAAATTTCTACTATTTGACTTAGGGATATCTTTGCTTGCCACTGATCTCCCAAAGTTGTTAAGCTTATCCTTCAAGGACCTGACGAGGGTGAATCAATTATCCAATAGTTAAAACATTTATCCTCTTTAAAAAAACTTAACCATTCAAACTAAGTAAATAGAAACCATACAAAGATGCACATAAACAATTACACCAGATATGTTGACTAGGGAAACCCTTGATCAGAGGGAAAGCCCTCGTGGGAATGATGCCAATAGGATGATGTACTAATATAAATATTCCTTGTGAAAGGATGGACCCTATTAGGTGTAATGCCCCGTCAAGGGATCCAAAGAATTAACCTAGTATTTCACTAAGTTTGGTAGCATTTTTTTTTTTCCATGAAAGTAAATACCACATATAACTTATGCACAATAGTGGAAGCAATAGCAATGTCCATCTAAAGAGTAAACTTAACATATACAACAAATTACATTCTTTAAGATCCCCTTAACGTGAATTACTTACATGAATCCATCTAGTACAAAATCCACATGAAATAATATGATAAGTCCAATGTTCAATTTTTACATATCCAACTGCTCATTCATCCACTGTACATGTCACAGGGTATGAAGGCTTAAAAGAATATACATATGTAGAATAAGGTACATCATCCTATTCTAATCCATGATACATCAAAGTAAAGATAATCACATGATACTCATGATACATCATCATAAAAGTCATTTACATCTATCATAAAGATCAAATAAATAAACTAAGTGCACGGTTCCTCCCAACCATCACGAAGGACACATTAACCACAAAGTCTCAATGAATCTCAAATGATAAGAGTGGAAAATACACTACCACTTGACCGCGTGGTACCTAAGTGGTCCACTCCCACCGTGCTAAGGAGATAATCTCAAGTCCCAAACAGGTTATCAAAACCACATAGCACACGACTCTAAAGTCCAGGAATCCTAAAAGTATACTAACTCAAAGGTTCCAATCAAAAAACAGACATCTACTTCCCAGAGGCACACAATGACATGTAGGAACCTACTATGCAAGCGGGAAAGTGTCATCACATTTATCTCGTACAAGTTACCCTGGCAGTTAGCTAAACTCCACGGGTCCATACAGATCTCATGCGGCCACTAGTATCCTTTCATACTGACAAGGCATACTATGGAATGCAAGGTCACAACCATGCGTTCTCTCTACTCCCATCCTAGCCTATACAAGCACTCAAGACATGGGCGAGAACCAAAAACTCTTATCTTTTTAGGTTCATTCAGTTAGTATTAAGTGTGTGAATGTTATCACTTATTAATCTAACTTACAATGAGTTACCCTGGCAGCCTCTTAGGGCTTCGGCCCCCATTGCAAGCCACTTCCTGACACTACATGCAGATATCCTACCCTAATGCTCATGGTATCATAAACATCAAGAAAGTCCACAAAATCACCATAATAAGGATCAACAAATATCCATGATTAAAAATCATCAAATATGCATAAAAGCATCAAATCACCATGAGCAACATCCATAGAAAATCATGAACACAACAGCTCTCTATTGGCAACTGAAGTATCACTGATAATCAAAATATCCATTGGTTCTCAATAACCAAAATATATCTCAAAATCATACTGATCGAAGACTCCAAAATGGTTGAGTCAAACATGTCACGACATGACATTATCAATAATAAATCCACATATTAGTCCCATCATGGCGACTAGAATATATCCAAGGATAACTGATCGTTGACCGAAATAATGGTTAAGTTAAGGGTTCTAGACATAAGAATCTCAACTATAACAATCAATATTCACAACCAATTCATAGAGCATTCCATCACATAATCATGGTTGGGTTTATAAAGATCGAGATTAAAACATCATCAAGACATCACATTCACATAACCCCCAAGGCTTTGGTAGACGTCCTATACTGGTCAACACTAGTCAACCCAAAACCCAAAACATTAGCATAATGAATACACAATGTAAACACATGTTTTGGTTTTGCTAAGTTTTCAAATTTGAATTCATATGCAAAATCTCAGTTTTTGTAATCCAAGTTTAGAGGAAGAACATTTTCCTACCATTTTCCATGTATTAATTTTTGGATGGATTAAAAATTCCCTCTGAACTTCAGTTTCCAATTATAACATTTAAAAGACGTTTCCACTAACTTAATTTTCATATGCTTCATATATCTTATAATCTTAAACTATTAATTCATAATAGTTAAAACTATAAAATTACAAAACTATTCATCATTAAAAAGAGATGAATTTATAAATCTTTTATTATCAACTTTAAATCTTTTAATAACATATATATATATATTACATATATACATATATATATATTTATATTTAAACATATACATACGTACATATATAATATAATATATTTTTTTTTTTGCATTTTATAAAAAATGCAACCGAATTTTTATTAATTTCGATTCATAAAGGAAATCGAATAACAAAATTTCCTTAGAACAAAGCCGAATCGAATATGTCGTCGGCTGTCACTGTGGTGTCATTTGCCGCGGGTACCCTGCGACCAATACAGTCGCGGGTACACTGCGCAGTAGGTACCGCACGACCCTTTAAAGCACGGATACGGGGTGCGATTCTGCCCCCACCCAAACATGCATTAGTATTTGTTTTATCAACAATCGCAACGCGATTTAATAAGTTACAATTCCGCCATAATAAGGTTGTGATTATATAAATATATATTATATATATATATATAACAAGGTTTATGTATATATATATATATGTGTGTGTATATATATATATGTATATATATATATGTATATATATATATATATGTATATGTATATATATATATGTATATATATATATATATATATAAAATATACAGAATCTCAGTATGTTTATAAAAATACAAGCTTTCATTTTCAGAACCTCTCTATGAAACTTGTTCTTTTAAAAATTCTCTGACGACTAATTCTAATGGGTTTGTTCATGAATTGCAACCCTAGTCCGTATCATTTTCAGATCTAAGCATATAGAATCCTTAAATAAAACTTAATTGCCCAAATTGAAAATGCACAATGAAGACATATGGAAAATACGAAGAAGATAGGGGAAAGCAAGATGCAGAAGTATTATAATGAAATCACAAGAATCTACCCGGATTCTGATGCTAACTCGCTTATCCTTAGACAACCCGCAGAGCAAGCTCCCCTTCTTTAGAATTTTCATGAATCCTCCAATGCTTCAACTGTTCTCCACGCTAACCACACTATCTATGCTATGTCCCAGCTATCTCCAAGCTATTAAGGAATGCCCGAATATAAAGAGCTTTCGGATAACCCTAGAATGCTTCTAGAATCAGCTGGAAGATATCGCCAACTAAGCATGGACCTATTTCCAACCTTTTTGATAAGCCCTAGGGTTGTAGACACCATGTGCTTAATTGATGCACTAACCCCCGTGTTGTTGACACATGAAAAATAGGGAACTGCATTATTTCCCATGCAAACTTATAACTCCAATAACTTTTTAAATTAATTTTCATTTAAATATTTATAACTCCCACTTTAATCTTCATAACTTTTATTTTAATTTTTATAACTTTTATTATTAATATTTGTTTATTAATTTATTAATATTTTATAATTATTATTTATTTTAATTTCTAATTTTCTTTTAATTTAATTCTTTTATTTCTCGATTAATTCTTCTTGAATTAATCATAATCAAAATATTAAAAATCATGATATTTAATCTCTCAAATAATTAATTTGTTAATTAAATCTATTTGTTAAGACTTAATTAATGGAAAATTCACCATAGACCTTCATGATAAAATATGAAAACCCATCATAGGACAATTCATACAAAATCAATCTAAAAGATTAAAAATCACAAAATATGTCATCCAACACATTCAGTGGGTACTCAACTCAGATACTCTTCCTAACTCACTAGGACAAATGGTTTTAGGGTTTGGGATTTGGACTTGAGAATTTATCTTCCCTCTCTTATCATTGAGATAGTATAATAGGGTACACTCATCCTAGCAATTCAGGGAAGCTGATACCTGGTACTTGCAACCTGTAGAAAAGCCATGCATGTACATACAATATATATAGTGTTAAGCTAAACAGACAATGGCAGGAAGTGGTGCATCGTGTAGATCCCGACTAAGCAGGTGACTACGACTCCCTTCCTTAACCACATCAGAAATGCCATACAATAAGAAAACACACACACCATACACATGCAAGTATGGGGTAAGTATCCATAATAAAACACATAAGATAATCAACCATCTGACTAACCATCAGCAGTAACTGAAAACAATATAATGATCATCATACATACATGAAATGTGAAGTCTAAATGATCTCATCCTATAATAACTAAATCCATAACATAATGTCTGATAGTGTCAAAACAATACCACTAATCCATCTACATAGTACTGGTCCATCAAAGTCTGATAACAATAGCAATAATATGTCCAGAGAAGATGTGAACGAGGGTAGGCACTACATCCACCCCCCCTTGGGTTAGGCTTACTCTTGGAAGCCTACAAACAAATAGGGATATATCTCCCTCAATCTAGCCGCATCCTCCTAGGTAGCTGAAGAATCGTCAGTAGGGTCCCATTGGACCCTTACCTGATCGATGGTTCGACCCCTGAGGGTCAACCCCCGCTGGTCTAGAATACGAACCGGCTCCAAAGCCAGCTGCCCATCCTCTACCTGCAATGCATTCCAATAAAAAACATGCATAATATCAGGAATATACTTCCTAAGCACTGAAATATGGAAAACATCATGAATGCGAGCTAGGCTGGGTGGTAGAGCAAGGCGGTAAGCAACCGGGCCAATCCTCTCCAAAATCTTGAATGGTCCCACAAAATGAGGTGCTAGCTTAGAACCCTTTCCATATCGGATCGGACTCTTTCGCGGTCGCACTCTCAAGAAAACCTTATCTCCCACTACAAACTGCTTATCCATCCTATGAGCATCAGCGTACTTCTTCTGTCTATCCTGTGTCGTAGTTAAATTCTCATGGATATGCACTACCTATTGCTCCATATCACGAAGCATCTCAGGACCCAACATAATGCGATCCTCAAGGTTGTCCCAACTCAAGGGTGTATGACAAGGACGACCATATAATGCCTGAAAAGGTGCCATGCCAATAGAACTATGATATCCATTGTTGTAAGCAAACTCCACTAGATAGAGATAGTCCTCCCAAAATGTCTGCCTATCCATCACATACATTCGTAACATATCCTCCAAAACCTGATTCACCCTCTCCATCTGACCATCAGTTTCTGGATGATATGCCAAGCTGAAGTTTAACTACGTTCCAAGCTCATGCTGCAATGATGTCCAGACTGCAGATGTGAATACAGGATCCCTATCAAAAATGATATTTCTAGGAATACCATGTAATCTCACAATATCATGCATGAAGACATTAGCTACAGAAGCTGCTGTGTAAGAAGACCTGATAGGTGAAAAATGTGCCACCTTAGTCAACCGATCAACCGTGACAATGATAGCATCATGACAATGAACTATCATAGGTAATCCTATAATGAAATCCATGGAGATAATATCCCACTTCCAAGAAGGAATGAGATTTGGCTACAAAAGTCCAGCTGGGTGCTGATGTTCTGCCTTGACTCTCTGACACTCAAGACACCTAGCCACAAAATCAGCAATATCTCGCTTCATTCCAGACCAAAAGAACAAACATCTCAAATCAGCATGCATCTTTTGAACACCTGGGTGTGCTGAGTATGGTGTACGATGGGCTTCCGCTAGAATCCAGTTGCGAAGCTCATCCATTAAAGGCACATAAATCCTCCCCAAATGTCTCAAAAGACCATCTGATTCTTGAACATAGCCTACAAACTTTCCTTCCAAGGGTCTTCCTGAATCTATCTCTCTGCACACTTCCTGATACCATGAATCCGTAGGTAGTGCCTGAAGAATCCGACCCCTCAAATCAACACTAAGAGTCATAGATGATACCACATGTCTCCTGCGACTCAAAGCATCTACCACCACATTCTCCTTACCTTGAATGTATTTAACCTCAAATTCATACTCACATAGAAACTCCATCTATTGTCTCTGGTGAGCATTCAAATTAGGCTGAGTAAAAATATACTGAAGACTGCGATGATCGCTGTGTAGCTCAAATTTGTGCCCCAACAAGAAATGTCTCCATCTTGTCAAAGCATGAACTACTGCCGCTAACTCAAGATCATGCGTAGGATAATTTAACTCATGATCCTTGAGCTTGCGTGATTCATATGCTATCACCCGTCCATTCTGCATCAACACTGCCCCAATACCTTCAAGAGAAGCATCTGTACACACCATGAAATCTCCCTCTGGATTAGGTACTGCTAAAATGGGTGCACTAGTTAAAAGTTCCTTGAGCTTCTGAAACACTTCCTCACATTTCTCTATCCACACAAACTTCTTTCCTTTCCTCTGAAGAGAAGTGATAGGATGTGCTATCCTAGAGAAGTTCTGGACAAATCTACGATAATAACCAGCTAAACCCATGAAACTACGAATCTCTGACACATTAGTCGGTGTTGGCCAATCTATTATCGCCTGAATCTTTGCAGGATCCACTGATATACCATCACCTGAGATAACATGCCCTAAATATTGAATCTTTGATTTGAAGAATTCGCACTTGGCTGCATTAGCATAAAGATGGTTGCCTCTCAAACAATGCAATACCAACCGCAGGTGATCCTCGTGCTCCTCCTGATTCTTAGAGTATATCAATATATCATCAAGAAACACAAGTATGAACCTGTCAAGATATGATCGAAAAACATCATTCATCAAACTCATGAATACTGATGGAGCATTAGTCAACCCAAAAGGTACCACTGTGAACTCATAATGTCCATAGCGAGTTCGAAAAGCGGTCTTGTGAATGTCAGCTAACTTAATGTGAAGCTGGTGGTATCCTGACTTAAGGTCAATCTTGGAGAAAACTGTAGCCCCCTTGATCTAATCAAATAGGTCATCAATCCTAGGCAAAGGATACCTGTTCTTAATAGTCACCTTGTTCAACTGTCTATAATCGATACAAAGGCGCAAAGAACCATCTTTCTTCTTCACAAAGAGCACTGGAGCTCCCCATGGTGATACACTAGGTCGAATGCTCCCTTTGGCCAGAAGTTCCTCTAACTGAAGACGTAACTCTCCCAGTTCCTGTGTAGTCATTCAGTAAGGAGCTTTAGAAATAGGTTTTGCTCCAGGAACTAGATCAATGCTAAAGTCGATATCCCTCTTTGGAGGCATGCCTGGAATCTCACTTGGAAAAACATCTGTGTACTCTTGCAAAATCGGTTGATCTAAAGTCTTCCTCATAGGATCTTCCTCATCAAGATCATTTACCATAACAACAAATATTTGACATCCTTTACGAAAACTTCACTTCATTTGCATAGCAGAAATCATCCGCAGAGATATAGGCCTTGGTATCCCGACTATCCTTACATCATTCCCTTGGTCATCTTGGCACATAATTATCTTCTTCCTGCAATCTATATTGGCTTTATGAGTTCCAAGCCAATCCATGCCTAAAACTACATCATAGGAACCAAGGGGTATGACTCGAAGATCCACTACCAAAACAAAGCTTCCTAAGCTAAGCCCACACTTATGAACTACAGAGTTCGTGGAGACCTTGATACCTGAGGCTAGTTCCACTTGCCAACCATGATCTTGCTTCACCGCATCCAGCTTACACTTAGAAACTATAGATGGTGAAATAAATGAATCTATAGCTCCTGAATCAAATAATACTAAAAGAGATATACCTCAAATAGCACCTGTGGTCTCAACCACTGTACCCTGATGATCCACCTGACGGTGATCAACTACTGCAAATACTCTATGAGCTCTACCTGCATCACCTACTGTAGGCTCTAAGGCTGTAGGCCTAGGTCCAAAAAATTGAGGTGCTTGCTGTGGACACTGAGCTGCATAATGACCAATCTGTCCACATGAAAAACATTTTGTATTCCTGCCAGACCCTCTACCCAGAGGTGGTACATTTGATTACTGTTGGTTGTTCCTGCTAACAAATGACTGACTACTCTGAGCTGGCTGATTGGGTTGATTTTTTTTTATTGCGTTGAGCATTGTGATTGTTCTTAAAGTTAGAACCTTTGCCACCACCTTGAGCCTGAGAATTAAATCCCTTCTGTTGTTGCATCTGCTGAGACTGCTGGTGAAATTTTTTTCCCTTAGAAGAGAAAGGCTTCTTATTGCCATCTGAATTAAAGTTGCTTTTAGATCCTAACGCTGCTGGCGCTCCTACAAAACCACCTTGACCAAGGTTGACGCTTTGTTCAACAAGGATTGCTCGATGTACCCTATCCTTGAGGGTTTTTGGCTCAAATACTTTGACACCCCCAATAATACGATTGTTCAAAGCCCTAATAAAATGTTGTGTCAACTGAGCTGAATTTTCATTGAATCCTAAAAAAGACACGAGCTCATAAAACTTACGCTCATACTCGGTCACTGACATAGTGCATTGCTTGAGATTATGAAATTCATCTGCCCTTTGTTGTTTCCATTCCTCTGGTAGGAATCGTTCTCGAAAACTCTCCAAAAATAGTTCCCAAGTGACACTGCTCATATCGATCCCTAGTTTCTTCTCCTCAATTGTCCACCAAGTGGCTCCAAAGTTCTCTAAATTGGTGATCGCAAATCTTGCCTTAACATTGCTATCAAAGTCTTGCATAGTGAAAATCCTGTTGAGAGAAATAAGCCACTGCTCGGCCACATAACCAGACCCTTTCCCATTGAAAGGCTTAACCTTGGATCTTGAAAGGTCCTTCATCTGAGTGGACACAATGGACCTCTGACGATCCTTTCGAGGGCTTCTAGATCTAGGTCTATGCTCTTGTTCTGTCTGATGCACTTTAGGCTATTCTTGAACAAGAGGTAGACGTTTTAGAATAGTCTACATCAACTATCTCAGACCAACCTCCTCATACTCGGCTTGGTCCTCTCTTTGGCTCTCTTCCTGCTGCCTATTGGAGTGCTCTTTCCTGCTCTCTATATGAACCGATCCCTCATGGGCAAACTCATGGGTGCTGATAGTTCTGCCATGACCACGGCCTCTTCCATGGCCCCAACCTTGGCCTCTAACAGAAGACCTAGTCCCAGATACCATCCTGCAACAGTACAGAGTACTATTACAATCAAGAGACACATGTTACAATAGACTAACTTTAGTTTTGACAACTAAGTGTTGAAGTATGAAAACATACCAGCACAGATCAAGTTCCATTTTCAGTTTACCTAGTTTCAAGTTGAAGAGATACACCTAATAGTTCAAGTTCTACTTGTTCCGAAATACCCAGAGTTCCCAATGTAGAAACTCGGGCTCTGATACCAAATGTAATGCCCCGTCAAGGGATCCAAAGAATTAACCTAGTATTTCACTAAGTTTGGTAGCATTTTTTTTTCCATGAAAGTAAATACCACATATAACTTATGCACAATAACAGAAGCAATAGCAATGTCCATCTAAAGAGTAAACTTAACATATACAACAAATTAAATTCTTTAAGATCCCCTTAACGTGAATTACTTACATGAATCCATCTAGTACAAAATCCACATGAAATAATATGATAAGTCCAATGTTCAATTTTTACATATCCAACTGCTCATTCATCCACTGTACATGTCACAGGGTATGAAGGCTTAAAAGAATATACATATGTAGAATAAGGTACATCATCCTATTCTAATCCATGATACATCAAAGTAAAGATAATCACATGATACTCATGATACATCATCATAAAAGTCATTTACATCTATCATAAATATCAAATAAATAAACTAAGTGCACGGTTCCTCCCAATCGTTAATAGCATCATTAGACCATTGTAGATCCTAGCCATCCCTCCGTGTGTAACATTCCAAGCACCGAAGAGATCATCGATATTATCATAGTAGGAATGTCACTCCTAAACATGCTACTAACATAAAAAGTAAAGCATAAGATATCATCATCTAACATATGCTAATCATCAATGAAAGGATACATATCCACCATCACAAAGGACACATTAACCACAAAGTCTCAATGAATCTCAAATGATAAGAGTAGAAAATACACTACCACTCGACCGCGTGGTACCTAAGTGGTCCACTCCCACCGTGCTGAGGAGATAATCTCAAGTCCCAAACAGGTTATCAAAACCACATAGCACATGACTCTAAAGTCCAGGAATCCTAAAAGTATACTAACTCAAAGGTTCCAATCACAAAATAGACATCTACTTCCCAGAGGCACACAATGACATGTAGGAACCTACTATGCAAGCGGGAAAGTGTCATCGCATTTATCTCGTACAAGTTACCCTGGCAGTTAGCTAAACTCCATGGGTCCATACAGATCTCATGCGGCCACTAGTATCCTTTCATACTGACAAGGCATACTATGGAATGCAAGGTCACAACCATGCGTTCTCTCTACTCCCATCCTAGCCTATACAAGCACTCAAGGCATGGGTGAGAACCAAAAACTCTTATCTTTTTAGGTTCATTCAGTTAGTATTAAGTGTGTGAATGTTATCACTTATTAATCCAACTTACAATGAGTTACCCTGGCAGCCTCTTAGGGCCCCGGCCCCCATTGCAAGCCACTTCCCGACACTACATGCAGATATCCTACCCTAATGCTCATGGTATCATAAAAATCAAGAAAGTACACAAAATCACCATAATAAGGATCAAAAAATATCCATGATTAAAAATCATCAAATATGCATAAAAGCATCAAATCACCATGAGCAACATCCATAGAAAATCATGAACACAACAACTCTCTATTGGCAACTGAAGTATCACTGATAATCAAAATATCCATTGGTTCTCAATAACCAAAATATATCTCAAAATCATACTGATCGAAGACTCCAAAATGGTTGAGTCAAACATGTCACGACATGACATTATCAATAATAAATCCACATATTAGTCCCATCATGGCGACTAGAATATATCCAAGGATAACTGATCGTTGACCGAAATAATGGTTAAGTTAAGGGTTCTAGACATAAGAATCTCAACTATAACAATCAATATTCACAACCAATTCATAGAGCATTCCATCACATAATCATGGTTGGGTTTATAAAGATCGAGATTAAAACATCATCAAGACATCACATTCACATAACCCCCAAGGCTCTGGTAGACGTCCTATACTGGTCAACACTAGTCAACCCAAAACCCAAAACATTAGCATAATGAATACACAATGTAAACACATGTTTTGGTTTTGCTAAGTTTTCAAATTTGAATTCATATGCAAAATCTCAGTTTTTGTAATCCAAGTTTAGAGGAAGAACATTTTCCTACGTTTTTCCATGTATTAATTTTTGGATGGATTAAAAATTCCCTCTGAACTTCAGTTTCCAATTATAACATTTAAAAGACGTTTCCACTAACTTAATTTTCATATGCTTCATATATCTTATAATCTTAAACTATTAATTCATAATAGTTAAAACTATAAAATTACAAAACTATTCATCATTAAAAAGAGTTGAATTTATAAATCTTTTATTATCAACTTTAAATCTTTTAATAACATATATATATATATATATATTTATATTTAAACATATACATACGTACATATATAATATAATTTTTTTTTTTTTTGCATTTTATAAAAAACGGAACCGAAATTTTATTAATCCCGATTCATAAAGGAAATCGAATAACAAAGTTTCCTTAGAACAAAGCCGAATCGAATACGTCGTCAGCTGTCACTGTGGTGTCATTTGCCACGGGTACCCTGCTGTCGCAGGTACCCTGCGACCAATACAGTCACGGCTACACTGCGCAGCAGGTACCGCGCGACCCTTTAAAGCACGGGTACGGGGTGCGATTTTGCCCCCACCCAAACATGCATTAGTATTTTTTTTATCAACAATCATAGCGCGATTTAATAAGTTGCAATTCTGCCATAATAAGGTTGTGATTATATAAATATATATTATATATATATGTATGTATGTATGTATATATATATAACAAGGTTTATGTTTATATATATATATATATATGTATATATATATATGTATATATATATATGTATATATATATATACATATATATATATATACATATACATATATATATATATGTATATATATATATACATATATATATATACATATATATATATATATATGTATATATATATATACATATATATATATATATATATATATATATATATATAATATACAAAATTTCAGTATGTTTATAAAAATACAAGCTTTCATTTTCAGAACCTCTCTATGAAACTTGTTCTTTTAAAAATTCTCTGATGACTAATTCTAATGGTTTTGTTCATGAATTGCAACCCTAGTCCGTATTATTTTCAGATCTAAGCATATAGAATCCTTAAATAAAACTTAATTGCCCAAATTGAAAATGCACAATGAAGACATATGGAAAATACGAAGAAGACAGGGGAAAGCAAGATGCAGAAGTATTATAATGAAATCACAAGAATCTACCCGGATTCTGATGCTAACTCGCTTATCCCCAGACAACCCGTAAAGCAAGCTCCCCTTCTTCAAAATTTTCCTGAATCCTCCAATGCTTCAACTGTTCTCCATGCTAACCACACTATCCACGCTATGTCCCAGCTATCTCCAAGCTATTAAGGAATGCCCGAATATAAAGAGCTTTCGGATAACCCTAGAATGCTTCTAGAATCAGCTGGAAGATATCGCCAACTAAGCATGGACCTATTTCCAACCTTTTTGATAAGCCCTAGGGTTGTAGACACCATGTGCTTAATTGATGCACTAACCCCCATGTTGTTGACACATGAAAAATAGGGAACTGCATTATTTCCCATGCAAACTTATAACTCCAATAACTTTTTAAATTAATTTTCATTTAAATATTTATAACTCCCACTTTAATCTTCATAATTTTTATTTTTATTTTTATAACTTTTATTATTAATATTTTTTTATTAATTTATTAATATTTTATAATTATTATTTATTTTAATTTCTAATTTTCTTTTAATTTAATTCTTTTATTTCTCGATTAATTCTTCTTGAATTAATCATAATCAAAATATTAAAAATCATGATATTTAATCTCTCAAATAATTAATTTGTTAATTAAATCTATTTGTTAAGACTTAATTAATGGAAAATTCACCATAGACCTTCATGATAAAATATGAAAACCCATCATAGGTCAATTCATACAAAATCAATCTAAAAGATTAAAAATCACAAAATATGTCATCCGACACATTTAGTGGGTACTCAACTCAGATACTTGTCCTAACTCACTAGGACAAATGGTTTTAGGGTTTGGGATTTGGACTTGAGAATTTATCTCCCCTCTCTTATCATTGAGATAGTATAATAAGGTACGCTCATCTTGGCAATTCAGGGAAGTCGATACCTAGTACCTATAACCTACAAAAAAGCCATGCATGTACATACAATATATATAGTGCTAAGCTAAACAGACAATGGCAGGAAGTGGTGCATCGTGTAGATCCTGACTAAGCAGGTGACTACGACTCCCTTCCTTAACCACATTAGAAATGCCATACAATAAGAAAACACACACACCATACACATGCAAGTATGGGGTAAGTATCCATAATAAAACACATAAGATAATCAACCAGCTAACTAATCATCAGCAGTAACTGAAAACAATATAATGATCATCATACATACATGAAATGTGAAGTCTAAATGATCTCATCCTATAATAACTGAATCCATAACATAATGTCTGATAGTGTCGAAACAATACCACTAATCCATCTATATAGTACTAGTCCATCAAAGTCTGATAACAATAGCAATAATATGTCTAGAGAAGATGTGAACGAGGGTAGGCACTACATTAGGAGTCTATTACAACATTTAGTACAAAGAGTCCCTATTAGGAGACTTTGAATCTCTATTAGGAGATTCCAACCCTATTAGGAATTGTGGAAGACATCTGAACCCACTGTTCAAATAGGTTCGAGATTAGATCAATGAACCCACTATCCAATTGACCTTGGTACTATTTCTTTCAAAATAATAGATGTAAAACAAGCTTCTACTTCTTTCTCTATCTAGTATGTCAAACTTCTTCTCCTTCAAACCATGTAATGAGATCTAGAACTTAGTTCTCAATAATAATAACCCTTAAGGTCACTTACACACATAGCTAAATCACTCTACTTTTTTGGTGCTTTGCTTACTCAATAGTTTGCAAGTCTCATATGCTCTCTATATCTTAAATAAGGGAAACATATTTCCTTTATAGCATGCCCAATAATAAATCCTTGAGTTAGCTTCCAACTTAATCATAATACATTAATTAAATAAATACACATTTAATTAATGTTGTGATCTCATAGTCATAACCAAGCTTTTACTCATGTGACTTCCATACATGCACATTCTTTGACATCATCACTAGCTAGTATATTCTCTCTAGTCAACTACGCAACCTTTCATTACATTTGTGATGAAATGCAATAATCGCACAATAGGAACTACTTTCCTAATACTCTATTTCCATATGATTCTCTGTAGATCAATAATATCTTCCCTATATTGTCAATTTAAATTCTGCACACTTACCCTTGTAACAAACACATATTGTAGTGTACTTTGAAAATTGCACATCAATAGATGAGTAATGTATTGTTCTTAATACAAAGATCATAGTCTGATGCTCTGTTAGTCTTCACAAACTTACTACTATGTTGTCATTGATGAAAAATACAGTCATGAATACATCATATTAATGTTTTACAATACTCCCCCATAGTGATAACATCAACATTCATGCTAATAGTTTCAACATGAGACTTTTAAGATTCATAGGGAAGAATATATTAGAAATTTTTTTAGTTCTCCCCTTGAGATTTGTGACAAGGGCTTAATGGCCTCCTATGTACTATAAGTTGAGTGATTTTATTCGACATTGATAGATATATCAATGCCTAATACAACCAATCAACTTATAGTACACAGGAGGTAGTTAAGCCCTTATGAATCCCAAGGGGAGCTGGTGCAGGACCACCTAGGTAGGCTAAGTGTGAAACCTAGGTATTTCTTTATTTTTGGCTTGTAGTGATGCTAGCCACATCACTATTCTAATAATAGGTCCTATGTGGTCCTTAGGTGTGTTTAGGAGACTTGGCAAGACCCAAAGTGACCAAGTTGCTAGAAGTTGCCGACTATTGTCAACTAGGTGACTTAGGTCCGGAAAAGGCTAAAATGGTCTAGAAAGGTTCCAATGGCTTTGAATTGTTTATTTGAAGTCATTTTATGCATATTATATGTCTACTTGTTTTTGTGCCAAATTTGAAGGTCTAACTCCATGTAGAACAAAAGTTGCTGAAATGTTGTCATGTTGTCATGACAACATTTTCTTGCAAAAAGAAACTTTTTGGCATTTGTGTGTTTAGAACATCCTAACTGTTTAGAAAAGTTATGGAACTGATGGAGGAGCCTTTAAAAATGTGAGGACAGCCATTTTCAGGGGGTTGGACAAGTTGGTTTTGAATTTTGTACGAATTGAGCAAGTATTTTGTTGCCGGTTTTATGCATTTGAAGGCATTTTTAATAGAGGAGGATTGAATGGCCTGATTTTTGTGTTGGAAAAGTTCTGAAATATTGTTTTTAATCTTTTTTTAGTGTTGGTTTGATCATTTTAATTCGTTTGCAGTAGTGTAAAAAAAATTTTTTGTTCTTGGCAAGTTGCTGATCTGAACAGGGCTGCAGTTAGAAAATGGGATCTTAGGGCCACTTCCCACCATTGGAAACTTCTGATATTTTGGGATTTGGAACTAGGATCCATGTACATTATGTATCAAGAAGGAGGGCCCTTGAAAGCATCAGCAAGCATTTTTAAGGTGATGCCCTAGGCAAGCCAAATGCAACTTGGCTAGGAATCACAGTTGGAAAATGAGTTATGGAGAGGATTGAGTGTACAAATACCTTAATCCGGCTGCACAGTGAGTAATGAGAAGGTCTAACCTTGCTCCAGTCCAAAGGAGAAGTCTTGGAAAGGTGTCTAAGGTGGTTTTCCATCACAACAGCGATAAAGCACTTAAAATCCTCATTTTTGGCCTAAAACTGTACTTTCATTGTACAGAAATTTTGGAGGCTAGAAAATTACAGAATCTTGAAGTACTCTGAAAAGGGTATCCAAAAATATAATTTTTTTGTAGGGTTGTTAAGAAGTTTTTCAAGAAATCTTGTTTCCAGCTATTTAGGAGGGCTAATTCCTAGTAGCCTTTTTGGAGCAATTTGGTGTATCTTCCCTAGTAGATTGAATGCGCCTATGAAATCAGCATTGTTTAGGGTCATGGATGTTAGAATGAGTCTAAAAAAACCCTAGATGAAGAACTGGTACCCTTGGATCTATAGATGGACTTGAGGGTTAATAGCGGACTGGAGTCGGCTAGTAAGAAATTTGATGTTACTTTGTTGGTGTACCCCCAACTAAAGGATTAGGATCTCTTGAGCAAGGTCCTAGTAATTATAGGGTGTGAAGAAGCCCTAGTGGGTCTAGTGAATGACCTAAGGTAGCCCTGAGAGAGAGCTTGGGGTTTGGAAGCAAGGTTGGGGTGTTACATCAGAGTGGTATCAGAGCCAGTTAAAGATTTGGGAAAGGTAGTTAATGTTGGAAGCCGCTGAAGAATCAGTAGGAGAATCCATGATGGTGACAAATGTGGAGTTAGCTAAAGAAGTTGATGAGCAAAGGCAAAGAAATCAGCTTCTTGAAGAAGCACTAGAAGAGGTGAAGCAAAAACTAGATGCAGTTGTAGAGGCAGCCAAGAAAAGAGATGAAGAAGAAGATGGGAATGGTAAAAAGGTAGCAGAGGAAGATATTGTACCTGAACCTGATCCTATCTTGCAAGAAGAGCCCTTCTTGAAGACAATCAAAGCCTTAGGAGGTAAAGCTTTGGAAGGAGTGCCACTTTTCAGTGGTAAGATGGATATTGATGCAGTTATGGATTGGTTAGAGGGTATGGAGAACCACTTTGAGTGTGAGGGTATCTTAGAGGCATAGAAGGTTAAGGTTGCTAAGTCAAGGCTTAGAGGCTCAGCCTTAACATGGTGGAAGTATGTACAAGATGAAAGAGTCAGCATGGGCAAGAATCCAATTGCAAATTGGAGTGCTATGGCAAACAAAATCAAGGAGAACTTCCTACCTGAAGACTTTGAGATCCAACTCCATAAAAAGAGGCAAGGACTGAAGCAAAAAGATCTTGATGTGACCTCCTACACTAAATAATTTCAGAGGTTGTGTTTGAGATCCAAGAAGCAAGAAGAGGAGTCACTCAAGGTGGCAAGGTATCTTGGTGGCTTGAAGTGGAACATTCAAGAGGAGCTTAGCTTATGGGCCCCTACCACTATCCAAAGATGTCATCAGCTAGCTTTGAAGGTAGAAGAAAAGAACAAGAGGAAAGGAGATTCTAACTTCAAAGATAGAGGCAAAGGTAGAAATCAGAAAAATCAAAGAGGAGGCTACCAAGGCAAAGGTAGTGATCAAAAGAGCCAAAGTGAAAGCAAACCCATGGAGCAAACTATTGACCACTCTTCAAGAGGTGGTTATAATAGAGGGAGAGGCAATCAAGGAGGATCAAGTAGGGGTAGAGGAGGTAGGAGCAGCTCTTACTTTGCAACAATGAAGTGTTACAATTGTGGTCAACTAGGCCATCCTGCCTATAGGTGCCCGGACAAACCCTCTTCCTCAAGCCAAGATAAAAGGCTAGCATATGCACAAGAAGATAATAGAAGTTGCAAGGATGTTGACATAGACCATATTGAGTCTAAAAAAGGTGAGAACCTCATGTTTAGGAGGGTGTTGATCAAGCAACCAGCTTCTAATGAGCCTAGACATAGAAGGGCATTGTTTAGGATCAAGTGCAAGATCCTAGGAAAAGTATGCAAGGTGGTGGTTGATTCTGGATCAACTGATAATGTAATATCAGAGGAGGCTATTACAAAGCTCAAACTGAAGAAGATACCTCATGACAACCCTTACAAAGTCACATGGCTTAACAAAGGGCAAAGCATCCTAGTGAATGAACAAGCATGGGTGGACTTCTCAATTGCAGGATATAAAGACCGCTTATTATGTGATATTTTGCCAATGGATGCTTGTCATCTTTTGCTAGGGAGACCTTGGCAATTTGATAGGGAAGTGGTCTATGATGGAAAGGAAAATACCATAACATTTAAGAAAGGAAGCAAGACCTTCAAAATTTAGTCATTGTTAGAAGGGGATGAACCACAGTCCAAGGTGCCTAATGTGCTGCTATGTGGAGAGAAAGAGTTTATTAGAGACCTCAAGCATGAGGAGAGCCAAGGATTTGCAGTCATACTAAAGGCTGCAAGTGAAGAAAAGACAGTCCAAGAACCTTTACCAGCAGAGGTACAAGAGTTGCTTGTAAAGTATAAGGAGATTGTTAGTGATGGTACACCAGCTACCCTACCACCAAGAAGAGTTATCAGCCATCAAATTGACTTTGTTCCAGGTGCCTCACTACCTAATAAGGCAGCCTACAAGTTAACCCCAGATCAGAACCTTGAAGTGGCAAGACAAGTCCAAGAGTTGATGGACCAAGGTTTGATCCAAAAGAGCATAAGCCCTTGTGCAGTCCCGGTGGTTTTGGCATCCAAGAAGGGAGGAAAATGGAGGTTGTGTATTGACTCAAGGGCCATTAACCGCATTACAATCAGGTATAGGTTTCCTATTCCAAGAATTGAAGACCTTATGGATTTTCTAGGAGGTGCTATGTATTTCACTAAGCTGGACTTGAAAAGTGGGTATCACCAAATTAGAATAAAGGAGGGAGATGAATGGAAGACAACATTTAAGACTATTGATGGTCTTTATGAATGGCTTGTGATGCCATTTGGTCTTTTCGATTCCCCTAGCACCTTCATGAGGCTCATGAATGAAGTGCTCAAAGACTTCACAGGCAGATTTGTGGTGGTGTATTTGGATGATATCCTCATCTACAGCAAGACCAAAGAGGAACATGTCAAGCATGTAGAAGCTATTTTGAAGAGGCTTCATGAGGAGAAGCTATCTATCAACCTTGAGAAGTGTGACTTCTTCAAGCAAGAGTTGGTGTATCTAGGCTTTGTGGTGTCTAAAGGAACTTTGAAGATGGACAAGGAGAAAGTTGCTGCTATCCTAAGTTGGCCTACACCTACCACATCTAGTGAGGTAAGAAGTTTCCACGGTTTGTCTCAATTTTATAGGAAGTTCATTAGGAACTTTAGTGGTATTTGTGCACCATTTCTTGATACCATAAAGGGGGGAGTCAAGTCCAAGTTTAGGTGGACTTTAGAGGCTGAAAAGTCATTTGATATGTTAAAAAAACAAGTAGCTACTCAACCCATCCTAAAATTGCCTAGCTTTGAAAAGTTGTTCACCTTAGAATGTGATGCAAGTGGCCTAGTAGTGGGTGGGGTGTTGAGTCAAGAAGGTAGACCAGTAGCCTTCTATAGTGAAAAGCTAAATGAGGCCAAGAATAAATACTCATCCTATGATCTAGAATTGTATGCCTTAGTCCAGTGTCTTAGGAAGTGGAGACACTATTTGTTGCCAAAAGAATTTGTTGTGTTTACAGATAATCAAGCTCTTAGCTACATCAACACACAGGAGAAGTTGAGCAACATGCACTTGAAGTGGATGGAATATTTGCAGGCCTTCACCTTTACAATCAAGCATAAGAAAGGACAAATGAACAAGGTTGCTGATGCATTAAGTAGAAGGGTTTTAACAGTCCAAGAGATTCAGCTCCATAGCATTGGAGTGGAGAGTTTTCAGAATCTTTACAAGAATGATGAGGACTTTGCTGAAGCCTATAAGGTATGCATGGATTTTGGAAACCACTTTCATAGCAGATGTTCAGAATACACTTTGCAAAATGGGTTTCTATTTAAGGGTAACCAGTTGTGTGTACCAAGAGGTTCCATGAGAGAGAACCTAATACAAGAGAAGCATAATGGCAGCTTGAGTGGGCATTTTGGTATCAGCAAGACAATAGAACTAGTGCAAAGGTTCTATTATTGGCCTAAATTGGTCAAAGATGTAACCAAGTATGTGGAGCAATGTATGGCATGTATGAAGGGAAAAGGAGGAATGAGCAATGCAGGTCTTTACCAGCCCTTACCAATTCCTAGAAGACCATGGGATTGTGTAAGTATGGATTTCATTGTTGGTTTGCCTAAAACTAAGCAAGGGTATGATAGCATTTATGTTGTTGTTGATAGATTCAGTAGAATGGGACATTTCATTCCATGTAAGACAACTAATGATGCAAGTCATATAGCTCATTTGTTTTTCAAAGAGGTTGTAAGGATTCATGGACTTCCATTAAGCATTGTGTCAGATCGAGATGTGAAATTCATGAGTCACTTTTGGAAGACTTTATGGAAGAAGCTTGGCACTAACATGTCTTTTGGTTCAGCTTACCATCCTCAAACTGATGGTCAAACTGAGGTGGTTAATAGAACTTTAGGTAACCTTCTTAGGTGCCTAACTAAGGAGTATGGTCAGACTTGGGATGTTATCATCTCACAAGCAGAATATGCCTACAATGATAGCAAGAATAGGACTACCGGAAAGAGTCCTTTTGAAATTTTTTATGGAATGCACCCAAGAGGTGTGTGTGTGAACTAAGGTGTCTTGGAAACATGGATCAGATTAGTGGTCAAGCTGAAGACTTTGTACAAACCATGAAGGAGATTCAGGAGCAAGTCAAGAAGACTATTCAAGACAACACTCTAAAACTCAAAGCCAAGGTGGATGAAAAGAAGAAGGATGTTCAGTTTGCTGTTGGGGACTATGTGATGGTCCATTTGAACAAAGCAAGGCTTCAAAAAGGCATTCCTACTAAGTTACAAATGAAGAGGGTAGGGCCTTGCAAAATATTGGCTAAATATGGAGCAAATGCTTATAAGGTAGATTTACCTTCCGATTTGGGCATATCCCCTATTTTTAATGTGCAAGACTTGGTGGCATACAAAGGTGACCCATCTCAGCTCAGTCCCGATGTTCATGAAGATCTTGAACTTGCTTCAACACCTACAAACAACAACTTGGAGGTAGAAAAGGTGTTAGATTCAAGGGTAAAGAAGACTACAAGGCATAAGGTTTACATGGAACACCTCATCAAATGGAAGGAGAAACCAATTTTAGAGGCTACATGGGTTGCTGAGACAGATTTCAAGAAGGTTGGCATACCTCTAGATTTGTTGCAAACTGATCCACCTTGAGTTCTTTGTTGGAGGGGGGAGTATGGTGCAGGAGCACCTAGGTAGGCTAAGTGTGAAACCTAGGTATTTCTTTATTTTTGGCTTGTAGTGATGCTAGCCACATCACTATTCTAATAATAGGTCCTATGTGGTCCTTAGGTGTGTTTAGGAGACTTGGCAAGACCCAAAGTGACCAAGTTGCTAGAAGTTGCCGACTATTGTCAACTAGGTGACTTAGGTCCGAAAAAGGCTAAAATGGTCTAGAAAGGTTCCAATGGCTTTGAATTGTTTATTTGAAGTCATTTTATGCATATTATATGTCTAATTTTTTTTGTGCCAAATTTGGAGGTCTAACTCCATGTAGAACAAAAGTTGCTGAAATGTTGTCATGTTGTCATGACAACATTTTCTTGCAAAAAGAAACTTTTTGGCATTTGTGTGTTTAGAACGTCCTAACTGTTTAGAACAGTTATGGAACTGATGGAGGATCCTTTAAAAATGTGAGGACAGCCATTTTCAGGGGGTTGAACAAGTTGGTTTTGCATTTTGTACGAATTGAGCAAGTATTTTGTTGCCTGTTTTATGCATTTGAAGGCATTTTTAATAGAGGAGGATTGAATGGCCTGATTTTTGTGTTGGAAAAGTTCTGAAATATTGTTTTTAATCTTTTTGTAGTGTTGGTTTGATCATTTTAATTCGTTTGCATTAGTGTAAAAAAATCTTTTTGTTCTTGGCAAGTTGCTGATCTGAACAGGGCTGCAGTTAGAAAATGGGATCTTAGGGCCACTTCCCACCATTGGAAACCTCTGGTATTTTGGGATTTGGAACTAGGATCCATGTACATTATGTATCAAGAAGGAGGGCCCTTGAAAGCATCATCAAGCATTTTTAAGGTGATGCCCTAGGCAAGCCAAATGCAACTTGGCTAGGAATCACAGTTGGAAAATGAGTTATGGAGAGGATTGAGTGTACAAATACCTTAATCTGGCTACACAGTGAGTAATGAGAAGGTCTAACCTTGCTCCAGTCCAAAGGAGAGGTCTTGTAAAGGTGTCTAAGGTGGTTTTCCATCACAACAGCGATAAAGCACTTGAAATCCTCATTTTTGGCCTAAAACTGTACTTTCATTGTACGGAAATTTTGGAGGCTACAAAATTACAGAATCTTGAAGTACTCTAAAAAGGGTATCCAAAAATATAATTTGTTTGTAGGGTTGTTAAGAATTTTTTCAAGAAATCTTGTTTCCAGCTATTTAGGAGGGCTAATTCCTAGTAGCCTTTTTTGGAGCAATTTGGTGTATCTTCCCTAGTAGATTGAATGTGCCTATGAAATCAGAATTGTTTAGGGTCATGGATGTTAGAAGGAGTCTAAAAAAACCCTAGATGAAGAACTGGTACCCTTGGAGCTATAGATGGACTTGAGGGTTAATAGCGGACTGGAGCCGGCTAGTAAGAAATTTGATGTTACTTTGTTGGTGTACCCCCAACTGAAGGATTAGGATCTCTTGAGCAAGGTCCTAGTAATTATAGGGTGTGAAGAAGCCCTAGTGGGTCTAGTGAATGACCTAAGGTAGCCCTGAGAGAGAGCTTGGGGTTTGGAAGCAAGGTTGGGGTGTTACATCAGGAGCATTGAACAAATTTTCAACAATCCCCCCCTTAGCATTATGAGGGTCTAAGGATTTGAAATTGTGACAAAGCTCTAATACCACTTGTTAGAGTGGGGTTACCATTGCAACAAAAGACTAATCTATCAATGCCCAATACAACCACTCAACTTATAGTACATATGAGACAATTAATCCCTTGCCACAAATCCCAAAGGGAGCATTGAAAAAATTCCTAACAATATCCTCCTCAACATTACCTAAGGGTATGAGGATTCAAAATTATGACCAAGATCTGATACCACTTGTTAGATTGGGCTTATCATTGCACCAAAAGACTAATCGACCAATGCTCGATACAACCACTCAACTTATAGTACATAGGAAGTAGTTAAGCCCTTATCACAAATCCTAAAGGGAGTGCTAAATAAATTTCTAACTGAATAACTCTTGACAATATACCAAAAAATAGGGGTATGTACCTAAGTCATTCTTGACCTTGACTCTATTAGTCTATAATGAATACTTTAATTTTGTGAAATAATATTTTGGATTTTCACTGAGAAAATGTTTTAGAGTAGTTTTCAAAAAACTTTTGTAGACTCAGCAACTCCATTACCCCCCAAATAGTATTCAAAAGAGAATTCAATAATCACCTAATTTTCCAATGCCCATTACATGAGAAACAAAGGTGCAAAAGAGACCCCATTATCACATACCAGAAAAAGGACATTCCAAACCTCATGATGATGTGTTCTTCTAGGAAGCTAGGGATAACATTGGTGGTGTAGTTATGAAATGTATAGACTTTAGTCCATCATGTGTAGTAATCTATGACTATGAGAATGTATTGATGTCCCATTGAAGATAATGGGTTTATTGGTCCACTAAAATCAAGCCCCCATTTTGTAAAGGGGCTTACCTAAAACACTAGTTGTAAAGGCATAGTTGAGTTTCTTTTTTTTTGGCAATTGGTTGGGATATATGATAGTAATGGATGTGATCCTATGTATCTTTAAAAGTGTTGGATAGGAGTATCCCATTCTTAAAATCTGATACGTTGTTTCTTCATTTAAGCCATTCCTAGTACTATATGTTTCATGGAACTATTCCAACACATCTCTTGCCTAATTATAGTTTAATCATTTTAGATATATGCCTTCATAATTGTATTTGTACTAGTGCCCCTGCTTTAACATGAAGGATCAACATTTAATCTTTGGATCTCTTTTTTGGGAGCTACTCATGCCTTTTGGGCATCGATTCTATAGTAAGTAGTGGACTATGTCTTGATGTGACACATCCAAGATAATACCTTTGTTCATGTAGACACATGAAACCAATCCTCATTATTCTTTGTTTTAAATGCTCATCTTGGTTAACCTTTTTCCTTTGACATGCTTCATAGGTTGAATTCCCATATCAAACTCTTGTAGTATGGCCATCTTGTTGGCCACAATTGATGTTGGGAGATGAAATGAAGAGATTGTTGATGTTGATGAAGAAAAAGGTCAGAATAGAGCTATAAATTATATATAGAAGAGTTAGATCAGTTGTTATATTGTCATTGATGTTAACTTGTCTAGTATATCTCTAATTTATTTAAGTTGCATTCATTTGAAGGATGTGATGTTGAATACATAAGTCAAAGATAAAGATAGAAGTCGAATGTATAAGTGATGTTGAGTACATGATATTAATTAAGAAACTGATGAATCCTTCTATAATAGTATAATGTTGGTTTGATTGTTTTACATGATTTCATGAAGTGTTGAGATGATGTATAGGAAATTTTGTTTGGTTGATGAAAGAAGGAATGAAGATGGAAAATAAAAAGATGAAGAATTAGTGATTTATACTGGAATAGAAATAGTGGTTGATAAATGAAGAGGATGGAAGGTGAAGTAAGTTATAATAGTATTAAATGAGTAGAGAAACTTTTACCAAGTAAATCTAATGTTAATTGAGCACAGTATTAATTACTGAGTATGGAGAAGGTCAGCAAAGGAAGAACACAAATTGGTAAAGGTAGAAAAGTTTATGAAAGATCGAGTAAAGGTAGACGTAGAGAAAAGATCTAGATTGTTTAAGAAGTTTCTTAGAAAGATCAATGGTTGGAGTAATTAAGGAAACATCTGATGATGAAGATTTGAATTGTGTTTAGTAATCCAAGGTGAAGAAATTTTTTTATGGTTAAAATGTTCTAAGTGACTAGATTCAATATTTGAGTTGAAAAGATTAATAGAAAATTGTGATTAAGTGGAAAAAGCTATGAGATAATTGAAGTAGTAAAAAATTGTATACATGAGGGATAGACAAGAATGTAAACATTTCTAGTCCAATTGATAACCAAGTTGAAGTGAATTGCTGAAGGAGATTATACTAAGTACATAAAAGTGCAAAGTTGAGGTGAAGTGAAGTGTTGATGTGATGGCCAATAAAAGAGAAGAGATATTGAGAAGGATGGAGATTTTATCAAAAAAGTGAGTTTCTTTTTCTAAAAAACCATTTGAGTGTTTCAATCTAAACATTATAGCAAAAAATCTCTTGACCAAGTGGACTTAATAGTCTTAATTTGTAAATTTTTTTGAATGGTGACATTCCATTGAATGTTTGTAAGACATTTAAAGAAGAAACTTATTGAAGGGTGATAAGGTCCAAATGAACTTTGGTGAAAATCACCTAATAGGTTCACACCTAGTAGTGTTCTTGTAACCTTTAACAAGGTTTTCTCTTAGCCAAGCTCACTTTAGAAGAGTGAACTTATTTTTGGCACTAGTACCTATTTTTTTTTTACCCTAATTGGGTTTCCACATTAAAATATAGTTGTCAATGTGTTCATGAATGTTTTGGATATTATTTCATGTTTATTATTGAAATAGTTATGCATTGTTGTAGTTCAATTAATAAATTTGATACTTTTTAGGAACTACAAGTTAGTTTATGAGTTTATAATTTGATGTGATATTATGTTTACCAAGTTAATTACTAATAAGTTAAATTTTTCATAAGTTTAGTGAAAAGTTTAATAGGGCCTAAGGATAACCTATTCACCCCCTCTTAGTTATCTAACAATTGGTACCTAAGCATTGGTGCTTTGAAGAACAAGTTTTGAAGACTTAAGTTAAAGATCTAGAGATGTATAAGAGAGTGGTACCGAAGTTGAAAAAGTAGAACTTTCCATCATGGCAAGGAAGAGTGAAGTTGTATTTATCTAGCATTAGAGAATCTATATTGTATTACCTGGATAATCAATACATAGTTCCACCTCCTAGTCCTATGACAATTGTGTAGATGAGAGAAAAGAAAGAATACAACTCTCTAGTGATAGAGATTGCTTCTTCCTTGAATGATGTTGAATTTGATGGTATCCAATATTTCTCTAGTGCCAAGGAAATGTGGGACAACATGATACTTGTATATGGAAGAGATGAAAATATGCTAAGGGAAAAGGTTTTAAAGTTTGAGAGGTAAGTTTTATGACATGAGAATGAAAGAAGCTGAAAAAATTGTACAATATAGTAACACAATTGAGGAAGTTGTTAATTCTAGTAGAGAAGCTTGAGGATCATAAGTGATGAAGATTTGGTAAGCAAAGTTCTTAGAATTTTTTAACCTATCAATGCTATTAGAGTTTCTTCTATTCAAGAGTTGAGATCTACACTTGGGAATAATGTTACTCTTGATGCTTTGGTTGGTAGATTGACTTCTTTTGAGATACATAACTTTGATAATTGTATAGTACCTAAGATTGAATTTGCATTTTAAGTCATCTCAAACCATTAGAGGTTCAAGGAAAGATATGTACACTCATCATAGTAAGAATATTAGTGATTATTGAAAGATTTGATGAGATTGAATCCACAAATCCAATAGAACACTTGCATGCAAGAACCTATCATAGAGAAGAAAAAGACAAGAGAAGGAAAGGGTTAGGTTCTAAAAATATGGAAGAATATATTGTAAGACTAAAATAATAAAATAAAAATATAATGGATCAATCCTAATAAAGGAGATCGTAAAACCCTAATAGGGAAACCCTAAAAGGTAAAATATTTAATTATTATTTAATTATTTAATGGAAATTTGTGTGCATAAAGTAAAATATTAAGAAGGAAGTAAAGGTATTTTGATAAATGAAATCAAATTAATCCTTTACTCTAACACCCCACCTTAAGATGAGCAACAATCCAACTAGAAACAATGTAGAAAAAAAAAGGAAACTACAATGCTAAAAGCATAAATGGGTCTTGATAACATAGCCTGATAAGGTACCCAACACAACAAAATCTCTAAAAAATGAAGAAATAGGGAAAACCATGTGGGAAAAACCCTACTACAAAAAGAGATAGAAGAAGCTAAAAAATAGCAAAGAAGGAAGGACTCATCACTAAGATCCCCCAAGGACAACTTCCTTCACCCCAAGTATAGAATGTAGCTGAAGATACTGTGAGGATGAAAATGATTTATTGAAGATGTCTACAAGCTGCTCAATAGTGGGAATGTACTCCAAGCTAAGAGAGCCATCCTGAATCAGATTCCTAATGAAATGCATGTGAAGCTTAATGTGCTTAGTCCTAAGATGCTCAACTAGGTTGTGGAAAATGTACATAGCACTCTAATTGTCTCACCAAAGAAAGGTGGAACTCTCAAGAGGAAATCCAAATTTTGTCATCAACTATTGAAGCCATGAATCCTCCTTACTAGCTAGGACAATTTCCTTGTATTATACCTTTGTAGATGATAATGTGTGAGCATGCTTCTTCTTGAAAGACCATATGATAGGACCATAACCAAGGCAAAAAAAAAAAGTCCAGAAGTAGACTTTCAATCGTCAATAGCACCAGCCCAATCTGAGTCTTAATAACCAACAATGTGAGGATAAACTATTGTGTAGTGAATGTCATAACATGTAGTGTTGAGGATGGACCTCAAGATATGTTTGGAATCTTTCAAATGACTCTCATGTTGATAATATGAGAATCTAGAGGTAAGTTTAACCACAAAGGAAATATCAAGATGTGTGTGTATCAGATGCTATAAACTACCCACAAGTTGTTAGTATAAAGTGGAATCCACTATAGGAGTAGTGCAAGTGGTAGAAAAAATAACACCTAAATGAAAAGGTGTGGGAAAAGGCTTGTAACAAAGCATGTTGAATATCTAAAGAATATCAAGAGCATACTTTTGATGGAGTATGGAAATCCCATCCAAGTACTGAACAACTTGTAGGCCTAAAAAATAGTATAGAAGTTCAAGGGTTGTCATCTCAAATTGCTCTCTCAAAGCTCATTGAACACTCTAAATTATAGAGGATGAGGTACATGTAATGATGAGATCATCTACATATACCAAAAGTATCAATATTTCAGGCCCATGATGTTGAATGTACACTATAGGATTTGAATGACACTGAGTGACCTATGAAGAAAGAAAGAAGGAATCAATCCTCTTATACCAAGCCTAAGGGGTAAGTTTAAGACCATATAAAGAGTTGTGAATCTTGAAAACCATATCAGAGTCTTGCATAAAACCATGATGTTTCTCCATATAGATCTCTTCATGTAGGTCTCCATGTGAAAAGTAACTCTTCACATCCATTTGAAATATTGTCCATCCCTAAGAAGATGAAGAGATAGTACAAGGAAAATAAAATTCATCTTGGAAAAATGAGAAAAGGCATTAGAGTAATAAATATGCTAAACCTATGAAAATCCCTTTGCAATAAGATATGTCTTGTACCTATCAATAGAAACATCTTTAATATACTTGGTATGGTACACCCACTGGCCCTGAACCAACTTTCTTCCTTTCGGAAGAGGACAAAGATCCCAAGTGTGGTTCTTCATCAAAGAAGAGTACTCCTCATCCATATCCCTATCCCACTCTAAGTGTCCTATCACCTATGAAAAATTCTATAGATTATTTGAGATTGCATGACCCAATAGTCTAGTACTAGATGTCTAAGAAAGAGTGCAATGAGATTCTAAAGGATCTCCTTCCATAGGTCTAACTACATCAATAGTATCATAAGCCCACTTGGGTACTCACTAAAAATATGGTGGAGGTGGTGAAGGAGGATCAATAGAGGATACATAATATTTTAGAGGAGAAGAGGAAATACTAGGTAGTAAGGGAGAAGGTGGTGATGAAGTCTACATCTAAGGATAATGTGCATCAGACTAGACATTTTTCTAGAATAAGCCCTTTATGGAATCAAGATCAAACAACTTGTACACGTTCACATCCTCATAAGAGCCAAAAAAATGAGTGGTTAGATATTCCTCTCCATGGATTTCCTCTAAGCATCTAGAATGAATGCCTAAGCCTTAATTCCAAAAAATGTGGAATGTAGAAACATCAGTCTTGACATGAGTCCAAGCCTCCTTAAGAGTTAAATGTTGCAATTCATTGTGAGGCATTTGATTCTGAATATAGTTGTCACAATTGATAACCTCAATCCAAAATGAAGAACTCAAAGCTCAAGACTATATCATACAATTGGGAATCTCTTGTAATGTCACACTCTTTCTCTTTGCAACCCCATTCTACTGAGGAGTATGGGGAATTGTAAACTAATGTTATAAACCATGCTCACTGCAAAAATATTTGAAAGAATGATTCACATATTCCCTATCATTGTTAGTGTGTATACACTTGATAGAAAGACCAAATTGCTTCTCCAAAAATAACTTAAAGATTCAAAATGAATCAAAAACATTAGACTTGTACTTCAAAAAATACACCCATGTACGTCTAGAGAAGTCATCTATGAAGGTAAACACATATTGAACACCTGAAAAGAATAGAGTGTAGAATGACATAAGATCACTATGTATAAACTCCAATGGTGCCTTAGCATGTGTGGATCTATGTATCAGAAATGGATCTTTTTTCTATTTTTCAAGTGCACAACCTTGACACACACCGTCAGTACAAGAGATCTGAGGTATCCCAATCACTAGCTTCTATGTACTCATCTACAATAGATATCTATAGTTGATGTGGCCAAAATGATTATGTTAAATATTTATTGCTATGTATCCATGTGAAATAAAAGAAACACCTATAGAATTAGAGCTCTCAAAGACATCAAACTCATATAAGTGAGACTAGAGATCAACATTCCTAGTTTTTGCAATTACAAGGTGAAAGAGAGTAAACTAATGAGGGGGGCATGGGGAGTAAATTAGGATTTTAAACTTGGACCCATAAAAATTTCACCATTCATATATCACATGCATTAATATATTGAAATAACATGTAAATCATATGCATCAATCATGTAAACATGTAATCAAACACACACATAACACTAGATATGATTACCCAGAAACCCTCCAAGTGAGAAGGTAAAACTAGGGTGGGAATGAAACTCAAAAATCTTCACTACTATAGTAATAAAGTGTATTCGATTAAGGTTATAATGGTTTGACCATGAATCATGGTCTGCCCTATGAAAGGCCTATGTTAAAGGTTTACAAAGACTATTAAGTCCCACCTTGTTAGAGGATTTCAACACCCTATTAGAAGTGTACCTAGTTAGAGGAATTCAACTTAAAATTAAGTAAGCACCCTGTTAAAGGATTTCATATAGCCTGTTAGGACTACTTTGTTAAGAGATTTAACTAAAATCACCTGTTAAAATGTCTCAACATAGATACTATAGTTGGCACTAGCTTGCCTGATAATATATCACCTCTACACAATCTCTGATTGATCCTTCATGATCTAATGTATCAATGTTGTATCCTTCTCTATCCTTTGTTCTTCACTTAACTAATTCTACAATTCACTCTTACTACTAATTCACCTTGAATGTTGTATAAACTATCTTGTTCACTATTCCAATTTGATCATTCACCCCTTGTATACTGTTCTCATCATCATTAAGAGTTTAGGGCTTCATCCTCCATAAGAAGACTCTGGTGGCTTAGGGTTAGATATGAATCTATGGCTAAGATTCATCCATTTTTCTTCTTAAACATTCCCATTTTTTTATTGGCTACATGTAATTACATACAGAATCAACATATAGATTCATCCTTATCTCCAAAAGATCATAATCCATCCTTAAGTCATTTGGAAAATGGTTTACATAGTTGTTTGTGCCATTTCAAACAAATATGTCAAAACTATTTCACTCAGCATATGAAGTCTCTAATGCTCAACATACATTATATTTCTACTTCTAACTCGACACCTAAACTACTCAGCATCCACTATTTACTCGGCATTTGAATTCACTTAGCATGGTCTATCTGCTCAACACTTGAGTGACTAAGCACATGAGTGACTTGGCACTCATTGCAACTCAGCATGGTCCAATATTTACATGTTGTACTTGACGTGTATTACTAGTTTGGCATGAACTAAGTAAATGATTTAAGTGTCTTGAAACTCACTTGTCAAAACCAATCTGAGATCAACAATCTCCCCCTTTGACATGAGTGTCAAAAACACTTAATTATATAATATTTTACTTAACTTCTCGAGCATAGCATATCCATGACTCAGCTTATATATAGAAAACTTCAAAAATTTCAAAATTCTGCAATAACCTACATACCTCAAAATCGATAACTTGCCCTAAGTTAATGTGTCTATTTTGTATCCAAAATATATGTTCCTCTCTAACTTCAATGCACTACTTCTGATATTCTTTCATTTGATCTAATACTCTTTTCATCTAATATGCTCTGTCATAGCTGATATCTATATCTATTTACTATTTTCCTCAAAAATGAGTCTCAAAATATCTCAAAAATGTATATCACCCCAATGATATAGCTTTATTTTATTGTCTTCATTTCTTTTATTCCATTGCTCTCCCTTTGTTCATACTCCCTTTCTTTGTTTCTCTATTTCTAGCTCCCCCTTTCTTTATTCTCTCCTTGTTGTTTTATCTCTCCCCCATGGTTTATCTCTAATTTATCTCTCCCCCTTTTTTGAAACTTATGTCAAATGGGCTATACAAACATAGTGTGTTTTTCTAAAAATGATTTATGGACTTCCATTATGATTTCAAGAGCTACATCCTAGTTGTCACATGCAACATCCAGTGACTTGATTTGGATAGCAAGCTTGGTAGCAAGGTGTACTAGGCCATCTAGAGTAGAAAGATTGGGGTCTTTCTTTAGTAGAGTTTCTACATAACCTAGTTTCTTGTGTAGTATTTCCATGTGTGGGGTGAGGGATGCCTATATACATGTCAATTTGGCTCTTATGATAGCCTTTACTATTGTTAATACAACTAATTTATTTTGTGTTTGAAGCAATGTATGAAAATGCTTCTCACTTTGAGTAGGGTTTTGAGGTAACCTTGTACCTGAGATGTTAATATTTCTCTCTAGGCTTAGAATATGATGTCTAGTCTCTTGGGTGAAGAGTGTAGGGTCACACAATTTGGTGTATAATGAGAATAAATTCTCAAGTACCTTCTTCATATCCTCAACCTTTATTGCCAATGCAACTCAAGTGAGTGCTATATCACTAGACATCTTTTCATTTACTTTGCTCTGAAATTTCTTTTCAAACCATTCTAAGATTTTAGCATTAGTATCAATGTCTTTATTATTGACCTTTTCCAATATATCTGACAGTTGTTCTAGTAGTGGCTTGGTCTCTTTAAGAGTTGGTAGATTAAATGCATCTAGAAAGATGTCTTTAACTTCTTGAATTGTTTGCCTCTACTTGTGTTCTCTCCTAAGCATTTATTGATGCCTTTTCTTCTCTAAAGCTTGTTGCAAAATACTTATTAGGTCTAGTGTCACTATATCATAATCAAACTTAGGAATAACTATCTCTTAATCAAGAGTGATATCTCCATAGTGAATTACCTTTTCAACTTTTGAAGAGCTAGAGCCTAGCACTGAGATTTGCAATGGTATAGCTTCTGTGCTATACTTCTGAAGAACTTTTGTAGGAGAAATGCCAAATGTTGGTAGAGTTACCAATGCCTAGATAGCTTCCTACTCCTTTACCTTAGGTGTTTGCTCGCTCTCTTTAGATTTTATCTTGTCTAACACAATGACATGAACAACACCTTATCCTTGTGCTTTAGGTACAAAAGAATCTATCTATCCCACTTCCTACTATTTAGTAGTAATGTCTTTTCCTTCTTCTACAGTCTACCTTTGCTCAACTATGTTAACTTTAACATATGTATCAACTTTAGTACATGTATCTACTATTGTTTGTATCAAAGGTTGTAATTGAGTAACTAAAGGGATAACTGAAGGTGGTTCTTGTGGATTCACCTTGTCTCTTGTGGCATTAGTTACTACCTTTTGGAGCTCATCTATACTAAGAAAACTAGATTATCACATAACTTGTCCCGTAGTGTGTATTTGTCCAATATTTTCTTTAGGTCTTCTATAGTCAAGGGATTGATGTTTTGAGCTGAAAGGTCAAATACATCCTTTACAATAATGGTTTCAGTAGACTTTACTATGTCATGTGGTGGATTGACACTCGACACTTTTGTGTCTTGCACACTTTGTTCATCTTACTGCTATTTAGTTGTTGCCTTGTCATCAATTATTTTTCAGTCTCCTTCCCCACTGTATCATCTTCCTTATCATCCTTTTCTTTGTCATCATATTTTTCACCTTCATTCTTATCATTATCTTTACCCTCAAAGGGGTCAACTTCTCCTTTTTTAATAGTGGTCAATGCATAGATAAGTTTTCATATTTGGATAGATTTCTTGAGCACGTCTTCAATATTGTTTTGAAGTATGTTGAAGGCTCTATACTTAGGTGTAAACCTAACTCCATATTTCTTAGTAGCCTTAGCAATCAACCCTTTTGTCAATTTTGGCATTACTTGGGCTAAAGTGGTTTCCCTAGTTTTTTTTTTCCAAATTTAAACAATAATTCCATTTTTTCTCAACTAAGTCATATAGTTTCTTTCGTACTTAGTTGGAAAATTCTAATGGTGTTGTCCTAAATTTAGACATCATTGTATATAGGGCTTCTTCCACTAGATTATTTTCTTCTTTCACAAGTTTCTCAAAATCAATATGTTTTAAACCAAACAAATCTACATTATTTTTGACATTTTCACACAAATTTTCAAGATCATAAAGTGGTTTGTGACTTACTACTTTGAATTGTCTTATATCATCTAATTCAATCCTTTCTTCATTTGAATCCAATTTTGCAAGATATTTTCTTCTTTGTTTCTTTTGCACTAGGCCACCTTGCTCTATTTTCTTGCATTTCTCCTTGGCCTTCTATGTTGTGGCTCATGTGCTAGCTCTGGTGGTAGGCATTTTTGGCTTGGCTATGCTTGATTTGACAATTTTATTTGTCGTAGCCACTAGCTGTGTCTTAGACTTTCTCTTCTTTGGCTTGGCATGAGTAGGTGCTTCCTCAGCTTCTTCTTCCTCAACACCTTTTTATTCTTCCTCTTCCTTATCCTCTCCCATGCCTTGAGTCAATGTAAGAGGTTCTGGTGTTTGTGCTTGTTCTTCCTCTTCATCTTCTTCCTCTTCATCCTCTTCTTCCTCATTTGCACATTTACCAAATTTGGCCTTTAGCTTCTTGACCAATTTATCTTTCTTCTTGAGTGTGGAAGCCATTTTCAACTCCATGGTAATATTTGATTCTACCATTTCATAGTTGCCAAATATATTTTCTTTTTCATCAATTTCTTCTACTAGAAGTGCAGTTATTGCTACTGATGCTTCATCAACATTAATCTCATACCCAAGTGGTCTTAACCACCTGACCCTTTGTGTGGTAGCCTATACAAAGTTGTAATCAGCATCAACCAAAAAACATATATCATTGTAATATTTCTCAACCAATGAAACCTCTATCCTCATTCTTTCCTTCATTGATTTCTTAAAATCTTCAAAATATTTTTTCATTAATGATTCAAAATTTTCTCCCACCTATTCAATAAACTCATTGATCTACACTACTATTGACCAATTTTTTTTCCAACTTATAGTACCAAAGGAAGGAAATGAATTCTGTACATAGAAGAATATGCAAACTATGATTGAACCAAATTTACATTGAGCACTCTTGGTCTTTCTAATTGCTCCAATATTTTCCATTAGTTGTTGGAGTTGAAGCTCAGCCAGATCATAAGTATAATCTTTCTTCACAATCTTGTAGCCAAAAATCACAACAATATAGGGTACACTATTCAATCTACTAGATTGATAGAATTTATTAGAGATCACCCTAACAAAAAAGTTCAACAATGGATCAATAATAGTGTCTACTGTCATGCCTCTTTTATTTCATTTTGCTCTAGTGTTTTTCTCTATTACTTCCTTGGAGTCACTCCTCATAGTCTTGGGCCAATCTAGGGTTGGGTAACTAGTAATCCTATGAATTATTCTCTTGGTAAGCTTAACTGGTCCACCCTCTAGCCATAAAGAACCATCATGTATTTGACTCAACACAATTCTAATACATTTAGTTTTAAATACACTAGGAAAATCTAGGGCATGTGTCAAACCCTTCTTCTCAATGATTTTATACTCTTCCTTTAGAATAACATTTTCATATGCCCTATCATATGCTTGTCTAATTTCTAAGCCCCCAATGCTACAAATTTTTCAATTATAACATCTCCTTACATCTTGCACCATTATTACATTCGGTGGGATCATGGATAAAGCACCAGAAGAATCTTGTTTGTAGGCTATGTCAGGAATGGCCTTAAATATAGGGTGTTTAACTTCATTAATAATAAGCTAAACATTTAAAACCTCTTTCCCTTCTACATTCTTCAAGCTAGATTCCATTTGTCAAACTAGGGTTTATGAAAAGTAAAATTGCATACCTTGGCTTGTGATAAATACCTTGTAAAATCCATAGAAATGGTGTGAGATCACTATCATATTCTTTGTAAATGCAATGAAAAGTTTTTTGAATCACCTTTCACTCTACTCACTCTTTTCTTGAATTTGAAATGATGGATAATGAGTGAAATTGATCATATATCCTTTTAAAAACCCTTGAATTTAATATTTAGCACTTGTAGAGCTATAAACTTGGCATCAACTCAATTTAAAAATAACTTGGCATCCATTGATATTTCTATCACTCAATAGCTACTACAAACTCGGTATCAACTAGATAGTCTGGCAGTTCAGCAGCTACTAGCATTCCACTTGGCACAGATAGAAAACATTTCATGCTTGGTGAAAACATGAAAAATCTAAAGATTTAACTTGAATTTACAACATTTTGCATCTTTCTTCATGCTAATGTATTCTTTTTAGTACTATCTCCCTTTTTGGAATTGATATATGATATTACACTTGAATATTAGTCCCACGTACCTCTTGATTGTCTAGTTTGATGAGGTGTGATCACTTGACCCATTGGGTGAAGTGATCCCTTCTAAATTTGATGTGTTGCAAGCATCTTTCTTTTTCCATGTCTTGTTCATCTCATCTTTAATGTGTTCAACATTTTACTTTCCTTTTCCTTTATCAAATTCACAACTTGGTGCCTTTGACCTAGTTGGACAATGCTTACTACTATGACCAGTCTTCAAATACCTAAAACATGTAATTTGACTCAACCATCTTTTGTAGTTACCACTGAAGTGTGTTCTAATACAATTCTCAGGAACATTTCCATATTCTTGAGAATAGTGACATCTATATCTTGTATTGTAATCCCAATTATAAAGGTTTCTATAGCTCCTTACCTTTGTTAGCTTGTTTGATGACCACATGGATTTGGATCTACATTCAAAGGCTCTATGTCAATACTTCTGATAGTTGTAGCAATATCCTTCAAATATTTTTTTTTGCATAGTCCTAGTTCTAAATTCATGTGCCTGATGACCTTGCTTGTTGCACTTATGAAAATGAGCCATGTTCTTAGGCTTGATATTCTAATTTGTATTATTGCTCCTACATACATTAGAAGTATGTCCTTTCTTTCCACAATTATGACAAGTAGGTTTGGAGTTCTTACCTTTGATGTTCCTTTCTTCAATGACTTTGGATGATTCTCCTTCTTCAATGTCTGTGTAGTCCAATCCTAATGTATCTTTGTTGGATCTAGGAGATCTCAATAATTGCTCAAAGTATTTGATGGCTTCATTTGGCTTTTTGAAACTTTTAGAGAATTCATTTTCTCCTTTCAAGTCGTTCTGCAATTGTTCAGTCTACAATTTCAATGTGGTTATCTCAATCTCCTTGACATTTAGTTCATAGTTTGCATTCATCATTTAACTTAGAGTATCCAGTTGCATGTTGGAGATCTTGGTTAACTCTGTTGACCTATCTTCCAATCTGTTTGCCAGAATTTTTTTGTCTTCTTCAATCATGGTTGTGTCTTCCATGGCTTTCTTCTTTTGTTCAATCATCTCACAAACTAGTATATCTTGTGATTCTTGCTTTAATTTGAGATTTCTAATTTCCTCAACTTGGATTCTATTCTATTCTATTAGATTTGTAACTGTTGCATCAATTTCACTGGAGTTACCATCTGCAAATAACTTGGTGGTGTATATCTCTTTGTATAGTGTGTCATTTTCTACAATAGAAATCACTTTCCTTCTCTTAGAGGATTTCTTTAGTTCCTCTCTTGCCTCATTCAGTTGATGTAGTATGAGATATATTTCAATATCCTAGTTCTTAATAGTCTTTCCTAGCTTGTAGACTTCTATTTCAAGATATTTCCTTGAAGCTGCAAAGCTTCTCTTTTACAGAACTAGGCTCTAATACCAATTGTTGGAATTACAAGTGGAAAGAGAGTAAAATTATTTGGGGGGGGGGGGAGGTGAATCAAGAGTTTAAGCTTAGACCCATAAAACTTTCACCATTCATATATCACATGCATTAATATACTAAAATAACATGCAAAGGATATGCATCAATCATGTAAACATGTAATCAAACACACAAACAACACCATATATGATTACTCGAAAACCCTCCAAGTAAGAAGATAAAACTTGGGTGGGAATGACACCCACAATCTTCACTATTGCAGCAATAAAGTGTATCCAAATTTTAAGGTTACAATGGTTTTTCCATGAATCATGGTCTGCCCTATAAAAAGCCTTCCTTGATAAAGGCTTACAAAGACTATTAAGTCCTACCTTGTTAGAGGATTTCAACACCCTATTAGAAGTGTGTCTGGTTAGAGGACTTCAACTTACATTTGAGTAAGCACCTTGTTAAAGGATTTCAGATAGCCTGTTAGGACTACTCTATTAAGAGATTTAACTAAAATCAGCTATTAAAATGTCTCAACATAGATCTTGTGGTTGGCACTAGCTTGCTTGATAATATATGACCTCTATACAATCTTTGATGATCCTTCATGATCTGATGTGTCAATTTTGTATCCTTCTCTATCCTCTATTCTTTACTTAACTAATTTTACAATTCACTCTTACTGCTAAGTCACCTTGAATGCTCTACAAACTATCTTCTTCGCTCTTCCAATTTGATCATTCACCCCTTGTACACTATTCTCATCATCATTAAGAGTTTAAGGCTTCAACCTCTTTAAGAGGACTCTAGTGGCTTAGGGTTAGGTATGAATCTATGACTAAGATTCATCCATTTTGTCACTTAAACCTTCCCATTTTATGTTTGGCTACATGTAATTACATAGGGAATCCACATATAGATTTGTCCTTATCTCCAAAAGATCATAATCCATCCTTGGGTCAGCTTGAAAATGGTTTACATAGTTATTTTTTCCATTTCAAACAAATATGTCAAAACTATTTCACTTGGCATATGAAGTCTCTGATGCTTGAAATACATTTTATTTCTTCTTTTGACTTTGGCACCTGAACTACTCAACATTCACTATTTACTTAGCACTTGAATTCACTTGGCATGGTCTATCTGTTGGGCACTTGAGTAACTCAGCACATGAGTGACTTGGCAATCATTACAACTCAACATGGTCTAATATTTACATGTTGTGCTCAACATGTATTACTAGTTTGGCATGAACTAAGTAAATGGTTTAAGTATGTTGACACTCACTTGCCAAAACCAATCTAAGATCAACACTAGTAGCAACAACCAAGTCAGGATCATGGAGATCTCAAACAAAACCACATCATATGGTGAGAAATCAATTGTCTTACCAAAGTTAGAATAAGAAATCTAAAAGATAGTTGGGAGGTTCATAGAAATGGCTAGAACCATGAAAATATCTTGCAGTGAACCACCCACTAAAGAGATAGTACCTGAACCTAAAACTAAAAGTTGTGTAGAGTCACCAACTGTAACCTATGTAGTAACACTTTGAGAAAGTGAGTTAACCTAATTAGGTGAGTGTGTCATATGGTGGGAAGGACCTAAATCAAGAATCTAAGTAGCTAACAAAGATAATTATTGTGGAGAAAGAGCACATCTTTTCCTCTAAGGAGGAGGTGGTGGCTTCGAAGAAGCAATACTACACTATTGCATGGACTCCTCTAAAGATTACAAATGTTTCCAACACCTAGAAGCCAAATTTCCTTCCTTGCCACAACAACTACATGAATCACCTATTATCTTCTTAGTCTTGGAGGAAGACTCACTAGACTTATAAGGTTTACCCTTCAGAGTGGATTTTTGAGTGTCTGATCTAGGAGAAGACTTGGTGAAACTTTCACTACTTACTGTATCTAATTTGGGCTCTAGTTTCTACTTCAACTTCCCTATGGATGTCTGAGAAACCAATTCCTAGTTTTTTATTCTTGTGAGAGAGGCTAACCATGAAAAATTAGTTTTCTCTCTAGTCAGCCAATCATAGAATACCTCAAAAGTGGGCATGGTAAATCTAGGAACCAAAGCATCTATAGTGTAATGAAAGGTAGAAGAGAAAACATGAAAGTTTCCTCAAATCTTCAACATTATCAGATATATACACTCCATATTAGTCTTCACTTTCCCACAACCCTATAATAAAGATATCTTTTTTAAAACCTCATCATAAAGTGCTTAATAGAGGGAAAAGCATCTAGTACAAGTGATGAAAGTTTTTCCTCAATCTAAAGTTCCCTAAACTCATCAATGGTTCCAAACAAGTCCTTGAACTTGGCCCACATTTCTCAAGGAGAGTTCAACTCATTAAGATGAAACTACAAGCTATCTAAAACATTCAAAGAAATCCAACTCATGGCCTCATCCATCTTATTCCTATGATACACTATCTCAAAAGGCCTCTATAAAAGTGGTTGCACTTCATCTAAACAAGACCACAAACGCTTTGAACAAATAAGTCATATCATAGAAGATGTCAATGCATGATATTTACATGGGTTTAGAGGAGCTATACAAGAAGAGATCTCATTCATTGTTTTATAAGGTGTTTGATTTTTTTGAATCTAGTTTAGTGATGTAAATGATAGAAATGATAATATAAAACACCCCCCACAATGCAAAAAAATGAAGCCTAGATACTAGAAAGAATGTGTATACAAGCAAAGAGAAAAAAAAGGTTTAGTTTGAGAATTATATTTACCTTAGAAAAATACTGATGAAAATAATATATAATCTAGAAATTTATTGAAAGGATCTTTTTGATGCTTCTTTCTTATTGGAAAATAAATCTAAAATGACCAAGTTATGGCCCCTGGAATACAGAAAGGATCATCAAACTTTGATTGAATAAACATGAAACAAAACAACAACAAAAGTAAAAATAACCTATACCATCATGATGTCGTTAGAAAGAGATTTATGATGATATAATATTTGTAAAAATATACTTCCGTATGACCACGATACAACCAAAAAACCACACAGTTTTTTTGGACAAAACAAATCAAAGAAGAGACAGTTTTAATGCTATCAAATTTTAGCTCCAAAATTGCTACCATCACACCTACACATGTGGCAGTACTTGGAATCACATGCATTTGTACTTGAACTGACATGCATTAGTACCTGGACTAACATGCATTAGTATCTTGCTAACATATGCATCCTTCAATGATGTAGGCATCACATGATGTTTCTTTAAATAGCATAATATAAAGCATATAGTTTTTAAAGTGCTTTTTGAAACTTGAAAGAATCATGTTTTTCCTTTTTTTGATAAAGAGATTTCTTCTTCTTTTTAGAATAAAAATTTGTGATTTATTTGTTTAATATAAAAATAAATTGTCACCTCAGGAAGCATGCCCAAATTTAGGAGGATTTTTTTTTGTCTTACTAGTCAACTATGTCAAAATTGGTCAAATTTTATGTGGGAATAGAGATTTTTGGACGCTACAAATCCAATGGTGAGGTCCATTTGGGCTCAAAATACACCAAAAAAATGACCTGGCCCAAAACCCATTACAAAACACCTCTAAAAACTAAAACCCTCTAAAATACATATCTAAAAACTAAAACCCTCTAAAAACTAAACCAAACTTCCCATAAATAGAATAGGGGCATGAAGATCTGGAGCTCTAATACCATGAAGAATTTGATTAGAAAAAACCCAAAATCTAGTAGAACACCTGCATGCAAGAACCTATCATAGAGAAGAAAATGGCAAGAGAAGGCAATAGTTTAGCTCCAAAAACATGGAAGAATATATTATCAGACTAAAAGAATAAAATGAAAATACAATGGATAAATCCTAATACAGGAGATCGTAAAACCCTAATAGGGAAACCATAAAAGCTAAAGACATTTAATAATTAATATTTAATTATTAAATGGAAATGTATGTGCACAAAGTGAAATCTTAAGAAGAGAGTAAAGATAATTTAATAAATGAAATGAAATGAATCTTTTACTCTAACAATTATGAATCAAATGATAATGATTTAGAAGAGGTCAGAGCACTACTTTCTAAGAGGCTACCAAGAGGCCAAAGAAATTATAAAGGTAAACTACCTTTGATTTTTTTTAAATGTAATAAATTTGTCACATTACATCTAGATGTCTTGATATGAAAAAAGATAAAAGGAGTGATAAAAGAGTGAACAAATACCAATGAAATAGAGACTACAAAGATAAATGAAAAAAAGCTTGTTACCTAACTAAGGAGGAAGACACCGGGTATTAAACTTCTGATCAAGAAGAAGGTGAGGAAGTTGTATATCTTGAAATCAAGGAAGATCATGAAGGATAAGAAAGGTATGTTGTAGAAAAGGCTCTCATTTCTCATGTAAGGAAGAATGACACATGGATTAGTGATAGTGGTTGTACACTTCATATGACTGGTGATATTGATTGATTTGAGAATCTAGAACATTATGGTGGTGGGTTCATTAAAATTTGGTAATGATGTTCCATGTCCTATGGAAGGAAATTTTCTATTATCCTAAATGAGAAGATCAAATGTGGTAATGCATATTTGGTACAAGGATTGAAGTATAATATGTTGAGTGTGGCACAATTTAACAACACATATCATTGACTAGAGTTTTAAAATTGAAAGGTAAAGATATATGATGATGCTAGAAATTTGATTGGTACTGGTGAACAATCAAGACTTTACCTATTCTACTTAGATTCCATTAAAAATGCATGTTTGATTACAAGAAATGAAGATTTTTGGTTATGTCACAATATGATTATGTTAGTTTTGACAACATAATCAAGGTTGGTAGAAAGAAAAGAGTGAGATGTTTACAGATCTTGAGTAAACCTTATAAAGTGATGTGTAAGAAAGTTCAAATTGGGAAAATGACTAATTCAACTTTCAAAAGTAATTCTTACTCATCTAATGATGTATTGTTCATACTAATTTATCTAATTTTATAAAAGTACAAAGATACTATGGTGATCGATACTTTATCTTATGTGTTGATCATTTCTCGAGAATGATGTTTATTATATTTTTCAAAGAAAAGCGTGATGCATTTCAAATGTTCAAATGGTATAAGGAAATATTTGTGAAAGAAAAGAACAATAAATTGAAACTTTTTAGATGTGATGCAGTTCAAATGTTCAAATGGTATAAGGAAAGAGATCGGAAAAAACGGTAAGAAATTGATATGTTTGAGAGCTAACAAAGTAGGTGAATTCATGTTTGATGAGTTTATGAACTTTTTTAATGAGAATGGAATTAGGAGAGATTTATCTACATAAGAACATTAAAATAGAATGGAAAAACTAAAAGAAGAAATATATCCATTTATGATGTGTCTAGGACATTGTTGATTGAGAATAAAGTTGTAGAGATATACTGAAGAGAGACAATCAACACTACAATCTATACACTACAACAAGTGAAATTGAGGAAAGGTTCAAACAAGAGAGCTCAAGAAATTTGGTATGAGAATACACAAAATTTAAGGTACTTAAAAATATTTGGAAGTAGGTGTTGTATTTTGAAAGATGCTAGATATGGGAAATTTTATTGTAAAGGTGATGAAAATATACTCCTAGGATTTCCCACTAAGAGCAAGGAAATAAATGTTTTAAAAAGGCTAGTAGCAAAATTATTGAAATTACATTTTTGAGAATTGATGAGTTTGTAGAACCTAATGATGAAATCAAGAAAGAACTTAAATATTGTAGGATTTTTTTCTATGTTCAAGAAGGAGAACTGAGTACATCACCCGAGAAACTCATAGAATTCACTAAGAAACAACAAAGAAAACCTAAGAAACAACAACTTGCTACTGAGAAACCTATTGAGCACCCACAAAGTGGAGAAAAAGTTAGAGAACACAAAAATAAACCTATTTTGGAAAAGTATGTCATAAGGAACCACTCACTAAACCATATTATTGGAGATAGAGATACTGGAGTGATGACAAGAAGTATTTTGAGTAATAAAACATGCTTGATTTGTGAATTTGAGCCTAGAAAAGTTAAGGATGCACTGGAAAATAAAGATTGGGCTAATGCTATGAATAGAGAAAAATAACACCTAGACATTGGTACCAAGACCAACAAATAAAAATGTGATTGGTACTAAATGGATTTTCACAAATAAGTTGAATAAAAATGGAGAAGCAACTAGGAACAAGGCTAGACTAGTCTACATGGAATATGCACAAGAAGAGGGAATTGATTATGGATAAATATTTCCCCTTGTTGCTAGACTAGTAGGTTTAAGGATACTACTTGCATATGCTACTTTGAAGGGATTCAAATTTTATTAGATGGATGTCAAGTCTACATTTCTAAATGGAATAATATAAGAAGAAGTCTACATTGAACTTTGAAGGTTTTGTGGACCCAAGTTAGAGAAACATTGGTATGTAAGTTACACAAGGATTTATATATATTGAATCAAGAAAATTGAGCATGTTATGAAAGGATACATTTATAATTGATGAGAATTGGTTTTGTCAAAACTAGTGAGAATAGTAATGTATATTTGAAGAGTGAATCTAATGACAAGATCATGAATGCTGTAATTTTTGTTGATGACATTATATTTGGAGAACATGAACTAATGTGCAATAAATTTGATGATGAAATGAGGAAGGAGTTTGAGATGTTAATATTTGGAGAGATTAAATTCCTTATCATATTCCAAGTTTAACAAGTGAAATATGGTATTTACATAACACAATCCAAGTATATAATAGAGATATTGAAGAGTTTTGGAATGGAAGAATTAACACCAATTGGTACACAAATGATCATATGGTGTAAATTATCAAAGGAGAATGATACAATAGACGCAAATTAGACATTTATAGATCTGTGATTGTAAATCTATAGTATGTGATGAGGCTAATTATTGCCTCTATTTTATGTTAATTTTAATACTCTATTTTAATACTACTAAGACATTTGTGAACTTATGCTTAGTTGAACTTAGGATAAGTCCAAGATAGAACTGTTAATCCATAGGTAGATAGATATGTCATACTTTGCCAATATTATACATATAATGCAATATTTCATATAACCATTGGAATGTGTCTTCTAATATTTGGATTTAATTTGATTATGCTTATTTGCATAAATATTTTTTCATTGCAACTAACTTGTTAAGGAAGAAGTTGGAGGATGGTCGACAACATTCAAGGAGAAGCATTAAGGCCCAACTATAGTGGAAGAACAATAACAATACCAGGAGACACGACTACTATAAAGAAGGAGCTATTATTCTAGGAATGCAGGGATGGAGTGTTGCTATATTCCCTTTGTATATGTGAAATGTGGGCCTTAGATGCTCACACACACTTCAACATGGTCATTATTTGAGAGATCATCCTGAATGAAAATTGAATTGTTCATCTGAATAATCCAATATTTTGACCTATTTCCTTCTAACTAGAAGGATTTTGCCTTTGACTTAAAACAAGAAGTGGGAAACTAGACCCCTAGTAAGAAAGATTTATGTAGCTATATGAGAGTGAAATTAATCTATATGTATGCAATGATTAATCTAAGGATAAGAAATAGCATTTAATCTATATGTATGCATGATATTAAGCTAAATGTCATTAAAATACTAGAAAATAAGAAACTTATGTGAGCAAAATGAATAAGTATTTTGATAGAAATGCAATGGATAAAATACTCAACCTCTATACTAAAGAATTGAAGGCTCCTTAATTAGAGTTCTAGGATCGATCAATGGTTAGGATCAATTGGAATGAATGGTCAAGATTGAAGATGAGATTCAGTTGAAATGGAAACTTCCTTGTGTAGATGAAGTTAACTATTTCAGATTTGAGTGTGATGAAGAGTTAATTGAGTTTCACATGAGTGTGAGAACACGTTAAGTAAATTAATTCCAATTTTAGAGATAGTTCACTTAGAGTTTCCATTTTGGAACTAAAGAGAAGATTTGAAGAGATAATTTAATTTAATAAAGTGAAATATGACCTCATAAATGCATAAACTTTAATTAATTGAATAATTAAATTCAATAATTAAAATAAGGACATTATTAAATTAAATATATTTAATTCATTTGTATTATTAGCTGAAGAAGTAATTTAATTTAATTAAAGTATGAACATTTATAATTAAATTAAATTTAATCAATATGTTTAATGTAGCTAATTTGAGTCACTACTTTAGGAATTAAATAAATAATTTAATTAATGTATATTAGGGCTTTCTACATCTGATACTTAGATCAAGTAGTGAGTTTTAGAATCATAATTTCCTATTACAATAGGACTTAGGAATGATTAAATAGAACATAATTGGTTATAATGGCAATGTGCCAATTTTGGGGTATTACATTTTCCCCTCTTTGAATGAATGTGTGAGTAGCTCATTCAATTTAAAGAAATCAAAAGTATGAAGCATAGATCACGAAATGAGATTGGTTCTAAAATTGATAACACAAAGACCAATTGACAAGATTTTAAAGGATATCTCTAGAATAAATCTTAATCTAAGGCGATCGAGATAGAACACTTAGATACCAAGATTGATAAGATTTCAAAAGTTATCTCTCGAATGAAGCTTAACCTTAGGGGATCCTGAAAGAACACCTAGATACTGAGACTGGTAATATTTTAAAGGTTATCTCTAGAATGAAGCTTAACCTTAGGGGATTTAGATAGAACACCTAAATAGTGATATGTGATGAGATTGGTTCCTAGATTGATGACATGACAACCAATTGATAATCTTTTTAAGTTTATCTCCAAAACAAAACTTAACCTTAGGGGATCTAGATAGAACACCTAGATACCAATATTGACAGAACAAAGATTGTCAAACTTCACAGAATTATTCCCAGAATGACACTCAATTCTAAGGAGTTGGGGTTAGAATATCCTAATACCTGTCCATTAGAAGATGAAAAGATTAATCATGATTTATAGAATTATTGCTAGAACAAGGCTTAATCCTTTGGAGTCAGGGTTAGACTATCCCAATACCTATCCATTGAGTTGTGACTAAAAGCAAGAGCTTAGAATTATCCCCATAACAATGATTAATTCTCAACAAAATTTAGGACTATCTCCAGAATGAAGTGCAAGAATTTGTAATTATCTCTAGAACAGAGCTTAATCCCCCAGAGTCCAGATAGAACATGTAAATACTAGTCCATAAAAGATAACAATACCTATCATGAGTTGTAATCATCCCCAAAATAAGGCTTGATCCTTAGGAGTCAGGGTTTAGACTATCTTGATACCTATCTATCAAACTCTAAGAAGGACTATTATTAGATGTGATCACCTAATCAAAAGATGAGATAGATGATATATGATGTCAGATAGAGGGCAACAAGATGCCCCAAGTGACGTGGACATAAGACTCAGATTGAGTTGAAATTTATATTCAATGATGTAATCATATTGCCCCTTGAGGAGTAAAATCAAAAGATGACACACCAAAATAGTGACATAGAGTAGTATATTGAAAGATACTAAAGAAATTTGAGGTTTGAAAGAATATAAAAGAGATCAGATTGGTCAAAAGAAAATTTGAAGTCAGTTTGAATTAATTTTGAGGTCCAAAAGACCAAGTTTGACCAAAGTTGACTTTTTCCAAAAACATTGGAAATTTTAAAGAAAATGTGATTTGAAAAGATTACAAGATTCACAAAGTATTAGAAAAATTGGATTGCACAAGCATTCAATCACGTTGGTCCCAAAATTTTAAAATGCAAGTTTGAGTGGTTTAAGTGTATTAGATTTTGAATTTGATCTCAAAAATGAGTTTAGAGTAGCAAAGTAGCCAAGAGGGTAATTAATCAATCGTTTGTATAGTCATGAAGAAACATGATACTTTGAAGAAGCCAAAAATCCCTTGTCACAAAGGATGCAAGTAGATTACTAATCAAACCATGCACTTATGCAAATGTGGAGTATGCAATGCAACCTTATGCTTGATGCAACCCTAGGTCTTGTTACCAAGCTTCAATAATTATCATCACTGAGCATGTAGTTAAATCCTAGATGTCATACAATTCCCACTGACATTGCAATCATGGGAATAGGATTAAATGTAAGCATTCAAAGCACATGAAGCTATAATGACCAGAATATTTGTCCATTTTTATTTAGCAAGTGAACATAAGCATCAAAGCATAAATGCTAGGATGACCAGAATGTTTCTTATGTACAAACACACTGGATACATGAGAGATCCTTCTTATGCTAAGTAATTAGTAAGTATGCTATCAGAAATGACCCTTCCATTTGTAACCTAAGACAAAAGTGTGTAAGATATATTCATAGTTACCCATATGTTCACTTAGTAGGATGAGTATCAGTATTTACTATAGCATAAAGAGTTCACTCCAAAAAGCAAGGAGAAGGACCAACCTCACTAATTTATCCATATAAAAGGAATCAAGGTACAAATGACCATCCACTATGAGATGGAGGCTATTATAGTGGACACCCTTTTATATGGATGTTTTAGATTATTGGAACTAAACAAAAAATAGAAAGCAAAGAAAAGATCATGCCCATAGTCCTTGCTTCTCTAGTCAAAAGTGACATTATCAAGTTGTTACAAGCTAGAGTTTCCATTACACCAAAAGATCACCCTATTAATGCCTGATACAACCACTAGAATTACATAAAAAAGGAGGTGGTTAACCCATGTCATGAATCTCAAAAGGTAAGGTTGGTAGTTAGTCCAACAATTCCCTCCTCAGCATTACTTGGAAAGATTCGAACATATGACCAAGCTTTGATACTAGTTATTACAAAGCTAGAGTTGTCATTGTATTAAAAGAACGACCTATTAATGTCTGATACAACCACTAGACTTATACAACATGGGAGATAGTTAATGTTAGGATTAAACCACAGATAGAAAATAATAATTACACGCAGATATAACTAATAATAGAAAATAATAGATCACACATAAAAGAACACAAGGCACCAAGATTTAACGTGGTTCACCCAATCTATGAGCTATGTCCACCAAATAGAAAGTTTGATATTATTACAATCCAATGATTACAACTTGATTATAATCCATAATTCCTTACAACTCAATACTATTGCAAGAACCTATTTCACATCACCACTATAAAACAACCCTAGCCCTAGCCCTTTTATACAAGTATTAAACTACTTTAGGGTTACTACATGTCGGCCATAACTTGGCAAATATTAGTCATTAATTTAGTGGAAAATCTACGAATAGTACCAAAAAAAAAAAAATTGGAGCGATGCTCTGAGCCCCAAAGAATTTATGAAGTATGTACAATACTTTCCTAATCAGTCACCATAGACTAACAACTAAGCCATGTCATGAATCTTGAAGGGGAAGGTTGGTGATTAGTCCAACATGAGTTGCTCAAAGAGACATGATAAAGAAAAAGAAAAACAAACAAAGAAAAGCTTAGCATATCCCAAACAAATTCATCATTTTGAGTCAATTTTGTTTCATAGGATTGATGTCAAGTGTCAATGTTTAGAACATATATGAAAGAAAGCTCTTCAGTACGATGAAAAAAGTAGACAGACATAGTTAGAAATAATGGTGACTAAAGTCAAAGAGGAATCTTCAAATAAGAAGAACCTTGATAGGAATTGGGTGATAGTAGATAGACATAGTTAAGACAATTGGTGACTAACGTGAGAGATGTTCCATGCGATGAATCTCTAAAGTGACACTAGTGACAATATATAGATATAGTTAGAACAACTAGTGACTGACATGAGAGATGTTCCATGAGAGGAATCTCTAAAGTGACACTAGAGATAGTAGGTAGATGTAGTTAGAACAACTGGTGACTAACATAAGAGATTTTGTGAGAGTTATCACTAAAGCGATACTAGCGACAATAGGCAGACATAGTTAGAACAACTGGTGATTGACGCAAGAGGTTCCATGACAGTAATCTCTAAAGTGACACTAGCGATAATAGGTAGACATACTAAGAACAACTGGTGACTGATACAAGAGATTCCTTTGACACTATAGGGGTTTCTCCCAAGTTATGACAAGATTCAATCCATGGATACATGAGCAAAAGTAGCAAACAATTGTAGGAAAGCAACTGTACATGAGCTAGAAGATGCACTGTGAGATATAGCATTTGGAACAAGAGGCACCTATTTACCAGGTTTTCACCTTTTTGGTAGAGATTCCTTTTTTTTTTGCTACCATGATGCCTGTTTGCTAGGTTTTCATAAATGGCACTTTTTTTTGTTTTTCAATTTTCTTGTATTTTTGTATTTTTCTCTTTTTTTTGTATTTTTTGAATTTTTCCATTTTTTTACTATTACCAAGGTGCCTATTGCTAGGTTTTCACCAAGGTAATGATTTTTTTAGGACTTTTAAGTATGTATAGAGAGCTTCTAAGATCATATTAGTTGTAGAATCACTTCAAGTGGAGAGTGTTGATGGGCTCCTTGAGCACCTCTCCCTTAGTTGTGGAAAGTTGGTAAGCACTAGATCCAAACACTAAAGTGATTATGTACAAACCAAGCTATTTGGGTTTAAATTTCCCTCTTTTTACTCATTGTTGTTGATTCTTAGGCTTCTCTCTCAGAATGAGATCACCTAGTTGGAAGTCACATGGCTTAACTTTCTTATTGTAGCTTCTAGATATACATTATTGATAAGCTTGAAGATGATCACATGCCACTTGCCGATGTTCATCTAACAATTCTAGCTCTTGAAGCCAAGATATTCTATAGTTTTCATCAGTAATGAGCCCTTTCATGGAGATTCTCAAAGTGCAAATCTCAACCTCAATTGGAAACACATCATCCACTCCATATAATAAAACAAAGGGCATTGTACCCATTGGAGTTTTTATACTTTATCTGTAAGCCCATAAAGCTAGATTAATCTGAAGGTGCCAATTCCTTCTAGATTTGCTAACATGCAAGATCTTAAGGATCACCTTGTTGGATGCTTCTACTTGACCATTACCTTGGGGGTAATAAATAGAAGACTAGTGTTGTGTGATTCTAAACTTTTTTCACAACTCCTTAAGATACTTGTCTTTAAACTGTCCTCTGTTGTTAGTAATAATGGAGGAAGGTAAACCATACCTACATATGATGTAATTCATAATGAAAAAAGATACAATTTTTCAATTTTCTATGGAGACAGTGATTGCCTCTACCCACTTAGTGAAGTAGTCTATAGTGGTAATGATGAACTTATGTCCATTTGAAGAGGATGGGTGAATTTGACCCACAAGATCAAAAGCCCATTGTTGGAATGGCTACAATGTGATAGATGGAATTAGATCTCAAGCTGGAGCATGAATCATATTCCCATGAAGATGGAATTGTTTGTAGGACTTAGCATATTTGATTGCCTCTTGCTCCATATTGTACCAATAATAACCAATTCTATTAATTTTATGAGCTAGTGTCAAGTCATTAGAGTGAGATCCATAAATTCCCTCATGTACATCTATTAATGTGCATTTGGACTCATCGAGTTCTAGAAACCTAAGGAGTGTTCCATCGAGATCACTCCTACACAAGTCATTAGCAATAATAACATACTGTGAAGCATTACAAATAAGGTTACATTTTTTTAATTCTGGGTTAGATTTTCTAGAATAGTTTGGTCACACATGTAAGAGTATATATGGTGGTAGCAAGATGAGTTGTGTCCTACAATAGAATAGATCATCCTAGATTTGGGAGAGTCATAGGCAGGGTAGAGTAACATTTCCACTAGGAACTCATGTCGAAGATCATTTTTTGACATCTGTAACAAGGAAGCAAGAGTAGCTATGGAACCAGTAGCTTTGTTGTTTTCTTGAGGAATTTTTTGAAAAGTGATGTGAGAAAAGTATTTCTTCAAGTCATCCACCATGCATTTATATGGAATCAATTTCTCATCCTTTGTTTGATATACATCATTGACCTAGTTGTTTATAAGCTGTGAATCACCAAATATGTTCAATTAATCCATTCTCCATTCAATTGTAATCTCCATGCCATTAATAAGAGCTTCATACTCTACAATATTGTTTGTACAAGGAAACAAAATCTTATACACCTTAGGCAGTGAGTACCTCTATCATGTTCTGAATAGTATCCCAACACAAGATCCCTATTGTGTGAAGGAACTATCAAAGAACATCACCCAAGTCTGGTGTGTAATTGTTAGAATTGATTCATTAGGGAAATCAATGTTGAGTGGAAGAAGACTCTACATCGGTGCTTCTACTAACTGATCAACAATTGATTGTCCTTTGGTAGCCTTTTATTCAACATATTTTATGTCAAACTCACTTAGTATCATGACCCACTTAGCCAACCTTCCTATTAGAGCTTCCTTGTTGAGTAAGTACTTCAGTGGATCAATTTTAGTGACCAGTCACATAGTATAGGCAAGCATATAGTGTCTCATCTTTTGAGAAGCACAGACAACTACCAAGCAAGCTTTCTCAATGATATTGTAATTCATTTCATAAGAAATCAGTGTGTGACTTAGATAGTATATAGCTCTTTCCTTGTTATCATTTTCCTCTTATGGTAGAAAGATACCCAAAGATGTCTCTGATGCTAAGATGTATAAAATGAGAGGTTTCCCATAGATAGGAGGCATCAAGATTGGTGGATTAGCAAGATATTTCTTGGCTCCAGTTGTATTTTACACCTTTATGTAGAGTCTTGGTAAAAGGTTGTGACCTATCTGCTAGCTATGAGATGAACCTATGAATGGATTGAAGTCTTCCTTGTAAGCCCCTCATTTGACTGATATTATGAGGTGGAGGCATATCCATGATTTCTTGAACTTTCTCTAAGTTGACCTCAATTCCTTTTGTAGACACAATATACCCAAGTAATTTTCTAGATGCCACTCCAAATCCACATTTCTTGGGATTAAGTATTAGACTAAATTTCTCCATGCAATCTATGATAGGTCCCAAATATTGAAGGTGAGTATTGCATTTTAGGCTCTTCACCAAAGTATCATCCACATAGTCTTCCATTGTTTTATGCATCATTTCATGAAAATTTATAGAGGTTGCCCTTTGATATGTAGCACCAACATTTTTCAATCCAACTGGCATTATGTTCCAGCAAAAAGCTCCCCATGCACAAGTAAAAGTAGTATTTTCCTGATCTTTTGGTGCAATTTTAGTCTGATTATATCTAGAAAATATATCCATGAGTGAGTACATTTCATATCCATCTATCATGTCCACTATCATATCAATGTTAGTAAGTGGAAAATCATCCTTCGGACATGCTAAGTTTAGATCTCAAAAATCTATACAGATTGTGATAGATTTATCATACTTGGAGACTGGAACTATTTTTGATATCTACTCATCGTAATCAATAGCTTGGATGAAACCAACTTTTAGAAGCTTTTCTAGTTCAGCTTTGACAAGCAATGCAACATGAGGATGCATTTTTCTACATTTTTCTTTAACAAGTTTAACTCCTAGTGCAATAGACAAGTGATGCATTATGAGATCCGGATCTAATCTTGGCATGTTTGAGTATGTCCATGAAAAGTTTATCTTTTTCTCCTGGAAGAAGACAATAAATTCCTCTCTTTCTTTTGGGGATAGTGATTGTGCTAGATGTATCCTGTGAGGATGTTCTTCTATTCCCAAGTTGATTGATTGTGTTGGCTCTATCAACACAGATGATCTTTCTTGAAAATGACTAGGAAGTGCATCAAATATCTCATTCATAGGTTCCTCAAAGAGGTTTTCACCCTTGGATACATCTTTTATTTTTACTCTTTTAGGTTCTAACACTCCCACAATGTGGATTTCACCATTAGACCTTTTATTTCTTTTCTTTTTAATTGTATGACTAAGATATTTGATGTCAACTTTAGTCATGTTAATGCTTTGTTCACTAGTGGAAGATGTTATAGGTATGATAGTATTTAAGTAACAAGCAAGCACATAGTCATTCTAGAATATAGGGACTTCACTAGATATATTAGAATTCTAGTCTATGAGCTCAGGATAGGTGAGTGGAAGAGAAGTGGCATGTTCAGTCATGTTCATAGTATAATCATCAAATGCTTGGACAAGCAATTCGAGACCTAGAGTGGCTCTGTCCACAAGTGTGTTTGAATGCATTTGATCTCTAACATCACTAATCAAAGACTCAATGACACTCGTTGAATGAGACTCATTTGACCTAACCCTAGATGCTTGTCCTACTTCAAGGAGATTTTCATAGACATGAACTTGATCTATGTCTTTGCCTATAGTTTCTTCTAGAGAAAGTCAAATTTATATTCTTGAGAATCTATGCTACATGGTGATAGATTGTAAAATTCCCTAATAGTGATAGGGAAAAACTCTCCTTCATCTTCTAGATTTTTACAAAGATACCCAATGTGTAAAGAATGACTAGACTCTCCTTGTTCTTGTAGGGTATGATGTGAATTAGTAGTATCATTAGAAGAAACACTATCACCATCCATGGTGTTGACATGAAGTACAAAATCATCAAGTTCAACAAAGAATTTAGCAAATCACCAGGAATGGGATAACGATAAGGATCCTCATCATCAATGTTGTCTTGATGGTCATCAAACTTAGCTTGTGACTCATTTTTAGATGAATTCTTAGGTTTTGGTACAAGCTTTTTAATCCCTAAATGGAAGGGAATCTTCTTGAAACCTAGATCAGATATATCTCCTAGCTATCACTTTGAAAGGATCAATTAGATCATTTTTGTTGCATCCAATAGGACCAGTTCCCTTATAGCCAAAGCATTTTATGATTTTAAGACTTGGACCACACTTTTCAAAAATAATTTCATGAGACTATTCTATGAGGTCAATTGGAGTTTCCTCTTTGTAGATCCATACAACAATAACTCTGTTTTCACTTTCCTCCTTGAGAGGTACAGTAGGTTTGACAAATGTATCATTATACTTGGTTTGAGGTGTCAACATAAACGTTCTTTTCACTTTAGATGGTCTCCCATAATGATGGGAAGATTTAGGAAGAGATGTTAATGATAGAACCAATTCTATGTGATATTCACCCATTGTAATTTATTTTAGCTTGAGTGACTACTAGATATGCTTCAGCCTGTTATCATGATAGTCTATAGACTCCCTATTAGTAGGTATAGAGTTTTTATCATATTTCAACATGTTATAGGTATAACTAGTACTCGTAGGTATGGTGACCTCAAAGCCATGAAATGAGAACTTTACACATTGGTGATAAATCGAAGGCATAGCTCACATTTCATGTATCCATGGTCTTCCTAGAAAAATATTGTAACCCAAGGGAATATTTAGGACCTAAAAAGTGACATCCCTTTTGATAGGATCAACAAGATCAACCCAGAGAGGTAACACAACAAAATCCAAAGATTCACACTTGAATTCATCATATGCTTCGATAGTTATCTTGCGACAATGGCCAATGGACTCTTCAAAATAGTTCAATTGTCTAAGCAGAGTAGCAAAGAAAATGTTTAAATTAGCTCCATTATCAATAAGCACAAGATCAACATGTTTCTAGTGTATCATAACCTCTATGTGTATAAGTTTATTATGTGGATGAATGAATAAATTGTCATCCTCCTTAGAGAAGGAAATATAGTAAGGTGAGGTCAGAAGACCTACCATAGATTGGAACCTATCAAGATCAAGATCTTGAGGGATTTTTTTCTTAGTGAGAGCTTTGTTGAAAATATTCCTATGACTAGGTGAGATTTTGAGCAGTTTAAAAGATCATGATTTGAGTATTTGTTCATTATAACTGATTGAGGATATCGTAGCTAGTAGTTGTAGAAGTTGTTGCAAGTTTTATTCCTTTGCTAGATGGACCAGAAAGAGGTTTGTCCTTGTGTTGTTGTAATTCAAGAGTAGAAGGCACAAGGCCTTTTAGTACTAACTTGGTGCAAGAATGCTTAATAGTGTTGGCACAAGTTTGTGATGATTTGTTGTTATGTGATGATTTGTTGTTAGATGTATTGGAAGTAGGACCCCTTAAGATAAATGGTGTCTTAGGTTTAGTTTTCTCTTATTTTCCCTTGATGGTGATAATGTCACAATACTCAAAATCCATAGGTTCACCCGTTTTGATCATATTTTCATCATTAGAGTATGTATAGTTGACCTTGTTATTAGGCTTCTATTTTGAGTTTTCTCCTTTTTGTAGTGAGGGAATGGCTCCTTGAAAGCCTCGTGATCTAAGTTCTTGTTATGTCCATCCACAACAATGTCACCATCATTGATTAAGTCTTGAACTTTTTGATGCAAGTTGATGCAGTTCCTAGTTTTATGACTTTTGTTTTGGTGATATTTGTAAAATGCAATTTTGTTCCACCATGGTGGTCATCATTTTGGATCATAAGGTCAAGAGATGTCCAAAGGAGAAATGAGTTTTTTTTGTAGCAAGGTCTTGTAGACCATATCCAAAGGGTCACCAAGAGGTGTAAATTGCTATTTAGAGCATGTAGCCCAAGATGAGTTCCTCAATTTATTTCCATATTTCTTTTTGTTAGGAGGAGGTTTCTCAACATTCTTGGATACTTTGAGATTATATGTAAGATTGAAAGCTTCCTTAGTAGGTTTTGGAGTAATGTTGTCAACAACTCCATCATGCACATCCATTTGGTTTTTTTTCACATACTTGGATTTGTCCTTATTAGAGGTTGACCCTTCTTTAGTGTCTTTTTGAAGGGTTACTTCACCCTTTTTGACCATGAATTCCTCTATCAAAATAGCTTGTGTTACCATGTCTTCGAAGGTATGAGGACCTTGAAGTTGAACCCTATACCAAAAATTAGGAAGGAGATTATCCATAAAGATATTAAGTTTCTCCGAATCTTGGATTTTGTGTGAGTATGTGGTGTGAATTTGTCTCCATCTCTAAAGGAATGTGAGGAAAGTTTACCCAACTTTCTATTTAAGGTTGCACAAATCTCAAATGTTAATCGAATGTTGTATGTTGTGAGAGTACTATTGGACAAATAAGTTAGCAATCTCATCAATTTTTTTGATACTAGTAAGCTAGTGTGAAAACCACTCCATAGCCTAACCACCTAGACTTCTTGGGAATAGATGCATGAGATATGTTTTATTATGCATAAATTCCATAGACAAGGCACCAAATTATCACAAATGATCTTGGGGATCAGTAATTCAATAGTATTTATCATACTTAGGTAACTCAACTCCTCTCAGAAAAGGAGGCTTATTTATACTCTTGTCAAAAGGAAATGGATAAATAGTATCTAAGGTGTATGTTTTTGTGGGTTTGTCTTTATAAAGCATCATTTGGGCTAATTGTTCTTGCATGATCCTTATTTGTTTTTGCAATTTGGAAGTTTTAGTTTCCTCTTCAGGTGTAATGATAGTTTCAACATCAAAGTGATGAGGTAGTTTGGAAGTTTTTGTCCTTACGAATTTTTTTGATATTTTTAGGGAGTTTTTCTACCTCTTCCTCATTCTCATTAGTAAAGAGAGGTTCCTTATGTTGTTCATTCCTATGTTGATCTTGGTCTCTAATATATTCTCCATATTCAATTTCTTGATTAACCATTTTAGGAATGTGATAAGTTTTAGTGTGTTTTGGTTGGGAAGGTTGTCTGAATAAGAGTTTAGTTGTGTTGTTTGGAGATATATGACCTTTGCTAGTTTCAAGATCCTCTTGATAAAAGGGGTTCCTAGTTTTTTGTAATTTTATGGAGAACATTCTCTAAACATGAGGTGATCTAATAGGTGAAGGAGATTGTGAAGATTACTCACTAGATGAACTGGACATAGACCATGTATAAACTAAGAAGTGGCCTCTATCATGATTACAAACTCTAGCTCTACCTTGTCTAAGTCTAAGGGGATAAAACATGTTTTTGCTTCTTGTTGCCATAGTCATAGACAAGGACCACACTAGAATGTAGTCTCAAAAAGTAGGATAAGAGTGTTGTACACTAAGGTACAAGTCATCTGAGTAATGGATAGAACAACCAAAGATTATAACTATTGTAACAAAAAGTACAACAAACATGAGAGGACAAGAACAAGATAGACAAGAGACGAAACTAGTTTGTGTGTAGGTTATAGGTTGTTAGCTAAGCAAGAAGCCACTATCTCACACTATTTGTAGACAAAAAAGTGGTAAAATATTGTAGGTACAAACCAAACTTAGAGTGCAAATAGCTTTGACATAATAGTTTGATAGTTTTTAGGACAAGTCCTTGTGTGAAGATTCTCAAGGAACAACATGAGGATGTATAAAGAAGGACACAAAGATTCAAATCAACAATTTTGGACCAAGTTTCTCGTGTAAGGACTTGTACAGAGTTGCATGAGTTGAAAAATGTACAAAAGGAAAAGATTATGACATAAAATAGGTAGTGTTTTCAAGATCTCACACAGATATTTGTAGAGGATAGTGCGAGGACCTAGATAGGGCTATGCAAAGAAGTGCTGACCAAAAAGTTTCTCATGCAAAGTTTCACAAAACTTGGTGTGAAAAAGGGGACCAAAATGACAACTGAAATATAATTTTGAAGAGATTTTTCAAGTTTTAGATGGTTCTAGATATATTTTTGGTTATTTTTATAGATTTTAGATAGGTAACAAAATGGTTTTAAAGTTTTGAATTGCATTGTGTTTTCAAAGAAATAGTTTTTTTTTTCAGATAGACATGGGAAGCAAATAGTAGTCACAAACAATCCAACCAAGGACAAAGAAACTCAAAGGGATGAGGGAATCTTGACCTTTAGTTTGTTTGAAAAGTTTGGACAAGTTTAAAGACTCAATAAAAAACATGCTTTATCGCTATAACCAAAAATGGTAGAGGAAGCAAAGCCTTTGTCCCACAACTTATTTGCATGCGTGCACCTCACACAGTTGTGTCACTCCACTAGGGGGCTCCTATTTTTTTGGTGTATTACAAGGGCTCAATAACATATACATTGAATCAACACCCTTGTGATAGGAGTCAAGTGAATATACCACCTTCCAACACCTAGGTTCATGGTTATGGTGAGTAATCTATTGGAGAGATTCTTCTCCCTCCTTGCACAAAGATTATGCCTACTTTTGAAGGTGAACTGGGTAGAAAATAACTAAGAAGTTTTTACTTGGCTTCTATTCATATTAATCCCCAGTGGCTTCAAAAGTGAAGTTGAGACAAGCAGCCCAAACCAGCATCTAAAAGTGCACACACTTGAGTAGCAAGACTGGGGCTGACACTAGTCAGTGCAACAGATAGAGCCTCCTCTTGATATGTGATATTAGGACTCAAGAGGAAGAAATTAACATGGTTTTGGAGTCTTTCACCCTACAAAGTTTCTTTATTATAATGAGTTGAAATCTTTGATGAAAGGAGTGTGCTCACTTGGGTTGTTCCCAAAGGTTGGATCACTCTGGTAGGCCCTCTAATGGTTGACCCAGATTGGTGATTTGGATCTAAGGGTCCAGGTTTCTGATTTTCCTCAAGGGGAAAGAGTATACTTCTCTACCTTATCACCTTACCCAAACATGCAAGACATGTTAATCACTGAGTTAGCTTAATTGATCCCAATTCATCCCTCCTCAAGATTTTGATTCCCTAAAAAGAAATCATCATCCCTTCATAAAAAAGGACTTGTATAGGAGAACTAATAACTTGCTTGCCTCCCTCGAGTATTGTCTTTCAAAGGGTTCTAGGTTTCTGATTTACTCTTAGGCATCACTTTGAAGTAGTAAAGAGCATACTCCCCTATTCCCCTATCTTTCACACTATGAAGTTCATGAGCCCTATTTATACTATGTGTGAAAAGTAATAAAGAAGACATGACATTTAAATGGGTTTGAAATAAGTGTGCAACATACAATCTTTGACAAGCATCCTACAGTCACACAATTAGTACATGTTTTAAATGTTTTTGATAAGGTGTCTTCATCAAGTGTCCTACAAAACACTATTAAGCTGCAGAAAAACCATAAATTCGAATGAAAATGCTTTAGAAAAAAAAATATTGTTAGTCAAACATAATGATAAATGGAATTCTAGAAAACTATATTTTGCATGTGTTGTAAAATTTAGTGTGAAATCATGCACATGCTTGCATGAAGAACTGATATGAACTACATGAGAAACTACACATTTATGCACTTGTTCACAAGAGGAAGTAAAGAGGAAGAGGTGAAATCTTCAGTTCTTCATGTGAAAATGAGATTTTTCACACAAAAATCTAAAAAACTGTAGAAAATAGAGTAATTGAGGCTAGAAAAATTGATTTGTCAGCCCCACAGTGGGCACTAGAAATGTATATGTGAAATGCTGGCCTCAGATGCTCACACACACTTCAACATGGTCATTACCTGAGACATCATTTGGGAATGACCATTGAAGTTTTCATCCAAGTAATCCAACAGTTCAACCTATTGCCTTCTAACTAGAAGGATTTTGCCTTTGCTCTCAAAACTAGAAGTGGGCAACCTTACCCCTAGTATGAAGGATTTATGCAACTATATGAAAGTACAATTAATCTATATGTATGCAAGTATTAATCTAAGGATAAGAAATAGCATTTAATCTATATGTATGCATGATATTAAGCTAAATGTCATTAAAATACTAGCAAATAAGAAAGTTATGTGAGCAAAATGAATAAATAGTTTGACAAAAAATTGATGCATAAAATATTCAACCTCCATAATGAGGAATTGAAGGCTCCTTAAATATAGTTCCAAAATCAATCAATGGTCAGAATCGATTGGAAGGAACAATCGAGATTGAAGATGAGATTCAGTTGAAATGGAAACTTCCTTGTGCAGACGAAGTTAACTGTTTCAGATCTAAGTGTGATGAAGAGTTAATTGAGTTTCACGTGAGTCTGAGAACAAGTTAACTAAGTTAATTCAAATTTGAGAGATAGTTCACTCAAATTTTCCATTTTGACACTAAAGAGAAGATTTGAAGAGATTTTTTAATTTACTAAAGTGAAATATGACCTCATAAATGCATAAACTTTAATTAATTCAATAATTAAAATGAGGATATTATTAAATTAAATATATTTATTTACTTTTTATTATTAGCTAAAGAAGTGATTTAATTTAATTAAAGTATGAACACTTATCACTTATAATTAAATTAAATTTAATGAATAGGTTTAACGTAGTTAATGTGAGTCAATACTTTAGGAATTAAATAAAGAATGTGATTAATGTAGATTAAGGTTTTCTACATCTGACACTTAAGTCAATTAGCAAGTATCAAAATTAGAATTTCCTAGTACAATAGGACTTAGGAATGATTGAATAGACTAGAATTGGTTAACATGGCAATGTGCCAATTTTGGGGTATTACACCCTTTGTGTTTACTATTATGTTGAATTGGTTATCCAAAGTTTATTGCTTGTACCAGAAGATGTTATATTTCCTTCTTCTTCTTATCTAGTTGATTTGTATTCAGTTTGTTTTCTTTCTTGTTTTAGAATAAGTGTTGATCCTCTATTTATAGGGATTGGATCAATAGTTTTGTTGTTAGAGAAAATGTTTATGGAAAAACTTTGTTGAATCTTAGAGTGAGTTGTTTTATAGTTTTATATATTGTTCTTATGTAAAGAGTCTTGGAATATAATAAAGTAATTCTTGGTTTACACTCTATGTTAGTAGATTAGTAGAAGCTACCCAAGGGGGCCCACTTGGGAGGTGGATTAGACTAGAGTAGTGTAGATTTACTTCCAACATTCCCAGTATTTTAGGTAGAAGTTGTAAGTTTCTTCCTATAGCACCTGCAACAGAAGTTATAGTAGATGGTCTAAGTTAAAATATAAGTTAGTGTCTAGTTGTATTTTTGGCATTCATTTCAGTAAAGAGTTAAGTGTGTTACTTTCCTATAGCACTAGTATAGTTTCTTTCTTTGCATTTTACTTTCTTGTAGCATAAGCATGATGACTCCTTAAGGAACCTAGTGCACATACCGTGTTGTCCATTTCAAGTATACTTCCCTGGGTTTACAAATTAAATGCACCTCATGGTAGGAGAAGTAATCCTTAGATTGAATAAACTATTCCTAAGTAAGGCTTTGGGCATGATTATCACATTCCTATTGTGAGGCAAACCATTTTTGGCTCTATTGCTAGGGATGGTTTCAAGCTAGGAACATCTTTTTGGGTCATAATTTTTTTAGTTAAGTGTTTAGAGATTTGCAGTCATAAAAGTTGCTTCATAAGTGTGAAGAATTCAATTGAATACATCAAAGAGGAAGAAAACGAGATGAATATGGTAGATTTATTCCACAAGAGTATGTTAATTTGAATGAAAAAATTGAAGAAGAAGTTGAGTTGCCTTTTGAGGATGCAAACCCTTATTTTCCTATGGGATCTTCCTCTAGAGTAGAACCTTTGGACACAAGCATTCTTCAGCCTTTGCTGAAATCTTGGCCATCTTTCTTGATAGTTTATGTCCAAATCTACCTATTCTTAAAAATCCCATAACCAATTCTCCTTTTCAGTAGCAACCCCATAATCCAATACCTCTAGTAATGGCACACCCTACTTTTCCATTTCCTCTCTCGAGCCTCATAACCAATGCTAATCTCAAAAATATACTCACAACTTATCTTTCAAATTTTTATGGCCTTGTAACTAAGGATCTTGATACTTTCTTGTTTGAGTTTGACATACTTTGTCATAGATTTAACTATAATATTGATGCCCATAAGCTCAAGTTATTTCCAAAAATAATGGAAGAACCAACCTTATGATGGTTCATGGGCTTAGGAGCCAATGTAGTAGGTACCTGGGATGAAATGAAAACTCTATTTCTATATAAATACAAAGATTAATGCAAGGGGAATGATCCAAGAGGAGATGACATTTTTAGAATATTGCAAAAGGAAGATGAAACATTGGAAGACTATGTTTCATGTTTCTTGTATACAATGTAGAAGAACCCCCAGGATGTATAGGTAGAGGATTCACATAAACTAGTCTTCTTGAGAGGGGTCAATGATAATTGTCTGGAAGTATTAGACCTGATGGCTAGTAGTTATGTATACCAATCTTCTTGGGATGACCTCAAGTAGATCTATCTTAAATACTCAATGTCAACTATGAAGGGATTAGTTAGGGAATTTTAAAGCTCAAGATATCTAATCTATTCTCAAATTTCAAGCAGGACATAAAAAATTATGTCACTACACATCTTGACACAATGAATGCAAAGAAGAAGCATGTAGAATCTAAATCACAATTGGAAGAGTATTGTCCTCACTACCACAAGTACAAGCAAGACTGCCCATATAATCTGGTAGCCAACCTAAAGAATCAACATTTTCTAACTGATTACATGAAGATAGATGGGGATAATGAGCAAGTGTTCTTCTTTTCTCAATGATGACCATGGGCTTCAAGACAAGGTATGCCTCAAGATCCTGTACAATTTTCAAATCCTTACAATAATTAATGGAAAAACCAAAGCTATTAGAATCCTTCTTAGTACTCCCAACCTTCCTAGCTAAACTAGAAAAACAAATTGTGGTCTAAGTAGTAAAAAAACTAGTGGCCTAACCAAGAAAATGACCAATTGAAAAATTAGCAAAATCAATGGAAACCACTGCAAGGAAATTGGTAGCAAAATAATCAATGAAGGAGGCCTCCACAATGGCCTAACCAAAATCTTGGTAACCCAAAAATACCACCTCCAGTCCAACAACTTGCAATAATGCCACCTCCTACAAAAATTAATATTAATCCTAAGCCTACCCAATTGCCTATTCAATCTTAGCCAAATCCAAATAGCAAGCAACAACAATAGTAAATGTACACTACTGATATTCAATAGTACCCTACATATTCACTAGAGGTATCTGATAACATTTGAGATTAGGTACATCTTTGCCTACACCAGAATATCCTATTATCATAGAAGTTGCAAACACTCCTACAACATCCCTTCCAAAAGCTTTATTATCAAATACCAACTGCCAAATGATGTACCCAAGAAGACTATTGATCATACCACCATACATTCTCCCTTTCCACATGGGGTAAATAAATAGAAATCTATATCACAAGAAGAAGAGACATTTGGTATTGTTGAGTAGCTGAAAAACATGCACATCTAAATTCCTTTGTTCCAAGCTATCAAGGATGTCCCTCTTTATAGAAAGGCTATTAAGGAAGCATGCCTTAAGAAGCTAGGGTGGAAGAAGATATATCCTTAAAAATTCCATGTTTTTAGTTAGAAGATATCATGTTAGGAAAGTTGGTGATACCAAAGTATATAGATCCTGCTAGTCTAGTAGTTAATCTGATCATAAATGGATAAGCTGTGAAAAAAGCTTTAGTTGATCTAGGAGCAACAATAAATGTGATGAGTAGAGATACAATACATAGGTTGTTAATTTTGTTAGCTTTGGAAAATTTTTCATCCATATGCTATTATTTATCAAGTAATTATTTGCTAACTAATTGGTTAGATTAGAGACAAATATTTGTTAGTTAATTGACCACTTTTGGAAACAACTAGAAACCAGCTTGGTTAGGGTTGTTAAGTTGTTTTAACCTCAACTGTCGATTGAGAATCAATCTCGGCCATTGGTTTCCCAACAAGAGTAGTATAAAAGGAGGTCAAGCGGGCATTTGGAGAACAAGAAAGAAGTTTTGAGAAACATTTGCAGTAAGTTTGTAGTATTAGCAAACAGTCTTGCAGTGTTAGCATGGGAATAGTAGTGAGGAATATTAGCGGGATAAATTAGGAGGTTTTCAAAGTTTTTCTAGTGAGAGGCAAGGAATTTTGTATCTCTTGATTTGCTAAAGTTTAATATAATTCCTCATTTGTAGAACTAGTTTTCACTTAGGGGTTTTTCTAGGAACAATTGTCCAAAATATTGTGTTCATTGTGTTGCACATTTCTTTCCACATTTTATAAGTGAAGTTACAGTTGTGTTATTTTTTGATATTAGCTGGAAATTTGTTTTTAGTAGTTTAATAATCATTTATGATAGGAGATTAATAATCAATGACTATAATAGTTGATTTTTCACATGGTATTAGAGAATTGTTAAGGGTAGAAGAGTTTTTCCTTAGGAAATAAATTTTGATCTCTTTAGATTTATTATTACTTTAATCACTTGAGATGGCTTTAGCTAGTTTGAGAGATCACGATATAAGAAGAATGATGCCTAGGCAAGGAGGATTATCCTTGATAGTGTCAAGGATCATATTGTTCCACATATCATAGAGCTAAATATGGTGAAGAAGATGTGGGATGCCATTCTAAATTTGTACTAGAATGCTACCACCAATTGAAATTTGATTCTCAGATAGAAGCTAAAGAATACTTAGATGAACCATGGAGAAGATGTCACAAGTTACCTCACCAAGCTCAGACTTGTCAAGGATGAGTTAGCAACTATTGGAGATATCCCTAGTGATGATGAGCTAGTGAGAATAGCCCTAAATGGGTTAAATAAAAAATGGAATGTCTTTGTTCAAGTTGTCAATGGATAAGATACTTTATCGAGTTGGGATCGACTATGGACTAATTTCACTTAGGAGGAGTTTAGACTAAGTCTTGTGAATGGGGCCAACAAGAGTCAGAAAAATGAGGTGGAACAAGAGAATGTTGCCCTATTGAGTAAAGGGAAAGCAAAGAAGGGATCTAGCAAAGGATCAAATTCACAAAGTGAAAAGAAGAAGAAGGACCTCTCTAAGGTCAATTTCTTTGGATGTCATGAGTTTGGCCACTGTTTTAGTGATTTCCTAGAGATGAAGAAGGGTAAGAAGTAGGTGGCAGCTTTAGCAAGTGCGGAAGAAGTCTCCAGTAGAATGGAAGATGAATTTGTAATCATAGCTTGTATGGTTAGTTCAACCCCATAGTGTGTTTGGTATATAGATAGTGGGGCATCATTTCATATGATAGGAGTTAGAGAGTACTTCTCTAGTTACAAGGAGGAGAAAACCAACATCCAAATATCTATGGGAAACTTGCCCAAACTCAACCTAGTTGGGAAAGGGACTGTTCAGTTTCAGAGGGAGAATGGAAAGATAATTCCACTTCATGATGTGTTGCATGTGCCAGGCTTAGGTATGAATTTGATTTCTATATCTTTTCTTCAAGATAGGGGGTATAATGTACTCTTTAGAGGGACAAATGTGTTGATTAAGCACAAGGATTGGAAATCACCCATAACTGTTGGAGTTAGGAGTGGTTGCCTTTATAGATTGTAGTTTGATAATCCTAAGGCACTCATGAACAGTAGTAATCCTAAAGATCTTGGAGAGCTATGTTATAGGAGAATGGGCCATATTCATCATGGAGCATTTAGATTTCTTCTAGAGGTGAGCACAAAGCATGATGATGTATGTAAGGGATGTGTTTTGCGGAAGTTCACAAAAGCATCTTTTCTAAGGAGTGACACTAGATCTAAGGGTGTTCTTGATCTAGTACATTCAAATGTTTATGGACTGATGTTAACAAAATCTCTTAGAGGATATGAGTACTATGTTACTTTTATTGATGTTTTCTCTAGAAAGACCTGGATATACTTCTTGAAGACTAAGGATGAGGTTTTCAGTTGATTACAAGAGTTCAAGGCTCTTGTGGAGAATTTGACATGAAGGAAGATAAAGGTTCTTTGGTTAGACAATGGAGCTGAGTACAAAGTAAATGTCTTCCTAGAGTCTTGTACTAGAGAAGGAATCAAGAGAAAATGGATTGTTTCGTACAATCTATAGTAGAATAGAGTTGCTGAGAGGAAGAATTGTTCTATATCACAGGCAACAAGAGCTATGCTAGATGACCAGGACATGCCCTATTACTTATGGACAGAGGCATGTAATACAATAGTCTACATCCAGAATAGAGTTTCACACAAGGTGCTAGGGAAGATGACACTAGAGGGGCTTTCATAGGGAAGAAGCCAGATGTTGGTCACTTCAGGATATTTAGGAGTTTGGAATATTGTCATATTCCTGGAGATACATGTACAAAATTAGATCAAACTACAGAGAGGGGGGTACTTTTTTGGGTATTATGAGACCTCAAAGGCATATAGGATTTTCATTCGAGGGACTAAAAGAATTATTATCAAACATAATTTCAAGTTCATGGAGGATAAGGCATTCAAGAGATCTAGAGATTTTCAAACAGATGATCAAAGTGAGTAGCCAACAAAAGCTCCAAGACCAAGTCAAGGGCAATAAAGCTCAAATAGAGTTACCAATATGAGTGTAGACTTGGGTAGTGAAGATTCAAAATGTATGGAGCAATAGATGCAATAGGAAATGCATCTAGAGGACTTAGAGGTTGATATTTTATCCTCTATAGTTGGTGGTAGGAACCATGAGGTTCTAGATATAGAAAAGGATACTGAAGATAGTGAGCCTTCTAGCTATTAGGAAGCTATAGAACATCAAGTATGGTGAGATGCCATGGTTGAGGAATATTCCTTAATAATGTAGAATGATGTGTGGGAGGTAGTGCCTAGACCAACAAATAGAGCAGTAGTTGGATCATGATGGATCTATAAGATAAAGCATGGTGGAGATGGTAGCATTGAGAAATATAAGGCAAGGTTCATGGCAAAGTAGTTCTCTCAGAAGGAGGGAATAGACTATGAGGAGACATTTTCTCTAGTTGCCAGGCATACTTATGTGGGAGCTATAATCTCACTTGCATCATAGATGGGATGGCAGATCCATCAAATGGATGTCAAGACAACATTCCTTAATGGTGAGTTGAAGGAGGAAGTATACATAAAAAAACCAGAAGGCTTTGTAGCACATAAAAAAGAGACTCATGTGTGCAAATTGAAGAAAGCATTATATAGACTCATGTAGGCTCCTAGAGTGTGGTATGAGCACATTGATACGTACTTGTAGAAAATGGGTATTGTGAAGAGTGAAGCAGATGCTAACCTCTACTACTTGGTGGTTGGGGGTGAGATTCTCATTCTTGTTCTTTATGTTGACAACTTTTTTGTTATAGGTTCACTAGAGCTCATAGTAGAATGCAAGAGGAACCTTGCATAAGAGTTTGAGATGAAGGATTTGGGACTTATGCACTACTTCCTAGGCATGGAAGTGTGGTAAATAGATGGAGAGATTTTCCTTGGTCAAGGAAAATACTGCATTGAAATCTTGAAGAAATTTTGGATGGAGGATTGTAAAGCTATCTGTACACCCATGATCACTCATTGGAGGAAGGTAGATACATCTAGGGAGAAGGATGTAGATCCCACTTTATATAGATAGTTGATTGGTTCGCCTATGTATTTGGTCAACACTAGGCCAGATATAGCATTTTTAGTCAACTCTCTTAGTCAGTTCATGGTTGAACCAAAGAGAATGCATTGGATAGTGGCCAAGAATGTATTGCATTACTTGTGTGGTACAATTGAGTATGGGATCAGATATGTTTGAGGTGAAGGTATCAGATTGATAGGCTATACTAATGCAAATTGGATAGGAAGTATAATAGACAAATGGAGCACTTTAGGGTGTTTTTTTAGCTTGGGATTAGGAGTTGTTTCTTGGTTCAATAGGAAGCAGAAGTTTGTGGCTCTGAGTTCAGCAAAAGAAAAATACATAGTAGCTAGCATGGTGACATGTGAAGCTATATGGCTTCAGAAGTTGTTAGTAGCTTTATTTGGTCAGAAGGTTGAGACTACTATGATACATTGTGATAATTAGAGTTGCATCAAGTTGTCTAACAATCCAGTGTTTCATGATAGGTCTAAACATATAGATATCAGATATCACTTCATTAGAGATTATGTATAATGAGGAGTTTTTCAACTATAGTACATACCTATAGAGGAGTAGGTAGCAGACATTTTGACTAAGGCATTGGGGAAGAAAAAATTCATCTTCTTCAGAGATAAGGTAGGTGCTATGAAGAAAAAATTCCTCACTAAGAGGGAGTGTTAGTTTTGTTAGCTTTGGAAAACTATTAATCCATATGCTATTATTGAGAAAGTAATTGTTTTGCTAACTAATTGGTTAGATTAGAGACAAATATTTGTTAATTAATTGACTACTTTTGGAAACAACTAGAAACCAACTTGGTTAGGGTTGTTAAGTTGTTTTAATCTCAACCATCAATTGAGAATCAATCTCGGCCATTGGTTTCCCAATAGGAGTAGTATAAAAGGAGTTTAGGGGGGCATTTGGAGAATAAGAAAGAAGTTCCGAGAAACATTTTCAGTGCTAACAAATGACTTTGTAAGTTTGCAGTGTTAGCAAATAGTCTTGCAGTGTTAGCAAGGGTACAATATTAGCATGGGAATAGTAGTGGGGAATATTGGCGAGAGAAATTAAGAGGTTGTTGAAGTTTTGCTAGTGAGACGCAAGAAATTTTGTATCTCTTGATTTGCTGAAGTTTAATATAATTCCTCATCTGTAGAACTGATTTTCCCTTAGGTATTTTTTTAGGGACAATTTGTCCAAAATATTGTGTTCATTGTGTTGCACATTTCTTTGTGCATTTTATAAGTGAAGTTGCAATTGTGTTATTTTTTGATATTAGCTGAGAATTTTTTTTCAGCAGTTTAATAATTGTTTATGATAGGAGATTAATAATCAATGACTGCAATAGTTGATTTTTCACATAGGTTACATATGGAAGGCATACAAACAACTCTCATAGTGTTACAACTTACTGATAGCTCATTTGTCACTCCAAATGGTCTCATAGAAGATGTGATAGTTGATTTAAATTCATGGGAATATCCTACTACTTTTCTTATCTTATCACCTAAAGTAAAACATTTTGGCTATCTTGTCATATTAGGGAGACCTTAGTTAGCCATCATAGATGCTAAAATTAGTTACAGATCAGGCAATATGACAATTTTAAATGGTCAAACCATAAGGAAGCTAGAGCTATATCCACTTGCCCAACCCCAAGGAAAAATGGGAGAACATATTTGACCAGATTTAGGGGATGAAGATGAATAGCTAAATTCCATAGCTTAGCACATGATGTTGCATAGGCAATATTTTATAAAAATGCAGGAAGAATATAATGTAGTATAGAGCATTCTTACCAATGAGTGTATAGTGGCTAGAGATATTGCTGAAAGTTTTGTCTCAAAGCTATGTACCTATGAAGACTATGTCTACCCAACAAGCCCTAAAATAATTGACAAATTATTGCCAAGTGAAGTAGCTATAAGTCTAGTACTAGAAGTGTCAATGGTAGAATTAACAACTATTGTGGAACTTTCTCCTAGTCATAATCTCAATGTAAACAACAAGTTGTCCCTATCACAATTGGAATTGTTAACCAAGCTCATCATATAGGCATGAAAAATTATTTGCTTGGGATTATAAGGATATGTTAGGATTGAGTCAGCTTACCACTCCATCAGCCTTAGAGGAGAATAAATCCAACATTGTGCAAAATATTTAAAAATGAGTTACATAATTTTTTGGATGCTGGATTCATCTATCCAATCTTTGATATAAAATGGATATCACCATTAGTTATTGTTCCCAAGAAAGGAGGAAAGCGTTAGATATGTGTAGACTATAGAGAATTAAATAATTCCACAAAGAAGGATCACTTTCCTTTACCCTTTATTGATCGAGGTTTGGATACCTTGGTTGGAAAGAAATGCTTCTCATTTCTAGATGGATATAGAGGATATCTAGTTAGATAAGTATTGCTCCATAAGATAAAGATAAGACCACATTTACATGTCCTTGGGGTACCTATGCCTATTCTATATTACCATTTGGCTTATGCAATGCAGTCATGTGATATGTCTGCATCTTTGCTAACATATCACATGATTGCATGGAGATAAGTGTGGATAACTTCACCACATTTGGTGTCACATTTGAGGAAGTTTTGAAGAACTTGGAGAAAGTACTAATCTAATGTGAAGGGCACAACTTGTCTCTGAATAGTGAGAAGTGCATTCTAATGATGTAGGAAGGCATGGTATTGAGACATTTTATCTTTGAAGCTAGAATCCAGGTAGACCCTATGAAAGTAAAGGTAATTCTCACACACCCTACTCCCACAAAGAAAAATGAAGTTAGATCTTTCCTAGGACATGTTAGCTATTATAGGAGGTTTATTAAGAATTTTAGTCAGATAGCTAGTCCTCTTTATACTTTTCTTACCAAAGAGGCTGAATTTTCCTGGACAAAGGAATGTGATGATTCCTTCTAGTAGCTCAAGTCACTATTTACAACTACACCAATACTTAAGGGTCCTAATTGAGCTTTTCCCTTTCAAATATAGATAGATTCTTCTAACTATGCCATAGGTGTAGTCCTAGGACAAAAATCTCAACATCTTGAAAATGCAATCTACTATATCAGTAAGAGCCTTCATGGACTAGAGTTAAACTATACAATGACTAAAAAAGAATTGTTAGCAGTAGTTTATGCTATGAATTTTTTTTGGCATTACATAACTAGTTATCCCATCTTTTTTCATACTGACCATGCAACAATTAAGTATCTCATGAAAAAACCTACCATTATAGATAGGTTAGAAAGATAGCTACTTCTTTTATAGGAATTTGATATTGCAATCATTAACAAACTTGGGAAAATGAATGTGGTAGCTAATTATCTATCTAGAATCCACCATGATGAATATGGTACTACTTTGATCGATGAAACATTTCCAAATGAGCATTTGTTTCATATTTCTATCAAAACCCCATGGTATGTAGGCATAGCTAACTACATTGTAGCTATTAAAATGCCAACACATTTCTCTTACAAGGATAAGAGGCTGCATATAGAGAAAATCTTCCATTTCTCTTGGATTGATAACATACTATTTTACATTGGACCTAATCAAGTTATGAGGAGATGTGTGAGAGAAGATGAGACATATGACATTCTACATGTATTTCATAATGAACCATGTGGAGGGTACTTTGCAGCAAAAATAACAACGCTGAAGATTTTAACAACTAGTTATTATTGGCCTATACTTTATAAAGATGTAGCCAATTATACATAGAAGTGTGATAAATGTCAGAGGATGGGTCGACCAAAAAAAATAGATGAAATGCCTCTCAAACCAAAAATGGTGTTAACACCATTTGACAAGTGGGGCATGGACTTCATTGGTCCAATGGGAAATCATATATCCTTGTATGTACAGACTACCTAACAAAATGGGTCAAACTCAAAGCCATGAAGCATGCTCGTGACCATAAAGTTGCCTAATTCCTATATGAAGAAATATTTACTTGATATGGCATACCCTGAGAGATTATTACTGACTAGGGTACTCAATTCACTTCTAATCTAATTACATAACTCATGAAGGAATATACTATTAGACACTAGAAACCAAGTCCCTATCACCCTCAAACTAATGGACAAGTAGAGGTTACAAATCGGGAGATAGAAGCCATCTTGACAAAGACAGTTCATTTTCATCATGGGGGTTGGAGAAATAAACTTTTAGAAGTTGTCTAGGCATACTGAACAACATGGAAGACCACAACAGTATTCACACCATTTGAATTGTTGTATGGAAAATTAGCAATGCTACCGATTGAGTTTGAACACAAAACTTTAAGAACAACACTAGAGTTAAACATTGATCTTCCTGCAGCATAGAGAGAGCACTTACTAAATCTTAATTCCTTGTATAAAATGCATAAGTCTGCCCTCGAACACACAAAAATCATATAGAAGCAAAGGAAACAATGATACAACTCCTACATTAAGAGTAAAGAATTTCAAATTAGTGACTAGACATTGCTTTATGATTCTAGATTTAAAGATATACCAGGCAAGCTATAGACATGATGACTAGGTCCCTATGAAATACATGATGTATTTGAAAATGGTTCCATCTATTTAACCACAATTAATCCAATACACTTCAAGTTATTAGTCAATGGACATTGGCTCAAGTTGTATAAAAAAACCCAAAAAAAAGAAGACTTCCTATAGCAATTTCAATAGCTAGTTTCGAATGCACAACAAGTAATGCTTCTTGTAGCGGAAGGTGTCAAACTTCTACCTATAGCTCTTCAATAAGAATTCCTTTGAGAATTCCCATAATAAAACCTTTATGTCTACATAAAGTTCAAATTCTCCATTTAGTTTCTAAATTCTTCTTTTTCAACTCATCTCATTTCTTTTCTACCACCCACCCATCTTCTACATCATCATTTTACAATGCTTTCAATAACATGGTAAGTTCACTGATGTATGTTGTCACTACCAACCTTTGAATCTCACCACCTTTAACTGGCACATATTATAATCAAATTGGTAGGTATAAGCTTTTCAAATTTTATTCATTCTTAGCACATAGATTTTGTTAGTTATATCTATTATTACATTAAATATATTATTGTGGTGTTACACCAGTTTTGTACCTCATGCCAAGCATGACAAGTGAGGACACTTGTTTGTGTTTTGTAGGGGGCAAGGAAGGTTACTAATTCCCAATGAAATTTCTATTTATTCATTAAATATCCTCAAATCTTTACTCTCTCTATTTGTTTGATTAAAATCCAATTGCCATAGTACACAAGTGTCAAGTGTTGTACCCTTATTCCTAAATAATTCCTCATTGTCAAACTAAGATGTGACCCAAATTAAATTTTGAGGTGATTCTTGCATATCTATGATTTATTCCCATTTGAACCACATTATTATTGCTCATGACATATTTTTCATGACATAAATTTATAGAAAAGAATGTGAAATGTGAAAAGGGTCAGTGGTTTTCAAAAAAAAAAAGAGTCCAAAATTCACAGAACAGAAGAAGGCAACTGTTGCAAATAGAGCAGAGGTTGAAAGTAGTAAGCACAAATGGGAGGACAGTTGTAGCAATGTGAACTAGTGGAACATAGTGTTTTACTTTCTAATTTAGAAGAAGTAAGAAGATTTAATGCATGTGGCTAGTTAAGATATTTCTTGAAACTAATGGAGTATGATAAAGAAGTAGCTACTAAATTTATACATATATTTGAGGAAGGTGACACAACAGTATGGATATTGATAGTTGTTGCCATAGAGGATCAGATAGAAGAAGTAACTAGGCTACCAATAGTAGGAGAACACTACCCCAATGCACATGATGCTAGATCAACTAGAGCCTAGCTTTTCATACCAAGTGACCCTCCTTTGGATATTATTAAGTAGGGATGAAAAAGAATATCTCTTCTGTTGTCATACAATGAGTTGGCCATGCATATTATCAAGTATTTTAGCTATGAAGGAAGATTTTATAATTTTCATGCACATCATTTTAAGTTTCTCAGTTATGTAAGATATAATTTTCTAGTAAATGTCCCCAATTTCTTGTACAATATTTTATGCATTAGTGCTAAAGAAACCCAGAAAGGAAAATAATTTTTTTTTACTGACCATACCCTAATCAAATTGTTCATAGAAAGATCTCTTAGGGATGTCTCTCCCATGTCATGGGTAGACTTTTTCTAGCATAAAACCCTACAACCTTAGACTACCCCTAATGAATAGGCTAGTAAAGATAATGTAGTTCCTATTGACACAACTACTGAGCAAAGCACCCAAGGTGTGGACACCAAAAATGTGCAAGAAAATTTTCTTGTACCTACTCAAATGAGAAATGTACCTACCTCTACTCAAGAAAAGAGAAAACAAAAATTACAAGAAGAAAACTTGACTCCTACAATAGAAAAACAAAACCCTACAATATGAAAGCGAAAGAAAACAAAGTCAGCTCCTATAGTAGCTACTCCTATAGTAGAGACACCAAAAAGGGTTACTAGGAAAATGTTGTGGTGCTTGAAGAAAATCCTATGCAAAGAAGCCCTAGAATGAGAGGTAAAACTCCTAAAGTGTCTATAGAAACCTAGTCCACTTCACCCAAAAAATGTAATGAAGAATCTCCAGTATAAGTCATCCTAGATGATTCCCCCAATCAACCTAAAATTCTAGACATTCCTCAAAACCCTAATGAAAATTTAAGGTTGGGATGAATGAAAGCCAAAATAATACCCCAACAAGCTACTCCAAGCTATAAAGAAGAAAAAAACCCCTATAACACACCAGTTAGCCTATTCCAAAACTACACTATTTCCCTATAAGCAAACATGATTTACAAATTTCTTGGAATAGTCATGGAGGGAACAAAGGAAGAAAAATAACTATGAAAAGGAAAGTGGCCCAATTACCTTACAAATGCTTCTTTTTCAGCTATATAATAAACATGTGTTAACAATAGCCCTATGGAAAGAGGAGAAAGAGGAAATGAAGAAGGTAATAACAAATCAAGGTGAAGAAATTGTAGACTTGAAAGAGAAATTGGAAAAATAGAATCAAAAGATGGATCATGCCCTTAAATTGGGTGATCAAATAATTACTTGTAGGCCACCACCTAGGATCTAGGCTGTTTATTTAAAAGAACAATTCTTTTTATTCTAGTCGATGATGAACCTCAAAGACATAAATATAGAATTTAGGTCATCTTAGGAATTCTATGATTTGTACCAAACACTCCTATTCTAGCAACAAAATATACTCTATGAATTGTATGTGTATAATTTCATTATACATATATGAACTCAATAGAATTCTTTACCTTACATAGGGGATATACACCTTAGGGCCCTAATGTCCTAGATGCACAATGAGGCCAATTATGACAGACAATTGAACAATTGCAGAGATGAAGAGAGATTAGAACCCCTGCCATTAAGAGTAGAGAGCAATAAAGAAAAAGAAATCTTTAGGGAGTAATTGAGGCTAACCTATGGGGATGTTTGCAAGGAGATAAGAAAGAAAATATTTGAGGCCAGAACAAAGGTATATGCAAAATATGATAACATGCCTTACTTTTATTTCAAAGAGCCATGGTTGGTGTTAAAAGTAGATGGGGTAGACTACTTAAGGGAGTCAAAATATTAGAGCCACACAGTCCTATCAACCTAGAGGTAGACCTTCACTGAGCTCCAAAATACATACAGCTGGGAAGGAAGACTAGACTAGAACTTTGGTATCCATTAACAATGCAACCACCTCTTCTACTTTAGCCCCTATATGATAACAACTCTGAATGACTTGAGGTTGTAAGATGATCATAGAAGGGATGTCTAGGAAATAACATAAGGATTCTACTACACCTTCAGGAGTAATAGGAAAGGGAAGACTGGAGTTGGAGATTTTTTATCAATGGCTAGAAGATGTAATTCTTGAGGACAAGCATTAAAATTACTAGGGGGTAGATCATGAGGCTAATTATTGCCTCTAATTATGTTAATTTTAATACTATGTTTTAATACTACCAATACATTTGTGAACTTATGCTTAGTTAAACTTATGATAAGTCCAAGATAGAACCGTTAACCTATGGGTAGATAAATATGTCACACTTTTCCAATATTATACATATAATGCAATGTTTCATATAACCATTGGAATATGTGTTCTAATATTTGGATTTAATTTGATTATACTTATTTACATAAATATTTCTACATTGAAACTAACCTATTAAGGAAGAAGCTAGAGGATGGTCAACAACATTCAAGGAGGGGTGTTAAGGCCTAGTTGTGGTGGAAGAACCATAACGGTACTAGGAGACACAATTGCTACAAAGGAGGAACTATTATTCTAGGAATGCAAAGATGAAGTGTTTCTATATTCCCTCTATGTTTACTATTATGTTGAATTGGTTATCTAGACTTTATTGCTTATACCGTGAGCTATTATATTTCCTTCTTTTTCTAATCTAGTGGATTTGTAATTAGTTTGTTCTCTTTCCTATTTTAGAATAAGTTTCAATCCTCTATTTATAGGGATTGGATCGATATTTTTTTTGTTAGAGAAAACATTTATGGAAAAACATTATCGACTCTCGTAGTGAGTTGTTTTATAGTTTTATGTATTATTTTTATGTAAGGAGTTTTGGAATATAATGAAGTAATTCTTGGTTTACACTCTATGTTAGTAGATTAACAAAAGCCAACCAAGAGGGCCCTATTGGGAGGTGGATTAGACTAGACTAGTGTAGATTAACTTCAAGCATTCCTAGTATTTTAGGTAGAACTTGTAAATTTCTTCCTATAGCATCATACTTTATGAGTGTTCCTATAGCACTTGCAAGAGCAATTATAGTGGATGGTCTGAGTTGAAATATAAGTTAGCATATAGTTTTATTTTTGACATTCATTTCCCTAAAGACTTAAGTATGTTACTTTCATGTAGCACTAGTATAGGTTCTTTCTTTGAATTTTTCTTTCCTGTAGCATAAGCATAATGTCTCCTTAAGGAACCTAGTGCACATACAGTGCCAACCATTTCAAGTATACATTGATGGGTTGAAAAATGCACCTCATGGTGGGAGAAGTAATCCTTAGATTGAATAAACTATTCCTAAGTAAGGCTTTGGGCATGATTATCATATATCTATTGTGAGGTGGACTAGTATGCTGTCCATAGGAACATATATTGCTCATGGTGTAGGTATTGTGGCAAGATTTCTAATTCTAAGGAGACACACATTTTTTGTGAAGAGAATCTTTAGATATCTAAAAGGAATAAAAGATTATGGTTTACGGTATAAGAAATATAGAGATTTTGAGTTGATATTTTATACTGATACTAATTCTATTGAAAATGTCAATGACGTAAAGAGTAATAGTGGTGGAGATTTCTTTTTAAGAGAAAGGCTTCTAACATGGAAAAGTAAGAAACAAAGTTGTAACAACATAAAGCTACTTCTATTGATTGTTTAATTATAACATGGATCAAACAATTAGTGGCAAGTATGAAAGAGGAAGTGATTGATCCTATAACAATATATTGTAACAACACAAGTGATATTAAAATTTCACTATTTAAGAGAGAAAGTGTTATCATGACCACTAATGGTAATTCCTATGGTGGAGTGTCATAGAAAATCTAGGTACATGATTCAAAGCTTATGTGTTGCATTCATAATAGTGTTTGTCATTTATGTCAACATATACATTATTATATGAAGATTATCAAAGTTACAAAGGAAGAATTGTTTGATGTGGTCAATAGTCAATGAGTTAGTCAAACATGGTTAGGATTAGTTGTAGTAATGTCAAACAATGTGACAAATAAGTATGCAAATGAAAGATGAAGACATCATAGAGTTATATGATATTTTTTGAAGGTTTCTTTTAGAGAGAGTTTATAGAAAGATATTACTAGTAAATTGATTATATCTTCTAATAGATATATTTTCTAGTTAAGTGAGCTTAGAGGAAATTCAAAGACATGTTGAAGACTATATGTTCTATATGGTGAAAATATATGTTTATTCTATGTAGTTTGGTGAAGATTATTTGGAAGATGTTTCCCATGAGCCCCTTGTTACAAATATATTTGGGAAAGAATATAATTCTAATGAAACATATAACATACTATATTAAGGGTGTCCATATTATTATTGAAAATTGAGAAAGTCTTAAGGCCAAATCAATATTTTCTTTAGGACTTGGTATAAAGGAATGTTACCATGAATGCTAATGGTATTCCTATGGGGTTGTATCCTAACATTGCTAGAGAGATGATAGTGTTAGCATGAATGATGATGATACTAATTTGAGGGAGTATCATAAGCATTATAAAGTATTGACATGTTGTATTCATGACTATGTTTATCATTAAAGTCAACATAGCAGTAAGTGTGTGAAGATTTTCAAAGTAGTAGACATAGATATTAGTTGTACGAACAATGTTTTGATTTTCTAGTGATGCACAGTCATGAACATGTTAAACACAATGTCCTAATGACATGGTTCAATGCACATCACATAAGTTGAAGACATACAAAAGTTGTACCTAATTTATAGAGAGTAGTATAGAAACATAGTATAGAAAATAGTTCCCGATGTTTCTTCTCTATTTTACATCTGAGATGCAATGAAGAGATGTGTAGTTAGCCAATAATAGAGGACAATATGTTGGTGATGTCAACAAGTGCACAAGCCCTAGTGTCACATGTGTGAAGTTTTCTATAGATTGTGAGCCAACAATGCTATTGTAATTGTAATTAATTAATTATCTTATTATAATTCATTAGGAAAACCTCAATGTCGACTCAAGGAAAGATGTTTTCCTTGTTTGTAATGTGTTGTGATCATTGTATGAAGTGTGATGTGTGAAGAGGAGTAGAGTTATTAGTGAATGCAAGTAAGCAATCCAAGGGATTTTTGGATGCAATATTTTTTATTTGATTACAAGATTAGGAGTAGAGGTCTAGTTGATAGGATGGAGATAGAGGAAGGAAGTACAAATTACATCTATTATTCCACAAGGAATAATATAGAGATCATTTGGACAGTGGGTTCATTAGTCTTAACCTTGAAGTTATTTGGGCAATGAGTCCAAATCTCTACCACAACTCCTAATAGGGTTGGTACAACTCCTAATAGGGTTGAAATATCCAAAAAAAAGATTCAAAGTCTCCTAATAGGGACTTATATGTACTAAATGTTGTTATAGACTTCTAACAGGGTCCATTCTCTAACAAGGAATATTTATATTAGTACATCATCTTGTGGGTACCATCCCCACCAGGGTTTTTCCTCTAATCAAGGGTTTCCCTAGTTAACATATCTAGTGTTATGTGTATGAGTATCTAGTTGTGGTTTCAGATTATATTACTCATATGGTTAAGTTTGTTTAAGGTTGATAATTGTGATAATAGTTAGATAGTGATTCACCCCATCTTAGTTATATTGGTGGACTATATATTGGAACAATTGGTATTAGAGTGATAGGTCCTTGAAGGTAAAGCTTAAAAACTTTGGGAGATCCATGCAAAATCTTTTCAGAGAGGATAGTCCTAGATTTGATGGGGCCAACTATGATAGTTGAAAGGAGAAGATTAAGACTCATCTACTATGTATGGGTCCATGTTTTTATATGTTGAGAAAGAATGAGAAGACCATTATGGAAGAAAAAAAATTTAAGAATGTAGTGAAGTAGAAAGAGATGTATTCATGCATAAAATGAGAGCAAGAGAAGCATTACTACTAGCCCTTCTTGAGAATGAGTACAATCAAGTAAAGTTGCTTCAAACATCTCATGAAATTTGGAAAGCATTAGAATCTACTTTTGAAGGTGATGCACATGTAAAGAGAATGAGATTGTAGAATTGGATATGTGCATTTCTAGATGCTAAAATGATGAAAGGTGAATATGTAAGAAACTATTTTGGTAGAAGATCATAAATTGTGGTAGAAAGTTAGTCTCCTGGTGGAACCAAGGAAGAAGATGAGGTAGTATGAAAGATCTTGAAAAGTTTGAAACCACCATTCAAGCAAGTAACAAGGATGATTCAACTATTGATACCTTCCATTAAGGATTTTACCAAGGAAATGTTTCTTGGAAGATTATAAGCTACCGAAGTAGATTGAGACAATTTGGAGATCTAGAAAGAGTGGAAATAACTTGCAATGCTCTTAAAATTTGGCCTAATCTGACAAGGACTGCAAGCACACATGGAGATTTTTCTAGTAGCTATAGATTTGATAAATACAAGAAGATTGAGCAAGGTATAGCTCTTCTTGTGAGAAGAGAAAAAGATGGTAAGAAAATATTTAAATGTTGGACTTGTGATGAATTTGGTCATTATGCAGCTAAATGTCCTAAAAGAGAGAAAAAATATAAGGGAAAGTTTAAGCCTAGAAGAGATATAAATTTTTTGTATGCAAATGAAGATGAATAATCTAATGAGAGAGGTCAAAGTGAAAGTGATGATGAATTGGGATTTGTGGCTTTTAAGGAAGATGATCTTGATAGAGAAATTAAAGAAGATAGAGCTCTAGTTTCCCAAGTTGAAAAGAAATCTAATTGGATAATTGACATTAGATGTTCACATCACATGACTAGTGATATGAATAAGTTTGTTAAATTTAGGAATCATGATGGAGGTATTGTTAGAGTTGGTAATAATAAAACCTATCATGTAATAGGAATTGGATCCATTACTCTTGATGGTATAACTAACATTGATGATGTTTATTTTGTTGATGGATTGAAGCATAATTTGTTGAGTGTTGGACAGTTAGTGGACACGGGTTATCAGTTGCAATTCACTGAGAAGACATTCATTATCAAAGATAGAGATGGTAAGTTGATTTGAATAGGCACAAGATCCATAAGTAATGTATTTCAATAAAATCCTAAGGAAATGGCATGTTTGGTAGCTAAAGTGGAAAACAATTGGTTGTGGCATAGAAGATTCTGTCACATAAACTTTGATAATATTGTAAAGGTTATTAGAAAGTTTGTAGTCAGAGATATGCCTAAGATTATTAAGCCTACTAATGTTTTTTGTAGAGATTCTTTTAGGCTAACCAAAAGAATGTATCATTTTCTACAAATAAGTTCACTACCATAGAGAAGCTAGAGATCATTCCCATAGATTTGAGTGGTCCTTCAAGAATAAGAGGATTCTATGGTGAAAGGTACTTTATGATTTATGTTGATGATTTCACTAGAATGATGTGGGTAGCATTTCTTAAAGAGAAGTCTAAAGCTTTTGAGAAGTTTAAGATATTTAAGAATAGAGGTGAGAATGAATCTAGTGTTAAGATAAAATGTTTGAGATTGCATAGAGAAGGGAAATTCACCTCTAGAGATTTTAACATAGTTTGTGAATAAAATGGAATAAAAAGGTAGTTATCTTCACCTAGAACACCTGAGAAGAATGAGATTCCTAAAAGAAGAAATAAATTAGTAGTAGAGGTAGCAAGAGAACTGTTGTTTGAGAATGATGTTTCTAAGACATTTTGGAGAGAAACAATCAATACAATAGTATACACTTTGAATAGAACACAAATCATAAAAGGTCACCTTATGAATTTTAGTTAAGTATTTTAGAATATTTGGAGAAAAATTTTACATTAAGAGAAATGATGACATTGGTAAGTTTGATCCAAGAAGTCATGAAGGTATGTTTCTTGGTTATTCATTGAAAAACAAGGCATATAGATGTTTTAACTATAGAACTAATAAAATAGTTTAATGAGAAAATATAAGGATTGATGAAAAGTTTAGAACTAAGGAAAGGATGGTAGATTATAACTCTAATGAAGAAGAAGATAATTCTAGAATTGTTAGACAAAATGCAAAAGTTTTCTTCGAGACTAATAATCATCTTTAAAATGATGTGTTAACTATTGATAAAAGAGGAGAGCAAAGATCTGAACCTAGAGATGAGATAAGAGTTGAGATGTCAACTCCCACCCCTAATAGGAATTTGGAAAAGAATCACCCTCTAGAGCATATAATTGGAAGCAAAGAAAAAGGTGTGACGACAAGAAATAGAGTTAATCAAGAGATATGTCTAATTTGTAATGTTGAACCTAAGAGTGCAGATGAGGCATGTAAAGATGATCATTAGATTCAAGAAATGAAGGAAGAATTAGATCAAATTGTGAAGAATGAAACATGTAAGTTAGTTCCTAGACCTAAAGACAAGAATGTGATAAGAACAAAATGAGTATTTAGAAACAAGATGAATGAGCAAGGCGAAGTTGTGAGGAATAAGGATAGACTTGTATGTAAAGGATATTCATAGCAAGAAGGCATAGACTATGAGAAGACATATGTACCTATAGCCAGAATGGAAGTAGTAAAAATGTTCTTGGCTTTTTCAAGGAATAAGCAGTTTAAATTTTATCAGATGGATATTGAATCAGATTTCCTAATGGAGAACTTGAAGAAGAGGTATACATTGAGTAGCTTGAAGGATTCCCTCTAATAGAAGACAAGGACAAGATATGTAGATTAAAAAAAACTCTATATGGTTTGAGGCAAGTACCTAGAACCTGATATGCAAGGTTGGACAAGCATCTGAAAAATCTTGAATTTGCTAAAGGTACAACAAATAGTAACTTGTATTTGAAAGAAATTGAAAATGGTTTCCTAGTAATAGTAATGTTTTTTTTATGACATCATATTTGGAGGTAATGATGAAGCAAGTGATAAGCTTGCTGAAGAGATGAGGAATGTGTTTGAAATGAGGACGATAGGAGAAATGGAGTTTTCCCTAGGATTACAAATTGTGTAAAATAGTGATGTTATTTTCATTTCATAAGCTAAGTACCTAAAAGATTTGTTGAAAATGTTTAGATTAGAAAGTTGTAAACTTGTTTGTACACTTATGATAATTGGTCACAAGTTATCTAGCAAAGATGAGATACTTGCAGTAGAGTAGAAGAAGTAAAAATCCATGATTGGAGGTTTGCAATATCTAACTCACACTGGACCAGATATAACAAATGTAGTTGTGATTGTAGCTAGATTTCAAGTTGATCCTAAGGAGTATCATTATGTAGCAGTGAAGAAGATATTTAGATATTTGAAAGGAACATTTGACTTTGGAATTTGGTATGATAGATCAAACAATTTCACTCTATGTACATATACTAATGTGGATTGGGAAGGCACTATGGATAATAGAAAGAGCACCAGTGGTGGAGTATTTTTTTTTTTGGAAGAAGATTGATTTCTTGGTTAAGGAAGAAGAAAGATTGTATTTCATAGTGTACAATTTTAAAGTAGAGTATGTTGTAGTAGGAAATAGCTGTAATCAAGTTATGTGGATGGAGCAAATGTTGAAGGATATCAAGATTTAGTTTGAAGAACCTTTTATCATATACTATGATAACACAAGTACAATGAGTATGTCTAAGAATCTTGTATTTCATTCTAAGACTAAGAATATATCTATTAAGTATCATGTGCTGAGAGAGAAAGCAAAAGAAAAGGAGATCTGATTAAAGTATGTAAGTACTAAAGATTAGATTGTAGATATATTTACGAATCCTTTACCTAAAGATACATTTGAGTACTTGAGAGGTATTCTTGGGGTTTTGCCCTTGCCTACTTTTAAGTAGATGATGCAATAAGTACACCAGTCTAGTGGTATAGAGCACTATTGTTAAACTGGATTGAATGCTGATGCTTCATTTTTGTGGGAGTATCTAACATGAGATGAGTCATTGAGGTCTCTTTTTATTTATTTTTGAATAGTGTCTTTGGACACTCAAGCAAATTGAAGACTTGGAGTAGTTTACTAACAAGTGGTATTTAATAGTTAGTATAATATCATATTGAGGCCTTTCACATTGATGAAAATGTTAGAGAATATGAATGAAAAACACCTCCTAAGAATGTATGGGGTAGATATCACTTTGGGGGAGAAGCTAAGAGTTTTCTAGCATGTGAACAAATGATGCTAATCCTAGAAGTGTTCTAGAGAATTTTATACTTGATTAATGAAGATGATTTGAGAAGACGAGAACATCAACAATAGTAGAGTATTGTTTTGGTATTCTTGGAACTTAGATGATTTTCATCTATGTTGCCATCAATGCCAAATGGGGAGATTGTTAGCATGAATTATAATGATACTACTTTGGGGGCATATCCTAAGCATTGAAAAGTATTGACATGTTGCATTCATGACTATGCTTGTCATTGATGTCAACATAGCAGTAAGTCTATGAAGATTGCCAAAGTAGAAGACATAAATATTAGTTGTATGAACAATGTTTTGATTTTTTGTTATGCATAGTCATGGACATGTTCAACACAATATCTTGATGATGTGGTTTAATGTGCAATATGTAAGTAGAAGATGTATGGAGGTTGTACCTAAATTATAAAGAAAATTACATAAACCAAGTATTAGGAAAGTAGTTCTTGATGTTTGTTCACTATCTTACATCTAAGATGCAATGAAGAGATGCATAGTCAACCAGTAATAGAGGATAGTTTGTTGGTGATATTAGCAAGTGTGCAAGCTCTAGTGTCTCACATGTGACTATGAGCCAATAGTGCTATTGTAATTGTAATTAGTTAATTATCTTATTATAATTAATTGGGAAAAACTCAAGGCCAAATCAAGGAATTATTTTGAAGATAAGGTATCAAGGAAAGATGTTTTCCTTGTTTGTAATGTGTTGTGATCATTGTATGAAGTGTGATGTGTAAAAAGGAGTAGAGTGTTTGGTGAATGCAAGTAAGCAATCCAAGGGATTTTTAGATACGAGATTTGTGATCTGGTTATAAGATCAAAAGGAGAAAAGGTCTGGTTGATAGGATAGAGATAGAGGAAGGAAGTACAATTCAAATCTATTATTCTTCAAGGAATAATAAAAAGATCATTTGGATAGTGGGTTTATTGGTCTTAACCTTGAAGCTATTTGGGCAATGGGTCCAACTGTCTTCCATAATTCCTAACAGGTTTGGAATCTCCTAAAAGTGATTCAAAGACCCCTAATAGGGACTAATATGTACTGAATGTTGTTATAGACTCCTAACAGGGTCCATCCTCTAAAAATAAATATTTATATTAGTACATCACCTTGTGGGTACCATCCCCACTGGGGTTTTCCCTCTAATCAAGGGTTTCCCTAGTTAACATATCTTGTGTTATTATGTATGAGTATTTGGTCGTGGTTTTTGATTATATTACTCATATGGTTAAGTTTTTTTAAGGTTGATAATTGTGATAATAGTTGGATAAGTGATTCACACCCCACCCTCTTAGTTATATTGCTGGACTATACATTCTAATAGATATAATGATCATATGTTGCATTCATGGCACTATTTTTGATTGGTGTACATACATGTTATTCTATAGAATAGTGATAGAGTAGTAGAACAAGTTTTAGGTAGCACAATTTTTGGATTAAAGATGAGGATATGTGTAGTTGAGGATGTTTTCTATAGAGTGTCCTAATGTTGTGGTTAAGTGTGCATGCAAAAATATGAAGACATATGATAATTATTTAAGATTTATTGAAGACAACATTCAAATACAGTTCTTGAGAAGAAGTTACTATGGCTTTCACTATATATCCTAATAGAGATAAATCTTGTTAAGAACAATTGTATAAAGGTAGAAGACATGACAAAGATGTAGTGGTCAAGAATGCACATCTTGATCTTGCACATGTGAAGGATTGCAAAGATTGTGAGTTGACAATATTATGTAATTGTGAAAAGATGTAAAGTTGTAATGTAACATGTATTTCATTATTTTAATGTGGTTCTATATTGTAATTGTAATTGAGAAATCCTCAAGGAGACTAAATAATCAGCATGAGGACCTAGTATAAAGGAAAGTTAATGATTCCTTGTGGTAATGATACAGACTTGTGCGATTTGAGTGTATGATTGTGTAATGCAAGTATGAAACCTTGGATGTGAGATCCAATGAACCTAATATTGAATATTTTGAGATCAACAAAGTGATTTGTGTGAATAAGGCACTTTGAGCTAACATGGAGATTGTATTTCAAAAAGAAGTTGTTGTGGATAGTTGATTATTTGTAGTATTCTATGAAGAATAGTACTAAGACTAATTGGATAGTGAGTTCAGTGGTCTTTCCCCTGATTTTTTTAATAAAGTGGGTCCTTCTACCTTCCACAACTCCTAGTTGGTTTGGAAAAACTCCTAACAGGGTTGGAATCTCCTGAAAGAGATTCAAAGTCTCCTAAAAGGGAATGATATGCACTAAATGTAATTCATTAACTCCTAATTAGGTCCATCCTCTTGCTAGGAACTTATATATTAGCACATCATTTAGTGGGTACCATCCCTACTGAGGTTTTCCCTCTGATCAAGGACTTCCCTAGTTGAAAAATCTAGTGCTATTGTGCATGGTAATCTTTCTATGGTTATTGCACTTATTGATTACATCTTTTAGATTTAATAAGGTTGAAAAATTTGTTTTAATAACATAACTAATTCAATCCCCCTCTTAGTTACCTTGGTGGATTTTACTTTCTAACAATTAGTATCAGAGCATCAAGTCCTTGAAGGAAAATATTAATAGCTTAAGGAGATCTATGAAAAGTCATTTAAAAAAAGATAGTTCAAAGTTTGATGGAATTAACTATAATAGTTGGAAAGAGAAGATGAAGCCACACTTTCTATGAATGGGTCCACAATATTAGGTGATAACTAAGAGAAAGAAAGAAGTGATTAGAGAAGATAAGCTTGAGGAATGTATTGAAGGTCAGAGAGAAGTATTTCTATGCAATACACTTGCCAAGAAAGCACTTTTGATAGTTATTCCTAAAAATGAGTATAGTCAAGTAAAATCTTTAAATTTAGCACATGAGATTTGGAAAGATTTGGAATCTACTTTTGAAGGTGATAAGCATGTTATAATGGTTAGATTGTAGAATTGGATATGTTTATTTCAAGAAGATTAAATGATAGAGGATGAATCTGGAATAAAATATTTTGGTAGAATATCAAAAATTGTTGCAGGAATTAAGGCTTGTGATGGAAAGAAGGATGAAGATGAAATTGAATGGAAGATCTTCAAAAATTTTATACATACAGAGAAGTAAACAACATAGATTATTGAGTGCATTATACCAAGCATAGATAGTTTCACAACTTGAGAATCTTCTAGGAAAATTAGAATCAACTAAGATTAGTTTGAGACAAAGTAGAGATTTGCATAGAATGGAGAAAAATTTCAGCACATTGAGTGTTTGACCTACATTGAGAAGAAGTGCAAGTACTTGTGGAGATTATGCTAGGAACAATAGAGGAAAATTAGAAGAATATAATAAAACTAAAGAAGGAATTTCCTACTTATGAGAAGAGAACATGTAGGTAAGAAAATCTTTGAATGCTGGACTTGTAATAAATTTAGTCATTATCCTTCTAAGTGCCCTAAGAGAGTAAAGAAGTATAGATAGAATTTCAAGCCTAGGAAGCCTAAAGAATATCTTTATGCAAATAATGAAGATTTGGAAGCTAGTGTGGAAATATATTTTGAGTTAAAGTGATGAAATAACAATTTTTACTATTAAAGAGGAAAATCCTTAAAAAAAGAAGTCAGAGAAGAGGGAGCCCTAGTGTCACAAGTGGAAAAGAAGAAATCTAATTGGATCATAGATAGTGGTTATTCACATCATATGATTAGAGATATGAACAATTTCATTGAATTTGATAGTTGTGATGGAGGAATTATTAGAGTTGGAAACAATGCAACCTATCACATAAAATGAATATGATCTATTACTCTTGATGGGAAAAATAATACTGATAATGTTTGTTTTGTTAATGGTCTAAAACATAATATTTTCAGTGTTGGACAACTAGTTGATAAGGGATATCAGTTACAACTCATAGAGAAGACATGTATTATCAAGGATAAAGATGGTAAGATGATTGGGACTAGTACAAGAACAAGAGGTAATGTTTTTTCAGTTAAATCCTATTGAGATGACATGTTTATTCACTAAATTTGATAACAATTGGTTATTGTATATGTGAAATGTGGGCCTTAGATACTTACACAAACTTTAAAATGGTCTTTCCATTGAAGCCATCCCAAAATGAACATTGAATTGTTCATCTGAAATAGTTTGTAAAATTGACCTATTGCCTCCTAACTAGATGGATTTTGCCCTTGATCTTAGAATGAGAATCCTGTAACTAGACCTCTAGTATGAAGGATTTTTATCAAGCTCTATGAGAAGGAAAATTACTCTATACGAAATGCATATTCAATCTAAGAACAAAGAAAGAAAGTTTTACTATATGTATGCATTTTTAAAATCTAGATGATATGATAATACTAGAAAATACCAAGCTATGAATGCAATGACAATGGATAGATATTTCAGCATAAATTTGATACAGAAATAATTCAACCTTCTTAATGAGGAATTGAAGGCCTCTTAAATAGAATTCTAGAAATCAATCAATGGTCAAGATCAATTGGAATGATAGGTCATGATTGAAGATGACACTTAGTCAAAATGGAAACTTCCTTGTGTAGATGCAGTGGACTATTTCAGATCTGAGTGTGATGAAGAGTTAACTGATTCTCTTCTGAGTGTGAAAGGGAGTTAACTAAGGTAATTCCACTCCAAGTTCTAGTTCACTCAAAATTTCCATTTTTTAACTAAAGAGAAGATTTTGGAGAAGATATTTAATTTAATAAAATAGGATATGACCTGATAAATGCATAATTTTAATTAATCAAATAATTAAAATCAATAAGTAAAATGAGGATATTATGTTATTAAATTAAATACAATTAATTCCTTTGTACATTAGCTAAAGAATTAATTTTATTTAATTAAAGTATGAACATTTATAATTAAATTAAATTAAATCAATAGATTTAATATAGCTAATTTGAGTCAATAATTAGGTAATATAAAAAGAGTGTGATTGATGCAAGTTAGGGTTTTTTGCATTTGACACTTAGGTCAAGTAGCGAGTATCAGAATTAGAATTTCTTAGTATAATAGGACTTAGAATTAATCAAATAGACTAGAATTGGTTAACATGACAATGTGCCAATTTTTGGGTATTACATTTGCCCCTCTTTGAGTGAATGTGTGAGTAGCACATTCAATTCAAAGAAATTAGAAGTATGATGCATAAATCAAGAAATGAGATTGGCTCCGAAATTGATGATAAGAAGACCAATTGAAAGGTTATCTTTAGAACAAAGCTTAACCTTAGGGAATCTAGATAGAACAACTAGATACTAATATGTGGTGAGATTGGTTCCAAAATTGATGACACAAAAAACCAATTGATAATCTTTTAAAGGTTATCTTCAGAACAAAGCTTAACCTTAGGGAATCCATATAGAACACCTAGATACTGAGATTGATAAGCTTTTAAAGGTTATGTCTAGAATGAAGCTTAGCCTTAGGGGATATAGATAGAAAACCTAGATATCGATATTGATAGCACAAAGATTGTAAAATTTCATAGAATTGTTCCTAGAGCGAGAATCAATTCTCAAGAGTCGGGGTTTAGAATGTCCCGATACCTATCCATTAAGAGATGACAAAATTAATCATGATTCTTAGAAGTATCCCCAGAACAAGGCTTAATCCTCAGGAGCCATGGTTACACTGTCTTGATACCTCTCTATTGAATAGTGAATGAAAGCAAGAGCCTAGAGTTATCCCTAGAGCGAGGCTTAGTTGTATAAAGAATTAGGATTATCTCTAGAATGAAGCTTAATCCTTAGCAAGAATTTGGAATTATCTCTAGAATTGAGCTTAATTCCCTAGAGTCTAGATAGAACATCTAAATACTAGTCCATGAAAGATAACAAGACCTATAATGAGTCATAGAATCATCCCAAAAACGAGGCTTAATCCTTAGGAGTTAGGGTTTAGATTGTCCTAATACCTATCAATCGAACTTTGACCAGAAATGTTATAAGATGTGATCAACTGACTAGAAGATGAGGTAAATGACATATGATTCTAGATAGAGGGGAACAAGATGCCTTGAGTGATGAGATGCCCCAAGTGATGAGGAAATAAGATTCAAACTGAGTTGCAACTAGTTTTGAAGAATTTAATGATGTAATCATCCTGCCCCCTTAGGAGCGAAATCAAAAGATGACACACTAGAATAGTAATGTAAAGTAGTGTATTGAGATACTAAAGAAATTGGAGATTAAGAAGAATGTAGAAAAGATCTAAAGAATCTAAAGAAAATTTGAAGTTAATTCAGAGTGATTTTGAGATCCAAAAGACCAAGTTTGACCAAAATTGACTTGAGTAGACCAAATTTGACTTTTTCCAAATTTTTTTGAAAATTTGATGAAAATGTGATTTGAAATGATTCCAAGATTCAAAAAGTATTAGAAAAATGGACTACACAAGAATTCGATCGCATTGGTCCCAAAATTTTAAAATGCAACCTTGAGCTATTTAAGTGTGTTGGATTTTGAATTCGTTCTTGAAAATGAGTTCAAAGTAATCAAATTAACTGGAGGGGTGATTTTCATGCCAATCAGAGAACTTTGAAAAATTAAGTCAAAACCTATATAAGGGCCCAAAGGATCATTTTCAATTCATTTATGCTTTTTTCTTTTGTGGATAAGAGAGCTCTGAGGAAAAAATGATGGTCCCCATGCATTTACACCGATTTGAGCACTCTCGATGACACAATTGACTAGTAGAGTATGGACATCTAGTGAGAAATTGATAACCTTATTTCAAATTTCAGGGTATTTTTAGCATGTTTTAGGGTGTTTTCAATTGTAGCTATGTCAGTTCTTGCATAAGGAAGTCTCTCCTCATACGAAGCCAATCTCTCTCCATGCGAAGAAGTACTAGGCCAGTACTTCTTCACCTTGTTTGATGGGTTTTTTCACATGGAGGATACCTATATTTCACATGAAAAACCCTAAATTTAGTGCATTTTTTGCTCATAGCTTGATCGCTATTCCTATAAAAAAAGTATCTCCTTATGTGAACATGTGTAATCTCATGTAAGAACATGAATTTTTGCACAAAATTCTCATGTATAGTACAAATTTAATGTTTGGAAATTGATTTTTCATTGTAATTTTGTATCTTTGTTCATCTTGTTGTTTATTTGAGACTAATCATTTACCTATTTTTCTCTTGTGTGTAGGTCATCTTTCCTGATGTTAGATTCAGGTCCCATTACCTACCCTATGGAGCTTTTTTGTGGTAGCTTGATGATACCAACATGGAACATATTGATAGACTCAAATTATCTTATCTTTGTTGGATCCTAGTAGTGTTGGGGAATCATGACCTATTGACTACATTGGTGGAGCATTTCCATTTAGCAATGAACACCTTCCATCTACTACAAGGAGTGATGATGATCACTCTGAAGGATATCTATAGGATATTGCAGATCCCATTTCATGGACAATGTGTTGTGTATGATACAAATGCATAGATAGTTACAGAGGCACTGAGGGCTATCTCTTAGGAGGATTTGATCATGGGTCAAGCCATCAAATGGGATAAGCTAGTACACACATATGGGCCTATTCATAGATTTCCAACAATATTGGGCATATTTATCATCTGCTTCTTCATGTTCAATAGAGGTTATCATGGATTAGAGTGTGCATGGGGCTGAATTTTATAGATGATGTTACAGACACTAGAGAGATATGGGTGGGGCTAGTTCATGCTTGCACACATTATCCATGAGATGCACGAGGTAGTATATCATGAGAGGAAGATCATGGCCACTAGGGTCCATGTTCATCAGCTATGGGCATGGGAGCACTTGCTAGTCACTAAACCCATTTTTGTAGATGAGAGATAGCCTATGGAGCCTTATATATGCAAGTACAGAGGCTAGTTGACCTAGGCAACTCTAGGGAAGACTGAGCAATGGAGAGGCCAACTGGATGACCCAGTGTCAGTAGTATGGTGGTTGTGGAAAGAGATAGAGGATTGGGATGATGCACCTCAAGAGTTGGGATACATGTTCAATTCTCGTCCACTGATAGGTCACTCAGTGTAGATCATAGAGAGATTCCCACTGACTCACGTATGGTGATAGTATGGGTAGCCACAAGATATTTTATAGGAGTATTATTCCTATGCACGGCTGGCAATAGATTTGGACTATGGATGGTCCTTGAGATTAAATCCTAGTAGATCGATGATTTATGTGCACAACTTGTTGTGACATAGTGGGATTACTTGGTGGGAGTAGTGGATGGAGAGATGACTCCCACATATTAGGCCCATTTTTCAAGTCATACCTTTCGATGGTTTATAGATCTAGTGGGCATGGTCATACCTTTTTAGCTAGTACAAGCACCACAAGGACCACCACAATAGCCATAGTAGGAGAGGACTAGGAAAAACATGATAGGTGCCCATTCCTCCTTGATAGATGAGAGTAGACCCAGGTGCTAGTGGGAGTGCTATAGAATAGAGATGTCCTCATGGCAAGATGGTTTCCTTAGGAGCCATTTGAGGAGACACCTAGAGACCACGAATAGAGGTCGAGGGCAGAGATATCCTAGCACAAACACAGGAGGCCCTAAGGAGATCAAGAGATAGAGTGTAGGTGGCACAAAGACAACTAGGGGAGCTCCATATATAGGTTGTAGTGTAAGTCACTTGGATAGTAAAGTAGGATCAAGAGATCTATGATTTATGAGAGAAGCTAGAGCTAGCGGCTCAGATATTAGAGAAGTAGCAAGATGAGATTTGGTTGTAGTCAGCTAGGACAACCTATTATTTTGCAGCATATGTAGTAGTAGTGCTAGATGGGGTTGAGCAAGTGCCTTGATTATTCGAGATGCATGAGAGTCAGGAAGTGGATGGCCTTTAACAAGACTAGATATGCCTCCTCCTCCTCAACTACTAGTGAGGGTTGAGGAAGAAGGAGAGAGTTATCTCTTTTTATCTTGATTTTGATTTGGCTATGTATCGATTGGTGTGCTAGCACTATCTTTTACCATTTTTTTGAGATTAAGAACACTTGAGTAGCATCCATTTTTGCACTGATGTACTCTTTTGACTTGATATATATATGAGATTTTTTTGGTTCGAGTACCCTTTGCATGTGTCACTTTCTTTCTTTATAGTTTGTTGTACATGAGATTTTTATGCTATGGTTTATGAATACAAATTTGATATGATGTATGTATGTAGTGTAGATGAGGTGAATCATGATAGTATGTATGAAATGCAAAGTGTGAATGTACTAACATCTCATGTAGCATTATGTTTTGTTGATAATGATAGGTATCCCATGAAGATTGATAGGATGAACCAAAGAAGAAAACAATTGTACAGATGTGAAGCAATATGATACTTTTGAAGAAGCCAACAATCCCTCATTACAAAGGATGCAAGTAGATTAGTGATTTAACCATGTGCTTATGCAAATGTAGATTTGTGAAATGCAACATTGTACTAGATTCAACCCTAGGTCCGGTTACCAAGCTTTAACAATTATCATCACTAAGAATTTAGCAAAATAACACGTCACACAATTCCCACTAATAGTACAATCATAGAAATATGAATGTGACACATGTTCTAGTTTTGCCAGGATTAAATGTAAGCATTTGGGGCACAAGAGGCCAAAATGACTAGAATATTTGTCCCTTTTGATGTAGCAAGTTAACATAAGCATGAGAGTATAAATGCTAGGTTGACCAAAATTATTCCTTTAATATGGATAAATCAATGAGATTGGTTCTTCTCCTTACCTATTGGAGTGAACTTTTCGTGTTATAGTAAATACTAATACTCCTCTTGCTAAGTGAACATATGGGTCACTGTGAGTATACCTTGTGTGAAGACACACTAGACACATGAGAGATCCTTCTTATGCTAAGTAATCAGTAAGTATTCCATCTACAACAACCTTGCACTCATAACCTGAGACAAAAGTGTGCTAGGTATACTCGCAATGACTCGTATGTTCACTTAGTAGGATGAGTGTTAGTATTTACTATAGCATGAAGAGTTCACTCCAACAAGTAAGGAGAAGAACCAACCTCACTGATTTATCCATATAGAAGGATTTGAGGTACACACAACCATCCAATATGAGATGGAGGCTCTTATAGTGGACACCCCTTTTATATGAATGCTTTAGATCGCTGGAACTAAACCAACAAATAGAAAAAAAAGAAAAGATCATGCCCCTAGTCCTCACTTCTTTACTCAAAAGAGACATCATCAAGTTGCTCAAAGAGACATGATAAAGAAAAATGAAATCAAACAAAGAAAAGCTCAGAATACCCAAACAAGTCCATCATTTTGAGTTTAGTTTATTTATTGATGTCAAGCATCAATGTTCAAAACATATATGAAAGAAATCTCTTCAATAGGGTGACAATAGTAGATAGACATAGTTAGAACAATGGATGAATGAAGTCAAAGAGGAATCTTTAGTAAGAAGAACCTTAGTAGGAAAATAAGTGACAGTAGATAGACATAGTTAGAACAACTAGTGACTGATGTGAGAGATTTTCTATGAGAGGAATCTCAAAAAGTGACATAAGCAATAGTAGGAAAATTTAGTTAGAACAACTAGTCACTATTGTAAAAGAGATTTTCCATGAGAGGAATCTCAAAGTGACACTAGTGATAGTAGGTAGATGTAGTTAGAAAAATTGGTGACTGTTGTAAAAGAGATTTTCCATGAGAGGAATCTCAAAGAGTGACATAAGTGACAGTAGGAAGACATAGTTAGAACAATTGGTGACTATCATAAAAGAGATTTTCCATGAGAGGAATCCCAAAGAGTGATATAATTGATAGTAGGTAGACACAGTTAGAACAACTGGTGACTATCATAAAAGAGATTTTCCATGAGAGGAATCTCAAAGTGACACTAGCAACAGTAGGCAGATGCAAATAGAACAACTAGTGACTATTGTAAAAGAGATTCTTATGAAATTTTACAGTTTTGCCCCCAAGTTATGACAAGATTCAATCCATGGATACATGAGAAAAAGTAGGAAAGCAACTATACAAGAAGCTAGAAGATGCACTGCAAGATATAGCATTAGAAACAAGATGCACCTATTTACCAAGTCTTCACCTTCTTGGTAGAAATTCTTTTTTTTCTCTACCATGATGCCTATTTGCCAAGTTTTCATTAATGTCACTTTTTTCGTTTTTCAATTTTTTGTATTTTATCTTCTTTTTTTCTTTGTGTATTTTTTTTGGTTTTTTCAAGTTTTTTTGTAATTTTTGGTTTTTTAAATTACTTTAGTATTACCAAGGCACATATTTCTAGTTTTTCTCCAACATAATTATTTTTTCAAAGATTTTTGCAATTTTTAGATTTTTTTAAAGACATTTAAGTATATACAGAGAGCTCCCAAAATCATACCAATTGTAGAACCATTTTAGGCAGCAAGTGCTGATAGGCTCCTTGAGCACCTCTTCCTCAACTATAGAAAGTTGGTAAGCACCAAATCCAAACACTACAGTGATTATGTATGGACCAAACTAATTTGGTTCAAACTTCCTTTTTTTTACCCATTATTGCTAATTCTTAGCGTATTCTCTCAGAATGAGATCACCTAGTTGGAATTCACATGGCTTAACTATCTTATTGTAGCTTCTAGACATATGATGCTAATAGGCTTGAAGATGATCACATGCCACTTGTTGATGTTCATCTAACAATTCTAGATCTTGAAGCTAAGATATTTTGTAGTCATCACCGGTGATGAGGCCCTTCATGGATATTCTCAAAGTGAAAATCTCAACATCAATTGGAAGCACAACACTTGCTTCATATACTAAAGCAAAGGGCATTGTACTCGTTGGAGTTCTGATACTTATTCAATAAGCCCATAAAATGGGATTAATTTGAAGGTGCTAGTCCCTTCTAGATTTTTTAATTATGTGATGCAAGATCTTAAGGATCACCTTGTTGGATGCTTCCACTTGACCATTACCTTGGGGGTAATAAATAGAAGACTAGTGTTGTGTGATTCTAAACTTTTTGCACAACTTCTTAAGATCCTTGTTTTTTAAAATATCCTCTATTGTCATTAATAATGGAGAAATATATACCATACCTGCATATGATTTAATTCATGATGAACAGAGCTACAATTTTGCCATCTTCTATAGAGAGAGGGACTACCTCTACCCACTTGGTGAAATAATTTATAGCTATAATGATGAACTTATGTCCATTTGAAGAGGACAAGTGAATTTGACCCACAAGATCAAAGGCCCATTGTTGGAGTGGTTGCTATGTGATATATGGAATTAGTACCCTGGCTAGAGCATGAATCATTTTCCCATGGAGATGGCATTGATTGCAGGTCTTGGCATATTTGATTTCCTCTTGCTCCACATTCAGCCAATAGCAACCATCTCTAATAAGTTTATGAGCTAGTATCAAGTCATTAGAGTGAGATCCAAAAATGCCCTCATGTACATCTATTAATGTGCAATTGGACTCATCGGGTTTTGGACACCTAAGGAATGTTCTGTCAAGACCTCTCCTAAACAAGTCATTGGCAATAATAACATACCATGAAGCATTATAGATAAGGTGACATTTTTCATTCTACGTTAGATTGTCTAGGATGGTTTGATCATGTAGATAAGAGTATATATGGTGGTAGCAAGATGAGCCATGTCCTACAATGGAACACATCATCCTAGATTCAAGAAAATTATAGGTAGGGTAGAGTAATTTTTCCACTACAAACTTACCTCAAAGATCATTTTCTGGCATTAGCCACTTTCTTGTTTGCCTGATGAATTTATTGAAAAGTGATATGAGAAAATTATTTCTTTAGGTCATCTACCATGTATTTATAAGAGATTAATTTTTTCATCCTTTATTTGATATACATCATTAACTTAGTTGATTATGAGTTGGGAATCACCAAAGATGTTTAACTCATATACTCTCCATTCAACAACAATCGTCATGCCATTAGTGAGAGCTTCATACTCTATGATATTGTTTATGCAAGGAAAAAAAATATTGTATGCCTTAGGTAATGAGTACCTCTATGGTGTTATGAATAGTAGCCCAACACCAAATCCCCATTGTGTGAAGGAACCATCAAAAAACATCACCCAAATTTAGTGTGTGAGCATTATAATTGATTCATTAGGAAAGTCAATGTTTAGTGTAAGAAGACTCTACATCGGTGCCTCTACTAACTAATCATAAATCACCTATCATTTGTTAGCCTTCTCTTCAACATACTAAATGTCAAACTCACTCAAGATCATGACCCACTTAGCCAACCTTCTTGTTAGAGTTGCTTTGCTAAGTAAGCACTTTAGTGGATCAATTTTAGCAACCAGTCATATAGTATGGATGAGCATGTAGTCTCTCAACTTTTGGGAAGCAAAGATGACTACCAAGAAAGCCTTCTCAATGATGCTATAATTCATTTCATAAGAAATCAGCGTGCAACTTAGATAGTAGATAGCTCTTTCCTTGTTATCATTGTCTTCTTGAGCTAGAAAGATGCCAAGAGATGTCTTTATTGCTGAAATATATAGAATAAGAGGCTTCCAATAAATAAGAGGCATCAAGATTAGTGGATTAGTAAGGTATTTCTTTATCTATGTTAGAATTTGATCGCATTCTTGGCTCCAATTATATTTCACACTTTAATACAGAGTCTTGGTAAAAGGTTGTGACCTATCTGCCAGTTGTGAGATGAATCATTGAATGGATTGAAGTCTTCCCTATAAACCTCTCATCTGAATGACATTACGGGGTGGAGGCATGTCCATGATTGTTTGAAATTTCTATGAATTAACCTCAGTTCCTTTTGCAAATACAATGTAACTAAGTAATTTTGTAGATGTTACACCAAATGAACATTTCCTTGGATTAAGTCTCAGACTAATTTCTCCATGTGATCTAGGATATGTCTGAAATCATGAAGGTGAGTATTGAATTTTGTGCTCTTAACCAAGGTATCATCCATATAGTCTTCCATTTTTTTATGCATCATGTCATGAAAATTGGTAGTAACTGCCCCCTAATATGTAGCACCAACATTCTTTGGGCCAAATGGTAGCATGTTCCAACAGAAGGTTCCCCATGCACAAGTGAAAGAAGTCTTTTCCTAATCTTCTAATGAAATTTTGATTTGATTATAACCATAAAATATATCCACGAGTGAGTACATTTCATATCCTACTATCATATCCACTATTATATCAATGTTAGAAAGTGGAAAATCATCCTTTGGGCATGCTAAGTTCAAATCTCAGAAATTTGTATAGACTTTGATTGATTTCTTGTGATTGGAGACTGGAACAATGTCTGATATCCATTTAGTATAATTAATAGCTTGGATGAAACCAACTTTTAGAAGCTTTTCTAGTTTAGCTTTGACCAATAACACAAGATGAGGATGCATTTTCCTAAGTTTCTATTTGACTAGTTTAACTCTTGGCGCAATAGACAAATGATGCATTATGAGATCAGGATCTAATCTTGGCATATCTAAATATGTCCATGCAAAGTTTATCTTTTTCTCTTGGAAGAAAGAAATGAATTATTCTTTTTCTTCTAGAGATAGAGATTGTGCAAGATGTATCATGTGAGGATTTTCTTCTATTCCCAAGTTGATCAGTTGTGTTGGCTCTATCAACACTGATGATTTTTCCTAAAATTGACTAGGAAGTGCATCAAATATCTCATTTATAGGCACCTCAGAGGGGTTTTCACCTTTGGATACATCTTTTATTTTTATTTTTTTAGGTTCTAACACTACCACAATTTGGTTATCACCATTGTACCTTTTATTTCTTTTCTTTTTGATTGTATGACTAAGATATTTGATGTCAAATTTAGTCATGTTAATGCTTTGTTCACTAGTGGAAGATGTTATAGTTTCAATGACATTTAAGTAATAGGCAAGAGCATACTCATTCTAGAATGTAGGGACTTCACTAGATGTAATGGAATTCTATTCTATGAGCTCGGATGTGGTAGGTTTGATTATGTTTACAATGTATTCACCAAATGCACAGACAAGAAATTCAAGACCTAGAGTGACTTTGTCCACAAGTGTGTTCGAATGCCTCTAAGTTCTAACATCATTAATCAAAGACTTGATGAAAATAGTTGGATAAGACCCATCCAACATAACCCTAGATGATTCACCTACTTTGAGGAGATTTTCATAAACATGAACTTGATCTATGTCTTTGTTTGTAGTTGTTTTGTAGAGAGAGTCAAATTCATACTCTCAAGAATTTGTGTTACATGGTGACATATTTTAGAATTCCCCAATAGTGATAGGGACAAATTATTCTTCATCATCTAGATTTTTACAATGGTATTCAATGTGTAAAGCATGACTAGACTGTCCTTGTTCTTGTTGGGTATGATGTGAATTAGTAGTATCATCAAAAGACACAGTATCACCATCCATGGTTTTGACATGTGGTGCAAAATCATCTGGATTAGCAAAGAATTTAGGAAGATCATCAGGAATGGGATAAAGATAAGGATCCTCATCATTAGTTTTGCCTTCATGGTCATTGAACTCAACTTGTAACTCATTTTAAAATGAATTCTTAGGTTATGGTATAAATTTTTTAATCCCTAGATGGAAGGGAATCATCTTGAAACCTACACCAGATGTATCCCAATTTCTTCTAGCTATCACTTTGACAAGATCAATCAGACCATTTTTCTTGTATCCAATAGGACTAGTCCCCTTGTAGCCAAAGAATTTCATGAGTTTAAGACCTAGACCATACTTTTCAGGAGTAATTTCATGAGACTATTATGTGATGCCAACTAGAGTTTCCTCTTTGTAGATCTATGTAGGAATGGCTCTATTTTCACTTTCATCCTTGAGAGGGATAGTAAATTTGAAAAATGTACCATTATACTTGGTTTGAGGTGTCAACACAAAAGGTCTCTTCACTTCAGATGGTCTCCCATAATGACAGGGAGACTCAGGAAGAGATGTCAAAGATAGAACTAGTTCTATGTGATATTCACCCATTCTAGTTTCTTTTAGCTTGAGTGACTTCTTTATCATGATGGTCTATAGATCCCCTATTAGTAGGTATAAAGTTTTTAGTAGATTTCATCATGTTATAGTTATAGCTAGTACTTGTAATTATGGTGACTTTAGAGCCATGAAATGGGAACTTTACACATTGATGGTAAGTGGAAGGCACAACTCACATCTCATATATTTATAGCCTTCCTAATATAATATTGTAAGCTAACAGACTGTCTAGGACCTAACAAGTGACATCCCTCTCTACAAGTCCAATGTAGAGAGGAAACACAACAATAATCAAGGATCTATGCTCAAATTCATCATATGCTTTGATAGTTATCTTGTGACAAGGGTCAATGGACTCTTTAGAATAGTCCATTTGTCTAAGAAGAGTAGTGGAGATAATGTTAAAACTGGCTCCATTATCAATGAACACACAACAAATACATTTCTGGTGTATCATGACCTCAATGTGGAGAGGATGATTATGTAGATGAATTAGTGAATTTTCATCCTCCTTAGAGAAGGATATATAATAAGGTAAGGTTAGATGACCTACCATAGATTGACAACTCTCAAGATCAAGATCTTGAGGGACATTTTCCTCAGTGAGGGCTTTGTTAAGAATTTTCCTATGAGTAGATGAGATTTTGAGTAGTTCAAAGATCTTGATTTGAGAATTTGTTCATTATAACTAATCAAGGATACTGTAGCTAGTAGTTGAAGAAGCTATTGAAAGTTTCATTCCTTTGCTAGATGGACCAGCAAGAGGTTTGTCTTTGTGTTGTTCTAACTCAGGAGCAAAGGGTGCAAGGCCTTTAAGCACTAATTTGGCATGATAACATGTAACATCATTGGCATAAGTTTGTGATAGTTTTTTGTTAGATGTGTTGGAAGTAGGACCTCTTAAGACAAATGGCTTCTTAGGTTTAGTTTTGTCTTGTTTTCCCTTGATGGTGATATTGTCACAATACTCAATATCTACTAGTTCAACCATGTGGACTATCTCATCATCATCATTAGAGTACGTATAGTTGATCTTGTTATGAGATTTTTGTTTTGATTTTTCTGCCTTTTCATAGTTTGGGAATGGCTCTTTGAAAGCCTTGTGATTTGAGTTCTTGTTATGTCCATCCACAAAAATGTCACCATCATCAATTAGGTCTTGGACTTTGTGACATGGGTTTATGTAGTTGCTAGTTTGTGACCTTTATTTTGGTGGTATTCACAAAATGAAATTTTGTTCCACCATGGTTGTCATGTTTGGGGATCATAAGGATGAGATTTTTCCAATGGAGAAATGAGTTTTTTTTGCAGCAAGGTCTTGTAGACCACATCCAAAGGTTCACCAAGAGTCATAAATTCTTGTTTTGGGTGTGTAACCCAAGATGAGCTCTTTGGTTTCTTTCCAAATGTATTATTGTTTGAAGGGAGTTTCTCAACATTCTTGGATGCTTTGAGATTGTCTATAAGATTGAAAGCTGTCTTAACAACTTTAGGAGTAATGATGTCAACAACTCTATCATGAACAACCTCTCAATTTTTGTTCACATACTTTGATTTGTCCTTTTTAGAGGTTGACCCTTGTTTAGTTTCCTTTTGAGGGGTTGCTTCAACCTTTTTGACCATGAATTTCTCTAATTGGATAGCTTGTGTGACCATGTCTTCAAAGGTGCATGGACCTTGAAGTTGAACTCTATACCCCAAATTAGGTAGAAGATTATCTGTAAAGATATCAAGTTTTTGGTTTTAGAGATTTTGCATGAGTATTTGGTGTAAAGTTGTCTCTATCTCTAAAGTAATTTGAGGAAAGGTTCATTGAATTTCTATTTAAGGTTATACAAGTCTCAAGTGTTAACTAGGTGTTGTATGTTGTGAGAGTATTGTTGAACAAATGGGTTAGCAATCTCATCAAATGTTTTTATACCAATAGGTAAATGTGAAAACCACTCCATAGCTCAAACACCTAGACTTCTTCATAATAGATGCATGATATATGTCTGATTATGCATAATTTCCATAGACAAGGCACTAGATTCCCACAAATGATCTTGGGGATTAGTAGTTCCAAAGTATTTATCATGCTTAGGTAACTCAACTCCTCTTGGAAAAGGAGGCAAGTCTATACTCTTGTCAAAAGGAAATGGAAAAAGAGCATCTAAGGTGTATGTTTTTGTAGGTTTGTCCTTATCACACATCATTTGGGCTAACTATTCTTGCATGATCTTTAGTTGCTTTTGAAATTTAGATCTTTTAGTTTACTCTTCAAGTGTAATGATAGTTTCAATGTTAAAATGATGAGGTAGCTTGGCTCCCTCTTGAGCAAGTTTGAGAAACTGTTTCTCTTTCTCTTCATTAAGCAAGATTTCCATAACCTTCTTGAAATTATTTTCCTTATGACATTTTTCAATATGTTTGGGAAGTATTTCTTTCTCTACCTCATTCTCATTAGTAAAAGGTTCCTTATGCCTTTCATTCCTGTGTTGATCTTGGTCTCTGCTATGTTCTCCATATTCTGGTTCTTGATTAGCCATTTTAAGAGTGTGATAAGTTTCATTGTATGTTGGTTGAAAAGGTTGTATAAATAAGAATTTATCTATGTTGTAGGATCCTCTTGATACAAGGGGTTCCTAGTTTGTTGTAGGTTTATGGAAAATGTTCTCTGAACACGAGGTGATCTAACAGGTGAAGGAGATCATGAAGACTCCTCACTAGAGAAATTGGAGATAGACTGTGTATAAAATAAAAAGTGACCTCTATTATGATTACAAACCCTAGCTCTACCTCATCTAAGTGAAAGGGGATAAAACACAGTTCCACTTCTTGTTGCCATAGTCATAGAAAAGGACAAAAAATGAAAGCCTAGATGAGGACGACACAAGAACATAGTCTCAAAAAAGTAAGATAGGGGTGTTGTGTACTAAGGTACAAGTCATCTAAGTAATGGCCAAAACAACCAAAGATCATGACTATCATGATACAAAGTCTAGAAAAAACAAGAGGAAAAGAACAAGATATACAAGTAATGAGACTAGTTTGCATGTAGGTCACAAGTTGTCAGCTAGGTAAGAAGCCACTATTTGACATTGTTTGTAGATAGAGAAGTGGTAAATGTTGTAGATGCAAATTAGACTTAGAGCATAGATAGCTCTAACATAACAACTTGATAGTTTTCAAGAAAAGACCTTGTGTGAATATTCTCAAGGAACTGTGCAAGGAAACAAAAAGAAGGATGTAAAGATTTAGAACAACAATTTTTTACTAGGTTTCTCATGTAAGGATTTGCACAGGGTTGTGCAAGGAGTTGATAAACCAACAAAAAAATAAAGTTCTAGCATAAAGGACATTGTTTGAAAAAATCTCATGAAGAGATTTGTAGGGACCCATGAGAAGACTTGCACAAAGACACATGAGGATGTGCTAACAAGGTTTTTTCTTGTGTGAAAATTCATAGAACCGGGAGTGAGAATCTGGATAGATTGATAATTATTGACTAGATTTGAAGAGATTTTACAAGTTTCAAAGAGTTCTGGATAGATGGTTGATCATTTTTATAGATTTTAGACTGATAGCAAAATGGTTTTCAAGTTTTTGAACAACATTTTATTTTCAAGAAGAAATCTATTTTTCAAACACGGGAAGCAAGCCATAATCACAAATAATCCAACCGAGGACAACACAACTCAAAGGGATGGGGGAGTCTTCACCTTTTGTTTGTTTGACAGATTTGGACAAGTTTAAAGACTCAAAACAAACATGCTTTATCCCAAAAACAAAAAATGGTAGAGAAGACAAAACCTTTGTCTCATAACTTATGTGCATGCATTCACCTCACATAGGCATGTCACCCCACTAGAGGGCACCCATGTTTTTGGTGTATTCCAAGGGCTAAATAACATATACACTGAATGAACACCTTTGTTGTAGGGGTCAAGCATGTATAGCACGTTCCAATACCCAAGTACATGCCTATGGTGAGAATCTACAAGAGAGATTGTTCCCCCTCCTTGGACAAAGATTATGCCCCCTTTCATAGGTGAACTAGGTACCAAATAACTAAGAGGTTTTTACTTGGCTTCCATTTATATTAATCCCTAGTGGCTTTGCTAGTAAAGTTGAGGCTAGCAACCCAGTCGAGCATTTGTAAGTGCACACACTTGACTGAAAAGACTAGGGCCAATGTCAGCTAGTGTATTTTACATAGCCTCTTCTTGATATGATGATATATAGGGTTCTCCCCTTAATACCATAAACTCACAACAGAAACAAAGAAAAAACAACAAATGCGAGAACAAAATATGGATTTCTTATTTGTGCTGCAAATGAAAAATTATGGAATTCATAAGTACAATATGCTAACCCACATGGGTGCCTTTAGTACAATAATTTACAAGACAAGTTGTGAACTATCAGCCAGAGTTGTCCTAGACAATGTTCAGGCCTTCCTTAAATAGGTAGTTTGATGCCACTTGAGAAGGTTCTAGATGCTCAAACTTAATACCTAGGGCTGATAGATCTTAAAAAAAACATATAGAGTCATCCAAACACATATTTGACAATTATTTTAGAAATTTCAGGTAGCCCAACTTTGGAAGGCCATAACTCACAAACTGTTGATCTAATTGGCTATTATAACCACTTTTCAGAAATGCTAGCTCATGATCTACAAGCTAATAATGGCACAAGTGCCCTTGTATTGAGTTTTTGGACCTCATCCAGGTACTCTAAGGCCTCCAACAGTGAGCCTAAAAAATTTTCTACAAATTTTTCCATCGAAAATCTGCAATAACTTCTTTGATACTTAAGCTAGAGCAATGAGATTTTTATGGTAGACTTGTATCTCTAAAATAAACCTTCCTATATAAAATGAGAATATTTTGAACTAATTTGAAAAACTTACTAAAAATAGCAAGTTCCCATAAATAGTAACCATCCTATCTACTAGTCCTTATTAAAATAGAAAAGACTGAAAATAAAATATTTTTGGGTGTTACAAGATTGCCCTTATACCTAGGATGCTCCTACATCATATGCAATATTAGAATTAAGAAGAGGAAATTAATATGGATTCGAAGTCTTTTTATCTGCAAAGCTTCTTTATTATAATGAGTTGGAACCTTTGACAAAAGGAGTGTGCTCACTTGGGTCATTCCCAGAGGTTGGATCACTCTGACAAGACCTCTAAAGGTTGACTCAGACTGGTGGTTCAAATCTAAGGGTCCAAGTTTCTGATTTTCCTCAAGGGGAAAGAGCATACTCTACCTTGTCACCTTTTCCAAACATGCAAGACATGTTAATCACCAAGTTAGCTTAATTGACCCTGACTTTTCCTTTTTCAAGATTTTTGACCTCCTAAAAGGAAACATCATCCCTTCATATAAAAGACTCATATAGGAGAACGACTAACTAGCTTTCCTTCCTCAAGTACCATCTTTCAAAGGCTTCTAGGTTTCTAATTTACTCTTGGGCATCACTTCCAAGTAGTAAAGAGCGTACTCCCCTATTCCCCTATCTTGCACCCTATGAAGTTCACAAGTCCTATTTATACTATGTGTGAAAAGAAATAAAAGAAGACATGAAATTTAAGTGGGTTTGAAATCAGTCTTTGACATGCGTATCTTTGACAAACATCTTGTAATCACACAACCTGTACATGTTTTAAGTGTTTTGATAAGTTGTCTTCAATGGGCATCCTACAAACCATTTTCAAGCTATTTGAAAACCAAAATTCAGAAAGAAAATGCTTCAGAGAACACTATCAGTCAAAATAACATGATAAAATTGAGTTCTGGAAACTGTATTTGCATGTGTTGTTGCAAAATTTTGTGTGAAATCATGAACATGCCCATGCAAGAAAATGACATGTACCACATGAGAAATTACACATTTATACACTTTTTCACATGAGGAAGTATAATGAAAGGGGGAAAATATTTAGTTCCTCAAGAAAAAATTAGATTTCCTGTACGAGGATTTGGAAAACTATACGAATAACAATGATAGAGTAATTAAAAATGTAGAAAACAGAATAGATGAGGCTAGAAAACTTAATTTCTTAGCCCCACGATGGGTGCCATAAATGTATATATGAAATGTGGGCCTTAGATACTCACACACACACACACTTCAACATGGTCTTTACATGCAAAAATATCCTGAAATGAACATTGAATTGTTCATCCAAAATAGTTTGGCAAATTGAGTGTTTTCTCCTAACTAGATGAATTTTTCCCTTGCTCTCAAAATGGGAAGTTGAAAACTAGACCTCTAGTGCAAAGGATTTTTATCAAGCTATATGAGAGAGCAAATTACTCTACATGAAATGCATATTAATCTAAGAAAAAAGGAAGAAAGTTATACTATATGTATGCATTTTTAAAATCTAGATGATATGATAATACTAGAAAATAACAAGCTATGAATGCAATGAAAATGGATAGATATTTCAACATAAATTTGATACACAAATAATTCAACCTTCTTAATGAGGAATTGAAGGCCTCTTAAATAGAATTCTAGAAATCAATCAACAGTCAAGATCAATTGGAATGAATGGTCAGGATTGAAGATGAGACTCAGTCATAATGAAAACTTCCTTGTGTAGATGTAGTTGATTGTTTCAAATCTGAGTGTGATGAAGAGTTAACTAATTCTCTTCTGATTGTGAGAGAGAGTTAACTAAGTTAATTCCATTTTGAGTTCTAGTTCACTTAGAATTTCCATTTTTGAACTAAAGAGAAGATTTTGGAGAATATATTTAAGTTAATAAAATAGGATATGACCTCATAAATGCATAATTTCAATTAATAGAATAATTAAATTCAATAATTAAAATGAGGACATTATCTTATTAAATTAAATACATTTAATTCCTTTGTACATTAGCTAAAGAAGTAACTTGATTTAATTAAAGTATGAACACTTATAATTAAATTAAATTAAATCAATAGGTTTAGTGTAGCTAATTTGAGTCAATATTTAGGAATTAAATAAAGAGTATGATTAATGTAGATTAGGGTTTTTTGCATTTGACAATTAGGTCAAGTAGCGAGTATCAGAACCATAATTGCCTAGTACAATAGGACATAGAATTAAGTAGATTGACTAGAATTGGTTAACATGGCAATGTGCCAATTTTGGGGTATTACAGTTATAATTCAAGAGGTTTTATCACATAAACTTTGAAAATATTATGAAGATCAATACTCTGTTTGTTGTTAAAGATTTTCCTAAAATTGTGAAGCCTACTAACATGGTATGCAAGGAATGTGTTATGGAAAAGTATAAGAAATATTCTTTTTTGAGAAATAAGTTTACTACATCAGTGAAGTTGGAGATAGTGCACACAGATTTGAGTGGTCCTACAAAGAGAAGAGTATTTTATGGTGAAAGGTATTTTATGATTCTTGTTGATGATTTTACTAGGATGATGTGGGTATCATTTCTTAGAGAGAAATCTAAAGCGTTTGAGAAGTTTAAGGTGTTTAAGAATAGATTTGAAAATGAATTTGGTTTCAAGATAAAATATTTAAGATTTGATAGAGGTGGATAATTTACTTCAAATGAGTTTAACAATTTTTGTGAAGTGAATGAGATTAAAAGATAACTTTCAGCCCCCAAAATGTCTAAGAAAAAATGGTATAGTAGAGAGGAAAAAACAAATCACTAACATAGGTAGAAACATATATGATTTTTGAGATAAATGATCTTAAGATATTCTAGAGAGAAGTTAATACAAAAGTATACACCATGAATAGAGTACAAATAAGATAATGTACTTGAAAACCCCCCTATGAAATTTGGTTTGGACATGCACCCTTAGTCAAGTATTTTAGAATCTTTGGAAGCAAGTGTTATAGTAAGAGAGAAGATGATATTGTTAAGTTTGATGCAAGAAGTGATGAAGGTATGTTTCTTAGTTATTTATTGAAAAGAAAAGAAATGTAGATGTTTTAATCAAAGAACTAAGACCATTTTTGAGAGTACAAATTTTCAAACATGATGAGAAGTTTGATTTCAAGAAAGAATGCTTAATTATAATTTTGATGAAGATATTAATTCAAGGGATAACAAAGAGAATGTTGAGTTATTTTATGAGATTGACATAGATTTATAGAATGGCATACAAATCATGAAATAGAGGGAAGAACCAAGGAGCAAACCTAGAGCTAAAGTCAAAGCTAAGATAGGGACACCTAATAAAAAATTCATAAAGAATCAACCTATTGATCAAATTATTAGAAGCAAGGACATGAGAGTGATGCAAATGGATAACGTACAAAGAGAAGAATTGTGTTTGATTTCATAAGTATAACCTAAAAGTGTTGATGAAGATAGTAAAGATGATTTCTAGATTAAAGCTATGAGAGAAGAATTATAATATATTAAAAAGAATGATAAGTGGGAATTGGTTCCTAGACCTAAGGACAAGAATGTTATTGGAACTAAGTGGGTTTATAGAAATAAAATAAATGAACAAGGTAAGGTTGTGAGATATAAAGAAAGAATGGTATGTAAAGGTTATTCACAACAAGAAGGTATAGATTATGAGGAAACATTTTCACCTGTTACTAGAATAAAGGAAATTAGAATATTATTTTGCATATGCAACTAAAAAAAATTTAGTGTATCAGATGGATGTTAAATCAACATTTCTAAATGGAGAGCTTGAGGAAGAAGTTTACATTGAGTAGCTTAAATGTTTTCCTTTCACAAAAGAAGGAGATATGGTTTTCATGCAAGAGCATCTTGGGTGTAAGAGCAATCTTGCATCACCCAAAAAATATTTCCTTTCAGTTATTTCAATAAGGGTTGTCTTAATGTAGATTTGTTGTTTGTGAAGGCTTGTTACTGAGTAAGTCATCCATACAAGCTCAAAATATTCTAATTTAAGTGGTGAAGGTTCATTTTAGTTATATCAATTTGTTAATGGAGTTTCATGGTTAGATTATATGTATTTTTGAAGTTAATTCAAATTTTGTGTGTGTAATTTTGGTATAAAAACTCTAGACTAAGCTTTTAGGCCTTAGAGGCCACAAATAAGGCCCAAAAAATTGACAAATGGGTGCTTGAGAAAATTTGAGCTTGTAGATTAGGAGCTACAATTTCCAAAGAGTGGTTATTATAGCCAATTAGAGAAACATTTTGAAAGTTATGGTCTTCCAAAGTTGGGCTGCTCAAAATTTATATAATAAATATTAAAAGTGTATTTGGCCTACTCTATATGTATTGTTAGTGTCTGTCAGCCCTAGATATTAAGTTTGAGTGTCTAAAACCTTTCTGGGTGGCATAAAATTGCTTATTTAAGAAAGACCCAAATATTATCTAGGAAAACTCTAGGTGATAGTTCACAACTTTTTCTTACAAATTATTTTAATGAAGGAACCCATGTGGGTTAGCATATTGTAATTTTGAATTCTATAGTTCTGCATTTGCAGTGATAATAAGAAGCCCATATTTTGTTCTCGCAATTGTTGTGTTTCTTTTTTCTATAATGTGTTTATGGTATTAAGGGGATCACCCTTCATCGAGATTGTAAGTTGAAGAAATCATTTTATGAATTGAAGTGAGCACATAGAGCATGGTATGTGAGATTGGACAAGTATTTGGCAAAATTTAGATTTGATAAAGTTACTACAAATAGTAGTTTTAGTTGAAAGAGATTGAGAATGGTTTACTAATTATTGAAGTGTTTGTGTATGGTATAACTTTTGGAGGTGATGATAAAGCAAGTGAAGCATTTTTTGGTGAAATAAAGGATTTAAGATGAGCATGATTGGTGAGATAAAGTATTTCTTGGGATTGAAGACTATGTAGAATAATGATGGAATTTTCTTATCATATATTAATTATTTGAAAAACTTGTTGAAAATATTTGATTTGGAAAGATATAAACCTATTGGTACACCCATAGTTATTGGTCACAAGTTATCTAGAAAAGATGAAGCACCTACTATTAAACATAAGACATAGATCTATGATTGGAGGTTTGCAATATTTGACTCACACAAGACTAGATATGGCTAATGTAGTAAGCATTTTTGTGAGATTTCAAGTTGATCTTAAAGAGTCACATTATGAAATAGTAAAGAGTATTTTTAGATATTTGAATGGTAAACCTAATTTTGGGTTATGGTATACCAAATAAAAAATGACTATAACTTATTTGAGTATACTATTGTAGATTGGGCATGCAATATGGATAAAATAAAGAGTATAAGTGGTGGATCATTTTTCTTATGAGAGAATGGTTTCTTGGCTAAGCAAGAAACATATTTATATTTCACATAACAAAACATAAGTAGAGTACATAGTAGTAGAAAATAATTGTAATAAAATCATGTGGATGAAGAAAATGCTAAAGGGCATTGGAGTTGAGTTTACATAGCCTATTATTATACATTGTGATAACACAAGTGCAATGAGTATGTCTAAGAATCCTATTTTACATTAAAAAAAAATCATATATCTATTAAGTATGACGTTTTGAGAGAGAAAGTTGCAGAGAAATAGATCAAACTAGATATTGTTAGTAAAAAGGAGTAGTTGGTAGATATATTTACAAAGCCTTTGTTGAATGATACTTTTGAGTATTTGAGAGGTATATTTAGGGTTATACCCCTACCTACTTTTGAGTAGATGAAAAAATTTCATTATTCCAATGTCATATATCACTATTCTTTATCTAGATTAGATTCTTGATGCCTCATCTATGAGGAATTATTCGTGATTGACTTGAGTTATGAAGAACTCTGGATAATTAGTATTTAATAGTATCTTTAGACACTTGAGCTTATTAAGATATTGAAGATTGTATGCAATAGAATTGACATAATGATGGCTATCAGTAATATCAATGGGGAGAAGTTTACATGAAAAAAAATCCTATGGTAAAGTTGAGGAGATATTGGTACATGATATTGATGTCAATGAGGGAGTAACACATTGATTGATATCAATAGAGGAGAAGTCTTGTGAGATTAAAATTTGATTGATGAAGAGGATTTGAAAAAAATATGACTATAGTGAGAAGTTGTAGTAGAGTATTTGATATTCATGGAACTTAGACTTTTTTCATCTATGTTGACATCAATGCCAAAAGGGGAGATTGTTAGCATGAATGTTGATGGTATTCCTATTGGGGAGTATCCTAGCATTGCTAGAGAGATGATACAATGATCATATGTTGCATTCATGAAATTGTTTGTCATTTCTATAGAAGATTGATAGAGAAATAGAATAATTTTGAGGTAGTACAATTTGTAGATTAAAGATAAAAATATGTGTGGTCGAGGACGTGTTGTTTCCTAATGTTGTGGTTAAGTGTGCATACAAAAATATGAAGACATATGAATGATTATTTGAGATTTTTTGAAGGCAACATTCAAAAAGAGTTCTTAAGAAAGAGTTAATATTGTTTTTATTATATCTCCTAAAATGGATATAATCTATTTTAGTGTAGTTTTAGAAAGGTAGAAGATAGGATGAAGATGTAATGGTCAAGCATATACATCCCAATGTTGTACATGTGAAGGATTGTGAAGATTATGAGCCAACAATATTATGTAATTGTGAAAAGATGTAAAGTTGTAATATAATGTTTATTATATTATCTTAATATGGTCCTATATTGTAATAGTAAATTCAAAAGGCCTCAAGGGTGACTCAATACCTAGTTTGAGGACTTGGTATAAAGGAAAGTTAGTTTTCCCTATGGTAATGATAGAGTGTACTATGATTTAAGTATATGATTATGTCATGCAAGTATGTGAACTTGAATGTGAGATCCAATGGACCTGATATTGAATATCTCTAGATTAGAGAAGTGTCTGGTGAGGATAAGGTATGATGAGATGATAGAGAGACAACATTTCCTAAAGAGGTTTCTATGGATAGTTGTTTATTTGTATTATGTTTTTAAGGATAGAACTAAGAACATTTGGATAGTGAGTTTGGTGGTCTTTCCCCTAAATATTTTTTGACTATGGCTTCTTCTAACTTCCATAACTCTTAATAGGGTTGACACAAGTCTTGATAAGGTTGGAATCTCCTTATAGTGATTCAAATTGTTCTAACAGAGACAAATATATACTAAATGTAATTCATTAACTCTTAAAAGGGTGCATCCTTTTGCAAGGAACTTATATATTAGTACATCATTTTGTGGGTACCATCCTCACTAGGGTTTTCCCTTTGATCAAGGGTTTCCCTAGTTAATAAATCTAGTGTTATTGTGTATGGTCATCTTACTATGGCTGTTGCACTTATTGATTACATGCTTCATATTTAATAAGGTGGATAAAAGTTGTTTTAATTAGATAAATGATGCCTCCCCCCCCCAGTTATCTTTTGGGATGTTACTTTCTAACAAAGAAATATTGTTTCCTTGGTCGTAATCATCATCAAGTTTATTTTTATTATGTGAACTTGTGAGTCAGATCCAATGCAGATGGTTATTATATATGCAAAATTGAATGAAATTTTAGTTGAGTTAGAGAAGAGGTTGATTTTCATTTATGCATTATGAGCTTTAAAGGAATTGTATTGGGAAAAGAGTTACTAGTTAGTTAGTTCAAAAATCTTTAGTATGCTTATTCAAAAGATTGTCTAGTAAAGATTGTTTCTAAGGTTATTTGGATAGTGAATTTAATTCTTTCAACTCCTAATAGGGTTGGAAGAGCTCCTAATAGAGTTAGAATCTTCTAACAAGGATTCAAAGTCTCCTAACAGGGACTCATATGTACTAATTGTATTTGATTACCTCCTAATAGAGTTTATCCTTTCATAAGGAACTTTTAAATTAGTATATCATCTTGTAGGTACCATCCCCATTGAGGATTTCCCTATGATCAAGGGTTTCCCTAGTTAAAATATCTGGTGTCTCTGTAAATATCTATGAGTTTGACTCATAAACTACACAATTAAATCCTAATAGAAATATCACAATTTGACTTGTGGAAAATATCTCTTACTTATCAATTGATTAGGTTAAGGGGATTTCTAATGAATATTTCATAAAGAACACTGATTGATGAAAATCTTAAATGGGGTTGCAAGCATAGTGGGTTTAACCATGGATGAAACTATATAGTTAAGTGTAATGAAGCTAGAGTAGTATTGGGATGGGTGACCTCCTGGGAAGTCATGATGCTTCACCTCTATTAACATCACCTAGATCTAGTGAGTGTTAAGTGTTCTATTTATTCTCATAACATACGGATTCCTATGAATCACTACTCATGAAACATGAGTCAATGAATTTGACTCAAAACCAATATAGGTAAATCTTGATAGCAATATCACAATTTGACTTTCTATGGAGAATATCTCCTACTTATCAATTGATGAGCTTAAGGGGCTTTCTAATGAATGATTAATAAGGAATAATAGTTCATGAAGGTTTTTAAAATTGGGTTTCAATAAGAATAGGTTTAACCATGGAGAAAAATCTATGGTTAAGTGCACTTAAGATGGAGTAGTACTCAGATGGGTGACCTCCCACGAAGTCTCAACACTTCACCTCTGTGAGAATCACCTAGATCTAGTGAGTTTTTAAGTGTTAAATTCATTTTGATGAGAGATGGATTCATGTGAATATCTACTCATGAAACATGAATCAATGAATTTGACTCAAGAAATACACAGGTAAATCCTAATATCAATATCACAATTTGACTTGCTATGGAAAATATATCCTACTTATAAATGGATGATCTTAAGGGTATTTATAATGAAGCTTCATAAGGAATAATATTTGGTGAAGGTTTCTACCCTTAATACCAAAAAAACATAACCAAAAAAAAGAAATAACAACAATTTCTGAGAAGATAATATGGGATTCTTATTATTTTTGCAAATGCAAAATTACAAAAATTTTAAATACAATATGCATACCCACATGGGTGCCTTCCTTACACTTGAGGGTTTTAGAGCCTTCCAGAGAAAAATAAAAGAATCACAAGAAAAAATGTGCAAAGGAATGAATATTTCAATATGAGATGATGAAAGTGAGGACGAAAGCAAAGAAAAAGGTAATGTTGATCAAGAAGTAGTAGATAAAGTTCTTAACCTAGAGGAGGAAAAGCTATTTAAGGCTATTTCCAAGATTGGAATAAGACCTAAGTTTGATGTTTCCACATTTTTGGAAAATATTAACCCAGAGAAATTGATTGATTGGATCAATGAATTGGAAGAGTACTTTGAACTTGAAGATATTGAAGATCTAGATAGGGTAAAGTTTGTAAAGGACAAACTAAAGGGCCATGCAAATATCTAGTGGTAGGAAATCCAGTTGGAGAAAAATAGAAAAGGAATAGGAAAAATCACTAGATGAGATTGAATGATAGCTAAAATGAAGTGATAGTTCATTCTTTTGGATTATCAGCTTGATCTACTGAAGAAGATGGAATGGTTATAGCAAGCAGGAAGATATGTTTTGGAGTATATGGAAGGCCACACAGAAGTAGATAAGGACAAAGTTTCTCATTATCTTAATGGGTGAAGGCCAAGAATTCAAGAGAGTTGAGTCTAGTTTGAGTGACCAATATCAAGGAGGCATACCATTTTCCCTAAGAGTAGATGAGAAGATGAGCTAGAAACATGATAAAAATAATAGTGGAAGATATCGCAGTGGAAGATCTAGCAGAAAGTCTTATGGAGGCCAAAATGATGATTAGAAGATCAAAGATGAGGCTAGTAGTGGTAGTTAGAAACAAAGGGGAAATAATTCCAATTATTTTCATGACCATAACAATAGAGATCAAAGAGGAAGAGGAAGAGGGAAAGAAACTATAAGAGGAGGTTTTTGTGGAAAATATGTTCATTGTGGAGAATAAGGGCATAGAACATTTGAATGTTTGCAATGACAAAGATTGATAGAATAATTGAAGGCTAGGATAGAGTTGTACATGTTGATGAAGATGTCAAATCATCATACTCTAAAGATTCTAAAAGAGGAGAAGTCATAGTTGACAGAAGAGTCTTGCTCAGTGGTGAGAATGAACCTGATCAAAGAAGGAGATTGTTTTGCACCAGGTGCTAATGTGAAGATAAGTATTGTGATGTAATCATTGATGGTGGAAGTACTAACAATTTTGTGTCAGAAAATATTGTTAGAAAGTTAAAGCTGTAGAGGAAGAAGCACCCACACTCATACTGTATTTCCAAGAGGCAAGATGACTACAAGGTCATGGTTAGTGAGAAATCCTTAGTGAAGTTCAAGATTGGAGGCTACCAGGATGAGGTGTTATATGATATCATAATTGTGGACATATGTCATATGTTGCTAGGTAGGTTATGGCTATTTGACAGACATGTTGTAAATGATGGGCATGCAAATACCTACACTCTAATAAAGGATGGAATGAAACATAAGTTGAATTCATTGAAGGATATAGATGAAAAGGTGTGTAGTTGTGCTAGAATAAGTTTTGTTGATGGAAAGAATTTCCTAGAGGGTATGAGGCATGAGCATATGTGTGTCATGGTAATTCAAAAAGATGGTAAAGAAGAAGTAGAAGAGGTATCTATAGAAATTTTAGATTTTTTGGAAGGATTTGAACTAGATTTTGTATTTGATAATGTTCCTAATGGATTACCACCAATAAGAAAGATTAGTCATTCAATGGATTTGATTCTAGGAGCTAGTTTTCCAAATAAGGTAGAAAATGGAATGAAATCAATAGAAAGTAAGAAGTTGAATAGATAAGTGAATGTGTTGTTGCAGAAGAGGTTAATTTGGCATAGTCTAATTCCATGTTTTGTATTAGTAATATTAGCACCCAAGAAGAATGGAGAATGGAATATGTGCACAAATTTTTGGGCTATCAAAAAAATCACAATCAAGTATATATTTACATTGAAAAGGATGGATGATATAATAAAATATAGGTGGAGTTGTGTATTTCACAAAGATAGATCTGAAGAGTGGATACCATATGATTTAAATTAGAGAAGGAGATGAGTGGAAGAGTATTTTCAAGACAAGGGAAGGAGTGTAAAAGTGGTTAGTCATTCCTTTTGGGTGAACCAATGCACCAAGAACTTTCATGAGGCTCATGAATGAGGTACTGAAGGATTTTTTTGCTAAGTTTGTCATTTTTTACCTAGGTGATATATTGATCTTTAGCAATACATTAGAGGAGCATTTGATACACATTCATAAGGTGTTTGATAAGTTGAGGGAAGAAAAGTTGTTGATAAATCTAAATAAGTGTAGTTTTATGAAGGAGTTGATGTACCTAAAATTTTTAGTCTTAGTAGAAGGTCTAAAAATGGAACCAACAAAAGTGAAGGCTATCCTTGAATGGCCTACTCCAAACAATGCTTATTTCAATGAGAAGTTGAATGATGCCAAAAGAAAATATAATATTTATGTTTAGAAATTTTATGTTATAGTTTAGGAATTGAAGAAGTTGACACACTATCTTCTTCCTAAGGATTTTTTTTTGTATACTAATCATGAAGCTTTGCAATATTTGAACAGTCAAGGAAAATTAAACCAAAGGCATTCAAAGTGGGTTGACTTTTGACAAAGTTATATATATTTTTTGAAATATGGGAGTGGGAAGTCTAATAGACTTGCATATGCTCTTAGTAGAAGACAACTTTTACTAACATAGATGAATATTGAACTAGTTGGATTCAAGGAGGTCAATAATTTGTATCTAGAGGATCTTGATTTTGGTAAAGCTTGGAAGGCTTGTACAAAACCTATTACATTTGATAGGACAAAGTGATTGGATTTCATAATCCAAGATTTTAAGATATTCAAAGGAAGTTAGTTGTTCATATCCATAAGTTATATGAGAGAGAATCTCATCAAGAAAAAAGCATATGTAGGATTGGATGGACATTTTGAGAGAAATAAGACCATTTCTTTAGTTGCAAAGAATTATTACTAGTCATAGTTACAATAGGATGTGAAGAAGTAATGCATCAAGAATCCAAGGGTACCCCCATTGGAGGTAATCTAGATCCCTAAAAATAACCACATAGTCAAAACACAATAACAAGGTACCCAAATGAAAGATCTAATACCCAATTCTCAACACTTGATTCATATAACAACTATTTATATGTAATGTGCCCTGCTATAAGGCCTTCCATTTTAGGGAAAAATACAAAAAGAAATTACAAAATAGTTCTGCAAGATCCCTCAAGATCCAACTCCACACTAATCCCATCTATTCTAGATCCATACTCTGGTACAAGCCTCCAAGGAGGATCTCAACTTGTTCTTGCAAGCCCACCAAGTAATCTCCTTGTTTTCCAAGCCTCAGCTACTAGCTCTTCTCAAAGTTTTCTCCTACGCTTCATCCTATTCTACAAGCTAGATGAATCATCTCTAAGGAATCACTCCCTTCTAAAATGAATGAATGCCTAAAGACTCCACAAGACCCCATACTTATACCCAGCTAAGCCAAAAGTTAGCCTAGCCCATTAAAAATTAAAATTAATCCTTAGATTAAATTTTTTCATAACCCGCAAGTTGGCTACAACATACATTAAATAGCCATACAAAATGTAAATGCCAAAAGTTGGATCACTAACAACTTAGGCCCCACAAGAACTCACACCAAACTAAGTGTTAGATATGACCATGTTGAGTGGTAGCATTCCACTAGACAAAACTAAGTTCCTTTACTAAATGAGCACAAGCATGTATTGAGTCCTTTATAAGAAATTGAGCCCAATCATTGACTAAGAAGACTCAGGAAACACTATTACTAATCTCCCATTACAAATTGAGCTCCCAATATTTGTTGAGTGCCCCAAGAATAACTAAAACTATTTATTAACCGAGTCACTTTCTTAACACAACAACCAAAACCAACTTAGCTTCGATCAAGTCCCCTTCATTCTTTAATCAAGTCCTCTAGCTCCAAGATCAAACCACATGAACATGTAGGATTGATAGCCAACCAAGGATTCTCTTGCATCAAACACCCTAGGTTTGAAAAGATGTTCTTAATAGCTAGAAGAACATCTTTTGGGATTCAAAACATAAAATCCTAAACTGGTTCTTCACATACATATCTTCCAAGTCCTCAACTTATACATTCTTTCCTTTGATCTTCTTCCACTTCTTCACATCCATCCCTGATGTGCTATAGGTCTACTTTCCATGTTGATCGCTAACCCTCTTAGAATGCTTCAACTCAACTCTACTACCAATACTTAGTTTCCTCCTACTAAGTTGTTCATTTTGAAAAGGAATTAGGGAATGCTTCCTACCACCTTTCATAATTGAAAACACATTCCTGACACAGTCATGCACAAATTTGTAATCATACTGCTAGGGTTTACCAAGCAACACATGATAACTGTTCATGTCCACAATATCACACAACACTTGATCCTTATACTTTCCAATCTAGAAGTCAAGAAGGAATTTCTCCCTTACTTCCAAAGCATGCTTACCTTGCAACCAACCAATACTATAATGATAATGATGTCTTATTCTCTCCAAACCAAATTTCTAAACCATCTCCTTAGCAACAAGGTTATTAGTACTACCACATTCCATAATCACATTATAGAATTTACTAATAGACTTATAATGACTCCTAAACAAACTAGTCCTCTGACAATATTCCAGTGTCCTCTAACCAATCAACACTTTTAGAGCTAGTAAACTCTCTCCTTTCTTAGGACGACTACCATGATCTTTAACCTCATTCACAATAGTAGTTCTTTAGTCCTCAACCTTAGAAAATTCATAAAATATATGCCCTACTTCTCCACATTTGTAACAAGTACCCTTAAGAACACCTCTATCTATCCTTCTCTTCTAATCAATAGGTTTTGATTCATCTTCACCATTCGGTCTAGCTTTCATTAAGCTATCCTACTTCTCCTTTCCTCTAGAATTACTTTAACTTTTTCTCTTCAACTTATATTTTGCCTTCATGGCATACTGACAAGCATCCTTAACCAAATCAATATTCAATATACCAACCTCATCTTAGATATTTAATCTCAAACCATTCATGTTCCAAGCTACCTTCTCCTTTGACAATTCTCTATGCCCAGACCAAATAGTCAACTTGTAGAACTCCTTAGTATAATCTTTCACAGTCATATCTTTCTATTTCAAATTTTGTAAACTTTTAAACAAATCTAGTTCATAATAAAAAAAATGAACTTAGCCTTCAACTTAGTCACCATCAACCTCCATCTAGTGATCTTCATTTCACCTTCCTTCTCTTTGTATATTTGTGGTTCTTTCCACCAAAGAGCAACATGTCCTTTTAACTCAGTTTTTGCCAACCTTGATCTAAGTGGATCCTCAATATCCTCAAGCTCAAAGTAGTCTTCCAATTCACCAATCCAATAAATTGGGTCTTTAGAACTCAAAGTAGCTAAGAAATTAGAAATCTTCATCTTATGTTTCAACCTCAACTGAGATCCAAGTCTAGCAATCCGACTAGGCATAGTTCCAATAGGTGTCTCCACATGATCAATTTTTTCCTCACCACTTGATCTAGTAGCTTCAAATTATTTATTAACCTCTTCATAACTATATTTAGTACCTGTATGCCTATGTACACCACCTAAAGCACTCATAGTTTTAGTAATCATGACACTCTTCATCAACACCATCTTCTTTGAGAACCTAGCTTCCACATCATTGAAGAGATCATCAATTTCCCTAGCATCCAATATTCTTGGAGGCATCTTCCAAGATCCTTTGCAAAACCAAAGAAATAAATCCGCAAATCTAGAAGATCAATTAGCTCCATGATATCAACCTTCTCTTCCAACCTTCACCCAAGTCCTAGTGCAAACTGCCTCAATTTTTATTCTCAATCTACACACTCAGGAACAACTAAGCTCAGATACTACCCACTATTTTGAGAATATGAGGGAACCCATACAAGAGGTAATATGAATCCCTACAAATAACCAAACATAAAAAACACAAGAACATAGATACACAAATAGAAGATCTCATACCTAATTCTTGACACTTAATTCATATAAAAAAAAATTATATGCAACATGCCCAATTGTAAGGCCTTTTGGGTTAGGGCCATATACAAAAAGAAATTACAAAATAGTTTTGCAAGATCCCTCAAGATTCCACACTAATCCCAGTTAGTCCAGATCCACACTCTTGTAGAAACCTCCAAGGAAAATCTCAACTTATGCTCACAAGCCCACCAAGTAATCTCCTTTCTTCCCAAGCCTCAACTACTAGCCCTTCTCAAAATTCACTCCTACACTTCATTCTCTTCTTTGAGATGGATGACTCTTCTAAAAGGGCTCACTCCCTTCCAAAATGAATGAATTCCTAAAGACTCCACAAGACTCCTTACTTATACCCAACAAAGCCAAAAGTTAGCCTAGCCCATTACAAATTAAAATTAACCCCTACATTAAATTTTTGCATAACCCACAAGTTGGTTGCAACACAAATTAAATACCCATACATAAATTAAATGTCAAAATTTGACTCACTAACAACTTGGGCATGATAGAAATAAAGACCAAACCAAGTGTCAAAGAAGACCATGTCAAGTGTCAACATTCCACTAGACATAAATGAGTTCCTTCACTAACTAAGAATAAGTATGTGCTAAGTACTTTAGAAGAAATTGAGCCCCATCATTGACAAAGTTGACTTGGGAAACACTACTTCCTAGCTCCTAGTGCAAACTAAGCTCCCAATATCTACTAAGTGCCCCAAGCATCACTAATAATCTTCATTAACTAAGTCACTTAGTTAACATAGAAACCAAACCAGCTCAGTATTGATCAAGTCCCCTTCACTCTTTGAACAAGTCCTCCAACTCCAAGGTCAAACCACACCAACATGAAAGATTTTTGGCCAACCAAGACTGTTCCTACATCAAGAAGTTTGTGTAGAGTATGTTAGATGACAAAATAAGTAAAGCAGAATATAGGGTTATCAACCATTCCATGTACTAGAGAAGTTGTGGGAGGATATTAGCATGGACTTCATTCTTAGATTACCAAGGTCTTAGCTAGGGCATGATTTTTTTTTTTGTGGTTGATAAGTTTTCAAATATGACACATTTCATTCCCTATAAGAAGACTAGTTATGTTGTTCATGTGGCAAATATTTTTATTAGAGAGGTGATGAGACTACATGGTCTACCAAAGTGTATAGTTTCAGATTGGGATACCAAATTTGTTTGGTATTTATGACATACATTGTGACAAAAATTGATGAAAAATTTGAGGTTTAATTCATCACATTATCCAAAGACTGATGGACAAATAGAGGTGGTGAACTTGGAAAATTTGTTGAGATGCTTGGTTGGAGATAAACCAAATGGATGAGATCTAATTTTACCATGTGTAATTTTCATATAATAATTATATTAATAGAAGTGCTAGTACATTCTAGACTGTATATGGGAGCAGTCCTAGAAATGCTTCTAAATCAAGGTGATTGGGTAAAGGAGAAATAAGTAGTGATGAAGTAGAAGAACTTGTTGAAAATTTGAAGAATATCCATGAGGAGGTGAAGAAGTACATTATTAAGATGAATACATAGTATAAATCTAAGGCATATATGAGAAGAAGGTATAAGGAATTTCAGATTGGAGATGAAGTCATGGTTCATTTGAGAAAGGAGCATTTTCTAGTGGGTACATATCATAAGCTAAAAATGAAGAAGTTTGGTTTGTGAAAGATAGTGAAAAGGCATGATTCTGTAAATTCCTATGAAGTGGAGTTACCTTCTAAATTAGATATTTCAAAATTATTTAAAATTTTATATTTGACAAAGTATTATGAAGGAGGTGATGGGGATAAAGTTGCAGAAGCGCAGTGGAGTATTCTAGTAGCAGCTACAAATGAGATTGAAGAGATAGTGGATAGTCATGTTGGAACAAGTAGAAGGAAAAAAACTTATGAAGAATACCTAGTCAAATGGAAAGGGAGGCCAATAGAAGTTTCATGATGGCTAGCAAGGGAGGAGGTTAACTATTTTGATTTTCATCTTAATACCTAAGACATGATGGGGCCACTTCTCAAGTTCCCCTAGGTGTCTGATGTAGGAGCATCCTGGGTGTAAGAGCAATCCTACATGACCCAAAAATATTTCCATTTATTTCTTGAATAAGGGTTGTCACAATACAAAGTTATTGTTTCTAGAGGCTTGTTACTTAGTAAGTCAGTCATATGAGCTCAAAATGTCCTAATTTCATAGGTGGATGTTCATTTTGGATATATCATCCTACCAGTTGAGGCTCATTTCCATATGATGAGTATTCATGGATTTAACATGGATTTATGATGTGGAATTTTAAAATTTAGGCTCACAATTAAAGGATTAAACTTTCCTAGATGAGGCCCAAAACTCAACAGATGGGCACTTGCACACATCTGATATTGTAGATCACAAGTTAAGGATTCTAGGAAGTGGTTATAATAGCCAATTAGAGCAACAATTAAAAATTTATGGTCTTCCAAATTTGGATAGACCAAAACTTCCAAAATAAATCTTAAAAGTATGTTTGGTTGACTCTATAGGTATTGTTAGAGTCTGTTAGCCCTAGGTATTAAGTTTGTTTGTCTAGAACCTTCCTAAGTGGCATAAAATTGACTATTTTAGTAATGCTCGTACATTGTCTAGGATAGCTCTGGGTGACAGTTCATAGTTTTTTCTTTTAGATTGCTATAATGAGGTGCCCATATGAATTATCATATTGTAATTCTAAATTCTATAATTCTGCATTTGTAGCGATAATAAGAAGCCCATGTTTCATTCTCACATATTGTTTTTATTTCTTTATTTCTATTATGTGTTTATGGTATTAAGGGGAGAATCGTTCATCACATCTCCACTGGGGTTTTACCTCTAATTAAGGGTTTCCCTGGTTAACATATTTGGTGTTATTGTGCATGGTTATCTTTCTATGGTTGGTGCATCTACCATTTACATGTTTTAGAATTAATAAAGAAATTGAGATTTTTTTAAAGCATATAAGTGATTTACCCCTCCTCTTAGTTATCTTGGTGGACTTTACTTTCTAACATAAAGTTCAAGAGAAACAAGGCTAGATTATGTGAATTCAAATCAGTAGATAATAGATATATTCACTAATCCATTACCTAAGAATGAATTTGAATATGTAAGGGGTAAATTAGGGGTCCTTTAACTTCCCCTATCCAATGTTCACTACAAGAAGATGGTTATTGTATCCATTCATGGTTTATTATAATATCTACTTATAATTTGATGTAGGAGCTCACTCTTTAGGTAGTCCTAAATCTATGAAGAAGGTAAAAGATGTGATAACATACAAAACTATAAGTACATGCAAGATACAATGTACAACTACATGGAAAATAAGTTTTTAGTTACCTTTGGCATCATTGTTAAAGGGATAGATGATACTAAAAATGAAATATATAGCTATGAGAGAGAGTTATGTATGGGTAAAATATACTACTATCAAAGAATGTTGACAAGTTGTTAATAATTATCATATGTGGGAGATGAAAACTGAATAGAGTATATAGAAATAGGGAGAGAGACTTAGTGAAGAAAAGGGATAGAAGTACTATATGAGGAAGAGACTAATGATTTAAGAGAATTATGATGAAAATAAAGAGTGAAGAAGCATAATCAAAGGGAGATCAGAGAGAGAGAGTATTGTAGCAGTTAAAGTATTTTCATTAGATGTATTGCTGATGAAAATTGGTATTTGATGGTATATCTCATATGGTGTCTCCATCAATACCAAAGGGAGAGATTTTTTGCCACAACTGATCTTAAGAGATGAAAGGAAGAGATTGTTGATGTTGATGGAGAACAAGGTCAACATATGGCTATAAAGTATATATAGAATAGTTAGATAATTTTTAATATTGTCATTGATGTAAACTTTGTGTGCTAAAATGTTGACACACTTCTATGAATCATTATATCCAAGATTGCTCAATAATGGGGTCTCAAATGGTAACTCATAGATCACTATTCATGGAGTGCAAGGGTTTGTAATGGAGGCCCTTAGTTTAGACCTAGTGTGTGACCATGCAAGTACACCATAAAACAAGAGATTCAAAGAGGCAAAATAAGAGTGTTAGTCTCCATGATCATCAAATTTGCGTACAAATGAAAATTGAAGCTCTTCTATATGATAACAACGCATGGAAGAAAACTAATCTATGAAAGGAAATGAAAATGAAAGATTATTTTACGAAAGGAAATATAAATCTAATCTAAATAGATTTCTATGGATGTATGAGAGAAGAAGACAAGAAAAGAGAAGTTGCAATGTCCAAGCTCAAGTGCTCAATCTCTCCTCCAAAATGACTCCCCAAACCTACAACATAAAAATAAAATTTTGATCTATAATAATGAGAAGGAGAGGGCTCCTTATAAAGGAAAGTATGGAGAGGAATGCACACTCCAGAACAATGTGGGATAAATCCCTAAAAAGGCAAGTGAGAGGAAAAATTCCACCACTTAGAAATATGTGCAAAAAAGGAATCTTTATTTATTTTTATTTGATTTATTTCCTTTTTCATAAAGAAGAGAGCTTTAGGGTTTTATTTATTTAATTAAAAGAGAGATTTTCTTTTAATTAAATAAGATAAGATAATTTAATTAAAAGAGAGATTTTAATTAGATAACATAAAATTATTTAATTAAAAGAGAGATTTTAATTTAGTAAGATAAAATTATTTAATTAAAAAAGATATTTTCTTTAAATAAGGTAAAATTATTTAATTAAAAGAGAGATTTTCTTTTAATTAAATAAGATTATTTAATTTATTTAAAAGGGATTTTTTCTTTAATTAAATAAGATTATTGATGAAATGATAAAACCTTAGGAAATATTGAAATAATTGAATTAATTATGATTTGATCAAGAAAATTGATTTGAATTGAAAATATTGTAAGGTATTGATTTAGGAAATAGATAAATTGATTCCATCATTTGATAAATTGAAGAATGGGGGCACATAGTCTAGGCAACCATCTTAGGGTGCATACATTTGCCCCTCTTCGACTAATGTATGATCTTTATGGGAATACATGCAATCAAAGAATGTAGTTGAAGTGTGAGATCAGTTTGGGATCACAAAACAACCGAGATGTATGATTGATGGATGAGAACACATCAAGACAAAGATAAGCTAATTGAAAAAGATAGGGTCAACACTCCTATAAATAGGTAATTGACATGTCCAAGATAAGAATATCAAGCAAGCTTTCCTCAAGCGAAGCAACTAAAAGGATTGATAAAGCCAAATCAAGGATTGAAGTTTGATAGGTACTACCCCATCATGATCAAAATCAAAATGAGATAGAGGAGTAACAAAAAATTGATAAATTTGATCAAATCAAACTAAATATAAGATTTTTGATGTAAGATGAAAGATATAAGGATCACAGAACCAAGGTATATAATCAAGCATGAAATATTATCCCCAAAGGTTGAATTAGAAGAAAAAGTGGGGTGAAAGAGAATGGAAGATAGAAGTTTGGAAGAGGTGGAAAGAAATGAAGAGAACAAAGAGATTTTTCCTTAAGAAAGAGAATGCCCCAAAATCAATCAACTATTTAAGATAGAAAATTTCTATTGAGATCATGAAAGAAGATAACGAAATGAAGATCAAAACATGACCACAGTTGATTAAAAGTCCATAATAAAGATGAAGGAAAAAACCCTCTCAAACTCATAATGCATCCTAAAAATGCAAATTAACATGAAGTCTAACAATGCAACCTACATGAAAATGCAAATGTGTACTTGCAATAGGGTAAGTGTAACATAAAATTTTTTGTTCATCATTCATTAGAGAATGTTAAGGAACTTATTTTCATCATTGGGCCATTATTAACAGACATCAAAAAATCACACAATCATCACTAGTCACAAGCGCAACTATGAAGATATGAATGTGATTTATATTGGATTAGACTATGGAAAGATTTCAACATAAGCATAAAAGACATAAAGGTCAAGATGAATTTGATGTTAGCATATACAATTTAATGTAGCAAAACAACACTTGCATCAAGGCATAGATGTCAAGACGACCATAAGAATGGCTGTACAAAAGCATTCAAGGATGATGCCTCAAATTTCCTAAGTGTTTCAAGGGGACAACAAGAGACACTCTAGAGTTTTAAGATCACACCCACAAGCAGAAAGAAAATAAAAACATGCTCCATGTCCCAACTCCTCTAGCTACACATACTAAAGAGAGTTATTAGACAAAGATACTCAATTAAAATCAATAACAGTCAGCACAAAAAGAAAAGATCATGACATAGCTCAAACATTAAGTGTTGTGTTTAAAAATTTAAGTGTGTTAACTAATACTAAGTTCTAAGAATAAGGATCAAATTCTTGCAATTAGGTAAGATTACATGACAAAATTGGGTAAGACCAACCCGATAAGTGTTGAAAAACACTTGATGTTAGGGGTTGTATTGAAAAATACAATTGGGGCAGTGTTAAGAAAAACACCATTTATAAGGTGTCCTAAAGACTAATGCATCTAAGAGACCAAAGCTAACATAGTTATGCCCACTAGACAAAGACAAAGACTAATACTAAACCAAGGCAACAAGGACAAGGCATGATGGAGAAAGGCTAAGTGTTAAGGAAACATGCTAAGAAACAAGGGTGCAAAGGCCTTAAGTAGTGCCTATTTCCAAGTTTTCACCACTTGGATTTTATTGCAATTTATTTATTTGCTTTAATTTTTTTTGGAATATATTACTTTTTTGGAGATATATCAAAGCGCCTATTGCTAGGTTTTCACTAAGATGATTATTTTTTAGGACATTTTCTGATTTTTACAATTTTTGACAATATATCATTTATTTTTAAATTTTTCAAGATCAATAAGTATGTACAAAGGATTCCCCTAGATAGAATGAGCATCATGGATAGAACTTCTTTAGGTGGAAGACATTGATAGGATTAGGTAGCTTCTCTCCCATGGTGAGCACCAAAAATGTGTGCTAAAATGTTGACACACTTCTATGAATCATTATATCCAAGATTGCTCAAGAATGAGGTCTCAAATGGCAATTCATAGCTCTCTATTCATGGAGTGCAAGGGTTTATAATGGAGGCCCTCAATTTAAACCTATTTTGTGCCCATGCAAGTACACCTTAAAACAAGAGATTCAAAGAGGAAAATCAAGACTGCTAGTCTCCATGATCATCAAATATGCATGTAAATGAAAATGGAAACTATTCTATATGGTAACAACACATGAAAGAAAAATAATATATGACAAGAAATGCAAATGAAAGATTATTCTATGAAAGGAAATATAAATCTAATTTAACATGCAATTGCAAGAGTAATCTAAATGGATTTACATGGATGCATTAGAAAAGAAGACAAGAAAAGAGAAGTTTCAATGTCCAACCTCATGTGCTCAAGCTCTCTTACAAAATTTCTCTTGAAACCTACAACATAACAATAAAATTTTGATCTATGAAAATGAGGAGAGGGCTCCTTATAAAGGAAAGTGTGGAGAGGAATGCATCCTCAAGAGCAATGCGCAATAAATCCCTAAAAAGGCAAGTGAGAGGAAAAACACCACCACTTAGAAATATGTGCAAAAAAGGAATCTTTACTTATTTTATTTTATTTATTTCCTTTTTTCATCAAAATGAGAGCTTTTAGTGGGGATTTATTTATTTAATTAAAAGATGGATTTCCTTTTAATTAAATAAGATAATTTAATTAAAAGAGAGATTTTATTTTAATTAAATTAGATAAAATTATTTAATAAAAAGAGAGATTTTCTTTTAATTAATTAAGATTATTTTATTAAATTCAAAGGGATGTTTTCTTTTAATTAAATAAGACTATTGATGAAAAGATCAGACCTTGGCAAATATTGAAATAATTGAATTAATTACAATTTGATCAAGACAATTGATTTGAATTGAAAATATTGTAAGGCATTGATTCAGGAAATTGATAAATTGATTCCATCATTTGACAAATTGAAGAATAGGGGCCCATAGCCTAAGCGACAATTTTAGGGTGCATACAAACTTATCTAACATATCAATAATTTAAGTTGCAATTGTCAGAAGGATGTGATGTTGAATAGAGAAGTGGAAGATAAAGATAAAAGTAAATGTCTAAGTGATGTTAAGTATGTGATATTTATTGGGGGAAGTAATGAACTGGTCTATAATAGTATAATATTGGTTTGATTATTTTAAACAATTTCATGAACTATTGAGATGATGTATAAGAAAGCTAGCTTGGTTGGTGAAAGAAGGAAAGGAATTGACAAGTGAAAAGATTAAGAATTAGTGAGTTACACCAAGCTAGAAATAGTGGTTAGTAAATGAAGAGGAAGAAAGGTGAAGTAATTCACAATAATAGTAACTAGGCAAGCAAGGTTAACTGAGAAAGTCTAATGTTAACTGAGTGTAGTATTAACTGAGTATGGAGAAGGTTGGAAAATGAAGAACACAATTTGGTAAAGGCATAATAGTTTATGAAAGATCGAGTAAAGGGTGAAATAGTGCAAAGATATAGACCATTCAAGAAGTTTCTTAGTGATATAAATGACTAGACTAATTAAGGAAAGATTTGATGATGAATATTTGAAGGGTGTTCTGTAATCCAAGGAAAAGTACAAGTTCAATGTTTTTTTTGAATTGGGAATTCTTTTCCTTTATATGGGAGAGACAAGAACATAGACATTAATTGTCTAGTTGATAGATAAGTGCTAAAGGATATTATACAAAGAAGATTAGAGTGTGAAGTTGAGGTGAAGTGATGTGTTGATGTGATGGCCAATTACTGAGAAGAGATATTAATCATAATGGAGATATAATCATGAAAAGTTTGTTTCTTTTTTGAAAAGATCATTTGACTATTACATTCTAACCATTATAGAAAAAAATCACTTAACCGTGTGGAATTAATGGTCTTAATTTGTAAATAATTTATACGATGACATTTCATCGAATGTTTGTTAGTTCTTTAGAGAGGCCCCTCATTGAAGGGTGATAAGTTCTAGATGATCTTTGGTCAAAATCCCCTTACAAGGTCACACCTAGCAATATGCATATAACATTTAACAAAGTTATCTCTTAAGTGAGGTCATTCAGAAGAGTGAGTTTTTTTGGGGACTAGTACTAGGTGTTTTTACCCTAATCATGTTTCCACATTAAAAATCCTTTAATATTTTCATGAATATTTTGGATGTTATTTTATGTTTACTATTGAAATTTTTATGCACTATTGTAATTCAGTTAATGATCCTAATATGTAGTAAGAAATGTAAGTTAGTTTACCAATTTACAATTTGATGAGATATTATATTTTTTGAGTTGTTTATTGATGAGTTAAATTTTTTGAAAGTGTGGTGAAAAATTTTATAGGGCTTGAGGTTATCTAATTCACACCCCACCCCCTCTTAGTTATGTAACACATTCATATGACCCTCCTTTTACCTAGCTCATCCTTTATTAGAAGAAAATTGACCATAGAGTCAAGTAAAGCTTCATATCAAGTACCTTCATTAGGGAAAATGATTTCTTATCCAAATCAGGATCATTCAGTTCAACATTTTTCATGAGAAAACTCATGAATGTGATGGGACTTTCATCTTCGCCATCCTTCTTCTTAGTATGCATGCCAAAACATGAATGTTTTGATGCAAACAGATAGATTTTGGATGGTAATTGATAATTAAGTTTCACAAGAACTTGTAAAATAGAAATTACTATCTTAATGTATTCAAAGTATTTTTTATCCTTAGGTCTCCATTTAATCTTAATTCCTTTCTTTAGCCTATCATCTAGAGGATGCACAATTTTTGTGAAACCGATTATAAAGTTTTGAACAAAGTTGATCTCAAAGAAACACTTCAACTCCTTCTCACTATTTGGTGGAAACAACTCTATAATATCCTTGACACTTTCTAGATCAATATAAATACTAGGATTACATATAATATGCTGAAGGATTTTTCCTTTAGTGATCTTGAATGAATACTTATTGGGGTTAAGATAAATTCCATACTTTTGAAACCTATTGAATACTTGTTTCAAATTGGCAAGATAATCTAGTCTATGTTTTGAGAAAACAGTGAGATCATCCATGTAAATCACCATGCACCATTTTGTTGGAATCTCTAACTATTTTTATCTATTAGTGTCAAACACTTAGTCATTTATAAGGCATAGTTAGATGGTCATCAATTGGACCAAGATACTCTAAATAGGCTAAGACATGTACATAAGTAAGTAAGTATCAAGCTCTGTAGGATTTGAGTAAGTGTATGGTCATCGAATATTTTCTATATAAGAAAAACTCATCATTCACCAAGAAGTTTCAAGTGTATGAGAGCCAAGTTACATAGCATGTGTTGAGCACAATATAGATTGAGAAACAACAATGTCAAGTTTCAAAAAACACTAAAGGCCAAGAAATGCAGGGTTTACATAAGATTCAGGAATGGAACAGGGTTTGAGGTAAATCATTTTCAAGCCAACATAGAAGGAATAATTAATATTTGTAGAGGTTTTTATAGAGAGTTTTATGATTTAATGATGTGGGTCATAGATCTCTATGTTGTGATATCAATGATTCAGATGGAGAGTCTAATTATGGAAGTATCTAGAAAACTCTTTATGGAATTCTTTAAATAGTGAAGATCTTAACCTAGATCATATGGCATGGAGATGAGAAGAGAAGAGTGTGTATGAAAATAAGGAGAAATATCCAAATAGTGAAGGGAAAGATCAAGATCAGGTTAGAAGTTAGTGAAAGTGTTCTTTTATCTCTTAATAGAGCAAGTGACCTTATTAGAGCAGTGAAGGGGAAAGAAGAGTATTATTGAATCAAAGGAAGAGGATCAGTTGGCAATGAGAAGACTCAAAAATCAGTTTATAGAGCATACCAAGAGTTAGATACTAAATCAAGTTTAACCAACTTGAACCAAGGTAACTCTCTTAATAGAGTGGTCTTAATAGATCTTTGTAAATTCCCTAACAAAGTCCTTACTTCATTGTAAGTGTTAAATCCTCTAACAAGGTGAGACCTAGCAGTTTCTTAAGATTTTTACAGGGAAGAATCCTCATAGGGTAGATCATATATTATGATCAAATATTGTAACCATAATAGGTTAACTTTATTACTACATTAGCGAAGATTTTTGGGTGTCATCCCCACCCCAGTTTTACCTTCATCTTGGAGGATTTCTCGATATCAAATATTGTGCTATGTGTTTATTTTCATGCTAGATAGAAATCTCCTTTCTTGAACACTTGAAAATTATTGAACTCCTTGAATGAAAAAGCCAAAAATATTGACTTGAGAGCAAGATCTTGAAGTTTGATTTCTCTGTGATGATGTGTTATGAAAATGAAGCCTCCAAGTCTCCTTGTATATGAGTTTTTGAGTAAGAAAACAATACAAGCCCATTGGAGAGTGTGATAAAACTAATTAAACTCCTAAGGCCTTTCAATCCCTAAGACATGAAATCATTGGGGACTAGGTTGAAGCAATCCTAGAAAATGGTTGACTTGAGGTTGAGCTAGTCCAAAATAGGTTGACCTAAATCAACCTGGTTCTAAAGATCAAGTTTAGAGTACCACAAATAGAAGAGGTAGATACTAGAAGAAATAAGGTGGAAAGTGGAAGAAGATGAGAGAAAAGGGGATCGAGTATGGGTATATCCATGGTATGAAGAAGGCATTATGGAAAGGGTGCTAAAAGGTCTTAAAAGAAATTCCATTTTAAGATAGTATGCTATGTATGTACATATTCTTTTTTATGTGTTAATGAATATTTAATTATTTATACTAATATTTTTATTGAATGTTTATTTTTTTATAAATATATATTTAGGTTTTTTATTATATGAAGTAATTAGTTTTTATTTTTACATGTTTTTGTCATTTTTTTTCTTGATAGAAAATAAAAAACCTTAGGTGGATAGTTTCACACAACAATCTAGTCAGAAAATATTGAAAAATCATTGTTCAAATCATTGTTAGAAAAATATTAGGTTTAGAAAACAAAAACCCCTAAGTGGTTAGAAAATTAAAAAGAAAATCCCTAGGTGGATAGAAAACAAAATACCAAAACCATAGATGGATAGAAAATTAAAAATTAAAACTCTAGATAGAAAATAAAAAACAAAAACAATAGGTGGATAGAAAATAAAAAATGAAAACTCTAGGTCTAGATAGAAAAAAAATAACAAAAAATGGGCTATGTCTAGGAAAAAATAAAAATACTCTCCTCAATCTTTCTCTCTTCTCTCTCTATCCTTACTTTCTCTCTCATCTCTCTAGACTCATTTTATTTCTCCTTGTTTTCTATCTCCACACTTTCTCACTCCTCACTCACTCTCCTCATTTACTCTCTCCTTAATTGCTCTCTCCTCACTCTCTCTTCACTTTCTATCTTCTCACTTACTCCTCTCCTCACTCTCTCTTCATTTTATCTCTCATAACTCTCTCTCCTCACACTCTCTTTCCTTAATCTCTTATGTCTCCTTGCTTTATTTTCTCTCTTTACTTTATCTCCTCTTCACATCTCTCTCTCCACTTTCTATCTCCTCATTTTCTCTCTCAAGATTTCTCTCCCCTCTCTCCTCACTCTCTCTTATTTATCTTTACTCATCTTCTCCTCTCTTCCCTCACTTTCAATCTCCTCACATATGTATTTAATTTTTTTGCATTTTTTTAAATGTTATAGATATTTAGATGAGAAATTTAATATTTATTTTTTGATGTATATATTTAATTATTTTGTTATATGTGCATGTACATTTAATTTATTTTTATTTATAAGACTTATTAGGACCTATTAACACCTAATACATTACCCATTAACAACTAATTGGACCTCTTAAAATGTAATAAAATCTATGAATTCTTATTAGTACTTGATGATAGCACTCGAATTTGCATTCCCAATTTGAGTATCCATTCCAAATTTTGAGTTGCTTTGAGCCCCTATGAACGCTTTTCACGCATATGTATGCACCTGTTACATTAATGCCTTTGTGGTGTTTCATGTTTCTAACACCATTCATTTAGCCAATCCATGTGTTTCATGTTGATAAACTGACATCTTGAATCATTCTGCGAAGTCCCATTTTGAGCTAGTGTCATTTTGCATTTTCTACCTAAGTGTTAAGCATCAAAAAGAGGGCATGTTTGCCTTTGAATATCTTTTACCCAGTTATGTTTCATGTTTTTCCACTTTGATGATGTTTAATATTCATAACAAAGAACCTATATTCCAAGTTTTAAGTCATTTTGAATCCATTTGACTAGGTTTCGAACCCTTCAAAGTTGGTCAGTTACCCTTGTTGTAAATTTGCATATTGTTCATATTTTTGGGTAGCCCTGTTTGGAAAGCTATAACTTTTGACCAGTTGACCCAAATAAGAAAATTATTTTTGCATCATATTTTAGGGGTTAGAGACTTTGTATGCTCTAGATTTGAGCTTATGATGAATTTGTTTGATCAGTTTTCAAATGCAATTCCATTTGCAAGTTTTAAGGTTTTGATTGGTAATCAGAAATGCAGATTGATTGGGAGCCCTATTTTGGATTTCATATCTTTGAGTTTGTGATTGATGGGATCAAATGGTTTATTCCCTTGCATTTTACTCCAAAAATATTACAAGTGTTCCAATTTTCAAGGCATAACGAATTTGTCTGCACACTTTGCCAAGGTTAGTTCATTCGCAAAAAACACTTTTTTACTAATGATCATTGTCCTGCAAATCCAAGTAGCCAGCTTTAGACCTTTCCCAAATTTTTCCCATGATTCTTCATGAGCCCAAATCATAGAAGTACTTTCTCCTCATGACAAAAAACCAATGCCCCAAATTCCAAAACCTCATGTGCCCATTTGCCTAGGTTTCAGAGCTCAAACCAAATGCAATTTCCATTTTTTTGACATGTTCATTTGTAGGTGATTTTAAGTAGGCATGGTCAAAGGTCGATATCTTTTGATGATGATGTCATCATGCAATGAGATTTAGCAGGCCTGTTGAATGTGTTAGAGAAAACAAAAGTCCATAGTTTCCAGGTTTGATCAGATGTTTGAATCAGTTTTTAAAGCCAAGCAATAGGCCTCCTGACAGAGATTTCACAATGGTGTGGAAATGATTAAAATAAGTTTTCAATGATCAATTTGTGATCAAATTAGGTTCTAGTCAGTTCAAGAGAGTTAATGGATCAATTTGCCATGTTAGTTGTTCGAAAATGAGTTTTTTTAGCCAGACCAACTTTGGGGCTCGACTGATTCCATTAGATTGATGAAATTGCAATAAGATATAATCATGATTTCATCATTTTTGACTTCATCAAAAAATTTCAAGTTGATCTGATGGTTTTAAATGCAGTAGGTTGCAAATGAAGAAATTGCCCGACAGAGGCAGAAGTGACATGTTTAGATTAGATTTCAAGCCCAGTATAGTTTGTGATAAATTCTTGATATGTTCTCCATGAAATATTTTGCATATTATTAAAAGGAAGATATATCAGATATTTTGGCTTCATTGATGATCTTAGTTGCAGGTAGTTGAAGGAAGTTCAATTTCAGCAACTTTAGATTGAAGACTCTTTTAGTGGGTTAGATGTCAATTCCAAATTACATTTCCTGAAAGATCTTCTCTCTTATATATCTTCCTTTTTTTCTTATTGTAATGGTTCCAAATTTTAGGACTTGTGAGACCACAAGGTTGGCTCTAGTTTTTTAGAGTTGTGATACCAATTTTCTCAGTGTTCTCCTATTATGAACAGTAGTAATATATTTCTTTTGAAGCATTTTAGCTTATATAGTCATTCATTTTGTATTTCTTGAGTGTTAATATGCAGATGATGCATTGGTTTCAATGAAATTAATGCAAGAGTTTAACCTTCTTAGTTTCATTCTAATTCTCATCTCCTTCTTTTGTTATTTGTAATGTTTTGTGTTTGGGAACAAAGAGCTTGAACTTAGTTGCAATCCCTTAAGGTTGTATGTTAGGATGAATTTTTTGTTGGAACAAAGATCCATGTAAATATTTATTTATATTGACAGGGTTGCAAGTTACACCAGGAGGATTTTGTAGTAAGTATGAGAGTTTTATGAAGACAAATGTCTATTTTCCAGTCAAATAGATAGATCATATGCTTGAATGTATGAGTAAATTTTGGGTATCCATCTATATGTTAAGGTTTAGTTGATGCCCAATGGATAAGGGATTGGTTAGCTTGAAGGATACATGTTCCTTATTGTCATATACCCGGGTTATGCTGAGAGATCAAAACTTAAAATGAACATCAATTTCCCTTTTTATCTATTGAAGAGATAAAGTGTGGGTCATGGCTTGTTTGTTATTTCTTTCCTTGGTTGTGATTAGCTACTGCAATCAAGAAGTTTGTCAACAGATCATAGAAGATATTGACCATTTCTGCTATAGGGGACAGTCTTGCAGAGAAGAATATCAAGTTTAATAAGATGCATCCCTTAGGTTTTCCCTCCTTGGCTTAACAGAGCCTAGAGTGAAGTGAGTCCCGATGACTCTATTAATTGGTCTAGAACTAAGATTTAGCCTTGCTAAACATAAGATTTAGCTCATCCTTAGGCTTTTTCCTAGTCTTTGTTTCTTGGTATCAGGTTTAAATCCACCTGGTATGTTCTTTACCAAAAAGAACTCCAACAAAATGGTCACTCTACTGGGGAGTATTGCAATCTTAAGGTGATTCATTACAATTACAAGAAAGGCATGTGTAAAGTTTGTTATTAGCAGCAAGGTCATGCTGAATTTTCATGCCTCCTAGTGATGTTTTATCTAGTACAGCAGTAACTTTAAAGATTATTAATAGACAAGTGAACACAAGGTTTTTTTGTGCTTTCAAGAGTCAAGAATATGTTTTCTTTCACTTTTTTAATGGTGTGAAATTCCAAGGTTGTGTGTGGTTTTCAAATACTTGTTATAAATTCTAGACCAGCTTGTTTTTTTGTGCAAGCTGGGAAAATCTTTTCTCACTTTGTGAGTGGTGACTCAAAAGTATATCTCTACACCAATGCAATTGTAAAATGAAGTGGAGGGTGTTGTGAAGGTTGCAATAGTTGGAATACAGATTTGAAGAAGTTATATCATACCCTTGGAAAAGGTTGTAAAGAAAGTGGGTGATGCTTTGCAAGAATTACTAAATCAAGATGAGATTTGAATATGTTGTTGTTCCCAACATTGAGAACATTTGAAAACATCATATATAAGGTATTTTCCTCTTTCTTGAATTTCTTTTCAGGAAAGTAAATTATACGAAAGTTTTCCCCATTAAGTGATTTTTTAGCACTAAGTAGGAGAAGTGTTTAATGCATCTTAGCATATTCACATCTTGGAGTATGTTAGAGATTTAAGTTGGTAGATGAGTTTTTAGATCTACTGCAAGTTATAAATTTTGAAAGTTATTTGGTGAAGTTGTAAGCTTCCAAGAGATGGAAAATTTATTTTCACCTCGTATGCAGTCCATTGACCAAAATCATAGATCTTTTTCTACCAAGAGGTACATGCCATTATGTTTCAATGGTGTCTATGGTTTCCCAAATGTCATTCCTGATGATATTAGAAAAGATTTGTCTAAATTCAGTGGGAACCATATTGTTTCAGCTAGTCAGCATGTTCAAGTTTTTAGTGATTTGATGGGTGACTATGAGATTGCTCATGAGGATGTACACATGAAATTATTTGTGCAAAATTTAGAAGGTGATGCTAGAGACTAGTTTTCATTTTTACCAGCATGTTCTCTTTCATCTTGGAGTTAGTTGTATTCAGCCTTCATGGAGCAATTTGGTGAGAGGGTTAGCATATCTGATTTGTATGGTAAATTTTTAAAGATTCATATTGAGGATGGTGAACTTGTTCCTCAGTTTAATATCAGATTTGTAAGAACCTTGACTGAGATCCCTAAAAATTGTAGACCGGAGGACCAAGTGAGTTCAATTGTTTACCTTGGTGCATTTGACAAGAAAATGAGTTACCAGTTAAGGGATAAGGAACCTCAAAGTTTATATCAAGCTTTTATGATTGCTATGGATATTGAGAATAATTTGAAGTATGGACTTAATAGGAGTAATTTCTCTAAGGCTGCTTGCTTTCATAATGAAGACAAAAATAAAAGGTAGTATCATGTTGAGTCTTCAAATACAGATCAAAATGTCAACACCCCTGTTGTAATGTATAATCAGATTGAATTTTCAAATTAGAATGTGTGTGTAGAAAAGAATGAGCCTATTGCAAATAAAGACACATGTATTTGTGATGTTATAGTAGTAAGGTATATTTCAGACTTTGATAGAAATGAGCAATGTGATGATATTATAGATCAAGGACTAGCTACAGTAGCAAATTCTTATAGTGTTGATTGTGTACATGATGATGTTGCTAATGTTTCTACACATGAGGTTGCTATATCTGAATCTCAATCTTATGTAAAAGAGAAGGATGAGAGTTATGTCTCTAATGATGAGTTTGACATTGTTGATTTGACATTCCATGGAAGAGTAACATAAGATGAAGAATGCCAATCAAGGTTACCTCAGTCATAATTAGAAGAACAAAATGCTAAAAGTGATCATATAAATGAAAATGAAGAGGATAGTGATGATGAGATATCTTCATATGAGTTAGATGCAATAGGAGAAAATGAAAGCAATGATGGAATTGAACATTCATATGAAAGTGACTATATGATTTATTTTTCTGAATCTAAAAGTGAAAATGCATCTCAGTTTTTGCATTATACAAATTAGTTAGTCAATGAAGAATTTGATAGTGATTTTTCCTCCAGCTATGAAGATAAAGAAATGGTGAATCCAATTGATGATAATGAATTTGAATATGAAGACTTCAAGGAAGGGTTTTCAATTTTTTTTACATCAGATAGTAAAGTTGTAGCATGTAGTGAAGGGTTTAGAAATGGATCATGGTCTCTTTGTGATGGTTATCATAAACAAGATAATGAAGAGAACATATTTATGGATACTATATGCATGATAGAAGAGATAGAAAGTGATTCTTCATCTAGTTATGATTTCTCTTCACATGCTAAAAGTTCTTATGACACTAATGCTGGAAATTGTTTTAAGGTCTATACTAATGCTTTATATGATGGAGACTTTGATGATGATCAGCCCATCTTTTGTCAGAATGTTAAAAAAGGATCCCTGCATGGAGTGATCAATCCATTGTTTGAAGAGGACATGGAGTTTTTAGATTTAGTAGAAGATGAACTTAATGGTAACACACTGTCATACTGTTGTCACAAATTAGATTGTTCTTCTTCCATTTGTGATAGTGAATATTCTAATAATGCTGCATTTTTTGAGTTTGAGGATGAGGTGCTTGATCAAGTTGTCTTTGAAAATAAACCAGCACTTCATAGTAAGTTCTATGATTCATATGAGGTAAGAACTAATCAACATTTCAATTGTGATGATGATGGCAAGGTGTTAGATGAAGTGGTTATTGAAAATTTTCTAGCACCTTGCATGAAATTTTATGATGAATGCTTTGATGTGACTAATCCATTTGTTGATTCTGAAGAATTAGTGGAGAGCCTTGAATCATTTTTAGTCATTGGAAAGGATGGTATTGGTGAGTATAAAGCCAGGTACTCATTTGATTTTCAGCCAGTTGTACATGGAGATACAAATTTTTGAGGTGTGTCTAGTTTTTTCCCAAAATTTGATAGCATGCACATTTCATCTATTGAAGATAGTTATCAGTTTGATCTTGGTATTTTCGAGCATGCTAATCAATGTTTTCGTAGTGAGCATTATGTTAAGGATATCCCTAGTATGCACTATGAAAGTCAGGAAAGTTATTTTGTTTTGCCAGCTGAATCAATTGAAAAAATTTATGTGTTGGGTGAAATGAAGGATAATCAAAGTTTCAGTTTACCTTAGAAAGATATAAATGAAAATCAATTTTTTGATAGAGGTAGGAAGCTTTGAGAAGTTTTCATGGCTTGGGATCACCATCTTGTATAGTTAGAATAGTTTCCTTGTTTTCATGCTTTTAGTTTTTGCTCAGAGAAAGTTTTTGAGTGGTCTGCTTCAGCCAGAGATTTGATTTATTGCCATTCCCACTAGGTGCATGCATCCCTAGATAGAGTCACTAATGGCACTCGAATTTGCATTCCCAATTTGAGTGTCCATTCCAAATTTTGAGTTGGTTTAAGCCCCTATGAATGCTTTTCATGCATATGTACTCGACTATTGTATTAATGCCTTTGTGGAGTTTCATGTTTCTAACACCATTCATTCAACCAATCCATGTGCTTCATGTTGATAAACTGACATCTTGAATCATTCTGCGAAGTCCCATTTTGAGCTAGTGTCATTTTGCATTTTCTACCTCCTAAGTGTCAAACATTGATAGGAGGGCATGTTTGCCTTTGAATATCTTTTACTCGGTTATGTTTCATTTTTTTCTACTTTGAAGATGTTTAATATGCATAAAAAAGAACCTATGTTCCAATTTTTAAGTCATTTCAAATCTGTTTGACTAGGTTTCAAACCCTTCAAAGTTGGTCAGTTACCCTTGTTACAAATTTTCATATTGTTCATATTTTCAAGTAGCTCTGTTTGGCAAGCTATAAGTTTTGACCAATTGACCCAAATAAGAAAATTCCTTTTGCATCATATTTTAGGGTTTAGAGACTTTGTATGGTCTAGATTTTAGCTTATGAAGAATATGTTTGATCAGTTTTCAAATGTGATTTCATTTGCAAGTTTTAAGGTTTCATTGGTAATCAAAAGTGTAGATTGATTGGGAGCCCTGTTCGAGATGTCATATCTTTGAGTCCATGATTGCTGGGATTGAATGGTTTATTCCCCTACATTGTACTCCAAAAATACTACAAGTGTGCTAGTTTTCAAGTCATAACGAACCTGTCTGCACACTTTTCCGGGGTTAGTTCATTCGCAAAAAACACTTTTTTACTAATGATCACTGTCCTAAAAATCTAGGTAGCCAACTTCAGACCTTTGCCAAATTTGTCCCATGATTTTTCATGAGCCCAAATCATAGAAGTACTTTCTCCTCATAAAAATGAACCAATGCCCCAGATTCTAGAACCTCACATGCCCATTTGCTTAGGTTTTAGAGCTCAAACCAAATGCAATTTCCATTTTTTTGACATGTTCATTTGCAGGTGATTTTAAGTAAGCATGGTCGAAGGATGATATCTTTTGACCCTGATGTCATCATGCAATGAGATTTGGCAGGCCTATTGAATGTGTCAGAGAAAATAGAAGTCCAGAGTTTTGAGGTTCGATTAGATGTTTGAATCAGTTTTTAAAGCCAGGTAATAGCCCTCCTGACAGAGATTTCACAATGGTGCAGAAATGATTATAATAAGTTTTCAATGATCAATTTGTGATCAAATTAGGTTCCAGTCTGTTCAAGAGAGTTAATGGATCAATTTTCCACATCAGTTGTTCAAAAATGAATTTTTTTTTAGCTAGACCCACTTTGGGGCTCGACTGATTCCATCAGATTGATGAAATTGCACTAAGATATAATCATGATTTCATCATTTTTGACTTCATCAACAATTTTCAAGTTGATCTGATGGTTTTAAATGAAATAGGTTGCAAATGAAGAAATTGCCTGGTAGAGGCAGAAGTGACATGTTTAGATCAGATTTCAAGCCCAGTACAGTTTGTGATAAATTCTTGATATGTTCTCCATGAGATATTTTGCAGATTATTAAAAGGGAGATATTTTAGATATTTTGGCTTCATTGATGATCTTAGTTGTAGGAAGTTCAAGGAAGTTTAGTTTCAACAACTTTAGATTGAAGACTCTTTTAGTGGGATAGATGTCAATTCCAAATTACATTTCCTGAAAGATCTTCTCTCCTATATATCTTCCTTTTCTTCTTATTGTAATGGTTCCAATTTTTAGGACTTGTGAGACCACAAGGTTGGCTCCAATTTTTTAGTGTTGTGATACCAATTTTCTCAATGTTCTCTTGTTATAAACAGTAGTAGTGTATTTCTTTTGAAGCATTTCAGCTTATATAGTCATTCATTTTGTATTTCCTGAGTGTTAATAAGTAGATGATGGATTGGTTTCAATGAAATTAATGCAAGAGTTTAACCTTCTTAGTTTCATTATGATACTCAACTCCTTCTTCTATTATCTATAATGTTTTGTGTTTGGGAACAAAGAGCTTGAACTCAGTTGCAATCCCTTAAGGTTGTATGTTAGGATGAATTTGTTGTTGGAACAAAGATGCATGTAATGATTATTTATATTGACAGAGTTGTAGGTTACACCAGGAGGATTTTGTAGTAAGTATGAGAGTTTTATGAAGACAGATGTCTATTTGCAAGTCAAATAGATAGACCATATGCTTGAATGTATGAGTACATTTTGGATATCCATCTGCATGTTAAGGTTTAGTTGATGCCCAATGGATAAGGGATTGGTCAGCTTGAAGGATACATGTTCCCTATTGTTGCATACCCTGGTTATGCTGAGAGACCAAAACTTAAAATGAACATCACTTTCCCTTTTTATGTATTGAAGAGATAAATTGTAGGTCATGGCTTGTTTTTTATTTCTTTCCTTGGTTGTGATTAGCTACTACAATCAGGAAGTTTGTCAGCAAATCATAGAAGATATTGACCATTTCTACTATAGGGGATAGTCTTGTAGAGAAGAATATCAAGTTTAATAAGATGTATCCCTTAGGTTTTCCCTCCTTGGCTTAGCAGAGCCTAAAGTGAAGTGAGTCCCGATGACTCTATTAATTGGTCCAAAACTAAGATTTAGCCTTGCTAAACATAGGATTTAGCTCATCCTTAGGCTTGTTCTTGGTTTTTGTTTCTTGGTATCAGGTTTAAATCCACCTGGTATGTTCTTTACCGAAAAGAACTCCAACACCTTATAAGACCTATTAGGAAATAACATCCAACTAATAATGCATACATTTTTGACCTAATAATATGACACCTTGAGATCTTAGATTACAAATAAGACCTAATATGACCTATTTTGACTTTTTGAGACCTTAGATTAATAATAAAACCTATACCTATTATGACACCTTAAGATCTTAGATTACTAATAGGACCTAATATAACTCCTTAAGCCCTTAAATTACTAATAAGACATAATAGCACCTAATATGACCCCTTAAGACCTTATATTACTAATAGGACTTGATATGTCCCCATAAGATCTTATATTAATAATAAGACCTAATATGACCTATTTTGGTATCTCTAACTATTGTTTTCTATTCATGTCAAATGCTTAGTCATTTACAAGGCATAGTCAGATGGTCATCACTATGACCAAGCTACTCAATATAGGCTAAGACATGTACATAAGAAAGTATGTACTAAGCTCTATAGGATCCATGTAAGTGTATTTCCACCTAGTATTTTCTATACAAGATGACCTTGTCATCAACCAAGCAGTTTCAAGCATACAAGTGTGAAGTTACATAGTATGTGCCAAGCACAATATAGGCTGAGCAACAACAACATCAAGTATAAGAAACCAGTAAATGCCAAACAAAGTAGAGTTTACATAATACTCAAGAATGGAATAGATTTTGAGGTAAATCATTTTCAAGCTGAAATGGAAGGAACATTTAATATATGTAGATGTTGTTATAGATTTTTACATTTTAATGACATGGATCATAGATGTCTATGTTGTGTGAAAAATGATTCAGATGGAGAGGCTAATTTTGAAAGCATCTAGAAAACTCTTTATAGAACTCTTTAAATAGAGAAGATCTTAACCTAGATTGTGTGGCAAGGAGATGAGAAGAGAAGAGTATATATGCAAACAAAGAGTAATATGCAAATAGTCAAGTGAAAGATTGAGATCAGATTAGAAGTCAATGAAATTGTTTTGTTATCTCCTAATAGATAAATGGACCTAAACAGAGAAGTGAATTGAAAGGAAAGTATTACCAAATCAGAGGAGAGGATCAATTAACAAGGAGGAGACTTGAAATAATCTTACAAATCATACTGAGAGTTAGGTACTAAATCATTTCTAACCAGCTTGAATCAAGATAAATCTCTTAACAAAGTGGTCTTAACATTTCTTTGTAAATCTCCTAGCAAAGTCCTTACTTCATTGTAAGTATTAAATCCTCTAACAAGGTGATACCTAGTGGTCTCTTAAGCTTTTAATAGGGTAGATTCCTCACAAGGTAGATCATATATTATGATCAAATATTGTAACCATAATAAGTTTACTTTATTACTGCACTGGTGAAGATTTGTTGGGGTCATCCCCATCATAGTTTTACCTTCACCTTGGAGGGTTTATGGGTAATAAATATTGTGTTATGTGTTTATTTTCATGCATGTGATAGATCATATTTACATTTTACAACAAGTTTATTATTACAAGTTTTACATAAAAAAGTTAACTGGTGGATGTGTGAACAAAATTTTGAAAAGTAAAAGTGCTTGATATTTAGATTCACCCCCCTCTCATTATCTTGTTATCCTGTTTATACCTCCATCAATCAACTCATTACACTTATCCTTTGAATGCCTTTTCCATAGATTACTAAAATGTAGCCCCACATTGATTAGTCCAAAGGGCATGTACCTATAAAAAATATTCCCCTTTTAGTCATGAATGTAGATTTTATCCTATCTTCTTCTTGATTCATCACCTAGTTGTAGCCTAGTAACCATCGTAGAATGATATCACCTTAGATCTATTGCCAATTTGTAGTACATCATCAAGAGAGGGAAAAGGGAGATTTATCTTTTGAGAGGACCAATTCAAGTTTTTGAAATCAATGTAAAGTTATATCTCTCCAATTTTCTTACATAATAGAACTAAATTATAAATCCAAGTAGAGTGCCTAATTGGAAAACTAATTTTTGCATCTAGTAATTTTTAAACTTTCTTCAATTGAGTTAATTGGTTGCTACCTCTGGTGAAATAGTTTAGCATCTAGTTTGAGGTGTATATTATAGGTAATGATTATAGATCACAATTTTTTAAATCCTCATATATCCATGCTATTATGTCTTTATAATCCTTTAGTAGTTGTAAACTCTCTTTATTTTCATGGTCACTAAATATCATGTTGATTTCAACCTTTCTTGGGTCCTCCTTAGTACCTAAATTGTATGAATCATATTCATCACTTCCTTCATCCATTGGGGGCATTTTTTATTTTGTTGATTCATCCTTATAAAAAAAAAATCTAGTTCTATCATCCCCCATAGGGATGGAATTTACCTTCAAATTCAAAAATCAATCCTCATCCTCAATTTCATCATTTTCTCCAGTACCTTTAAGCTTATCATCAACCATATGGTCATCAAATATGAAACTACACGTGATGAACTTCAAGCTATGATGGTCATCTTGCAATACTTGGAAATTTGTAATGTTCGATGGAATAGAAAAGAAGTACAATTAAATCAACAAAGAACCTTTGCAATTTTGTCCTTTCCATGAGTTGTAACACACTTTCTTAAATAGCAAATGCATTCATAAAGAAATTCCTTCTCCTAGGGATTGACCTAATATTAAATGCATCAAATTTTTTAATCAATCCCCAAGATCTCTTCCCTTAGGACAATTTTTTTTTATCATTATAGGAGTAAACTCCTCTAATTTGTTTAATCAACAATTGTGATTTACCTTTAACTACAAAAACCTTAACGTTATCTTCTAGGGCCATGAGGAGACCTTGAACCAAGGCTTCATACTTTTCTACACTGTTGGTACAAATGAATTATAACTGATATGAAGTATAATAGGACTTACCTCAAAGGAGAATAATCCCAATTCTGGCTCTATATTCATGTTTTCTCTTGAACCTATCAAACCATAGAGTCCATAGTCCATCATCTTTAGCCAATTTATTCATCTTTTCTCATAGTGCTATTTTTTCTTGTATACTATCCTTAAAAGACTTCAGTTTTGGCTTCCACTATATTTTAACTAGGGTAAAACATCTATTCTAAATTTGTGAGGCACCATTCTTATTTTTTGAAATAGGTTCATCTTGTTTCAATTATTTTTTCTAGATTTATTTGATTATATTAGTGATCTTAGATGTACTCACTTCTAGGCGAACTACCATTGAGACCCAACCCTGTCTTTTCAAAAAGCATCAACACCTTCAAATGGAAACTTAGAAAATCAACTTGGTATAAATGCACCTCCATCTATAGAGGTGTCACTATATGAGGTATTGGGATGTTCCTCAAATGAAAGGGTGTTCAAATATATTTTCTTTATTGCATTTTATATGTCAAAATTATCATCTGGCATAGGGGCATTCTCGATTTTATTTATATTTTTAGCATCTTCATTACCTTGGATACCTCCTAATTCTCCTTTGATTATTTCCTCTATGGTTGAAAATACCTCTTTCATTTCACCCTTTGGAAAGAAATTATTGATTCATAGTAGTGAAATCCATACCCTAGCAACAATGTCTTGACAACTTGAACATTTGAATTCAAACTGACTACGAAATAGCTCAACAAAATTTACCCTAGCAATAAAATCTAGGAAATGGTAAGATGTTTGAATCAACATCTTCTTCAATATTCTATAGGTTAGTGATCATTTTTCTCATGAATATTTTGAAAACTTCATTTTCATGAGAACTTCTACAATCTTGTCATGGGGTTTTCATCTAATATTTATATTTCTTGTACATGTTGAATGACAAAAACCTATACAATCCCAAATTAGATTGATGAAAGAGCACCTCATTTGGGGCATTGTACTTAGTGATCATTATCTTTAGTTTGGGTTCAACATTTATCTTATTATGATTATTCAATCCCTTCCATAGTAACCATAGCTATGTAAAATATGTAAAGAACCACCCCATTAGGAATTTGGTCTATTCTCTACTACGAAGAATCCTATATTTTTCAGGGATATCTACCACATTAATATCAATAATATCATGTATCTAATGATATTTTGTGAGGTAAATGTACATGTATTCTATCATACCAATGACCTTAACTTCTATTTTATCTAGCTATATTAGTACTCTATTTGTGGGATGTGGGGTTACCCTTAGCCTCTAGGATATTGAGAGTGACATGACATTGCATGAAGTGCTAGAATCAATTAAATAGTTATGTATATTTTTACCAAAGATCTTGATACTTAATAAGAAAGGGGGAACTTCCAATCTATCCTTAAGCATGGAAGGCATTGCCTCTTCTATATTGGCATGAAGAATGGGTGCCTTGTGAGAACTTTGGACTATAGTAGATTTAGTATGGTTGAGAGTTATAATAAAATCCTCCCTCTAAATAGGGAAGCTTTGAAACATGTCATACATAGATATTTTTTCTTTCGTCCTATTAAGTTCTTCATTTGCATTAAACTTTTCTAAAGACCATACTATGTTTCTGATTATTATCCTAAGTGTTACCAAATGTTTAGTTTGCTTGAATACATGCTATTGGTGGTACTATATTATTACTAGACTATAAATATTGTGGAGTTATTATGACCTAGACAGATTCCATTGGTTAGGGAATCACTCCTATTATTATTGTGGAAGAAAAACATTTTTGTAACTTTTAATTCATCTTCTTTGTTAAATGGGAATTCAAACTCCTTATTTATTAAAATGTCCTCCCCTACTACTTGTGGCATATAATAAGATACCAACATCATGGTATTGAACTATAGAGGGGAATTGTTAGCATTTGGGGGTTCTAGTTTTGACAATAATTATTATTGACAAAGTATCCATCATTATTTTCTTGTGCATTCCTAATTACTTCCATGTAATTAGCTTAAAAAATTTACACATTATTATTGTCTATTAGATAAATAGCATCATTAGGGAAAGAATTTTATTATCCATTTTGTAGGAGTGACTCATTATTCTTATCCTATAGATTGAGGTAATTCCTGATGTAGGAGCATCATGGGTTTCTTGTTGACTAGTTTTCTTGGAGGAATAATCAGTTGTTTCTTTAGAGAATACTTAGAGTGTCACTTGGTCAAAGAAGAGGTGCTTGATGATCCCGGAGGTGCTTCATCATTGAAGTCACTTGACATGCATTGGGAGCATGATGATGCTTGGTCATAGTGTTGAATGAGTAGCTTGGTCAATGAAGGGAATCAATAACCAAAGGAGTAGAACTTGACATACACTCGAGAGCTCAATTTATACTACATGATTTGGTTTTTGTGTTGACTTAGTAGCTCAATCAATGAAGGGGCTTGGTTATGCTTGGTGGAGTTTTTAATACTCAAAAGTGGTTTTCTAATACCTGGTCATGTCTTGGTTCTAGCTTTGCCTGAGTTGTGTGCGTTTGGTTTCTAGTGTGAATTTACCTTGGCATTTAATTTGGATGTATTTAATTTCTATTATAAGTTGACTCGTGGCTTAAATATGTATTTAATGCAAGGATTTATTTATTTTTAATATTTATAGGCCAACTTACATCTTAGTTGGGTATAAGTAGGGGGTCTTGTGGAGTGTTGAATCATTATTCAATGTGCAATCCATAATAGATAAGATGGAGTAGCTGAGTGAGTGAAGTTCTTCTAAGTGTGTAGACAGAGTGTGGAATGTGAGGTAGTTTACATCTAGATCTTGGGTAAAGTTTGAGAAGATCTAGCAACTAAAGCTTAGGAGACAAGGATATTTCTTAGGGGGCTTGTGAGCATAATTTTAGATCTTCCTTATAGGTTTCCACCAGAGTGTGGATCTGGACTAGTTAGGGTTTGGGTTGGATTGTGTGGGATCTTGCAAAACTATTTTTGTAAATATTACTATTATGTTTGCCCAAAACTTGGAAGACCTTACAGTCAGGAATATTAGATGTAAACATTTATTTTATGAATGAAGTGTTGTGAATTGGTATTAGATCTTTCATTGTTGATTTGTTTCTACTATGTGGTTATTTGCTAGGGGCTAGGACATCTCCTTTGGGGATTCTCCTACCTTGCATTGGTCAAATGGTATCAAAACATAGTCATTCTTGAGCATGTAGATAGATCACCAAAGCTAAGGAAATTTTCACTAAGACCTTTGGTTGAGAGAAGTTGATCTGAGAAGATCTTGATTTGGTGGTGGATTGTTCTTTCTAGAGTCCTAGGTTGTGAGGTAGAAAGTTATGGTTCTGACTTACAATTGTAGCTAACTTGTAGATGGATTGATGGTTGCGAAGAGGGAAGGTTGATAATGTTGGAGCATAATCATAGAGAGTTTGTGTGATGTGTATTGTAGATCTATGTTCCTATAATTGTGATTCATTCATGATTATTTGTGAGAGGTGGTAGGTTGTGATATGACTTGAAAACAATTTGGGTTTGTCATGAGGTGTGTGGAAAGGATATGTTGCAGAATTTTTTTGAAAATCTCAGAAGATGTCTATGAAAAGATTGGACCCTGGGATGATTGTGAATCTCTGTGATGTGGTGCAAAATTTTTTTTTAGAGATGTCTCCTTAGTTTGAAGATAGATTGACTAATTGATTTAAGGAAGGGATGGTTGAGTTTCTTAGAGATTTTTGGAGCTGGAGTCTATTGGTCTAGAAGAGAGTTTTTTGGCTGGTTAGAAGACTTTTTTGAGAGAGAATATGACATAAAAAGGTCAAGGAAGAGGTTGGTTTTGTGGAGTCTGATGTGAAACATGTAGAGAAACTTGAGATTGTTATTGAAGAGGTTCCTAACCTTTTTGATTTTGGGATAGAGATTTTTTTTTCATGATCAGTTGGATGGATCTAACATGGGAATTGCAAAGAACTTGGTTATGGATGATTAGGTTGTTGTGGGTGATGATTTACATGTTGCAAAGAATCTCATTGTGAGAAATGAGATTGTTGGTGTTGGGATTTTTACATTTTTTGGTGATTCCATTGATATGGATTTGGTTTTGGATCTACATGGTACAATAGAACTATATGTTCCTGATTTGCTGATGATTAACATGTATGTGGCTTTACCTATGAGGAATTATGTTTATTTTTTCCCCCTAGGAGTGAGCTTGTTGATTGGGTTGTTGAGTCTTAGGAGATTTTAGTGTTTGATAGAATGATGTAGATGTGAGTGATTTATATATTGGTTTTCTTCTCCCTAATGGAATGGAAGCCTTTGGTGAAGATGAAGATGGTTGTGGAACTTTATTTGAGCATCAAAGTGTGGGAAATTTTTTTCTATTTACCTAGGGAATCTGTTGCAAGAGCATCATGGGTTTTATCAGTGATTACTTTGGAGGTCTTGGAGGAATGCTTAGTGGTTTCTTTGGAGAGTACTTAGAGTGTCACTTAGTCAAAGAAGAGGTGCTTGGTGATCCTAGAGGTGCTTGATCATCAAAGGCACTTGGAATGCATTGGGAGCTTGATGATGCTTGGTCACAATGTTGACCAAGTAGCTTGGTCAATGAAGGGACTCATTCACCAAAGGAGTAGAAATAAACATACACTGGGGAGCTTGGCTTATACTACATGGTTTGGTTGTTGATTTGATTGAGTAGCTTGGTCAATGATGAGCTTGGTTATGCTTGGTAGAGTTACTAATACTTGAACATGGTTTTTTGATACTTGGTCATGTCTTGTTTCAAGCTTTGCTCAAGTTGTATGTGTTCTATTTCTAGAGTGAGCCAACCTTGGTATTTAATTTGGATGTATTTAATTTTTATTCTAAGCCTTCTTGTGGGTTAAATATGTATTTAATGAAATGGTTTATTTAATTTGTAATCTTTCTAGGTCAATTTATGGCTTAGTTGGGTATAAGTAGGGGGTCTTGTGGAGTATTTAATAATTATTTAGTGTGGGATCCACCATGTAGAAGATGGAGTAGTTGAGTGAGAGAAGTTTCGCTAAGCATGTGGATAGAGCATTGAATGTGAGGCAATTTACATTTGGATCTTGAGTAAAGTTTGAGAAGGGAAAGTAGCCTAGGTTTGGGAAACAAGGAAATTATTAATGGGCTTGTCAGGACAAGTTTAGATTTTCCTTGGAGGTTTCTACTAGAGTGTGGATCTACACTTTCTAGGGTTTGGGTTGGATCTTGTGGGATCTTGCAGAACTATTTTTGTAATTGTTATTGTATTTAGCCAAATCCTAGAATTCCTTATAGCCAAGCACATTGCATGTAAATAGTTATTTTATGAATGTAGTATTGTGAATTGGTATCAAATCTTACATTATTATTTTGTTTCTACTATGTGGTTTTTTTTGGGGGCTAGCACATCTCGTTTGGGGATTCTCCTTCCTTCTACTATGTTAATTCCCTACACTGTTGTAATTATAGAAGTTGAAATATTTGTTTTTATTTTGATTTTGTACTTGGGACATCCATAAGCATGTTAGATTATTGGATATTTGTGACATTTTTTTCTTCATAATCTTAAATTTTCTAGCCAGATGACTTTCTATTTTAGTAGGTAGAGAATATTTATGTTAAAGAATGATAGTTTTATGTGGCTCATATTAGGAGTATGTGATGGTTGAAGCATGAAATCATAGAATGATTGGAATAACTAAGAGGGAGGGTGAATCAATTATCACTAGATCTAGATGTACCAATTCAAATTTTAATAATTTCAAACAACTTATTCAATCTCATAAATCCACTCGACCAAAATAACATCTCATCAACAACTTAACTTGTTCATGTCACACTAGCTTTCTATTTAGTATATTCCAAATAATAGAAATAAATAATAGTAAATATCACGCATCATGGAAAAAACATTCATATAATTATGACACCAGGATTTAATGTGGAAACTAAATTTGGGAAAAACCACCAAGTAACATGCTACCACTTTTCACTCTTCTAAAGTGAGCTCGATTAAGAGCCAACCCTGTTAAAATTTATAAAACATGCTATTAGGGGTGACTATGTTAAATGATTTACAATGTGAATATTAGGTCAACCTTGATTAAAGGATTTTATTTCCACAATGCTTAGAAATTAATAGCTAGGTTTGATTTGATAATATACAACTCACTTTACAAATTTAAATCTCCATTCAGATCATTCTTGGTTCATTGACTGGACTTCATCATATACTCCATTTTTCTCAGCTATAACTTAAGTTCCTTAATCTTCTACTTTGACTTCTTCATTGATGTAGTAGACTGCTACTTGGTCAAGCTTAGTTTTTTACTAAAATAATAATTTTTCATCAAGCATATCTTCTACAACTCAACTCAACTTTATTATTCACATAATATAATGATCAAATAACACATTATCTTGTCAAAGACTAATTGATCAAGTGCCCATTGTAATTCCAATACACTTACGCCTCTTAACTCAAAAACTCTACTAGTTCACCTTATTATCTCTCTTTTAAAATCCTCTTCATAAATTAATTGATATGGAACTCTTCACTATTAAAAAATGTCTTACTAGTAAGGTTTGACATCAATAACAATAGAACAATTGTTCCAATTATAGTTTCCAAAAATCTCCCTCTTTGCCATTGATGAAAACACCTCTAGTTGCCATGCCAATGTAAAAAACTTTCTCATGATCTTCACTATCAACCCTTTTGTGTTCTATATTAGATATTAATTAATATCCTTAGTTTCATTCTGATCCTCATCCATGCAACCTCCTATATACTACATATTCACTTCTCCTTCTATGATATTGATTCTAATTCTAAATTGTAGTGCCAATTGTAATGACTCCCTCTTTGACATATATCTCCTTCAATTTGGTTTATAACTTGAAATACTTCTCCCATATCCATCATTAGATATTACATTCATATTCTCTCTCTTCATATTGGATGGTAACTTAGCACATATTCCCCTTTTCTTGTTACTGGATCATAATTGTCATATTTGTCCCTCTTTTACAACAATTTGAAAGACATCATCCTTTGTATTCACATATTCTTGTCCGACTTCTTTGTCTTGCAACAAATCCCTTAAGTAATGATACTTAGTTGCAATGTTCTTGGTCTTTGTGCGCATCACAAGATTTTTGGATCCATTTATAGAACTTTTGTTTTTAAAACATATCACCACAAGTTAAGTAGTCTCCCCCTTCAATCCTTCCAATAATTGCTTGATCCAGACAATGTTTGGACAATTAACTTCTACTGCAACCTATTTAGCTTCTATCATGGATTAAGGAATATAATTTTATTCTCACCTTTCCATGAAATCAAATTCTTTGTCGTTGAGAAAGCACCTCCACTTGTACTCTTTTTATCATCAATATTTCTAGCCTAATCAACATCTGTATAAACTTTCAGATCAAACTTGTCCTTCTTCTTATACCATAAGATAGTCTTCTATACCTTTCATATATCCCAATATCCCTTTCACAACCATTATGTGATTCTACTTAGAATTAGCATAAAATCTTGCAATAATACCAACAACTAATGAAATTTCTAATATGATATGAATAAAATATTGCAATTTACCAATCATTTACCTATACCATGTCTAATTCAATTCAAAAAAATAATCATTCTTTGAAATTTTATGTGTAGTCACCATAGGTGTTCCAACTAGTCTCGAGTCTTCAATTCTAAAGGTATTCAATATCTCCTTTGTATACTTTGATTGTATAATGAATATACCTCCTTTCATTTTATAAAAATGCAAACCAATAAAGAATTTAATCTCTCCAAATATTGAGATCTGAGATTTTTTCTTGATCTCATTAGCAAATGACTTGTTCAACAAATCATGTCCTCCAAATATGATATCATCAACAAAAAAATCAGCAAGCAATATCTTATTATTAGATTCACTTTTCAAGTATAGATTGTTGTTATCATTATTTCTTCCAAAAAAAAATTTCACCAAATATGTATACAACCTTTCTTACCATGCTCTAGGATCTTGTTTAAAATGATATAATTCTTTGTGCAACTTACATACTATCAAGTTGTTGTTTTGTATGATGCTTAATGATAGATATCCTTTTGAATCTCTCTCTTGAAAAGACCATCAATGACCAAATCCAAGGTTCCAAATGGTTATTTATCAACCTACTGGGTAACTCAACTAAAGATAAATGTGTATGTTCACAATGACACCTTTGTTGGCACCAACCAATCTACACACCTATTACTGAAATGTAATCATAAAATTGATATTTTTTTGTATTTTTTTGTTTTATGATAAATATAGTTTTATTCATGTAGTTATATGAATTCATATTTTAACCATATATTTTGAAAAGAAAATACTAAGATAAAGTAACAAGATATTTTAAAAAAATTGCTGAAAGGGAAATTCCTAATAGGCAAGCCAAAGTAACAACATGTCTATGAATTAAATTATCAAAAGGGTCTAGAATGAAACCAATGAAATTAGGAGAAAAACTTCCTCAACTCCACTAATAAAATAATCAATGGGAAATTCAAAAATAACCAAAAGATGTTTCATGTTTCATCAAATCATGAGGCTATGGAAAGTGTGCTCATAGAAGACAAAATTCTAAGCAAGAAAAAAGATGACCCTTTCTCCAATTTGTGACGACAATAGAATTCGTTAATATAAGACAAAAATCAAAACTAAAAAGTTGCACAATCATAAAAATACAATAAAACCATTGGCTCCATTATTATTCATGAACACACATTCACAAAAATAACACACTCTAGCAAGAATAACTACACTCAAAATGAGAACACTAATAGCATATATTATTACATAAAAATAAAAGCTTGGAGTATATATTAAATACATATATTTAAAAGAAATCCTCTCCTCCCTTTATGTTAGGAGTAAGAGATCTTTTAATTCAAACTTATGTTAAAAACTAATAAAATAAATCTATTTACATACAAACTAAATCTCTAAAAGGTGCTAAGTAGGTCTCCACCCTTGTTTATATCAATTAATGGGTGCATAAGCCTTTAAATGACTAAAAGTAATAAAAGAATGAGAAGATAAGGAGATAGAAGCCATGAGATGATCTTGGAGTCACTAAGAGCTCTAAAAATGGAAGCCCAGCCTTCTCTAGGTATCTTTGGGAGTTAAATCTGTTGAAATCTGATTGAAAAGATCATTGTTAAGAGAGATTTTTGAGAGAGTGAGTTTGTTGAAGAAGACTATGTGTTTCAGTCATTTTTTTATCACTGATATCAAACCTACTATTTTCTGGTAAGAAAACTACTTATAGGATTGAAATACTATCACTTAGTTGATTGATGAAGAGGATTTGATCAATAAGATGTAACAAAAGCATCTAGAGGAAAAGTTGAGTTATAATTATGTAATGAAGTACAAGGATCAATTAAGACAAGGATGACATGATGTATTGATAATTTACTTAAGGTTACAAATGTTGGCTACACTAAGAAGGTTTAGAAGAATAAGTTACACAAATTTTGTCTGCCAATCTTGACCAAGTGGATAGTAGTTGCCGAACAAACTCAATACAAGCTGAGCAAAAAGTTAGTTGGAGCTAAGTAAGAGAAATTTTAGTGGATGTTGAGCAAGATAGTTGATGCCAAGTAAAGTTTAGTTATTATTGAGCATTAGTAAACTTTATTTGAAGCTAAGTGAATTTATAGTTGATGCCAAGCAATGCAATATGTGCCAAGCATCAAAAGATTGATAATGTCGAGCTATTGCATTATGTTAAAGATTAAAGATTGGCCAAATCTAAGCTGACAAGTTTGTTTTCCTGAAACTTGTGAACTAGGAGAAAGAGAAGGTTGATGAGCTGGTGGCACAAAACTTGATGTAAACCATTTTTTTGGAAAATTCAAATGGATTCTAGGAGAAGCTTTTAGAAGATATACAAGATATGGGGTAGATACATTGTATCCTACCTAATCCATCTAAACCCTAAATTTTGATGATGGAAAATGAGTGGGAAAATATCCTAATTTCCTATTTATAGAAATGTCTTGTGATGAAGAAAAAAATTTCATGTGTGAGAACCTCAGGAAGAGGACTTAAGGGTTTTTCTTGATCAAGTGACCCAAGAGAAGAATCTACAATGGCATGTTAAGCAAGAAGGCTTAAGGAGATGAATGGTTGAAGGGTGAACAAGCTATTAGAGTTGCAAAGTATGAAGGCCAAGAAAAATTGAGGACTAAATAGATATCTATAATTATCTACAAGAGAAGTTGTAAGTTGTATTAGATCAAAGCTCTACTATTACTCTCTAACAATTGTATCAGTCTAGGGTAAATCCTTTGGATTAAGGTTGGCCTAAAAGTTATTTGTAAATCCTTTAACTAGGTGGCATTCCAAGTGAGTAGCCTAAAGTTCTCTAACAAGGCTCACTTCTAATAGGGTAATTGAAATCCTTTTACTAAGTCACATTTAATAGTGTGTATTGTAACCTTTAACAGGGTTGGCCTTTCATGGGGCATCACTTTAGAAGAGTGAAAAGAAGTAGCATGTTACAAGTGATTTTTCCCAAATTGGGTTTCCATGTAAATCATTGTGTCAAGAGTGTTGATGAATCTATTATGCTTCATGCTTTACATTTTTGCAATTTGATTTGATAGTAACATACAAGTTTTTGTGATTGCAAAATCTAGTAAGTTGCATACATGGGTATGAATGTTTTATGGGTTCACTAAGCTGTGAAAAGTTTTATTTATACATGTGGACCTTGGATAAATAATTCAAACCCCCTCTCTTAGTTATTCTAGAGTATTTCAATAATTGGTATCAAAGCCATCTACTTAAGAGGACTAGTTTCAAGGTACTAGAAGCACAATGATCATGATGTCTAAAAGAGAAGTACCCAAGCTTAATAGAGATAAGTTTCCTTCATGGAAAAGTTTGATAAAGCTACAACTTGGAGGACTTGGAGATCATGCACAATCTACTATCTCTATGGAAAATTTTGATCTAGTTGGAGCCCTAACTTCTGAAGATATGAGAAAGATGAAAGAACACAATCAAGAAATGTTGGAGATTGCCTCTACTCTAAGCTATGTCAAGTTTGATGATATCAAAGGTATTGATAGTGCAAAAAAAATGTGGGATGCCCTAGACACCATCTATGGAGGAGAAAAAAATGTTCAAAGAGCCAAATCTAAAAGCCTCAAAGGTAATTTTGATGATATGAGAATTGAAGAAAGTGAAAATATTTCTCAATATGTTTCTAGAATAAAAGAAGTTGTTAGTGCAATAAGAGGAGCTACTAGTCACATAGATGATGATATTATGTTAAGAAAATTCTTGAGGACATTATTACCTATTTATTCTATTAGAGTTTATGCAATTCAAGAACTGAGATGTATTCTAGGAAATGATCTAACCCTTGAAGGTCTAGAAGGTAGATTCACTGCTTTTGAGCTATCTAACTCTTATAATTACAAAGCTAAGAGTCTTGAATTTTCTTTCAAAGTTAAGTTGTTATTAAAGGACTCTAATGAAATGAAGTAGAAGAAGAAGAAGATAAAGATAAAATATATATCTAGTGACAATGGTATAGATGAGGAGGATGTTGAATAATTGGAAGCACTACTAGCATAAAGATTCACAGAGGTAAAGACAAGTTTAAAGGTAAGTTACCCATCATTTATTTCAATTGCAACGAGGTTGGTCATATTGTTGCAAGATGTACATAGAAGAAGAATGACATAGGATGTGACAAGTACAAGATTAGAAGAGAAGATGACAACAAAGATTACAAAGAAAAAGGAAAGAAGTCATGCTAAATTGTTGAAGAGGAAATTAAAAATGATTATGATGAACATGATGATGAAGTGGTGTATGTTACAATGAAGGATGAATCTGATGAAGATGAGGCAACTGCACTTGTGACTTTTGTGAACAAAAATGATAGATAGATCATTGATAGTAGATGTTCACATCATATGATAGGAAACAAGAGTAAGTTCATTACCTTAAATTGTTATGATGGAAATAGTGTAAGATTTGGTAATGATGTAAAATGTTTGATTAAAGAAAACCCTTCTATCAAACTTGTAGATAAAATTTCATGTGACAATGCTTACTATGTTGAAGGACTAAACTATAACTTGTTGATTGTGTCATAATTGAATAATTTGGTATGCAAGGTTTAATTTGGAAACAAGACTACTAAGATATATGACACGAATGGGAAACTAATTTGAAAAGGTGATCAAACTAGGAGTAATCTATTCTATCTTGATATAGAGGATGGTACTTGTTGCAAAATTTGATAATGTATGGCTTTGGCACAAAAATTATGTCATGTTAACTTTGATAACTTGATTAGTATTAGTAGCATGAAGTTAGAGGCTTTCCTAAGTTGAAGAAGCTTGATAATGTAGTGTGCAAACAATGTTAGCTAGGAAAAATGATAAAGTCAAGCTTTAAGAGTAAAGCTTACACCTCTAAAGAAATACTAGAGATTTTTCATACTGACTTGTGTGGACCAATTAAAGTGAAAAGCTATAGGGGAGATAAGTACATAATATTATTTTTTGATGATTATTCTAGGATGATGACAGTTATGTTTTTGAAACAAAAATTTGATGCTTTTCAAATGTTTAAGTGGTACTTGGCAAGAGTTGTGAAAGAAATAGGTAAAAGTCTAAAATGCATGAGATCTGATAGAGGAGGAGAATTCACATCAAATGAATTTGAGATGTTTTATAATGATAGAGGAATCAAAGGATAGACATCTACCCCAAGGACCCCTCCACAAAATGGAATTGCTGAAAGGAGAAACAAATCTATAATGGATTTTTCTAGAACACTTATGATGGAGAATAATGTTGCTCTAAAATACTGGAGAGAAGTTGTAAGTACTATTATATATACCTTGAACCATATGCAAACAAAGAAAGGTACTCATTTGACACCTTTTGAACTATGGTATGGGTATCCACCCAATGTAAAATTTTCTTTAAGGTATTTGGGAGTAAGTGTTACATTCTTAAAGATATTTTAAATGGCAAGCTTGATACAAAAAGTGAAGAAGGTATATTCTTAGGATACTCCACAAAAATAAAAGCTTATAAGTGTTTAAATACTAACACTAACAAAATTATGGAAAGTGCAAATGTGAATTATGATGAATTTATAGAAGTACATGAGGCTAAACCAATGAAAGAACCAAAAGAATACAAATCATTTGTATAATTTTATGAAGGAATGTTAGTTGAGGAAGATTCTGCAAATGAAGCTACAAACTGACAGCAAGTTTTAGTGACTGTCGAGTCACATCATGTGAATGCTGAGTTGCATTTAGGATCCAAGATGCATTTAGATGCCAAGTTACAGAATGAAGAAGATGCACATTCTGATTGTGAGATTGGTACATATGAAAGAGATGTTGAGATACTTGACAAAGATGTACACAGTGATTCTGAACCTAAAAGACATAATGAATAAATAAGAGCTGAGCCAAGATTGTCAAAATATGTCAAAGATGTCATCTTACTAATCAAATCATTGGAAATAAAAATGCTAGGCCAATTTCAAGAAACATATTGAGAAGTGAATTATGTTTATTGAGTATGAAGGAACCTAAAATAGTGAAAGATGCATTAGAAGAGGTGGACTGGTACAAAGCCATGGAAGAAGAGATTGAACAAATAGAGAAGAACAAAACATGGAGTCTAGCTCCTAGACTAGAAGACAAGAATGGGATTCACACCAAGTGGTTATTTAGAAACAAGCTAGATGAAAATAATGAAGTCACAAGAAACAAAGTAATATTAGTTTTCAAGGGATATGAACAAAAAGAAGGAATTTAACTATGGGAAAACATTTTCTCCTATTGCTAAAATGGAAGGAGTAAGACTTCTACTTGCTTATGTTGCATACAAATGTTTCAAAGTTTATCAGATGGATGTTAAATCTTCATTTTTGAATGGCATACTAGAGGAAGAAGTTTACATAGAAAAACTAGAAGGTTTTGTTGACAATAACAATAAGAACATGGTATGTAGACTACACAAAGCTCTATATGGTTTGAAACAAGCACCAAGAGCATGGTATGAGAGACTTCATACTTATCTTTTGAAGATTGGATTTGAAATGATTGATGATAAAAACAATCTATACATAAAGATAGAGAAATGAAAAGGTATTTTTTTATTTGAAATATTTGTTGATGATAACATATTTGGAGGACAAGATGATTTATGTAAGGATTTTGCAAATTAGATGAAGCAAGAATTTGAAATCTCTATGTTTGGAGAAATCAATTTTTTTGTGGGATTGCAAGTATATTAGATGAAGTATGGTATATATTGTTGGATACAATTGCTAATTGAGTATTGTCTTTGATGTTACACAAATGTCATATCAGTCATCAGACAGAGTCTACTGAGCTCAGATGATCAGCAAAGCAATTTACAATGTCTACCGAGATCACTCGGGTATCAAAGGATTTTACATCAGAAAGTTAGAGTTAACCGAGTTCCCAAGGTTGACGAAGAAAAGTTAATGTCTACTGAGATCACTTGAGCATCAAAAGATTTTGTAGTAGAAAGTTAGTGTTAATCGAGCTCCCAAGATTAACGAAGAAAAATTAATATCTATCGAGATCACTCGGGCATCAAAGGATTTTGTAGCAAAAAGTTAGTGTTAACCAAGCTCCAAAGGTTAACAAAGAAAAGTTAATGTCTACCAAGCTCACTCAGTCATCAAAGGAAATGTGGCAGAAAGTTAGCTTCTACCGAGCTCACAAGGTCAACAAAGGAAGGTTAGTGCTAATTGAGTTCACTCGATCTCCAAAAGATTTTTGCAGGATTTGTAGTGTTTACCAAGCTTTACTTGGTTAACATTAGAAAACCATTCTAGAGCAGTGGTTATCGAGCTGGGTCGGCCAACAAAGGATTTTATTGTTTTGATATTAAGCTCAATTATTTCATGCAATAAATGTAGCTAACTGATGTAATGATTTTTTCAATAGTTTTAACTTATATTTGAGCCAACTTGATAATCTAAAAGGTATATATATAGATGTTCAAGTTGTGGAATAAAAGTATGTGTGTATGAATATATGGATGAGGATGGAATAAGCAAATAATGAGCGAATTCTGATGAAGGATTAGATATCTTGTAGGAGCTGCAAAGTTGTATTCGATCAGTAAGGATCTAGTAAAGAAAAACATAGATCTGTAATTAGCAAAAGATAAGTTGCATATCATTCAGGTCATTTCATTGTTGCTTTCTAATTGTTGTAATAGTGAATCTAGGATCTCTTTATAGAGTTGGTTTAATAGCCATTTTGTAAATTCTCTAACAATGTGACAGTTTAGTTGAATTGTTCTAAAGACCTCTAACCAGGCCACTCGTAATAGGGTGATTAAATCCTCTAACAAGGTCACACCTAACAGTGTGGATTGTAACCTTTAACAGGGTTGGCTCCTAACAGGGCTCACTTCAGAAGAGTGAAAATTGGTGACTAGTTACTTGGTGTTTTTTCCCATATTGGGTTTTCATGTTAAATCTGGTGTCTCTTGTCTTCATTTAGTTGACCTTTGCATGCATATTAATAACTATGAATGCTAGATGATCAGTAACTAGTTAACTTACTGAGTTACAGTATTCCTACACTATTTACCGAGTATCAGCAGTAAGTAAGCATTATAGACATCTAAGGGATTTTTGGAATTGTTTTTGTGGTAACTGATTCACCCCTCCCCTCTCAGTTACTTCATCTCTTTTTTCCAACAATTGGTATCAGAGCTTTTGGTTCTGACAAGATAAGATTTCAAGGATCTAAGCCAAAGATCAAGATGTCTTATAAGAGGGAAATTCCAAGACTTAAAAGGGACAACTTCTCAGCATGGCAAGGGTTGATGAGACTTCATCTAGCTTCTATTGGAGATACAGGACTAAAATACCTTGGTGAAAAATATTCAAAACCAGCTGGTACACTATCTATCAATGATATTGCTGAAAAGAAGACCCACAATATTATGATGATAGATATAGCATCTGCTCTGAGTTACGAAGAATTTGATGATATCAAGGACTGCAAATCTACTTTTGAAATGTGGAAAAAGCTTAAAGAAATCTATGGAGGAGATGATAATGTAAGAAGAGCCAAAGCAGAAAGTTTGAGAGGATAGTTTGATCAAATGAAAATGAGAAAGGATAAAAACATTGCCAAATATGTTGAAAGAGTCAAAGAATGTGTTAGTGATATCAAAGCATCTAGAGGAGATATCAAGGAGGAGACAATTATAAGTAAAGTTATCAGAACATTACTACACATTTATGCAATTAGAGTCTCTGCAATTCAAGAAAGAAGATGTGAAGCAAATCATAAGTTAAATCTAGAGGCCATAATTGGAAGATTAATTGCATTTGAACTAGACAACTTTGACAACTATGTTCTAGTTTCCAAAAACATTGAATCAACATTTGAAGCCAAGCTTTCACTCAAGGAGAAAAGAAAAAAGAAAAAAGAATCTCAGTCAGAAAGTGAAGATGAATCAAACCAAAGTTCAGATAGCACGATCTTGAGGTGATTGGAGCTATACTAGCAAGGAAATACTCTAGAGGTAGAGGGAAATATAAAGGTAAAGTTCCTCTAATCTATTTTTCATGTGAAGAAGTTGGTCATATTTCTGCTAGGTGCCCAAACAAGAAGGAAAAAGATGAGAAGAAAGGTTACATGTACAATGCCAAAAAAGACTTCAAATCATTCAAAGATAAAGGTAAGAAAACATGTTTTATGGCTAAAGATTCTAATGATTCTAATGATGAAGAAGAAGATGAAATTGTCTACATTGTTGTGAAAGATGAGTCTAATAATGATGAGGAAATGACACTCATTTCTCATATGAAAAAAAATGATACATGGATCATAGATAGTGGTTGTTCTCATCACATGACTCATGATAAAACTAAGTTTGAATATTTTGAAGACTATGATGGTGGTAGTGTAAGATTTGGTAACAATGAACCTTGTTGTATAAAAGGAAGAGGAAGAATCTCTCTAACCAAAGAACTCATATGTGATAATGCCTATTGGGTAGAAGGACTAAAGCATAATATTTGAGGATGGCACAGCTACTCAATAATGGATTCAAAGTAGAATTCATGCATGAAAAAGAAAGACTGCTGGATGGCAAAGGAAAACTAATTGGATTAGGCACTCAAACAAAAGATAACTTATTTTATCTTGAACTTGGTGAATGTTCATGTTTTATTGCTCAAGTTGAAGAAAGTTGGTTATGGCATACAATTTTTTGTTATGTCAATTTTGATAATTTGGTGAAGATAAGAAAATTCAAGAAAGTGAGAGGCATTCCTAACATAAAGAAACCTGAGGTTGGTCTATGCAAGAATTGTCAGATTGGTAAAATGGGAAAGACTAGTTTTAAAAGTAAAAACTATCAGTTTGAAGATATATTAGAAATTGTGCATACTAATTTATGTGGACCCATTGGAATTGAAAGCTATACTGGAGAAAATTTCATCATTCTTTTTGTTGATGATTACTCAAGAATGATGACTATCATGTATCTAAGGAACAAATCAGAAGCATTTAAGAAATTAAAATGTTATTTGACCAGAGTAAAAAAAGAAATAGGTAAAAGATTGAAATGATTGAGGTCAGACAAAGGTGGAGAATTCATTTCACATGAGTTCAATAACTTTTTCATTGAAAGATGAATCAAAAGATAGGTATCAACCCCTGGAACTCTTGAGCAAAATGGAATAGCTGAAAGGAGGAACATATCTATCATGAATTGTGCAAGAACCTTAATGATTGAAAGGAGCATTGCTATCAAATAATGGAAGGAAGCTATTAGCACTGCAATTCATACCCTGAATCAAGTACAACTAAAAAGGACTCATTCAAAACTCCCTATGAGCTATGGTATGGCTATAAACCTAATGTAAGTTATCTAAAAGTATTTGGAAGTATATGTTACATTTTGAAAGAATCTAGAAAAGGAAAATTTGATGTGAAAAGTGATGAAAGAATATTTCTGGGATACTCTTGCAAAAGTAAAGCATATAGATGTTTGAACTTGTCTACTTAAAAAGTCATAGAAAGTGCACATGTGAAAGTTGTTGAGTTTGTAGAAAGGAGCGAAGAAGAAAGTAAAAGGGAATTAGAAGATTATAGAAGGTTTGTTTTCATTGAACCTTATACAGTACCAATCAATCAGGAATCTTCTACTCCCAAGTCATCAGTAATCGAGTTACAAGAAGTTCAAACTAAGCTACAACAACACGAGTTACATTCAGATGTGATGGGGACACAACCCAAGAACAAAATGGACACAATAGAAAGGGAAAATTATATTAACTAAGAAAATAAGCTATTACAAATAGTACAAAGAAAATAAACTTTAGAACATGCCCTAAGGGCTTACAATAGCATAAATCTGGAGATAATTTATCCTTTCAGTACCTCCTCTCAAACTCCACTCCGAACTGCATTTTACAATGCCAGAAATCTCCTTAAATAGACCCCAGAGGGTTAAGGACTAGGAGTACATTCTAGAAAGTACTAGTAGGCATCCATTGACCAAATAGAAGGTTCTAGAAGCTATGTTAGAAGTCGGTGCAAATCTAGAAGAATCCAGAAACGGTACCCAAACTTTCGAGAGGCATAACTTTTGAACCGTAGCTCTGATTGACGAACTGTTTACATTTTCGGAAAGCTCTCAAAGTGATCTATAGCCCTATGGAAAAGCTTCACTCATACCCCATTTTTTGGCCCTTTTTGAGGTCATTTAATGCCCCTAACCTAACTTTGAAGCATTCTTAGGAGGTCTCCAAAACTTGAAAAATTGCAATAACTTTCAAATCGTGGGGCCTTTTGACCTAATTCTTTTTCTAAAATGCTCTAAATCACATTTACATTCATATAGCCAATTCACACCTTCTAGGTCACCAAAATGATGGCCAAATTGCATGCTCCTATTTTTTTCGGATTTTCTAGCACACTGATAGTTGAACTGTGAGAGTTGGAACCTTTATTTGACCCAAATGGGTATCCAAAAATGTAAAGACGTGAAACATAAACTAAGTCTAAGTACATTTTTTTGGGTGACATAGGATTGCCCTTATACCTCTGGATGCTCCTGCATCAGACACCTAGGGTAGATTGAAAAGTGACCCTGTCACTTTATGGATGGTAGAGGAATTCCCAAATGGGAAACCTCAGTTGCTAAAATCCAAGTTGAGTCCTCGATCGGCCATCCTTTCCATTTGACCAAATACTCTTCATACTGCCTGTTTTTGGTACTCCTACCCACACAATGATCTAGAATGTCTTCTATCTCCTCCTTCTTAAAAGCAAGAATTGGACATGGCTCTAACACCAGCTCCTCATCTGCACCATCATCATGATACTCTGTTAAATCTACAATGTTGAAAATGGGAGGAATGTGAATACCATCTGGCAACTCCACCTCATATGCATTTCCTGAGTCATGTTTCTTCAAAACTTTGCAGGGGCTAAATTTCTTCATTTTTAGCTTGTTGTAAGTACCAACTGGAAATATTTATTTTCGTAAGTGCACCATGACTAGATCCCCTACTTGGAATTCCTTATGTCTTCTCCTTTGATCAGCCCTAGCTTTATACTCTTGATTCATCTTGGTAATGTGTGCTTGAACCTACTCATGTAGATGCTTAATATGTTCAGCAAATTCCTCAGCTTCAGCACTTGTCCTCTCCCCTTGTTCTATCTTCCTCAATTCTGGTGCAATCCTTGGACTATTCCCATATACAATTTGGAATGGTGATTTTCCAATACTCCTATTTACAGAGTTATTATAAGAAAACTCTGCCTGTGGTAGAATCAAATCCCATCCCTTAGGCTTATCCCCAACTAAACATCTCAGCAAATTGCCCAAACTCCTGTTTACCACTTCTGTTTGGCCATCAGTTTGTGGGTGATGTGTGGAACTGAATTTCAAGTCTGTTCTCAACTTTTTCCACAATGTCCTCTAGAAGTACCCCACAAATTTAGTATCTCTGTCAGAAACTATACTCCTTCGAAGACCATGTAGTCTTACCACCTCTTTGAAAAACAAGTCTACAATATGGACAGCATCATGAGTTTTGTGGCATGGAATGAAATGTGCCATTTTGGAGAACCTATCAACCACCACGAATACTGAGTCATTACCCCTTTGTGTCCTTGGCAATCCAAGAACAAAATCCATACTTATGTCCTCCCATGGCCTTGATGGAATAGGCAATGGCTGATATAGGCCAGTATTGTGACTAAACCCCTTGGCAACTTGACAAACTTGGCAACTCTGTAAAAACTTCTTCACATCCTATGAAATTTGAGGCCAAAAATAATGTTCTCTAAGAATGGCAATGGTCTTATCTCGACCAAAATGTCCTGCCATCCCTCCACTATGTTTCTCCTTAATCAAATTTTCTCTCATGGAACTCCGTGGAATGCACAATTGACTACCCTTGAACAACATGCCATCCTGAATCAAATAGTCTAACCACTTGGTTCTATCTATAGCAACAGGTTCTTTACAAGCTTTCCATGCTTTAGCAAAATCAACATCCTCAGGGTACAAATTTTTGAGTTCATCAAACCCAACTACTTCAACCTGCATTACTGTAAGCAACAACTGTCTCCTACTTAGTGCATCTGCAACCCTGTTAGATTTTCCACTTCTATGCTTCAACACAAAGGTATAACTCTGCAAGAACTCTACCCACTTCATATGCCTCTGATTCAATTTACCTTGGCTATTTAGGTACTGTAATGCCTGATGATCAGTATACAAAAGAAATTCCTTTGGCAATAAATAATGCCTCCATTTCTTTAAGGCCTAAACTATTGCATACAACTCTTGATCATAAACATAATACTTCTTCTTTGCATCATTCAATTTTTTAGCAAAACATGCAATAGGCTTACCTTCTTGGCTTAATACAGCCCCAATAGCATTGCCACTGGCATCACAATCCACTTGGAAAACCTTTATAAAATTTGGAAGTGCCAACATAGGCTATTCTGTCACCTTCTTCTTCAGCAATTCAAAACTTCTCGCAGCTGCTGCAGTCCATTTGAACTCTGTTCTATCCCCTCTTATTGTATCAGTTAGGGGTGCACATATGCCACTGAAATTCTTAATAAACTTCCTGTAAAAACTAACCAGACCATGAAATGATCTTACCTCAGTAGCAGACCTTGGAGTAGGCCATTCCAAGATGGCTTTTACCTTCTTCGGATCCATTTTGAGACCTTCAGGTGATATAACAAACCCCAAATAGACTAACTCCCTTTTTGCAAAGTTACACTTCTTCAGATTAATTAATAGTTTATCTTCCCTTAGCCTTTCAAGGACACTACGAATATGCAGTAAATGTTCTTCCAAAGTCTTGCTGAAAATGAAAATATCATCCAAATAGACAATAACAAATTTTTTCTAGAACTTCTTAAGTACCTCATTCATGAGCCGCATGAAGGTGCTTGGGGCATTCATCAATCCAAAGGGCATGACTAACCACTCATAAAGACCCTCCTTGGTCTTGAAGGTTTTTTTCTACTCATCTCCTTCTCGAATCCATGTTTGGTGATAACCACTCTTCAAATCTATCTTTGTGAAGTACTGAGCTCCACTCAAGCAGTCCATAATATCATCCATCCTTGGCAAAGGACCCCAGTACTTGATGGTGATCCTATTTATAGCTTGAGAATCTGTACACATCCTCCATTCTCCATCCTTCTTTGGTGCGAGTACTGCAGGTACTGCACATGGACTCAGGCTCTCTCGAATCAAGTTCTTTCTCAACAACTCCTAAACCTGTCTATTTAGCTCCTCTGTTTCAGTAGGAGTCATCTTGTGGGCAGCCTTGTTAGGGAAACTAGCTCCTGGAATCAGATCTATCTGATGACTGATTTGCCTTACTTGTGGCAATCCATCTGGAAAATTATCAGAGATAATATCTCCAAACTCCCCTAGTAAATTTGAAACTTCAAATGGTATTTCACTACTACCTTCTTTATCTTTTGTAGGAATCAAAGCATAGCACATATGCTGATGTTTCATGCCATCTAAAAACTTCCTTCCATCAACAAGACAAATCCTAGCATTGCTACATACCTTTTCATCTTCCTTTTTCATGGGCTTCAATTTATGGTGAACTCCATCCTTTGTGAGAGAGTATGTGTTTGCATGTCCATCATGCACTGCATGTCTATCAAACTGCCATGGTCTACCCAACAATAGATGGAAAACATCCATCAAAATAACATCACAGAGAACTTCATCATGGTAACTCCCAATTTCGAATTTTACTAAACATTTTTCACTTACTAGGACCTTATGATCATCTTTTACCCAAGCAATCTGATAGGGTTGTGGATGTTTCTCCCTCTTGAGCTTCAACTTAGAGACCATCTCTTCTGATACCAAGTTATCAGTGCTACTACCATCAATGATCACGTCACAACATTTATCCTCACACTTGCATCTGGTACGGAACAAACTCCTCCATTGTCCTGGTTCAATCTCACCACTTAGTAGGACACTTTCATTTACCAAGGTCTCTCCTCTTTCTGCATCCTCTAAATGTGATGATTGTGCATCCTCATCCACATGATGAACCCTAGCTTGGCCCTCAACTCTCCTATCTGTCCTTCATTGTCGTTGAGGGCATTCAAAGGAATGATGACCTTCTTCATTGCAATGGAAATAGGTACCATGGAAGCCTCCTCTTCCTTGTCCATTTCCTCTACCTCTTCCTCTCTGATTTCTAAAGTCTTGATCATGGGAGCGGTTGAAACCCTCATTCCTCTAGTTCCTGCTAGTACCCACATCTTCATTTTTCTTTTGGGTTTCATTGCGGCCTCCAGATGATCTACCACTTCCCCTTCCTCCTTGATCACGCCCTCTTTGTCTTCCTTCAAACCTTTTATTCAACTTCTCTTCAACTCGTAGGGCAAACTAGTATGCCTCTTCAACACTGGTCATTCTTACCAGACTTAATTCCTCCTAGATGCTAGGTTGCAACCCATTGATATAACGAGCAACCTTCTCCTTATTTGCTTCTGCATGCCCTACTCTAATCAAGAGTTGGTAAAACTCCTCTGTATATTCTTGGATTGATCTTCCTGCTTGCTTTAACCCATGCATCTTCTTAAACAGATCAAGCTCATAGTCCACAGGAATGAACTGCTTCTTCAATTTGTCCACCATGCAATCCCATCTTGTGATCTTCTCCTTTCCTCTTCTGTTTCTTTCCAATTGAACCTCTTGCCACTAGATTTTGGCATGGCCTTTCAATTTGGCCTTTGCAAACTTAACCCTATCTAGGTCCCTGATATCCTCATACTCAAAGTATTCCTCCAGTTCATTGATCCAATCGATCAACTCATCTGGTTTCAGATTTCCTGAAAATACACCCACTTCAATTGTAAGTCTTTTTCCAAACTTAGTAATGGCCCTAAAAAGTCTTTCGTCTATAGGATTCAGAACTTCCCCATCAAGTTCCCCTTCTAGTCCCATTTCTTCTTCTTCATTGTCATCCTCACTGTCATCACCTGCGGCAACATTTGCTCCTCTATGGAGCTCCTCTTGCAATGCTTGTACCTGCCTTTGGAGCACTCTAACCTCCTTAGGATTAATAGCTCTAGCCCTTCCACCACGTTCTCTTCATGGAGGCATCTTCTTAACTCAAACCCAAAACCACACAGTGCTAGTGCAAACTGCCTCACAGTCAGTGTTCTGTCTACACACTCAAGAAAACTAGCTCTAATACCACTTGATGAGGACACAACCCAAGAACAAAATGGACACAACAGAAAGGGAAAATTATATTAACTGAGAAAATAAGCTATTACAAATAGTACAGAGAAAATAAACTTTAGAACATGCCCTAAGGGCTTACAATAGCATAAATCTGGAGATAATTTCTCCTTTCAGTACCTCCTCTCAAACTCCACTCCGAACTGTCTTTTACAATGCTAGAAATCTCCTTAAATAGACCCCAGAGGGTTAAGGACTAGGAGTACATTCTAGAAAGTGCTAGTAGGCATCCACCAACCAAATAGAAGGTTCCAGAAGTTGCGTTAGAAGTCGGTGCAAATCTAGAAGAATCTAGAAACGGTACCCGAACTTTCGGGAGGCATGACTTTTGAACTGTAGCTCTGATTGACAAACCGTTTACATTTTTGGAAAGATGTCGAAGTGCTCTATAGCCCTATGGACAAGCTTTTCTCATCCCCCATTTTCTAACCCTTTTTGAGGTCATTTAATGCCCCTAACCTAACTTTGAAGCATTCTTAGGAGGTCTCCAAAACTTAAAAAACTGCAATAACTTTCAAACCATGGGGCCTTTTGACCTGATTCTTTTTCCAGAATGCTCTAAATCACATTTACATTCATCTAGCCAATTCACACCATCTAGGTCACCAAAATGATGGCCAAATTGCATGCTCCTATTTTTTTAGGATTTTCTAGCACACTGATAGTTGAACTGTGAGAGTTGAACCTTTATTTGACCCAAATGGGTATCCAAAAATGTAAAGACATGAAATAGAAACTAAGTCTAAGTACATTTTTTTTGGGTGACACAGGATTGCCCTTATACCTCTAGATGCTCCTCCATCAAGATGCTATCGAGTAAGTGTCTACTGAGTCTGAAGGACCTGAGCCAATATCTATTGAGCTAGAACAGCCAGAACCTGAAGTTGAAATGCAAAAGGATAACAATGAAATTCATTCAAAAGGAAAAGAACCTTTATTAGCAAAATATGTCAGGAGACACCATTCAATAGATTAGATCATTGGAGATAAATCTGAAGGAACCATGACAAGAAATAAGTTGAAAGGTATTTGTTTACTTGCTGATTTTGAACCTATAAATATCAAAGATGCATTGGGAAATGATAGTTGGATTGAGGCTACAAATTAAGAGATAGAGAAGATAGAGAAAAACAAGACATGGACTCTTGTACCTAGGCCTAAAGATAAAAATGTGATTGGAACTAAGTGGATATTTAGAAACAAGTTGACTAAAGATGGTAAGATATCAAGAAACAAAGCTAGACTAGTATGCAAAGGATATGCTCAAGAAGAAGGAATAGACTATGGAAAAACTTTTACTTATGTTGTAAGATTGGAAGGAGTTAGAACCTTACTTGCATATGCTACTCACAAAGGATTCAAAGTTTATCAGATGGATGTCAAGTCAACATTCCTCAATGGTATACTAGATGAAGAGGTTTACATTGAACAAGTTGAAGGTTTTGTTGATCTAGATAAAAGAAACATGGTATGAAAATTACACAAGGCATTGTATGGTCTAAAACAAGCCCCTAGAGCATGGTATGAAAGATTACATAACTATATTATTCAGATTGGTTTTCAAAGAACTAATGATAACAGTAGCTTGTAGATAAAGGAAGGACCAGATGATAAGATTGTCTTGGTAGAAATATTTGTAGATGATACTATTTTCATAGGGAATGATGATCTTTGCAAAGAATTTTTAGAGAAAATGAACAAGGAATATGAAATGTCTATGTTTGGTGAGATCAAATTCTTGTTGGCCTTCAAATTCAGCTGAATAAAAATGGTATCTACATCACTCAATCAAAATACATCAAGGAGATATTGAAAAAGTTTGGTATGGAAGATTGTAAACCATTTGGGACTCTTATGTGTACTAGATTAAAACTTACCAAGGAAGATGAATCAAAAGAAGTAGATCAAACCTTGTATAGATCTATGATTGGACAGTTGCAGTATATAGTTCATACTAGGCCAGATATTACCCTTGCAGTTGGTATTGTAGCAATATTTTCAGCAAAACCAAGAGAAAATCACATGATGGCAACCAAAAGAATAATGAGATATTTGAAAGGAACTGAAGATTATGGTTTATGGTACAAATTTGGAGGTAATCTAGATTTGAAAGTGTTTACTAATGCTGATTGGGCAAGAAACCTTGATGATAGAAAAAGTACAAGTGGAAGAGCATTCTTTCTTTGAAAGAGGTTGGTTTCTTTGATAAGCAAAAAGCAGAATTGTACATCCCAATCTATAGTAGAGGTAGAGTATGTTGCTGCAATAGTAAACTATTCTAATATTGTTTGGTTTAAATAGTTGTTGGAAGGAATGAAGGTGGAAATCAAAGAACCAGTTGTTATGTTCAGTGATAATACAAGTGCAATCAACATATCTAAGAATCTAGTGATGCATTCCAAAACCAAGCACATTGCAATAAAATATCATTTTGTTAGAGAATTGGTGCAAGATAAGGAGATCAGATTGGAATATGTCCATACAAAGGAACAAATTGCTGACATATTCATAAAGCCATTACCTAAGGATGCATTCTTGTATCTAAGAGGTAAGTTAGGGGTCACTCCCCTATCTGAAGTTCACTAAAATGAAGTTTTAGTGATGCATCAACGCATACCAAGTTGAAGATCTATTAGTTGATGTAGCATAATCAAAAAATATTGCATATGAATTAGTACTAAAGGTACATTAAAATTCATTTGAGTTGTGTTGTCTTTGGCATGTGTTGTCAAAGAGGGAGAGTTTTACCATCATATCTTTCTGAAATTTGTTTGAGAGAAAGAGTTTGCTATGTAATTCCTTCACAAAGGGAGATTACTAAAAGAGGAAAAGTTTGCTAAGAAAAAGTTGTTCTGATAGAAAAAGACTTGTTAGACTTGTTTTCAAATTTCATTCTGCTATGACACGTTGTGTTGCCATCAATGCCAAAGAGGGAGATTGTTGGATACAATTATTAATTGAGTATTGTCTTTGATGTTACACAAATGTCATATAAGTCATCAAACAGATTCTACCGAGCTCAGATGATCAACAAAGAAATTTACAATGTCTACCAAGATCACTCAGGCATCAAAGGATTTTGTAGCAAAAAGTTAGTGTTAACTGAGCTCCCATGGTTAACAAAGAAAATTTAATGTCTACTGAGATCACTCAGGCATCAAAGGATTTTTTAGTAGAAAGTTAGTGTTAACCGAGCTCCCAAGGTTAACAAAGAAAATTAATGTCTACCGAGATCACTTGGGCATCAAAGGATTTTTTAATAGAAAGTTAGTGCTAATCAAGCTCCCAAGGTTAATGAAGAAAAGTTAATGTCTACCGAGCTCACTTGGTCATTAAAGGAAATATGGTAGAAAGTTAACTTCTATCGAGCTCACAAGGTCAGCAAAGGAAGGTCAGTGCTAACCAAGTTCACTCGGTCTCCAAAGGATTTTTGCAAGGTTTGTAATGTTTACCAAGCTTCACTTGGTTAACACTAGAAAACCATTCTAGAGCAATGGTTACCGAGCTGGGTCGGCCATCAAAAGATTTTATTTTTTTGATATTAAGCTCAATATTGTGCAATAACTGTAGCCAACTGATGTAATGATTTTTTTAGTTGTTGTAACTTATATTTGAGCTAACTTGATAATCTGAAAGGTATATATATAGATGTTTAAGTTGTGGAATAAAAGTGTGTGTGTATGAATATATGGATGAGGATGGAATGAGCAAATTTTGATGAAGGATTAGATATCCTGGAGGAGCTGCAAAGTTGTATTCAATTAGTAAGGATCTAGTAAAGCAAAACATAGATTTGTAATTAGCAAAAGATAAGTTGCATATCATTCAGGTCATTTCATTGTTGCTTTCTAATTGTTGTAATAGTGAATCTAGGATCTCTTTATAGAGTTGGTTTAACAGCCATTTTGTAAATTCTCTAACAATGTGACAGTTTAGTTGAATTGTTCTAAAGACCTCTAACCAGGCCACTCGTAATAGGGTGATTAAATGCTCTAACAAGGTCACACCTAACAGTGTGTATTGTAACCTTTAATAGGGTTGTCTCCTAATAGGGCTCACTTCAGAAGAGTGAAAATTGGTGACTAGTTACTTGATGGTTTTTTCCATATTGGGTTTCCACATTAAATCTGGTGTCTCTTGTGTTCATTTAGTTAACCTTTTCATGCATATTAATAATTATGAATGTTAAATGATTAGTAACTAGTTAACTTACCGAGTTACAGTATTCCTGCACTATTTACCAAGTATCAGTAGTAAGTAAGCATTATAGACATCTAAGAGATTTTTGGAATTGTTTTTGTGGTAACTAATTCACCCCTCCCATCTCAGTTACTTCATCTATATTTCCAACAATATACATCAATCAGTCAAATTATATCAAAGAAATATTAAAAACTTTTGAATTATAGGATTCTAAACTAGTAAGTACACCTATGGTGACAAGACACAAGTTGTCAAAGAATGATGATTCTAGTGAGGTGAATCAAACATTATATAGGTCTATGATTAGAAAATTACAATATGTACTACATAGTAGATTTGATATTGTATTATCTGTAGGGATAGTTGCAAGATTGTTTGTTAATCCTAGAGAGAATCATTTAATGGTTGTGAAGAGAATAATTGGATATCTAAAAGGAATATAAGAGTTTGGTCTATTCTACAAGAAGAATGAAAAGTTTTAATTGAAAGCCTACACTAATGTTGATTGTGATGGAAACATTGATGATAGAAAGAACACTAGTGGAGGAGCATTTTTCTTAGGCAAGAGACTAGTTGCGTGGACTAGCAAGAAACAAAGTTGTACTTCACAATTTATTGTTGAAGCTGAATATGATGTTGCTACTAGAAACTACACAAACATTGTATGGATCAAACAACTACTCAAAGGAATAAAGGAAGAAATCATAGAACTAGTGATACTTTATTGTGATAATACAAGTGCTATCAATATATCAAAGAATCTAGTGATGCACACAAAGACAAAGCACATTACAATCAAGTATCATTACTTGAGAGAGTTAGTTCAAGACAAAGAGGTGAAGATGGAATATGTTAACTCAAAGGAGAAAATTGTTGATATCTTTGCAAAACCATTACCTAAGGATTATCATGAGTATCTAAGAGGTAAATTAGGGGTGATACCCCTATCAAAGGCTATCTAAGCAACAAGAGGAGTGCCCTACATCAAAAAAGCTGATATTCATCTATTACACATTGATGTAGAGGATCTTACTTTAGGACCTACCTAACATAATCATAGAGCTAAAACTTCAAATCAGTCACAAGAAAGGTGACAAAGGGAGAAGTTGAAGAAACTAAAAAACCTTATATCTGCATATTTTAAGATGACAAGTTTTTGGTATATGTCTTTAGCATTGTTATTAGAGAGGGAGAAAGTGCATTGAACTAATCATTATCAAAAGGAGAGATTTACTGATCAGAATAGAGAAAGGAGATATTGATTAGAGATCTAGAATGTATAATCATAGAGGAGATATTCATTATAAATACTAAGGGAGAAAGTACAAGAGATTATTTTCAAAGAAGTTGGAGAAGCTACTGAACTTGGAGATTAGATAATTGTTGATGTTGCTGATTAGAAGAAGACACATGTATGTAAGAAAGAGGGAGAAATCCTGTTCTACCTAGCAAGAGGAAGATACAAGAACATAGCTAGATTTATAAGAAAAGAGTTTTTTAACCTAATCAGAAGATGGAAGTTGCCAATAGAAGAAGAAATTTTGATACAAGTTTTTTTTTTGGTATTGTCTTACTATTTTAACCCAGTAAGATTGGTTGAACAAGATTTTCATCATTTGGTGGACTTGGTTGATTAGTTTGGTTTGCCATTAATGCCTACGAGGGAGATTTTTGAAAGACGGAGATTGTTGAAGAAGATTGTGTGTTTCAATCATTGTTTTGTCACTAATGTCAAATCTACTATTTGTTGGTAAGACAACTACTTATAAGATTCAAATACTATCACTTAGTTGATTGATGAAGTGGATTTAATCAATAAGAGGTAACAAAAGTACCTACAGGGAAAGGTTGAGTTATGATTATGCAATGAAGTAAAAGGATCAGTTAAGACAATGCTGACATGATGTATTGATAATTTACTTAAGGTTAAAAATGTTGACTACACTAAGAAAGTCTAGAATAACAAGTTACACAAAGTTTGTCTAGCAAGCTTGACCGAGTCGATAGTAGGTGTCAAGAAAAGTCCATGTAAGCCAAGTAGAAATTCAATTGGAGCCAAGTAAGAGAAAATTCTAGTGGATGCCAAGCAAGATAGTTGATGCTAAGTAAAGTTTAGTTGATGTTGATCATCAATAAACTTTAGTTGATGTCAAGTAATGCAGTATGTGCCAAGCATCACAAGGTTGATAATGCCGAATCGCTACATTATATTGAAGAATGAAGATTTGCCAAATCTAAGATAACATGTTTATTTTCTTGAAACTTGTGAACTAGGAGAAAGATAAGGTTGATCAACTGGTAGCACAAAACTTGATGTAAACCATTTTTGAGGTGAATTCAAATGGATTCTATGAGAAGTTTCTAGAAGAGATACAAGATATGGGGTAGATACATTTTATCCTACCTAATCCATCCAAACAAAAAAATTTGATGATGGAAAATGAGCAAGAAAATGTCCTAATTTCCTATTTATAGGAATGTTTGGTCATGAAGAAAAAAATTTCATGTGCAAGAACCTAAGGAAGACAAGGAGTTAAGGGTTTTTCTTGATCAAGTGATCCAAGAGAAGAATCTACAATGGCATGTTAAGAAAGAAGGCTTAAGGAGATGAATGCTTGAAGGGTGAACAAGTTGTCAAAGCTACAAAATATGAAGGCCAAATAGAATTGATTACTGAATAGAGATCTGTAATCTCTAAGAAAATTTGTAAGTTGTATTAGATCAAAGCTATGCTTTTACTCTCTAACAATTGTATTAGTCTAAGGTTTATCCTTTGGATTAAGGTTGACCTAACAATAATTTATAAATCATTTAACTAGGTGGCCTTCCAAGTGAATAGCCTAAAGTCCTCTAACAAGGCTCACTTCTAATAAGGTTGTTGAAATCACTTAACCAAGTCACATTTAATAGTGTGTATTATAACCTTTAACAGGGTCGGCCTTTCATAGGGCATCACTTCTGAAGTGTGAAAAGAAGTAGCATGTTACTGCTAGGTTTTTTCCAAATTGGGTTTCCACATAAATCATTGTGTCAAGTGCATTGATGAATATGTTATGTTTCATGCTTTATATTTCTATAAGTTGATTTGATAATAACATTCAAGTTTTGGTGATTGCATAATCCTATAAGTTGCATTCATGGGTATCAAAATTTTATGGGTTTACTAAGCTATGAAAAGTTTTATTTATACATCTAGACCTTGGATAATTGATTCAACACCCCACACCCCCCCCCCCATAATAATGTGTTTCTAATGCATGTAACTCTCTAAAATAGAAACTAGAAGTTAACTACTTGCATATTTCTTGTTCTTTAAAACTGTCAGCGCACCTTTCAGAAAAAGCACACATGTGCACTTTGGTGATAGGAACCAAAATCCAAAAATTCTTCTAACGGTCAAAAATGAATTTCCAGCATTTGAGTTTTCTTCCAAATTATACCAAAGTGATGTCTGAATGTTTTCTTTTCAACTTCTCTATTATCTCTGCCACTTCATTTTTTCTTAGTAAATCCAATGAATCATACTTATTTTTAACTACTTGTGGATAGTTTCTTACTTCTATTCTCGTACCCACAAAATCCTCAAGTTTGGTACCTAGTTCCAACATTGCTTTTTCAAATTTAAATGCTTGTCTTATATCATATTCTAACAAAGAATTTTCAAATGTATCTCTAAACTTTTGAACCACTTTTAGCACTAAGGATAGCTTGTTCTTCAAATTATCTTAAAAAATCTCAAGGATAGTGGTATTATAGTACTTATTCACTTCCAAAAATTACTCTGGAGCTTTCTTCTTAATCTATTGAATAACTTCATGTAATCCATCCAAAACTTTATTCCCCAAAGATATATTTTCAATCAAATCATCTAATTTATCTAACTCCTCTACTAAGTATATCTCCATCAACATCTAATACCTTTATACTTTGATAGATCTGAGTGCCTACAAATCATTGTCCCAAGTACACACTTCATCCATTAGCCCAAAATCTTGGTTTATAATGGAAAAAAAAATGTCGATGTTCATCTAGATGTTGTTCAATAGGTTCAAATTACCCTGTATTATTTGTACTCCCCTCTCCTCAAAATTGTGATGCCATTGCAGACAAGCATCCAAAAATGAATCCATTTGTAGTCTTTCTTGCTTCCTACCTAGTGAGCCTCAAAGAATGATCTCAAGATTAGCCAAGTTCATCAGTCCCACCAATTCATTAAGGTATCCTCTGAATAGCTCATTCTACTTCCATAGCATTATTAGCTCTGACTCTTCTCTATCCATATGTTTATATTTTTTTTTGAGGCCTATAGTAATCAAGACCTTTGTCGTATCCACCTTGGGATTTACTAATATAACCTCCTTCATCTGGTAATCCTTTGGAGTCAATTATTTGGTGTCAACATGAGGAGGTGAAATGTGATGTATCCTAGAAGGTCCTGATTTTTATTCTTCGTAATGAAGGCAAGTGTTCTAGCATCACCCTTAGGTGTCTTAGGCTTCTTTATTCCTTTTTTAATTCCTCCTCTTTGATTAGTTCCATCTACTGCTTTTTCCTAATCATGACCTCCTTCTTCAACCAAGATGTTGTAGTCCCCATTAGTGACAAGTATTCTATTGAAGAAGTTGGTTTTGAAATAGGATTCTTTCCCTTATCACTCCTCTTTGGAGTCTTCTTGTGTCGAGGGAGATCTTTAGAAGGATTTTTTGTGTTACTTTATGCTAAGAATCTAGCCTCTATATCTTGAGGAACTTGTTTCCTTTCTTCTAATATTTCTCCTTCTTTATATACTTCAACAAAATGAAATTGTTCATATTCTCCTTTGTCTGTATTATGACTTTCTTTTTCTGCTTGTATTGTTAGATGAGGTGGAGCTACTAACACTTTATCCATTATTACTGACATGTCCTATATTGGTGGTATAAGAATAATAAGAGGTCCTTGAGATAGAGGAGGCAATTGATTCCAATCCTCTCTTAAGGAATCATTCTTGGGAGTATCCCTTATTTTCTCCCCTACTATCTCAATGCCTATGAGCATAAAATCAATATCTAAGAGGTCAAAAATGTATGCTACCTCACTTTCCATTTCCTCTATCCATTTTTGTTGCTCATCTTTTGTGGTCTCAAAATGGATGGGCTCCCTAGGTATAGATGGAGGTATTTGAGTAGATATTCTCCTTCTATCACCTTTGGTTGCAGTAGCCAAGCAAGTTATTTTTTCAAAGGAACAAACTCAATGTGTTCCCCTTCTTCCTTACCCTCCACTTAAGGGATAGTTGTTGGCACCTAAAGAGAGGGAATTCTCTTCTTCTTTAATTGCCTCCTTTTATTCCTACCACCATCATTTCTATTTGGGATCTCTTGGGAACTGACAGGGAGGCTTCTTCTTTTAAGGCTTGGGATGGTCAAACTAATTCCTATTTGGTGGTTCCTATTGTTATTTCCCTTGGTGTTGTCATTGTTGAGCTTGTTCTAGCTCTCACTATGCTCCTTTTTGAGTAGCTAGTTCTTCTTGAGCCTCAACCACTTTCTTTCTTATCCTGGGGGCTGCTTTCCTCTTCTTACCCTTTCTTTTTCTAGTCTTGATATACTTGATCTCCTACTCATGCTAGTGTACCATTTTTGGCCTCACTAGTGATTTGGTAGGGTAGGTCATTATAGTGACTTTTGTCCCCTTTCCTTTCTCTCATTTGGCTATAGCTGAAAGAGGTATGGATTGGCTAATTGGATCCATCTAAAAGTGTTTTTAGATCCATTCCCTCATATTTTTCACCACATGTTGATCTCGATGATCCATATCATCATTCTCCTCATGCCCAATTTTTGCATTCATGATGGGCCTATCATAGATCTTATCCCTATTCTATAAGGGATCCATTATCTTAGGGACATTTTTTTATGAGGCCTTTAGGGGTAGCTCCATGTTTATCACTTTTTCTATAAGGATTAGACTCAGTCTACAATTATCCCTAATACAAACATTATAGTCATCCATCACATTCATCCAATGATCTTCCATTATTTTCTAATGTATAATTTTCTTCCCCACTAGATGTTGCACCACAATATTATAAAAATATATTCATGGAGCCTAATAATCCTCCATAGGATATTGATCCTATTCTAAGTCCAATGTAGAAATATCTTTCTTCTTCTTTACTTCAAGTCCCCTAATGGTGATCAACCATACCCACATTTTCTTATGTTGTTTTCTCACTCTATCATGGGTAAAAGTGAGTTGGTGAGCTATCTCTAGTAGTATGAGCTTATCTGATACATATATTGGGAACTTTTTAGGACATAGTAGAGTACTAGCTACCTAGAGATATGTGAACATCTTAAACTTGATGTAGCAAGCTCTGACTTCTATTATCCTTGTTGTTGCCTCTTACAACATCCTTTTTGCATAATCCCCCTCAATAATAATAATGATTGTGAATATGAAAGCATCATTTACCATCCTATATTCCACACTTTTTAGTGGGATATTATTCTTCACAAGCTATGAGTATACTACATTAGTCCAACCTATAAAACCTCAAGTAGGTTGTGGTCCTTGTTGTGAATAGATACACCATATAAGAATGTATATAAAAGCAAGGATCATTCTTCATCATGATTAGTTTCTCATCTAGATTGTCACTAATTTATAGCTCTCCCTTATGTAGGAAAATAGTTTGTTGTGTGGCCTTATGGCTTCTTCAATTACCCCAAGATGAGACAAAGAGAAGACTCCACACCTTTGTATGAGCTTTACTCACAAACATGAACTAGGCATTCAAAAGAGAACAACTAGGTCTCTAAGTACAATACCACTAAACACTAGGGATTTTCTTCAAATGAGAACATATATGTTCAAAGGGGAGTGGAAAGGTTCCTAAACATATAATAAACTTAACTTCATGGGTTAGAATAATATAACTTGTGCCCAATAGCACAAATAAAAAAATTGGCATTTAGGCCTAGGAGCCCCTTCTTGGTGTTTTAAAACTACCAAGCTGCAAAAGTGTTAGTGTAAATAATTAATTATTCTTAAACTTTACTTAGGTTAATGCATTATTTTATTATTTATTAGTTAGGCACCTAGGATTATGAGTACTCATATGAGTTGTCTTATTGACAACATAGGAGTTAGCAACTCCAATTTAGCACATGGTGTCTACAACATCTTTTTATGTGACACACCTATGTAAGATTATCCTCTCATCCTTGAACTAACTTTTTTTCTCAATGGAGGGTAATCCACTCTTGGTGGACATGTGCTTAGTTGTGAGGCTTATCACTTTGCTAACTCCTAGTCAATCTAGAGGCCTTTATATAGAGGCTCTTCTAGTGTACGTGTACACCAATTCAATTTCATATTATTATTTTGATTATACTTTATTGGTCCATATTATGCTAGTGCTTGAGCTTCTTGATCATGGGTGATGTTTCCCTAAGGAAAATTCTTACATGGTATCAGAGCTAAGGGGGCTTCTCTTCCCATAGCCATTAGAGACCATTTTTTGCTTCACCTCTTAGAGGACCAAGATTTAGATCCAGAGTGTCATAGTCATTAGGAGTGTCTAGAGCCAAAGTGGACCTCACCATTACATCTCAAGGATAGATTCAATGAATTTTGACTATAAATTTTCCTACCCTAGCCCATAGACAAATCCGAGGCAGTGTTTTTCTGTAAACTAGAACCTGAAGGCCCGATTTGTAAAATTGGTATGATCTCTTTAGATCTAAGCAATTAATTTTTTAGATCTAAATATTTTTACATCCTTGCATTTTTTCTTTTCATATTTGCATTTTATTTGTGAAATTTTGTGTAAAATTGGACTTTTAGGCTAGTAGGAGAGATTTTTTTTGTAGGACAAGCTTGGAGCTTACTGGTGCAAATTAGATATTAGTGTCATATTTAGAAGGTCAAAATACCCCCAAATCGACTTTTGCTTCATCAAAATCAAACATCTAAGGTGAAATCTAGCGTCAATTGATTTTTTGAGGTGTGATGGTGGTGATTTAGGAAAAATAATTGCAAAGGTGGTTTTCAAACAACGATATGTTCCTCATATGGACTCCTTTTTCTAAGCAATTTTTTTTTGTTTTGAGGTAGAATTTCATGATCTACACATTGGTGCAAGAAGTTTGAGATCTCTATTGCTAAATTTTTCTGCGAATTTCAAATCCCAATTTTTTCAACTTCAAAGGCTTAGTTCGGGCTCATCTAGACACATTTTTAGGTTCCATTTTTTTGAAAGTGCTTGATTTTTGTCAACTTTCCAGATCTACAATCAGATTATAGGCTTGTGTATATAGAAATACCACTTTTATAAATAGGTCCTTTTTTGTATTGTGTTGTTTTGATTAAACTTCAAACTTGTTGAATAACTAAGCTACATTGCTAAGTGCTAGATTTGAACCCTAATAGGAGGTTGTAAACAACAAAATTAGAAGCCCACTTTTGTCCATTTTGACAAGTGGCCTATTGTAAACACACTACATATAAAGTGCCAAAACCAACATTTTTGGGGGGGTTCTTTGACTGAGTGAAAGGGGGGGGCTGTGTCTTGTGTTCTTGTGTCTCTCTTTCTCTCTTGTGCTCTTTTAATTCTCTACATCATGGGTTCACCTAAAACTCCACTTTTAACTTCACACAATTATACTACATGGAAAGATATTGTATGGAGTAGACTAATGGAAAAGGTTTAAATTTATATGTTGACGGTATAATTGTAAAACCCACTGATGATGATGCACAAGTTGATTGGCAAGTTAAAGACAACCAAGTTTTAGGAATTATTAGGAATTGGGTTCATAGAGATCTCTTCTTCCACATTTCTAGCTTTAAGGATGCCAAGGGTTCTTAGGAGAAACTTGAAGGGTTGTATGGTAAGGTGGATGAGGAAAAAGGATTCCAAATTGAGGATGATCTACTTCTATTAGATCCTAAGAATTTTGACACAATTCAAGACTATGTCAAAAAAGCCAATGAATTGAGAGCACTACTTAAGGATTGTGGTAATCCCATGAAGGATGATAGATTGATTCATCACATCTTGAAGAGGCTACCTTCAGAGTATGCATCTTTTGTTTTGAGTTACAACACTCATAGCTAGACCATGGGAGGTTCCTTCAATAAGCCTTCATTTGATGAATTTACAAAAATGTTTATGTTGGAACAATCCAAGTTGATAGATATGGGAATTCTCAAGTCATTCAAGTCTACAAAATTGCTGGCTAATAATGAGAACCAAACAAATCAAGGTGGAAAAACTTTTACCAACAACAAGAAAAAGTAGTGGAAGCAAAAATCACAATGAAAGACACAATAATCTTCCTCCTCACAAGAAGGCAATTCTTCTTCCAATAAGAAGGGAAACAAAAACAATAAGGATAAACTATTTTGTGCATATTATAAGAAACTGAATCATGATGAGCATCATTACAAGACTAAGAGAATAGATGAGTTGGAAAACTTACTTGGGAAAAACAAAATCAATGTGCCAAATGCTTCCAAGGATTCAAATCCATCCACTTCAAAGGGAAAAGGGAAAGCATTTATGTCAAGTTCAAGTTCTTTATGGGAATGGATTCTTTATTTGGGTGCCTCACATCATATGGGTTCTTCAAAAGGACACTTTTCTTCATTAAAGTAGCCTAAGATACCTCACACCTTTGTAGGGAATGATACACAAGTGGAAATTGAAGGGAAAGGACAAGTTGAGATGGAAAATGGAGAGTTCAAATATGTTCTCTATGTTTCTAACCTTAGCATTAATCTCCTTTCAATTTACCAAATCACTCATTATGGAGGTGGCAACAAAGTTGAGTTCCTTCCCAATTTAGTAATAGTATGAAATCTTAAGGACGATTCATTGGTTGCAATGGGTAAAGTTAATCATGACACAAGGCTTTATTCTTTCTCCCACTTTGTGCCTAAATCTCCTTTACACGACTTGTTGACACAGTCACAATCACAAAGTAAATTATGGCATGAGCGGTATGGACATCTTGTCTTTCACTATCTTCATCAAATTAGCTCAAAAAATATGGTCAAAGGTCTACCTACAAGTAACTTTTCTATGGGTGAATGTTTAACTTGTTCAATGGATATGCATCCAAGAGAAAACTATGACAAAGGGAAGTCTTGGAGAGAAACAACTATTCTAAAGTTGGTTCACATGGTTCTAGTAGGCCCTTTTTCAGTGACATCAGTTAGTAAGGGTTGCTATGTCCTCCCTTTCATTAATGACTTCTCATGCTACACATGGGTTTACTTTCTTAATCACAAGAATAAAGTGTTTGATAAGTTGCTAACATTCAAGAGTCATGTTGAGAAGCAATCAAGGAAATCCATCAAGGTTCTTTAGAGACTTTTGTGAACTTGAGGGCATTGATCTTCAAAATCTAGTAGCATTTAGTCCATAAAAGACAAGTGTTGCAATAATGAGGATTAGAATTCTTAAGTCAATGGAAAGTTGTATGATTCAAGCTAAGTCTCTTGATCCATTACTTCAAGTAGAAGCTATAAGTAGTGCCAATCACATCCTTAATAGGTCTCCTCATAATGTCTTAGATGGAATGACTCCTTTTGAGGCATGGTGTGGAAGAAAACTAGTTTTGAAACACTTCAAAGTTTTTGGTTATCCAACATAGGCACACATATCTTTAAGGGAATGCAAGGCCTACCACCAAGGCCTTGAACTTTCATTGGATATGATGAAATTTTTAAGGCTTATAAAATTATGGATCTTGAGACTCGTGAGATATTCATAGAGAGGAATGTTCACTTTGAGGAAAGTTCACCTAGCTTATCCTCTAATCCTCTCCATACTTATACATTGTGGAAACTGATTGTGACAATAGTGATAGTGATTCAACAGATTCAAATATGGGGGATCCTATTGATAGATTCAGGATGAGGTCACAACATTAGAAAATTCCACATGCATGCATTGCTACAGTGATAGGTCCATGTAATTCAGTATAGTTGGGTACACCTTGTCTTCCAATTCTATAATCAGGGGTTGACTACATAATAGATATCTTAGGTTTGTTTGTGGAGTCCTACATATAAGATTTGGGAGATATCATTGGTGATATACATCTCTTTGAAGAAGAAGATCCTTCTTCAGTTGTTGCAAGGGAACACTCTAACCTTCTTGTTCATTCTCCACATGATCAGTCTTACAAGGTTGATATCATTGTGGATCCTTTTGTATAGTAGTTGTAGAAGGTCTCTTTATCATTCAAGAAGACAATTGGCTCTTTGGGACATGTTCTACATCAATCCTTTCTAGATTCAAAATTATTCCTTTCAGCAATGTTGGAAGGGACGACAATTAGTATTGACACAGGGACAATTGAGCAATTTTTAGAGACACCATTCTTCTTTAGGATTCTTACTACACATTAGGGAAGCATCTCATATTTACCTATGATATTATTTCTTCCTAGAGGAAGGAACATTATTCAATAGTCATGGATCAACTTCTACATTCATCTTGGAGCAGCTATCAATGATCAACATTCTATATTTGAGGGGGACTACCTTGTCTCCTTTCTTCTTCTTCTTCTTCTCTCTTATGGGGGGGACGTTTTACTCTTATGAGGTTTTTTCCTTCTCATACTTCTCTATTGTATATACATTATGTATGTTGTAATGGGGGGGTCTTAATTACTCCATCTATAATGCATCTTGTTTTTTCATCTCTCTTTTTGGGGGACAATTTTTCCCATGAGGTTTTCTCTCTTTCTCCATTTTCAGAGAGATCGCACTGCATTTGTACATGGGTACCTAACATGGCCTAGTAGCTGGGACCCATCATGCATTTTCATCATAGCTTTTGTAAGTTTAAGTGCATTCCCCTAAGTTGCACTTAAGTGGTGGTGTTAGTGTCAATAATTAATTGTTACTACACTTAAGTTTATTTAGGTTATTTCATTATTTTATTATTTATTACTTAGACACCTAGGAGTATGCATACTCATATGATTTTTCTTATTGACAACACAGGAGTTAGCAACTCAGAAGTTTGCATATTTATCTGAGTTTTCATGTAGACAATACAATTGTTTGCACTCTAATTAAGCACATGGTGTCTACAACATCTTTTTACATGACATACCTATGTAAGTTTATCCTCACATCATCAAACTAACTTCTATATTCAATGGAGGATAATCCACTCTTGGTGGACATGTGCTTAGTTGTGAGGCTTATCACTTTGCTGACTCCTAGTAATTCTAGAGGCCTTTATATATAGACTCTTTTAGTGTACATGTACATCAATTAAATTTCATATTGTTATTTTGATCATACTTTATTGGTCCATATTGTGCTAGTGCTTGCGCTTCTAGATCTTGGGTGATTTTGCACTAAGGAAAATTCTTACAAAAAGACCCAATACTAGGATATAGATGATAAGAACAAGCCTGAGGACTAGCTAGATCCCATATTTAGTAGGATTTTCTTCACATCTAAATCAACTTTAAAAGAATCACAAGGACTCTCTACACTTTAGGTTCTGCAAGACCAAGGCAGTGCACCTTAGGGATGGAAATGTGACTAGTTTATGATTCTATCTTCAAATATTTGCTCACTAATATTCTTCTTTCAGATTTATCCACTATAGAAGAAAATGGTCAACAATTCTTCTTAGATTTTCAATGACTCCTTGATTACAATAGCTAACTATAAATCAGATAAATACTATTATAAATAAGTAATGACTAATATTTTGATTCTTCATTACACAATAGTAAATATTGATTTGATTTTGAATGAGCTTTGTGCAATCACATGAACTTATCAATTTGCATCTAAATTGATGATCAATGCCTTATCCATTACTATATAGAGTCACACCAATAACCCTAGACCTATCTAATTTCCTTGCAATTAAATTTATCAGTAGCTAAGCCTAACTTTCATTCTTATGATATCCCTCCCATACATCTAGAAACCTTATCAATTCATGAAAGCATTTACTTAACTCCTTCAATTAAAAATAATCAATGAAAAGATATATAGCCCATCCAAGTTGCATTAAAGTGAAATAACTTTGGTCATTCAATCCCAAAATTATAGATATATGGAAATGGAGACAAAACTCAGAGAGATGGATATTGCAAAACCTTCCTTTGTATTAATCTTTCTTGAAAATAATGCATTACTGGTATAAAATCAAGAATAGCTCAAGATATGAAAAAAATGTCATTCAAGATTCATTTTTATTTCTAGATTGCAAAATTTAATACATCATAAAATGAACTCAAAGACTAACTAGACCAATTGCAAAATAGTATAAACACTAAAGTTATACAGACTTCAGACCCTCACTCCACATCTTGGAAATCATTTTATTGGAAGGATTGCAACAATCCTCAAATTGGAGGACACATGTCAAAAATCCATTAGAAAGAAAATAAAAAGATATTTCATGTAGTTACATGACAAACATTCTTTATACTTTGATCAAAATTTTAGAATGTAGTTGCAAAATTGGCAAGTGGCACTATCTGCAGGCATCTTTAGCATATTTTTGTTGGTCTTCAACTTCATGTCACTTTCTTTTTCTTTTGTTTATCTTTTCTATCCCTTCTACCTTTAACTACACCTTTGAGCTACATAATCACTTTCAATGGATGGTATGGCCCTTATATCGACTATGACTTCCCAAATAGCAATATCAATATTCACATCAGGCTAGGTGGCACCCCAAATGGTGTTTAACTCATCTATGCATTTGTTCCATTTAGTGTCAGTGATTGTCTTTGATTCTCCAACAACTTTTCTCATATCTAACTCAATTCTAAATAGAAATTCAATCATATCATCGATAATTGTAATATCTATCTCATTATTGCAATAAGCAACAAATTGTGGATGCCTCAAAATATCCTCTAAAGATGAAGACTATTCCTACCATTCTTTTATAACTCCATTTATATATAATATAGTAGGAATAAGATTGGGAATCCTTATAGAAATTATCTTCATTTTACCTTTGATCAATTGCATTTTATCTGAGAAAAACCCATTTAATTCCTTTACCCTATTTATCATCTTCCTAATATTAATAATTACCCCCTTGGGCAATTCTTTCTTTTGAGGCAGAAAAGGGACCAAGCTATCAAAAATTTGTGTGTATGGCCTCCATGTTGTAAATAAATGGGATAGAAAGGCTAATGCCTCTGAGCATTGAAATCAACTCCTTGCATAAATATATAGCTGTTGTGCACATTTTCTGAAACAATTTGCAAGGCACATATCTTGTGCATCATCAAGCTCTAGATTGTCTTGATTTCCACATTCTTTGCACCATCCCACTCATCAATATCCATTTTTTTTCTCTCTCACACATTCATTGTATCAACTTTCATATGGGCTTCTTGGTCTTTCACTTCTGTGATGGGCCTAGCTACATTTCTTAGGCTTCTTACCTCTTCATCCAAGGAAGCTAATCTCTATTCCAAAACATAAGTTCTCTTTAGCTCCTCCTCATATTTCTTCCTAGCATCAATGGATATGCTCTATTTTTGATACAACTATTCATCCAACATATCCATTTTTCTCTTCCTCATGATTGATGTACTATATTCATCAAGTTATGTATCTAGTCACTAGACACAATAGTGACATTCCAGAATATAAAATTTCCTTTGGGAAAGTATTTTATCTCCATAACAGTTTTTTTTTTCCCCTTAGGAGCCATGCTCCATTAATGCCATTTTCTTTCTATCAATGTTGAAACCAAATACCTACAACTCACCAACAATGTTTGTCTCTTCAAAAGAGATTGACTTGTCTTGTCTTCTTATTTGATGGAGCATGAAGCATGAATTAAGCTCCCACCCTAGGAAATGAAGCATCCCAATTCTCTTTACTAGTTCTCTAGCTTCTTCCATAGTGAGGATCTCACTATTTGGGTCATATTTCTGCAACCTTTGTGCTAATTCAATAGTATTCTTTGGGGAATCTCTTGGTTGTAGTTACAAGGTGAGCTCATTTTTATTGACCCTATATAGGAATGATTTGAATTCATCACCCTTCATAAATTCTTGAGATTGAATTATTCACTCATCCAACATTTGAATCTATAGCTCAATTTTATTAGGGAATTTTTTATTCTCTTGGGCTTGCTTTAACAAGAAATTGTGCCTAATTCCATCAAAATATTGAGCTCCTCTAGGAAAAATTTGCAATGCCTTCCCTTTGACCTTATTAGGGATCTTAATCATCTTTTTTTCCCCTCCCTTGAGCCCATGAAGAGCTCTCTGGCTGATGATCATGTACATCAATAACTATAACATCCTCTTACTAAGGGGCTGGAGGCTCTACTCTATCTTTGATTTATGTAGGTACTTGTGCTATTATTTGATCAAAAATATCTAGGCACTTATTATATATGTCCAAGTATGCTAATTCATGATAGAAACCCTAGAAAAATGGATATGCTACCTTCATGGTTTCTTCTTTTCTCATTATCTCTCTCCATTTATAGGTTCTACCCCTACATACTTCTGTGTCTAAACAATTCATTATGAAATCTTCCTCCCAATTTGGCTTGTTGTTAGGAAAATTATATTTTCTCATCTTATTGAGAGCATGCCTCACCAAATCATTTGGATCATATGTCCTAGTAGGGGCTATAGGAAGCATAAATTCAGCAATGCATTTTTCTATTTCTTCTATTGCATCTTTCCCTATCACAAAATCCCCTATTTTGGTATGACTGGCTATAAAAGAGCATTTCTTAACAACATGACCTAAATAGTCCTTGTTCATCATAAGTAATTGCTAGAAAAATTCTAACCTAATCTCTTTGGGACTTATTTAGGGAGCACATGAGGGGGTCAAGGACACCTAAAAACCCTTATTATTGGAAATTTTACAAAAAGAAAAAAACTAGCCTAATCATGGCTCATTACCCTATCTCCATTTGGACAATTAGATGGTCTTATCGACATTCTTACTCCTCTAGGTATTCTCTCAATTATATTAGCTAGCATACTTGAAATTTGTAAAACAAAATCATTATAAAAAGCAATAGCACTAGCATAAGGATAAAACCTTTGCCAGAAATGAGTACATAGCTTCATGGGTAGGTCTTCTCCATTCTCCTTAGTGGCTTCAATTAAATTCATAATGATATGCCCTATATTCCTATAAAGAATAATGTGCATCAACAAAGAGTAATGGAAAAATCTAAAATTTTCCAATTCTCCCTTCTTAGTTGCAGCAATATCATCACACATCCTACTGATAATATACTCAACAAATTCATATCCAACATTATGAACTGGGTCCTAAACATCTAGAGCCATAATGTATATATACCTAGGGTTATTCATGGTGCAATCTAATTCCACTAGGTTTTTTATCCTAAATATGGTGTATCTAAAGTATTTAAAGAAGAATTTGAGTGGCATAAGATCTCCTATCTTCTTTGGTAGTTTTTCCTTCTCCTTCTTTTCTTTGGGGATGTATCTTCTCATACCCCTTCTAGTAAAGAAACTTTTCTTTCTTTTGAATGTTTTGTTCATTTTTTCCTTTTTGAATTAGCCTTGTCATAGGTCCTCCTAGGTCAAAAAATTTAGTAAGAGTCTCCCTATCCAGCCTATGTAGGATACTCATATCCTTTCTATGAAATCCTTTAGTAGTAGGATTATATGATTTGATCAATGCCTTCATGAAATCAACATGTATTATTACCTCTAGCATTATCAATTTTTCCATGTTTCTAATCCAACAGTTACAAATTGGTGATTTATCAAACCTATTATTATAAAAATACAACAAGAGTTCATTTTCATTGGTATCTATCACAATAGAATCTTTGAAAAAAGAGTATGAATCTTTGAGTATATGGGAATTCATGGTTTGAGCATTGGAAGACCCGAGAAGGAAGTATACCCATTCCTCTGCATACAAACTCATCAAATTTGGGTTGGTCTATTCAATGTCTTTTGAAGATTCTTCTATGTTAATGTCATGTCCCCTTTTCAAATAATTAAAAATAATAATCTTTTCTAAGGCAGGCAGGCCCAAAAAGGTGAAGTTTCAGAAAAAGGGGATAATATTTGGAAGCTAATGGACTAATAAATGAAAATTATTATTAAAATATTATTAATTAACCCCTCTTGAATGTGAGTTAGGGTTATGTCCTCTTTTAAGGGGTTTGGAGGCATTTTGGGCGGATTTCCAGAACTTGATTTTTGCACATTGCTTTGTTGTTCTTCAGAGGCTGCCAAACCTGTGAAGAAGGAGATCCAAGAATGGGAGTTTGCATGTTTTCAAGAAGGATAAGGATGGGAGTTTTAAGCCATTCCATGTGCATGCTCATCCAGAGTTTTCCTTTGTGCTGAACAGTGCAGATTTGTGGGTTTTTGGGTGTGCTTTTTGTAAGAGTTTGGTGTTTTCGGTTGAGTATTTCATATTAGTTTGGATTTATGCTGTATATAAGATATTTAGATGTTAAAATAGAGCTGAATATATGTATTTGGTCATGATTATACTTCTATGACAGATTATCAATGCTTTTGTGGTGTTTTCGGCTATTTTGTGTTATTTTCGGGAGCTCGATGAGCATTGTTTTTGTCCTCCATTTGGGAGCTGTTGTGCACATGTTATACAGATCTGGAAACATCATTTTGTAGGTTTTTATGCTGCAGAAATTTCTATAAAAATTTCCACTTTCAGATTTATTAATAATATGTGAAGCTCTGAAGTTTTTGGCACTATTTCGGGCATACCCGATTTGGGGTTTATTGAGAAATTGGTGGATCTTTGTAATATTAGTTGTTTGATTTTAAAGATCTGATTAGATGCTTAAAATATCTTATAAAATCAGAAAAGGGACATTTCAATTAACCTTGGATATTATCTGGCCTTCTTCTTGTGCCATGACTTCCATAATCAACTCTCCAAACAATCTATGTCAATATTAGCTCAATTTTTTTTTAGTGTCTCTACAAACTTTGAAAATTTATCAATGTTCAAACTTCTATTTGTGGATTGTGCAAAATACTGTAGCTTAGAAAACTATTATGTCAACTTATCAAGTAGAGAAATGAGTAGAAGAAAAGCATTTATGTTTCTTTATGTCAACATAATGTGAAAATTTTAAAAATCTATAAATGTGCCAAAATCAACTTGTACTACTAGCCTTTCAAATCTTTTTATGCATTTTTTGATAGGTTATCACCTTTTAATCATGATAAGGCTTTTAAAAGTCACTTTTTTTTTCTTTCAAACTCAAGCTTGCAACCCAATGACTCCCTTTAGCCATTGTTCTAGGGTCATTTTCTACCTTAGCATTTAAAATTAGTGATTAGGTGATCATAACTTCACACCTTCATCACTACTTTGAAGTCTAGTTAATTTTTTGAATAATTAATTGTGCGACTGAATTCCTTACGGATTTAACCCCTTTTAAAACTTCAATCATGCAGTCACTCCATCTTATTAACATTTGCACTTACTATTTGAGACTATGTAAATACCCTTAACAATCATGAAGTCATGGCTTCACACACCTTTTATGATTTTGGTCTTTCATTTCCATGACCATGTGATCATTCTTTTCTTATAACCTATTCAAGACTTCATAGGGTCATGACTCCTCCTTCTTTATGATAATCTTACTTTGCGATTGTGCAAGCAAAGGATTCTTCATGCATTTTTATCTCGATCGCTGCTTCATGTCTTATCCTAACTGATATCCATTTGATATCAAAACATCATGACTTACTATATTCTGCTTTCATTTTGTCTATATTGTCTAGTCGTGATCTAAAAAGTTCTTGCAATCCTTAACTATGCAACCATGTAAACATGCATCTTTAGTTGGTTTTTCCATATCGCAGCTTATTTTGATTACTTTCCTCTTATCCCTCAGATAGTGTGACCACATATTTCTTACTTCAAATTGAATATGTCTCCAAGTTGTTGGTTTTACAACTCTAATTCACTTCAATCAAGCAATTGAGTGAAAAAATAGATTCATGCATCTTGTTGGAGTTGATGAAAGCCAACTTCAAAGACACCCAAGATAACCTGCATGCGAGAACCTGTCAAAGAGAAGCCAAGGAGAGGAAGAGCATGGAGCAAGATAAAAACCCTAAAAGGACATGAGAGGCAACAAGCTATTGCAACACAAGGAAAAATTTATTTACAATGAGAATGCCTTATGATATGTTGTGATAATACAAAGAGGGAGCCTGTTTATAAAGAGCTCAAGGAATCTTCCAGAACAAGCTAGAAGATGCTAGGAGATAAGTGTGACAACTAAGCATACATCCACATAAGGTGGAAAGTCCTGGAACAATGTGAGAGGATAAGTATGACTTAGGAGAGAAAAAGGTTATGTATTGTCAACAACTTATAACGAACTCCTAGGCTACACTTAATAAATAAAATGCATTTACCTAAGTAAGCTTAAGTAAATAGAATCAATAATTAGTAAATTAATTATTTACTCTAACACCCCCCCTTAAGTGAAACTTAGGGAAATGTCTTAAGCTCACAAAACTAAGATGAAATGCATAATGGGTCCTGAAAATGAGGCCATTTTAGGTACCCATGAACAATGCAAGAGATGCAACCTCTATAAATGGGGAAAGAGAGAAAACCACGTGGGAAAAACCCTCCCCCAAAAAGAGGTAAGCTAGTGAAGAACTGAAGAAGCCTCCAACTAGGGAAATTGTCCCCTAAAACAAGAACAAGGAGTGATCATGAAGAAGCATCACTGAAGCATGAAGAAGTAGCAAATCTGCCAAATTGCTGATCTAAAAAAACCTCCATGGAAGAAGAAGGCATGAACCGAGCGTGTCTATATGGTAGATGATCCATCTCACCAAAATGCATAGGTAGCTAGCCACTACAATCGCCTTGTACATAGGATCAACCACTAAATACATAATTCACACTATCAAACCATCAAACCAAGGATGTATTAGAATAATAGCATAACCCCCCCTTAATGCAGATGGGGTGTGATGATAGGCAATGGAGAAGGTTAGCCAAAGTCTCCTGTAGATGAACCAAGAACGACGAGAGAGGAAAAGAGGTACAAAACACCCATAAAGACACATTCAACTAACTCTACATGGGGCTAATGTCGTGGAAGGGACACTCACTTGAAAAAGGGAGAATGCATAAAATAGCAAACAACGATCCCCCCATGGTGCTTTATGAAAATAGTGCATGTACAACTGACTCAAAACAACGTTCATGACCCCCAAAATGCAAGAGTGGCACTTTATCTCACTGTGATACATAAAAATGCTTCAAAATGATAGCTACAATGATCAAAATTAAAAACAAGCTATAAAAAAATAAAGTACAGCCAAAAATAAAGGAAACCATGCTAGGAAAATGATCCTTAAGCCTAAAACACTCAAGATATCCACCATATAGCAAAAATGCCAAAACTATGATAAAAATAGAATGGGCCAAAAACTCAAGAAAAGGACCACATTTCTAAAAATTACACAGAACCAACTTTCCAAAAATATAAAGTTTTCTAAAAACTAACATGGGATGCAAAAGATATGCTTGCCAGAGTCAAAAACACAACTTTGGACTTTGACTAAAAAAAAGCAATAAAAAAGTATCAAAACCTAAAAATACCTACACAAAAGTCTCCATCTTAGAACCAACTTTTTGGTGCTTCTTTCAGATTGGAAAAATACCTCTGTATGCTCAAGTTATGGCCAAAAAACTAAGAGTAGGTCTAAAATGACCCTAGGAGATGTGCAAGCAAGGGGCTGATGCAGTGTTGACATCAACATTTCATGCATTTAAAATAGACATCTTGGTGGGTGTCAACGCAAAAAAAAAGTTTCCATGTGGCAAAATCTGACGCGGTAGGAGTGACGTGGCAGGTCTACATGGTAAGATGCCACATGGCACCTAGGCCACGTGTCACCCCCATAGTGGCTGCAATCGTTGAGTGTGCAACTTCTGTTCAGGAATTGACATGTCCTAAGTGGTGAGGAGTAGAGGGACTGTTGGTGGGTGGCATGTGATGGAGGAGCACCGGCGGAGGCAGCTCCTTGGCAGAGCGGGGCGAAAAACTAAAGAGGCACTGTCAGAAGGAGGGGTGACCGAGCCTGGGAGGAGTTCAGGTTGTGCACCCATGGTAGAAGAGGCTGTAGAGTAGCGAGGGGTGGCATCATGGTGGCACAGGGGTGTTTCTGTAGCGGTGCTCCCATAATTTATTTTATTTTTTAATTGTTGATCCGTCTGTACAACCGTACAGAATGCCCTGAAATGAAATTTTTTTGCCTCCCGGAGCGCTGTCTCCAAAATCAAAAAGATTTATATGAATCTTGAATACAAACGGCCTTCCAGATCCAATGGTGGTGTCCGTTTGGGCTTAAAGTGCTCCAAAAATTTGTTGATCCCTTGATTTAAAGAAAAAATGCATAAACAAACTAGGGTTTGTGACTTTAAATGATGGCTTCAAAATTCTTCAATGAAGCAACAGTAGGAAGGCTCTGATACCATGTTGGAGTTGATAAAATCCAACTCTGAAGATGCCCAAGATCACCTGCATGCGAGAACCTGTCAAAGAGAAGTCAAGAAAAGGAAGAGCATGGAGCAAGAGAAAAACCCTAGACGGACATGAGAGGTAACAATATATTGCAACACAAGAAAAAATGTATTTACAATGAGAATTCCTTATGAGATGTTGTGATAATACAAAGAGGGAGCCTGTTTATAAAGAGCTCAATGAAACTTCCAGAACAAGCTAGAAGATGCTAGGAGATAAGTGTGACAACTAAGCATACATCCACATAAGGTGGAAAGTCCTCGAACAATGTGAGAGGATAAGTATGACTTAGGCGAGAATAAAGTCCCGTATTATCAACAACTTATAACAAACTCCTAGGCTACAATTAATAAATAAAATGCATTTACTTAAGTAAGCTTAAGTAAATAGAATAAATAATTAGTAAATAAATTATTTACTCTAACACATCTTGCAGCTATATTCACCAAGTCACAGCTTATCTTGCCAATTATGACCTAACTACCTCAACTGTGGGACTAAAGGTAACCTTGCATATTTTAACCCTATCATTTCTTCATAGTTAAAAATCTTGATTATGTGTTTAGCCCTATGAACATGTGATCAAATATTTTCTTAAGTACTTCTGACAACTTTTTCCTAGTCCCAGTCATCTCAAACTCTTTAGTCTTTAAGGCCCATGCAAACACAACATTTCACTTATTCATTGTTAAAATTCATGGTAAACTTTCCACTTAGGTGACTACATAAGTAAGGCTACACTAAATTCTTTGCTTAGTTGTAATACAAAAAGGACTTAAATGCTCAACTATCATGACTTGATGAATAAAAGAAACTTAGTCTATTAGTTGGGTCATACCATAAGATGTTATAGTTTAATGATAAGCTTTGACCATCCAATCAACCTAGTTACATGGTCGTATACTTCAAAATTTTATCTGCTCACATGAAAATACAAATATATGTTAAAAAAAGATAGAACCAAATGAGTTTTTTCAATTATCAACAATTTAAAAAGGTGCTGATTTATAACCAAGGGTTTTCTTGGGAAAAATAATTTGATG